>OX465260.1:3545212-4145212 GCA_949987775.1 Aproaerema taeniolella | reverse complement strand
TATTTATGTGTGTGTATGATTGAAGAGTACTTTCCTTACAGAACTCCACCAGACGCATACGTAGGACCCTTAAAAGCAGAACATTTGGCCTTGGTCGATAAGACTTGGACGTTCCACAGCGACTATTCAGGATACTTCTTCCAAGTCTTGATGGAAAACGATCAAATAAGGGTTCTTTACAATACAAAAGACCATCAACCAATGGCATGGATTTCAGTAGGAGAAATGGGGGCACTAACACATCTATACACCTTAGAAGGCCATAGAAGGAAAGGCTACGCTGAGTTTCTAACAAAATTCATAGCCAATGAACTACTAAATCAAGGCCGTAATGTTTTGGCATATACTATGGAAAAAAATGAAATACCGCGAAAAATGTTTGATAGGTTGGAGTTTGAAAAAGCAGGTATTGTTTATTGGTTGGAAGTTGAGAGGAAAGTAAAAGGAGATCAATGAAGATGCTAAATAAAATAAACGTACTTGAATATATTATTTGAGATTTCAAATCAATAGGCATACCTCATTCTGTAATATTAAGTATTCGGTCATGTATGATATTTTAAGGTTCAATTATTTTCCTACTCTCACAAGGTTTCTACAGATGTTTGTAAACACTTACTGCCTTATTAAAAAAACATATAGCGTAGTGTTGGAGTACCTTTTTGCTATATGTAGAAAATATTTTTCTTGAAACGGATGCGACCGTCATTAATAGCTTTTGTTACCCTAATGTAATGTTTTACCCTAATAATAAATACACATTTTTTACACAACTTTTTGCCTCAAGACGAGTACCATTAGTAGATATTATAGTTCTTGCATACAACGTTATACTTACAAACTAAAAATGTGAAAGGAGGCCTTATCAATTAACAGAAAGAAAGAAAAAAAAAATATAAAACATACAAAACAGACACCAAAACAACATACAAATGAATAATGTGGTGAAAAGGTGCTGCCTCAGCCAGGCTGTTTTTTAGTCAGCACCTGAGTTAACTGCTAACGACATGCATACAGAGATCTCTTATAGATGGTAATTTTGTCGCATTGCATCCTTACAAAATGTTATATAAGTACTATAAGTTTTGTCAAACATAGACTGTAGTTTATATCCCGAGAGAAACGGTATACGGCAGACAGTCGACAAACCAATCCTGTGTGACCACTGAGTAAACAATGTAATGGATCGGTCACCTGTAATTACACCTCTGGCGATTTAACGTGGCTCTGCAATGCGGTGCTTTCTGATGAAGACAGACGAGCGGATTTGGTAGCATGGATCTGGTTTTTTGTTTTGTGACGTTTTACTTTTTTAAATTGAATTAATAAGTAAGTATCAAAAATGAAAGTAAGCATAAAAATTACTTGGAAGAAACCGTTTGAAGCGATAAGGTCGCCTATATTGTACCTTTATGCTAATGCCACTTGTAAGCTTCGTTTATCATTGTTTTAATAATGCAATAAAGTATTATTGTAAAAACTCTTTCCTTCGAAATAAAAATATATACTGACCATTTTACGGTATCGACAGTTACGTAAAATAATACAGAAAAATAATTTATTTCTAAAAAAATCCCTTCGATATAGAATTAAGTAAATACTCCTATTCTAATATCGAACTTCAAAATTTGTGTTCAAGAGTCTTACAGACGTAAGTATCAAATGTGCCAATATCAATGATATTTTTATTACTAAGGCCTCATCCATCACCCTCTTTCTACCAGACTCCTTGTGTACTTTTGTAGTCTTCTTTGACCTTTTTAAGTGGTCTAAATCATCGTGCCATCGTTTTTGGGGACACCCTTGAAAATATTATAAAAAAATACTAATACCTCGCAAAATGAACACAAATACGTTTAATTAAAACACAAATATGGGAGCTGACAGGGCTTTGTTTATATCCAGTCTACTTACAGTGACCAGATTTATATTTTTCGTTTGTTCGAGGTTCGATGGTATAAAGTTTTTTCGTACTTTAAATTGGCTATCGGCAGCGTATAATAAAGCCGATTCCGGAATTTAATTCAAAGTATTATTAAATGGCGGTTCTCTTTGTTACAAAAATATAATAATCAAGCCAAATAGTCCCGTCTACAAAGCTCGGAAAGATTTACTGAATGGTTTTTACAACAGATGTAATTTCTCAGAAGGAAAGACCTGAGCCGACAAGAAGATAGCAACTGTCAGACAAACGGTTTCTTGATACACATACATACAAGAGGACGCTCCAGACTTCGTTCTTATAAATTTTTTGTAAAATCTAGCTTTATGAGTATAATAATAAACGTCTTAAAAACACGTAGAAAAACATAACCCTTCCTGGGAAGTCGGGTAAAAAGGGCTCTTTGTTAATTTTATCGATTTGTTGTTAACATCATAAAAGGAACCTCTAGGCATAATTAGCATCATAATTTTTTTTCTTCTGAAAAACTAACCAAGATTTTTCTATTGATGCCTAAACTTTCTCCAAAATTTTAAACACGCTATTTTTAACACCCTATTATACATAAATATACAGCGTGATAATTATCTTTGCAACAGCAAACTTTCCAACTATTTCCAAACTAAACCATTACAATCTGAAACCACACGTCGAAAAGTCATGGGGCGTCCAACAACCGTTAAAAGTAACGTAAACGTAACGTTACAGTTTGAAGCAAAAGCTCCAGAATATTCTGGAAAGTTCTAGACCATTTCTAGAACGTGTGGTGTGGCACAGATGTTATTTTTGGACGTGGTCGCATCGAGATTGATGTCACACATGTCGAGTGCACTTCGTCAAAATGCATTCCGACCGTCACGTCGAAATTGAACGATGCTAAAGAATTTATTAACTCGATACAGAAATCTCTTCAAAATGCAGTCACGATGTAAGAAAGAATGAAAGACAAATTTATTATATCGAACATCACAACACATGTAACAGGCAATATCATAAAGTAAAACAAGATACACTAGAGAGAAACATAAAATCCGAGACAAAAGTAATTAACTATTTAACTCAATTTACAAAAATTTGTTTTTTTTTTTTTAATCATCCATCCATCCATACACTCAGGCCTATAATCCCTACGGGGTAGGCAGAACGCCATGTGGTTCTCAAACCACTTGACGCCCCATTCGACATTCGTTGTTAGGGTTATTAGATGGAATATGCGTATAGTGGTAGATCGTCAGCCTTTCGCCCATCAAACAGCAAAACCCCCGCGTCCCGTTTACTGGCTCTTACATTATGCCTGGGTAGAGTTGGCAGCTGGCACATTCTAAGTTTTTCTTTCACTCCCAGTTCAGCGAGGACGATTTTTTGGGGTTTTTAACTGATGATGAGGCTCCAAAACAGCTCATTTGATTGAACGTCTGTTTCAATGACTCGCTTTTAAATTTTTTCAAATGGAACTTTTAGTAAACTAAGTCCCGCGTTAATAAGCTGAATGTTGTCTTAACTAACTTTTCCACAAATTTTTGTTAAATTTCGATTCCACATCCCCAAAATATATTCAAAAATATTTTTATGAAAAAATCAGTTTTCCCATTAATTTTGCATGGAAAACCACATTTTCACTGGTAAATATTAGGTAAATTGAAAAACCGTTTCATATCTACAGCTTGTTTAGTTAGACACAATCTACAAGATCTATCTCTATGTAATAATTATTATATCAAGCAGACTATCTACCTGAATTCTACATGTTATGTTATCACAGTTGGCAGTCGCTTCTAGGACGGAGTACATGTAATCACTTACTGAATATTCTAGACGTAGACATGTAAATGGAAACTTGGTTGCTTTGTGAATCAATTAACTCAAAAGATCTTTAAATTAGTATTTTTAAAACGCTTACCTGCGTGAGGATATTCACACATTCACAAATTCTTACTAATATTATTAACGCGAAAGTTTGTATGGATGTTTGTTACTCTTTCACGCTCAAACAGCTGGACCAATTTTGGTAAAATTTGGTATGAAAGTAGCTGATACCCTGGATTAACACATAGGCTACATAATTTTCTCAAATTCCCACGAGAACGGAGTCACGGGCGGAAAGCTAGTTCACGAATAGTTTTAGGGAAAGAAAAATGTCCGGCGCGAATGGGACCTACGACCTCAGGATAAGGTCTCCTGGTGCTCTAACCACTGAGCTATCGTGCCTTCAAATCAAGCAGCGTTTATTATTCCAATGAAACGAACTATCTTTGAGATTCGTATTAGAAAATAAATAGAAAGTAAAAATGTTTAAATTTAACTCTAAATCTCTGTTATATGGCCAAATTTTTGGATAAAAAATCATTTTATGAATAGGTGTTCAATAAAATAAATTAACAACATAAAACTTGATCGACAGTTGCCTTTTTTCAAAATTATTAGGTCTTTATTCACTGGGTTTTTTTTAAATGGAAAGTAATCTACACTAATTTTATAAAGAGGAAAGATTTACGAATAAACTTAAAAACTACTAAACCGATTTCAAAAATTTTTTCACCATTATGATTTTACATTGTTCCTGAGTAACATAGGCTACATATTTTTTTTTATTCCCACGGTAACGAATTTCCGAGCGGAATGCTAGTAATGTTATATTTAAAGAAGCATCAAATTGAATGGATGTTTCTGCAACTGTGTGTAGAAAGTGAAATAAACATTTTGCTTCACCATTTCTTTACTTCTGGTATATCACTCTTGTACAACCTATTTAATCCAGTAAGCTTGTTCGGAGGTGGCACAAGAGTGGCTCAATCCGCCATTTTCCGAGATTATGAACCAGGCTCACGCAATAACCAGGCAAAAAGCAAATATTAGTATTACGCGCGCAATTTCTTCCATATTTAGGGGAACAAGCTTATTATTTTGTATTCTGTAGCGTGACTCTTTACCCTATGTTTTTGGGATGTGCGCTTTTGGTGTTACAAGGTATAAGGCGCTGTATATACACAACTAGCTCTCAGTCCGCGGCTCTGCCTGCGTGGACTACTGGTTATATCGTGCTCAGCAGTGGGATAAAATGTATCCAATGTCCTTTCCCAACGTCTAATCTATCTCTATAGTTACCTAGCATTAAAATCGGTTCAATAGTTAAGGCGTAAAAGCGTTCCACCCGCGGCTCTACCCACGTGGACTACAGGTTATATTATATCCAGCAGTGGGATTAAATGTAGCCTATGTCCTTTTCCAACGTCTAATCTATCTTTGTACAAAATTTTATTGAAATCGGTTAAGTAGTTTAGGAGAGTTTTGCTGTATTGTGGGTGAAATGCCGAACCTCTGACCACTCACATTACATTTCATCTTATCTCTGAATTTATGTCAAACTAGCTTTCCGCCCGGGACTTCGTTCCCGTGGGAATTCGGGATATGTTACTCAGGGATAATTTAGCATTCTCATGATGAAAAAATTTTTGAAATCGGTACTGTAGTCATTGAGTTTATTCATTACAAACATACAAATCTTTCCTCTTCATAATATTAGTATAGACGTGTATGTATGTATGACGTGGCATCAAGTAGTTTCAAAACCACTGATTCTCTGCCTACCCCGATATGGATTTTATATTTTTGTATGTATATTTGTAACACCTTGTACTATTTGGGCGGGAATCGAACTCGCAACCTTCAGATCAGTAGACAAGGTCATTACAATAAACTATCAACTAACAGCTTCATATAATTTGATGACTGTGTAAGTAAAGGTATTTGTTTTATAATAAAGCCTATTATAACCGATTTGGTTTGCGCTGTCATGTCATTTTAAAAACTTTTTAAATTAGTTATGAGTTTTTTAAGCCGATTAAGCTACGATTCTTAGACACCGTGTAAATACTTATAACATCTTTACTTTTATTTTGTTTTTTTTTTCACTTTGATTCTTAAGAGGATCGTCTCAGTGTTTTTTTCCCATACAAACGACGTCAATGGATTCCATCCTCTAAACGTCAACGGATCCCTGTGAAATTTTGGTATAGTATGAGGAACACCAACAACTACGTCCGTACGTTTTGATTTTTGTGACATTTTTAGTAGACAAAAAGATATTTGAGACTGAAAGTCAGCATTTTTCGCCAAAAAAATTCTCAACATTTAAGAAGTGACTGTTGAAAAACTAAGATGATACGAGATAAACGACATTACCAACAGAAACTTGGCTTTATTCAGCATTAAAAACAGGGATATTAATTACATTAAGAAATCCCGACATTGTATTGAATGACGTGAGTGACAACCTACATATATTTATGGTTTACGGCAAAGAGACCATATCATTCACCCCCTCGGGCTTAAGACGTCTCGTAATCCTGAAGGTACGTCGGGGGTCTGCGCTGTCGCTCGGATCGACGGACCTCATTACTGCTAGCAGCTGGTTCCGAAGAGGAACTCTCTTCTGCAGAATGAGTCTCTTCAGAATCCGGGGTCAAGTACTCCTCATCCGATTGCATGTCTTCGCACTCTGGGAAAGGAGCCAAGGATCTATTTGAGACAGTTGTTTCACGCCCATCCGATAATCTGATAAAAGAGTAACTTTGAAGGAGCTCCACTTCTTCAACGGCCGGGTCGTATTTTGAATTCCTGACTGACTTTTTCATAAAAACCGGTCCCGGGGAAAGGAGCCACGATGGCACAGATTGACCATTCAACGAACGTCTCGGATGATTGAACATTCTCTCGTGTGGAGTGGTGTTTATCCCAGTAGACAACAAAGATCTTATTGAGTGTAGTGCGACAGGTATAGCAGTCTCCCATTGAGTAGTGGGTAGATTATTAGACCGCAAATATAGCTGAATAGTCCTCCACAGCGTCCCATTAAGTCGTTCTACCAGTCCATTGCCTTGCGGGTTGTAAGGTGTAGAACGACTACAAGCTGTTCCCAAGCTTGTCAGGAAACGTCTTAGCTCATCAGATAGGAAAGATGTCCCTCTATCAGAATGAATATATGCTGGAGTGCCAAATATGTGAAATATTTCTTTGAGACATTTTATCACGGTGCCTGCTGTCATATCTTTGCAAGCAAAGGCAAATGGAAAACGACTATATTCGTCAATTACGGTGAGTATATACTTGCTTGAAGTTTCAGATGGAATAGGACCTTTAAAATCAAGATTGAGCCTTTCGAACGGCGCTGTGGCTTTAATTAGTTTCCCTTCATTTTTGACATATCTCGGTTTGATTTCAGCGCAAATTTTACATGCTGCAGTCATCTTCCTTACGTCTTCAACTGAGTAAGGTAAGTTTTTTGTTCGGATCCAATGTATCATTCTTGCAACTCCTGGGTGACACAAAGAATCGTGTAATTCTGCGAGTTTGCTGGGAAAATTATTTATATTTGCACATACTCTAGAAAAAGCGTCAGCAGCGAAGTTTTGTTTACCTGGCCTATATATGATATCGTATCGGTAGCAAGATAACTCTAGTCGCCATCTTTCTATTTTTTCATTTTTAATCTTGCTACTGTGCGTCTGGTTAAACATGAAACAAACCGATTGTTGATCAGTTATGAGCAAAAAGTGTCTTGCAATTAAATAGTGGCGCCACTTCCTTAGCGCTTCGACAATAGCACAAGCTTCTTTTTCTATAGAGGGTTGGCGACGTTCAGAAACGTTCAGAGACCGAGAGAAAAAGGCGACTGGTCGACCTTTTTGGGATAGAGTAGCGGCAATAGCAAATTCAGAAGCATCAGTCTCAACGGTTAGCGTTTCTTTTTGATCAACAGCAGTCAAAGCGGATTTTGCAATATCAGTCTTTAAATTGTTGAAACAGTTGATTACCTCTTGTGAAAGTGGGAAGGTAGTTTGCATCAACGGCTGAATCTTAGTTGAAAATTTGTCAATCCATTTTGCATAATGCGCAAACAAGCCTAGGGTTCTTTTAAGTGTGGCAGCATCTTGAGGAACGGGTAAGTTAAGAAGCGGATCGAGGCGCGACTTGTCTGGCTTGATTGTATTTTGGTGAATCGTGTAGCCTAAAAGATTTATAGATTCAGAACCAAATGAGCATTTGTTAGTATTTAACGTAAGATGATATTTTTTAGCTGCTTCCATAAATTTACGTAAATTTTCGTCATGATCTCGCTTATCCTTCCCACAAACAGTCACATCATCTAAATACGCGTAGGTTCCAATAAGCTTTTCAGTATTTATGATAAAGTTAAGAGTTCTCTGAAAAGCAGCTACTCCGTTCGTTACGCCAAACGGAATTCGGGTGAACTGATAAAGATTCCCGCAGGCTTCAAAGGCTGTATAGATCTTTTCTCTGGGAAGGATTGGCACCTGATGGTAGGCGCTTTTGAGGTCTATTTGACTGAAGTAACTATATTTAGCTACTTGAGAAACTATAGAGTCAATACTCGGTAAAGGATATGCATCTAAGTCAGTAAATCGGTTAATAGTCTGCGAGTAGTCAATTACTAGTCGTTTGCGATGACTTCCTCCTCCTGCTACGAGAACCTGAGCTCGCCATGGGGAGACGCTTGGCTCAATTACTTTGTCTTTAAGAAGATTAGAGATTTCTTCAGAAAAGGTTGGACCTATACTATACAGGGGGGAATTTTGTAATTTCACCTGAAAGGAAAGTACTATCAATAGTGTAGATAGAAAATTAGACTCAAAGAAAACATTCCTTATTATTTTTGAAAAGAAAGAAAACTGCATTCAAGGATTTTCGAAAATTCGCTTGCCACACCCGGGAATCAAACCAACTAAAAGCAGTAAGAATTACACCCTGTACTTTTATTGCATCGATCGTCAGGGAAAACTATAAGGATGGACTCTCTCTAACAAACTTGGCAAATTTAATGAAAATGTGGTGACACATTATGTTGACGCGGCGTTTTGCACGTCGCCCGAGCTCAGAGGAGCGCGTGAATGTTTTGCGGCCGTTGTTGCACGAACTATTTTAGTATTTTTAAAACACGTATATGCGTAAAGATATTCTCCAATAATTTTTAGGGGAAGAAAAATAAAGTACCATCTGCGCTGGAAATGTTTTATTTTCCGGCCGGTTTGGTCGAGTGGTAGTGACGCTGCCTCTTGATCGGCGGTCCTGGGTTCGATCCCCAGTCGGGGCAAACATTTGTGTAAAAAGCAGATGTTTGTTCTCGGGTCATGGGTGTTTGTGTTTGTCTTTATGTGTTTTCCAAGGGACCCACGTCACAAGGGAAAACCTTAGTGTGGGCCTTTGAGTGTGTAGCGTTTGTTTGTTTATTTCCTAAAAATATTCGTGAATATTTAGATTAATTTATGGTCAATTATCTTGATTTTTTTTGTCACATTTTCATGTCTTAACTGTTCAACTAATCACCGTGAAATTTTTACACAAGTTTTTCAGAGGCACAAAAAAGGATCTTGGATATTTTTTTTATCTTGAAGGTCCCACGGGAACGATAGCAAAGCTTGTGTAACGGCGTGGTGCTGCTACAACGATTTTGTTTGGTGTCTATGGGAAAAAAATCGTAACAAAATTCCTAGACGATATTCCAAAAAGAATCCTTGTCCAAACTGAAATAAATCAACCTGTCACGACTTCAGAGTCGAAATCAAAAAAACGTTTCGAATATAATTTGTCGAGTACAAACGCAATAAGAGACGCCTCGTGATGCGCGACGAAATTAAATATTTCACAAGACCGTATCTCGGCCCGAGGGAAATCAGGGTCGCGAGTTGTACGTTAAATCTCATGATGGCTCCTCTCTACGGAACCCCGGACGGATACGTCGACTCACGCTTATTCTTGGAAGTAGCTTCAAGGTCTATTATTAACCATGAAATCTTAATTGCTTGAGAAACCTGAGTCAGTATTATTCAGCTGGTGTGGTGAAATAATTTTTCAAAATTATCGAAAAATTTGCAGTGTTCAGCACCCGTATTCTACCATTCGATTCGACACGGACGGTCGGACGCTCGGAAAGTCTCAGTGCATCCCTCTCTTGAACTATTTAGATGACAGTGACGGATATAGTCTTGTCGAATATCCGATTCGAGTCGAATTATGTAGAATACGGGTGCGGGTGGTAGTCTATTCTAGAATGTAGGGTATACTTCTTAATTTTAAGAGCCACACTTATATTTGTGTAGTAATTTCCATTCTATTCGGTTTTGAGACATATCTTTCGGTTTCTTTATAACTTGACACTCCCATTTTTTTTAAGTTGCTGAATCGTCTTCTCGGTCGCCCTCTTCCTCTCCTTCCTTTTACTTTGCCATATGATTTAGAATCGTAGGAAGCAGTGATAGCCCAGTTGGTAATGAGCCAGCCTTGTAATCCGAAGGTCGCGGTTCAAATCCTGGTGCGGGCCTATACCACTAAATTCATCTTTTCGAATTTATATGCGGATTTCTAATTATCACTTGCTCAACTGTGAAGGAAAACATTGTGATGAAACCCGCCTGTCCAAGAAAATTCATTTTCGAAAGACGAGCGGTCCATCAACCCGCATTAGGCTAGCGTGGTGAACTATGGCCTAAATCTCCTTCGTGTTTCGAAGGGAGGCCCTTCATATAATCGTATGATTGGTCATCCACTTATGACGATGATATTTCTCTACAATTCATAGATACAATAGACCCTCTTCTGCCGTCTATTGTGTTCAATAATGTCCTCTTTTCATGAGCGAATCTCTAGATGGGGATACCTCAATTATTAAAATCCGTTCAGCTGTTTAGCAGTGCGTGCTGGATATAAACAAATATTTGGATACACTTATATAAACACGAGCTTTCCGTCCGCGGCTCTGCTCGTGTAGACTACAGGTTATATCGTGCCCAACAGTGGGATAAAATGTCCTTTTTATGTCCTTTTCCAACGTCTAATCTATCTCTGTGCCAAATTTTATCAAAAATTTTCAGTAGTTTAGAAGTGAAAGCGTAATAGACAGACAGAAAGTCAGACAGACAGAGTTACTATCGCATTTATAATATTAGTAGGGAAGAAGGGATAGATACCGAAAACCACAAAACCCTATCTGAAAGTCCGGTAAGAAGAAGAAGTCCGGTAAAAAAAGCTAAGCCGAATACGCCCTATAATAAATACAACGCTATTCTACCCACCAATCGAATAACGCCCATACTTCACGGTGCATCTCGTTCCATATTTAGCTGTCAGGGGTCGATCGGTGACGTTCGGCGCACGACAACGGCGCTCGAGTGTGAACGATGTGCGCCGGAATAAACGCCGTTTGGTCTGAGTCAGGAGTCACCACGTCAGAGCTATGAGAAGTAGTAAATTTGGATACGGCATTCACAATATAGCGGCTTTTAGTGTTATAAGTGTTATAAGATAAAAACCTCAATGTTACTGAATTTGAAACATGTCGCGCTGCTATGCAAGAGCAGTTTGTAATAAAATTTCCTTGCAGTAGACTATCACGATCTGTTGTGATAAATTATAGTCAATTAGTCACACAGGGTTAACGTACTTCAATTGGACATTGAACATTGCACAGGTGCCCAGCCAAACGGCACTGCTAGCTGGGACATGTGAAAGCGATGGAGCCATATTGTATGCCACGCCGTGTTCTGTTTGGTGAAGTCGCGCATGCAAAGAGAGGAGTTGGCAGACCGTTGCTCTGCGCTTTAAAGAATATGTCAAGCGGGACATGAGTACCTTCGGTATAAAACACCATACATGAGAAAAGCTCGCAGCAGGCAGAGATAAATGGCGCAAGAATGTAGTGAATGGGCGTAAACTACACGACGAATCTTAGTTCCAAACACTCAAGAACAAAAGCAAAAGGCAACATAATCAAGCCATGCCAGTAACCGGTGACTTCCCTTGTTCAAATTGAGGGAGACTTTGTCGTTCCTACAGCGGACTTTTTAGTCACCAAAAAAGGTGTCTTCAAGGGACTGTTTAAATAGTTTGTTAAAAACTGCCAAGGCCAATGATGATGTTAAAGAAAATTGGGAGTAAAATATGGCTTATCCAAAATCCATAATAATACTGCATCGCTCGGTGGACCGCTCTCAATTGAATTGTGAGAGTCGAGCTAAGGTCTCCATCATTTTACACCGGACGCTGGACCTCTGCAGCATCAACCGTTATGACGCAGATGAGTGCTAAGCCAACGAATAGGTACCTAATAATAGGTCTTATAGGTCTATGAATTTGCCGAATTTTTCTCAATCTTTATTTGGTCCATAATTTATTTGATTGAACAGCTGTTATTGAAATTGTTTTTTATTTAAAAAATTGACCATTTAATGAAGATTTTGAGCTAAATAATACATATTACTTTGGATTTATTTACTGAAAGTGAAGCTCAAATATAGCTCGTTTCATCTGTTGCCCATTCATTGCTTATTTTTTGCTGTACCTTTACTACTATTGAAACTGTCAGTAAACTAAGTATCGTAAAAATTCACTTAATGTTGTCCAAACCTTCCCTTAAAAGTTTGTTAAATTCGAATTTCGTATTCCCAAGAAAAATCCAAAAACATTAGTATAAAAAATTCAGTTTTATAAATTAGAAAGACGGCAATTTCATAAGTAAAGACCGATTATATGAAAAGGAGTGAAACTCACCTCCCCGCACTGACTGACAAAGAAGAGGGGAGTTATACAGGGCTTCAGGTATCTCTCTTTCAAACTCTCGGGGGATTAATCAGTAAAAAAAATTATGGGAGATGAAATTTTTTTTTTCGTATTTTGACCTAAGTTGTTCAGTTTCGTGGACTGATTAACCGAGAGGTTGAAAGAGAGATACCAAAAGCCCTGTATAAGTTTGACGTATGTAGATATCTGTGTGTCTGTGTATACGTGTTTCGTGTGTCACTGTTTCTATTTATCTGTCGATGCGTTTTTTCTGTTTGAAAGCTGAACTGATCGATATGGTTTTTAGCTCTATTTTATTATAATTGGTTCAGTCACAGATAAGTTCAGTCATTTTAAAGTTATGAGCAATAAATCTCAGGAAGATAAATTTGTTTTTTTGGTTTTGAGTTATTCAAAAGGTGACGCACTTTAAAAAAAAATATACACATTTATTACTTATCAAAAATAACTAGTACAATTATTATTAAGTTGCCTGCTCCACGAAAACTACGTAGGTTTATCTGGCTACTAGGCGAATTCCTACACTTGTTGTTATTTGTATACATGTGTTGTAGTTCCTCCTTGAGCGAGTTGTTAATTATTTCCGGTAATTATTTGTTATCTCGTTTCATTCCATATTTATTATATGGTAGGACTTACATTATACATCTAATAAGAACGCGATTGATTTGTTTAATAATAATTGTCCATGTGAAATACGTAACAATCAACCGACTTCAATACCAACAATAAAACGTCATCTAAATATTATAAGACGTTATGTGTATGTGGTATTTGTTTTTAATGATTTCGACTTTTAAGCGCGTAATAAGTTTCGATATAATTTATACGAGACCACTTCAGAAGTATACTGTTTTGAACAAAAGAAGAATTTTGAAAATCGGTCAACAATTCGCGGAGTTATCGCGTAATAAACATAAAAAAAATGTTTAAAAAATATATAGTCTGTTAAAAATTCGCGATGTTGTTTTAAAAATTGAAAACTAGCTCTACTAATGAAAATACATTTGTGTGTGTTGTGTATGAGTATTGCTTGAATCTGGCCATCTTGTATGGAGTGGCAGGAGCTTGGCTATACCATTTCACTGATAGACTTATTTGGCATAACTTTATCATACCTCTAGAGTCTAAAAAGGAACCCTAGAATATCAACGCCAAATATGGACATAAGCAAGATTTATTAATATGCTGCCTAGTTTCTAGCTCGGCCTTATACTTAGACAAAACACTTAATTAAAATACTTATATTAAACCTAACACTTTCTAGAGTAGAGAGTATGGGGAAACTTTCCCAATAAACAAAATTTCGTGATAAGTTTTAATAACATCTACGAAAAGTTTCCTCATAAAGGCTTTGTTAAATATAACCTTAATGTTATAAAGATGGTATAATGTTCACTTCAGAAAAAAAAATATTCATCATAAGTCATTATTATTTGGAGTATTTAAAAAACCAAAATAAATGTACCCCATTTTAACTATTCCTACACGGACTAGTTATTTTTTTTAATTTTTTGGCTTGTTCTCATAAGTGGTAGAGTAAATTGCCTTTTTCTAGATGAGCTTGTTACTTCCTCGATCACATGTCGTAATTTTTCTTCTTCTTCATCAGCCCATATACGTCCCCACTGCTGGGGCACGGGCCTCCCTCAATAACATGAGGGGTAAATGCCATACTCACCACGCTTGGTAGACGGGTTGGCGAGGGTTTTGATATAATTGCAGAGTTTTCCTTCTCTTTCACCCACTAGGTGGGTGTCTGTGTAGGTAAGTATTTTTCTCTTGTTCATTTATCCCTCCAAAGATTTTACTTAAAGTAAAACCTATTAAGGAACTCTTTTGTTTCTAGACTAGAACCATGTCGTTATTTTTCAGTTAGCCTAAAGATTTAATAAAAATAAAACTTTTCTGGGAATCAGCTTCAGATTCTTGAAGATAGAAAGTATGAAAATTATAATCCGTAATAGGTGTAGGTACTATCCATCCTAAAATCTTAAACCTACCTTTAAATCTTGACCTTGGTCAAGATTGAGGTCAAGAGTTAACGCATCTTATAGTAATAAAGATAAAAACAAAAAACACATACTCCAAACAAAACAGAGCAGCCTTCAAACACTATTGCATTTTAGAACAATAAATTCTTTCTTCTTTCGAAAAGCAATATTTTTCTTGTTTCTTTTAATAAATTCTGGCTGAAAAACCGCTCTTTCCTCACGGGCTGTTTAACAAAGATATTTCAGGCGGGCTGAAATGATAAAATTTAATAACACGGTCGGTAGCGTACCCACTGGTTTTGTACAATAATTTTTGGCCAAAAAACCTTCCTTAATAAATGATATTGGTATTTTTATCATTACTTTCCCCCGATAAGTCTTTGTGACTAGTGATTTCAGTTAGAGTAGCGATGTGGAAACAGAGTGGTCGTCAGCGTCGACTTTACCGCTTCTGTTTTCGATAGTCTTTTAGTAATAAGTTTATTTTTACTAAGATTTTTGCTCGAGGCTCTTGTCTTTTGCTCCATTGTGGCATGAAGGAAGTATTTACACTTTTTAACCCCGACAGAAAAGAGAAGTTTGACGTGTGTAATTATTTATCTTTCTGTTGCATCGATGCATCGTTGCGACTACGGCATCGATGCTGGCGTAATCGACGTAATGTTACTTGAAGACATTTGAAAAGATTTAACCGATCAAGACATAGAAACTTTTTATTTAGAATATTATCCATCTTGAAATTATTGTAGAAAAATTATTTATAGCAAAAATAATTATAAATAAAATAGATAAACACATTTTTGTTTTTATGAATATATTTTTTGGTGTGATTTTTTTTATTTGACTCAACAAACAAGTTAAGAACAATCAGAAAGTAAGAAACAAACATTGTAACTTAAATCAGTGTGCACAGCATGAAAAATAAGAACACTATGTTTAGTGTGCTATAAATAAAAATATTTTCACACATATCCACAGTATTGCATTATAATTACAATGTACTAGTTTTCCACCTGGGACTTCGTTCCGTTGGAAATTTGGGAAAATTATGTAGCCTATGTGTTAATCCAGGGTGTCAGCTACCTCCATACCATTTATTAAAATTAGTCCAGCCGTTTCATCCTGAAAGAGTAACAAACATTAATAAATAATAATAAATACATCCAATCCATACCTCCTCAGAAACTTTCGCATTTATAACATTAGTAGTATTTAATCATACTAAGTACAAGTAATAATAAATAATAAATAAATAAAATCTTTATTTTCACCAAAAAACAGTTTACATTATTGATACGGGGGCTGGTGTACAAGTTGCAATGTAGCACTTTCTTTCTTTCTTCTTCTTTCTAGAACTTTCTAGAACGCACGCGGTTTCATTAGGCTTGTGGTTATCCGACATTGCAACACACGGCAAAATTAAAAACAAGAACGAAAGCTTTCATAATTAAAATTTGTTTTGGAATGGAGAAATTTTAGCTACAACATTTAGCTCTGTTACAGCAATATTTGGGTTGCAGTGTTAAATATTTTTCTGATGAATATTTCTAAGCAATTTTTTTTTAATTACAAAGGAATAAACATTTCCACGTACATTCACATCTATATTTCCCAACAGGAGTAGGCAGAGACTCAAATACTTGAGAAAATACGAGAATAGAAGTTACAAATAATCAATGTTGACCGCTAATAGCAAATCCTACTGAATCGGTAGCAAATCCAACTGACAAGCTGTAGTTTAGCTTGGTTTTCAGTAAAAAAAACCAGAAATGTATGAATTTTACTACAAATTACAACAATGCCACCAAGAACCAAATAACAAAATAATTTTGCAAGTATCTGCCGATTCAAAGAAAGTATGAAGACAATAATAACTCAGAAAAAAAACAGTAATTTTATTTACAATTATTGTTTGAAAAATTTTAGAATTCAAAATGATAGACAGTCAACAGCTTTATTTTTACTTTTATCTCGCAGTAAACCTTAGAAAATGTCAAGGAATTAAAAAAAAAAACGACTGCAAAAAAATCAACGGATAAGCAACGCACTAAAAAAACTGAAAATTGAAAAAACAAACTACTAAAACTAAAACCCAATAAACTCTACTATGGTTTAACAGACTGAATTATGAGTTAAAAGCCTAAGTTACCTAAATATTTTTTTTTGTAATTGTTACATTCAGTAAACTAAATCTGACAATTAATAGCTGAATGTTGCCCCAATCTTCCCGCAAAATTTTTATACATTTGAATTTCACATCCCGAAAAAAATATTCAAAAGTTTTTGTGTGAAAAAAATCTGTTTTCCAAAAACTTTATACTATGAAAACAGCAATTCATAGGGACCTAACATGATGCTAATAAGCTCAACATGAGCTCCTGACACACTACACGAGTGTTATGAGCACATACTATGATAGCTACACTTCAGTCTCAAGTCTTCACTTTGTTCTAGCCTTACATTACAAGTATACAATATTCCCGCTTTAAAATTTGAGAAATTTATCGCGATTCCTTGTTACAACGTGCTAGAGAACTGCTACTTTAGAGAGGTAACTGTTAGGTCATAAAATAGCAACTTTAGGGGCTGTTACGATACCAAACCAAGAAAAAGGTAGGAAAGGAATACCCGTAAGCCCCAGATAAGTGTAAAACAATGTTACTGTTAAGGTTCTCAACGTTTTTATTGTTTCAGCTAGAGGTCTTGTAAGTTTTTTTTCTGTAAAAACAACTATTTTCAATTTTCTACAATCGTAAAACCAAGTCAGATGCCATTTTAGTGGCTTGCACAGACAGCTTAGCTAAAACAGAAACCTTGAATTCAGATTATATTTCTGAATGATTTTCCTGTAGAATTTTCTGCCGGATAATTATGAAAATTTCTTCCTATTTTGTGATATTTTCTACTACGAGTACTTTAAACATGTATATATGTAAACTCCGTTTTGATACCGGCTATGACGAGTTAGTATCAGATGGCCGCGAACGTATGTGGTCTTTTGTAGCAACTCGTCTAAAACGCAATTCGCAACTCGGTGTTTTAGCAACTCGTCTAACCTGCAACTGGGTTTTTATTGTCTACTACTAGATTGGTCTAAATTGTCTTTTCTTAATCATCAACTCGTCTAAATTGTCTTAAATTATAATTTTGTACTATAATACTGATTTTGGGTCATTTTAAATAAATAAGTTTTTGAACCGTTTTAACCGAGCGACAAATAATATGAAATTTAGTCATTTTTTTTATACTATTAAAAGTGAAATTAGCTTTCAAAATCAATTAGATGGCTGAAAATCAGTGTTGCCAGCCTGCTAATCAGTCTGGCATGAATCGCTGAGCCCAGGCCTTTTTTCGTCACTGCAGCAGACATATATGCAAGCATAAAAAAAGTAATCAAATGTTTAGTTATTCATATAATCTTTTCTTCCCTTCCCTTTTTATCCCATCTTATACCTGGTTTCTAGCCTCTTCTAAGGTATCTGTGCACTATTAGCACACCAATAAAAATACGTACTCCTTCATAACGTTAAAAAATAGACATGTGGCACTCGGGGACTGCCGCGGTAAAGCTATTGCATAGAATTTTGTATCAACTTATGCAATTATAATTAAAAGTAGCCCTCTACTTTTAATTATAATTGCGTAAGTTGATACAAAATGCTATGTAAAAATTTCAAAAAAGTTTACCGTTTTTTTTGTTTTTTACGGCCGCCATCTTGGATTTTAAAATGGATGTTATTTTCGCAATCAGCACCCTCGAAAACCTATTAAACGACACCCATGACGGTTTTTTACAAAAAATACATGTCCGCCATCTTGGATTTCAAAATGGATGTCATTTTCGGAATCAGAACCCCCGAAAACCTATTAAACGATACCCATGTCGGTATGCCCGAAAATTTCATATCTGCCATCTTGGATTTTTGGTGGGGGGAATCGAGACGCTCCGGGCTTTGCCCTTCGCGTCACGATTCCCCCAACTAAAATCCAAGATGGCGGATATGAAATTTTCAGATGGCGGTCGGCGGGTAATATGCTTGGTGACGCTTCGGGCTTCGCCCTATACGCAGCTCGCCTCGGCCTACGGCCGAGGCCGAGTCTGCGACCTTGCCTCACCTTAAAAATCTAAATTTGTATGGCGGCCATCTTTAATTGGGGGGGGGACGCTCCGGGCTTCGCCCTACGCGGAGTTCGGCCTTCGGCCTCACCCTATACGCGGGTCGACTCGGCCTTCGGCCTCGCCTCGCGCGTTTGTCTCGGTCTTCGACCTCGCCTCACCTTTAGAATCTAAACTTGTATGGCGGCCATCTTGGAAAATGGTGGAATCGAAAAAGTGACCCAATATTCGGAATCATCGACCCCCAAACCCCCCAGATACCGATTTTCGTCCGGATCGGAGCAACTTCATTTTATTATTATTATATTATTATTATTATATTATTATTATTGTTGCACGCACACAAACACCGTGTCGAAGACTGCCGAACTGAAACGACGTTAGACGATGCACGGCTTTCAAGCCACACCTCCGTGCCCGTCGGAGTGGGGAGCGTTAGGTTTTTTCGTTACGGAATTTCTGGATTCGGTCCCCGCGCTCAACAAGGCCCGCGATAGAATCTATGCAATAGCTTAAAAAAAAAAAAATTCTGTAGACCACTTCATAACATTGACGAAATATTTCTTTAGACCACCTGATATTTAGACAAAATATTTGATTAGTCCACCTGATATTTAGACGAGATGCCATCCTAGACCTCTTGCTTTATAGATGGCATACGTTTTAGACCGGCCTCGTTTTAAACGAGTTGCTACATAGACCACATACGTTTGCGGCCATCTGATACTAACTCCTATGACCGACACTTCGGAGCATCGGATGACAGTGACAGGTGGTGACAAGTGTCGTATGGTAATCATCGATTTTTTTGTATGTATTTGTATGTATTTTTTTTTATGTATGTTCACCGATTTCTCCGCCAATTATGGACCGATTTTCAAAATTCTTCTTTGTTAGAAAGAGTATACTCCAAAGATGGTCCCATATTTATAAATGTTATCGAAAATGATTCAAAGCTTTTAAAAAAATCAACAAAAACAAAAAAATACTACAAACTAGAACATTATCTAAATAAATGAGTGACATTTTCGTTTGTGGTTATCTGCTAATAGGCATTGTAGTCTGCAAAAAATACTAGTTATCTACTTTGTGCGAACTGTTGTTGGGGTGAAGTTGGTGACTAAAATTATCGTGTATACGAACTAAGCCATCTGTCCAGTCTCATAGCCATTCATTTATGGGCAACACAGTATATGTTGGATAGTGCTGTAACTTTCTTCTGAAATTAATGGTTCATTATTTCGCGGCACTTAATGTTTCAGTCGGAGCAGGTAAGTAGCTTTATGGAAAGGTTTAGTGGAACTTTACTTACTTTGCCAATGATATTTATATTATATAGAAGTAGATATCTGCCGCATAGCCCTCGCTTGCCTAATGGTACAGTCAACAGTGTTCCTACTTATTAAGTAGGAATTCACAAATGTATAGTCTTCGAGGCTCTCACTATCTGGGTACTGAAATACCTTAAGATGTAATTCATGACATTGTATATTTAAATCTTTTAATGTCATGACTCAATAGCGTTTCGGGAAAAGAGTATAGTGCTTTGAGAATAAGAAAGAACACCATTTTGTGAGGCAGAATATTTTCAAAAAATAAATGCTTTGTAATGTGAAATGAATCAAAGCGTAGTGCTACTAATTTAGGCTATTTTCATATTTTTAAGAACAACATAATTAATCTTGTCCGGTATTCCAAAATTTCTGAGAAACTCTTTGATGCAACATGATATCAGTTATGTAAATATCTGTCACGGAGACGAAGAGCATGCCAAAAAAAATTTTTTTAGCCGCAAGTTTTTGTGACAATTTCTGCATTCACGCTACACCGCCATCTATCGACACTTTTGTGAACTAAACTCCTTATCTGTCAGAAAATTCCTCATTGATCTATTTATCTTCGTTTGATATCACTGAACGCTGTAGAAGGCTTACTTCCCTTGTTTTATGATGGTCCGTAACTCGAGTTTGTCGAAATTTATTGTTAGGTTCAAATTGACCTACTACACCTACGTTTGCGGGCTTTAAGAATTACCTAAGTTAGAAAAGTTGTAGAAAACCTTGTTAAAATTACTACTATGTGGTTCCTAAGTTCTTCTTTAGCAGCATTATATTTGAGTCCACTGCAGCACATAAGCCTCCTCTTTCTCGTGCCAACCTTTCAGGTCCTGTGCCGATCTGGTCCAGGTTTTCCCCGCGATCTTACAGATGCCTTGAACCCATCTAGCTATAAGTCGACTTAATCGTCTTTTGCCGAACTTTGGTCAACATTCTGTAACAGACTTATACTTGCCGCCAGTGCATATAACAACATATACTGCCCACTGGTTTTAATTTACTTCGGATTTGGATCTCAGGTTTCTGAGTTACGGGTTGTTAAAATTTTTCTTTTTAAGTATCTTTTCTGGCCAATCTGTATATCAACTTAACTTGGCAAAGGGGTGCGGTCTGCAAAATATACTATTTGGAGTCTTCTGTACCTTGATATCAAGACCCTAGTGGAAGTGTACAATTGTACATCATACGATAGCGACAAACAGCTAGCATCTATAGCATCTAATGATCTAAATGGCATCTGAATACCATCACAACCACAAATTCACATTGCTTGTCTAACGGGGTGACCGCTGAACCCCGGAAACAATAGCCAAACAAAAACGACTGATTGATAGAACCGCGGTGCGTTTGACATACTGTCATCGATCACTTGTGTTATCACTTGTTATGCGACGGGGTGGTGTAGATGTCTTGAGCCTATTGATTATGACTGCCTCCTAATAGCTGACTAATTCATATTTTAAAATGTGTTAAGGCTTATTCGAAGGGCACGGCACTTCAAAATTTGAATTACCATTGCCCCCTATGTTCTCAGCTTCTAGTATTACTATTACATAGGAGGCAATAGTAATACAATTTTGCCGTGCCGTTTTCGAATTATAAAAAGGCCCATTGAAGAGTGGA
This sequence comes from Aproaerema taeniolella, assembly GCA_949987775.1. NCBI lineage: Eukaryota > Metazoa > Arthropoda > Insecta > Lepidoptera > Gelechiidae > Aproaerema > Aproaerema taeniolella. The sequence continues at coordinate 4,123,606 of OX465260.1, read as the reverse complement.
TTTTTTTTGTTTCGACTTATTTTCCTTATGGAAAGGAAAATTTAGACAGAACCCTAAATTTAGCTTCGTATGTAAAGACAGTTTTTTTACCAAAGTAGAAGGTTAAAGTCTTTATCACCCCTATATTCACCGCTTTTAGCTTTTATACGGCAAAACCAGTATTTATAAAATATAGCAAGTTATGTAACATTTTAATTTAAAAAGGCCCTATGTCTAGTCCCTATGTATGTATGTATTTATTCTTTATTGTACAATGATAATACAGAGGATAACAAGTTTACAGTAAGAGGAAGTTGTGTTCGGGATGTCTTCATCGCTTAAATCTCGATGAAACAGAAACGAAATCGTATTAAAATCGGTCCATTCGTTTAGAAGCTACAGTTCCATAGACAGATGAATATAAAAAGAAAATAACAAAGAATAAGGTAAATAGTATTGGCTATTTATTGAAACACGCTGTATTATTAATGTTTGATATTACATTACTGATTGGGCCTTTTTATAATTCGAACTGCACGGCACGGCATGAAGAATTTGTATTACCATTTCCTTCTATGTTTCCAGCTTCTAGTATCACTAGTACATAGAAGGCAATGGTAATACAATTTTAAGGTATTATAAAAAGGTCACGTGAGTCCCTTTTTATAATACCACGGCACGTGAGTCGCATGCACGAGGAGCGGTGGGCACGGATCGTTACACACTGGGTGCCACAGAATGGCCATAGACGCCGGGGCAGACCAAAAAGAGATGGCGTGACCATTTGGATGCTTACTATTCCAGATGGCCGGAACTTGCACAAGATCGCAAGAAATGGAAGGATGCGGGGGAGGCCTTTGCCCAGCAGTGGGATCTTGTAGGCTAGATAAAAAAAGGTCCATTTTCTGTAGCTAAGAACACTAAATTAAAGTTAGATATGGTGTAAATAGTTGATAAAAAGCAGAAAATTAAAAGTAAATAAGTGTCCCAAGGTAAGGTGAACCGACGATCTGGTAAAGATTGCGGGAAGCCGCTGGATGCGGGTGGCGCAGGACCGATCGAGGTGGAGATCCCTGGGGGAGGACTATGTCCAGCAGTGGACGTCTTGCGGCTGTCATGATGATGATGAAGTGCCCCAAAATTGTAAAACAAAAATTATTAAATTTTTCTGGCCTAATAATTATGTAGACACAAATAAAATTTGTTTCTGAGTCACAATATTAGGTAACTTTATATTAATTAGTGAAAATCAAGAATAATCAGCCCACGAAACTAAACAACTTTTTCAAAGGAACATATTAATAGGTTGAAATATATTTTAAAAAATTTGCCTCTCCATACAATACGACTTGTGCGATCGGCTGATTTGCCTTTGTATGATTTTTTTTTTTTGCGAATTTCATTTAGGTTTTTTGGGGAAAGTTGTTCAGTTTCATGGGAAGAATTATCCCCCAATAATACCGGGACTTAATTGCCCGAGATTATGGGTCATAAGACAAACATAATAATATTAAAATCATTTATTATCAGGCATCTAGGCCCATATCTAGGCCATACATAATTACGAAAATATAATTAAATTATGAAATATAATTAAACTAATTAACACTATTTCCCGGGTGTTTTTTCAGGGATATCTGCAACCTGTAATCTCCCTCGGAAACGGCGGAACACCACGCCCTCCGGCCAAAAGCTCTCCTTCATAACTATCTCCAGCATGAACGTCGGGAACCGCACCACAAATGCTTTAAAACTAGCATGGTGATGCGATTCCAACGGTTTCACTCTCTGGGGACCTAAGGGAACTTTTGTCTTCTGCCACATGTACTCGATGACTTCTTGCACCTCAAGACCTCAGTGCTATAGTGCTATCGCGAGAAGGTTTTACTAACTAATTAAAAGTCACTCCATATACCTTCAGATAGGTACTACAGTAGTCTCCCTCCAAACTTGCAACTGCGAGGCTACTGGCCGTGCAAACAGTCTTTATTTATAGTAGCTAGGGTTGTCACTTCAGGTTTTTAACCCCTAACAAAAAAAGAGGGGTGTTATATGTTTGACGTGCGTATGTCTGTATCTGTGTATCTGTGTGTCTCTCTGTGGCATCGTAGCGCCTAAATGAATGGGCCGATTTCAATGCGTTTTTGTTTGTTTAAAAGCTGACGTAATCGAGATGGTTCTTGGCTATATTTGGTCAAAATTGGTTTAGCCGTTTAAAAGTTATAAGCAACTGAATGTCAGGTGAAATCATTTTTTTTTAATTTTAGAGTTACTTATACTAAACGTTTTAATCTGTATACTCACGGGGTGCTTTAACTAAGTTAGCACTCCAAACACTTGCGTTCAAAACAAAATTAAGGATTTAATATCAAAGGTGTGACTTTGTTAATAACAACTAACCCACCTTTTATCGTGACTTTTATTTCAGACTATGCATTGCGAAACACAATAAATTGACGCGAGTCATGTTATATTTTTATTGAATTATTAAATCAGAGTTTTTTAATCCTTTTGAATTTGCGACCCCTTTGCAAGTTAAAAAGTTCTGGCGCCCTTTAAGGCCTCTTAGACTCCCTAGGCTCAATCTATGATCTCCATCGATGATTTTAGAAAGATATATCTATAAAATCAAAACTTCAAAAATATAAAATGAATAAAAAAGTCCTGGAAATCCAGAAAGATTATATTTATAAAAGCCGGTATTTTTCTTTTTAAAAATAGAAAGCATTTTTCGTTAAAAGCACTATATTTAGTGCGCGACGAAAAACTCTAGAATTTACCGAGAGATTCAAGCACGCCCACGACGAAGACAATTTTACTCGAAAGGGAGAAGTTCTTTTATTTATTTAAACTTTAAAAAAAAGGTCAAAGGTTGGCAACCCTAGTATCATCCCTTACTCGGCCTGGTGCGACGAACTCCAGGACAAATAAGGGTGGTCGTTTGTCACTAACACAAACAAAACACTACCCAGAGGAGGTACTGTACCTCTACAGTACATGTTATGGTGTCTAGTGATTACTAGATTTAACTAGCAGAGTAAAGTGACCTGGGCTCCAAGTCTGTTAATTAAAAATATTTCAGTTGTGCCTTGACAGAATCAAGATCAAAATAATTTTTAAATAAAATAAAATGTGGGGGTGTGTAACTTCAACATTTTGATGGGGGTGTGTAACTTTGACGGCCGGTTTGGTCGAGTGGTAGTGACGCTGCCTCTTGATCGGCGGGTCCTGGGTTCGATCCCCAGTCGGGGCAAACATTTGTGTAAAAAACCGGCCAAGAGCGTGTCGAGCCACGCGCATTGTAGGGTTCCGTAGCAGCATGGTTCAAATATATTCTTATTAATCCCAACAGTGTTTGGCACTTGGTCGACTATTACTCGCAAACTTGAAGGACCAACTTATTTGTGACAGTTTTTCTTTAAATTTCGTTGTATATTCTACCAACGTGAATTTTTTCACATTTTTAGAAACAACCGTTTAGCAGGTATAGGGGGGGACACTTGTGTTTGACAAAAATTTTCACTTTAAAAATTTATATTTCGCAAACGGAGTGCTGAATCGAAAAACGTTCTTAGTAAACCCATTCTATCTTTTAAAATGCTATCCTATGACACCCCATTCAATGATATTGGCGAGAAAAAAAAAATTCATCGCCCTTTCACGTCTATGGGAGACACCCGAAAAAAATTTTTTTTCCAAGATTTTACTCTACAGTTCTGTCGGCGTGATTCATATGTATAATCATGCTTAGTTTCAGCTCTGTAGTACTAAGGGTTTCTTAGGAAACCTGCGGACAGACGGACAGACGGACATGGCGAAACTATAAGGATTCGTAGATTACTACGGAACCCTAAAAAGCAGATGTTTGTTCTCGGGTCATGGGTGTTTGTGTTTATCTATTTGTGTATTCCAAGGGACCCAAGACACAAGGGAAAACATTAGTGTGGGCCTTTCAGTATGTAGCGTTTATTATTTTACAATGCAATTGCTCGGAAATGGCCGTTTACGTACCCCATAAAACACATGTCATGTTATGTAATTTTGAAATGAGAAGAAGATTTTGAAAAGAAAAAAAATATTTGGACTAATGAGAAAATAAACCATTTTTTATATACATACCAAAATTCAACTTCAGTGGCTATTCTGTGATCCAGTAAAGGTATTTTTTTTATTAAATGATGCATAAAAAGTAAGCAACCATTTTCATAAAGCTTCATACAGGCTTTATAGAATGACAGCAAGAGTTTTTATGCCTGATAAAATAATTATTTCTGGCGAAAATCTTGTTTTTCAGTTAAATAAAATATAAAAGTAAATTATTTATTTTACTTTTTCAATAAAACATCTGACTTTTAACAAATAATTGAAATATTCAATAATTTCTGTAGGCGCAATTGGCATTTTATTTACTTAGCCTTTGCTTCATAATTGTGGAAAACTATTTTGCTCGCCATTGTTTTGCGCGCCATTTGAAATTATTTGTTCAACAAAATCAGTTTTGTGTCATAAAATGGTAATTCCTTAATTTTTGTTGTTTAATCGTAAAATATTAGTGCACATTGTTCAATTGTAACACGTTTTCAGTGAATTTTGATTGGAAATAATATCTTATAAGAACTTTGGATGTCCTATAATACGACGTAAGTTTTTGACAACATTTTTTTTAGTTTCTTTTCCTCGGCTACTGCATTGTAAAACGTTGAACAATGTACGTGCCTTAGATAATATGTAACTGGAGCCTCATAAAACACTCGCTTCGCTCGTGTTTCAAATGGGCTCACGTTACACATTACTTACAACACTTGTATCGTTAATAACTATATTTATTATTATAACAAAAATAACATCTTAGTGCTCCAAAATCGTCATCCTCACCTGCTAATAGTGCACCCTGCTGATCGACAGACGAGGCTGTGACGTATTTGAATCCGTAAAACGTTTCTTTAAAAGGTTTGTATATGTATATCAGACATGGGCAAAATCACGATTTTGAAGACGCCATTTTGGATAAATTGACATAGAAATGAGTGTTTGGATTTTAAGTTTGGGCCTTTTATAATTCAAACGGTACTGCACGGCATGGCATTACCGTTGCCCCCTATGTTGTCAGCTTTTAGTATCACTAGTTCCTAGAAAGAAATGGTAACACAATTTTGCCGTGCGGTTTTTCCTTACTTCCTTACTAATATTATAAACGCGAAAGTTTGTATGTATGGATGGATGGTTAAATGTTTGTTACTCTTTCACACTCAAACGGCTCGACCAATTTTGATAAAATTTGGTATGGAGGTAGCTGACACTCTGGATTAACACATAGGTTACATAATTTTCCCAAATTCCCACGGAACGAAGTCCTGGGCAGAAAGCTAGTCTATTATAAAAAAGGCCTTTCCAACCCTCGACTATGGCAATAACAATTTTTTACAGCACATTGCCTTTTTTTTCAGCGTCTGTTTTTTAGTGACGATTCAGTAATAAGGCTTTTATTATTTGTGCGGCCAATTAATTAAAGCCTTGTTACTAATATCATTGTAATATGCCAAATCTTAAATAGCGATTATTACGGACATGGACTGTAAATTATTCCATAGGTACGAATTGAAATAGAATGTGTAGAAAGGAACGTGAAGCAACACATTCTTTCTAGGATCAAATAAAAATATTAAAATGCCAAACATTTAAAATAAATTTAAAATGCAGCAGCAAAATACAACAGCATATTTTCTCTGGCAAGTTAAAATTCCATTTCTTACTTAGCTTTCTATCCGGGGCTCGACCTCTTTTGCACTCGAGAAAAACTTGGGAAAAAGTGTGTAAGAAGCTTATTTTATAAACGGGTAAAACTGCAAAAAAAGAAAAAAAAGAACTTAGCTAGCAGTGAAAAAATTAGCGGATTCTGGAGTATTTTAAATTCATAAGATTTTATCGAATGATTCATTTACTTATTTATCTGTTCTGACCTAATTAAACCTTTCAATGGCGTGTACAAGGCGGGTGTAATATACGCATCAACACAATCTAAGGATATTGTACGATTTTCATACAAAAGAGGTCTGTTTGAGAAGCTACAAAAGCATACTCGAGATACATGGAGGGCTATAATTTTCAGACGAGCAAGTGCTAAACCTGAATTTTCAATTTCTAGTCAATAAATTTTCTTTTACTTAAAATTTGTGAAAACGTGACGGAAACGGAAATGAAAATGCACTTTTTGCCTGCTTTTTGTATGAAACTGATCGAATTTATGCTTTTTTTTTCATTTTCGTCACATTTTCACAAATTTCAAGTAAAACAAAATTTACTAACTAGAAATATACTATCTCGAGTATGCTTTTATTACCCGACTACGGCGAAGCAAAAAGGAGGGTTATGTGGTTGACCGGTATGTATGTATGTATGTATGTATGTCCATCTGTTCCATCATAACTTCTAAACCATTCGTCTCAAATTGACAAATGAAGTATCGTTGGACGCGTTTTGATTGTCCGCTGGTTATAGGCTATAAGACGTCATATTAAATTAATTAGAGCGCCCTCTAGATAACATAAAGTCATGAACTAAAAAAAAATTGTTTTTGATGGTGGTGACGTATATTGTATATTTGAAATTCACTAATGAAGCCCTTTCGTATGCCACTTTGTCCTAATACGATCGCTTTACTACCTGTTAATAGGTGGCATACGACCACGGCTCTCCTCCGAACGTTAATATGAATGTATTTAACACGTTAAATTATATAACGTGTATAGTGTTTATTAACTACTCTGTAACCTTTAATGTGTATTTGTACTTCTGACTGTTTTGAATGTTGTGTGTGTTTTAAAGCAATGAATAAATTCTTTGTCTGTCTGTCTGTCTGTCTGTCTATTAAATAGACGATAAGTATTTAAAAGTTTTCATGAATATTTCAGATACGAGCATTTTCTTGTTTCATACTTTTTAGAGCGCGATTCTTCAGTAGTCGGGTTTTAGTTTTTAAACTTATTTTTTATAGCTTCTCAAATAGACCTCCTTTGTATTAAAAAAATCGTGCAATATTCCTAGACGGTGTTGATGTGTGTATTAAATCTGTATGCAGTTCTGTCTGTGGCTTCGTAGCTCCAAACCAAATGCAGTTTTTTTTTTAAAGCTGACATGATCAATATGGTTGTTAGCTATATTTTATTAGAGTAGGTATGTCCAGCCGGTCCCGTATGGCCCGGTGTCATCCGATCGGATGACGCGGCGTGTGACGGCTTTTTTACCGCACGGATCATTGAATCATGAACACACTAATGTTTTTTTTTGTTTATCGTTTGTGTTTTTAAAAATAAACATTAGTGTATTCATGTTTCAATGATCCGTGCGGTAAAAAGCCGTCAAGCGTCGCGTCCGGGCCATACCGAACCTGACAATTTTTTTTGGACATTTTGAGTCGAAACTTTGTCAAGATATACCTTGAAGCAAATAAACGGACACGTATTTCGCAATTTTTAGAAAATCGTCCCCTAAGGGATCAAGAATGGAATGGGTGACCAAAAGAGTTCTTTGCGCGAGCGAAGCCGCGGGTTTTTCCTTATAAAAAGGTGAAATTGGAGGTGTCCTGATTCACTGACTCATCAACGCCCAACCCAAACGCTTAGACCTAGAAAGCTGAAATTTGGCAAAAAAGTGTTTTTTATGGCGTAGGCAAGCACTAAGAAAGGATTTTTCGAAATTCTACCCCTAGGGGGGTAAAATGGGGGTTCAGAGTTTGTATGGAGAAAACAATTTTTTTTTGACATTTTAACACGAAACTTCGTCAAGATATACCTTGAAGCAAATAAAAGGACACGTATTTCGCGATTTTTGGTTGACCAAAAGAGTTCTTTGCGCGAGCGAAGCCGCGGGAAAAAGCTAGTACATTATAATTTATAATTGAATATATTATTTTATTTTGTCATGTGTTTCAGTGAGGTTAGAGCCAGCTGTGCCGTGGTGACTGGTTATTCACGGCTCGCTTTGCACTTCGTCATACAGCGTGTTACCTCACACATCCGACGGAACCCATATTCGGGTCACAACTTTATGTACAGTGGGCCGCACATCAAGTTACCCATGCGTGCACTTTGCTGCTATGATAAGAACGGTTTTTCAATGAGTTGGGGTGACCTAACGTGCTGGCCTCTGTGCTTTGAGCTAGTAGGTATCAAGAAAATCCTTGATAATATTTTAACGGTCTTACTCATTATTAATTATACAGGTTTCTTGAAGATTAGGAATGCTTCTTGATTTCTAGGTCTTTTTAAGTCTCCTGTGAGGCTGTCATAAGAATAATTTAGAAGCCCCAAACCCCGTCAAAATTAAGATTAAAAAAACTCAAAAACCGTTTTTCATAGGTTTTCGGTCGGTATAAAATGAAATGAAATGAAATGCTTTTATTTAACATTGCGATTGTACAGTTTTTACACAGTGGCTACCACACTAGGCCGAGCCTGTATCGTGGGGGCCGACTACAAGTACGATTATACATATAATTCGACTAGATCGCTATTTAGTACATATAAGACTAAAAGTAAAAAAGTAGAAATAATTTAAATAGGCATAATTGAGGAATAACAGGGTAAAGTTTGAAGTAAAGTTAAATGGGAGTTTTGTGAGTGTGTGAATCTGTTAAGAATGTGTTATGATTGGTGTGTTAGTTATGAGTGAGTGTGTGTGTGTCAGAGCCACAGTATGCAAAGGTCTGCATACCACAGTATGTAAGCTTGTACATACTGTGGTATGCAGACCTTCATGGAAGGTCTGGCATAACACAAATCCTTTCCCAATCGGTCATTTCGAAGAAGATTAGTCGAATTAAAAGATTTGAAATGGTATTCGATGTCAGTATTCGAAATGATTGAAGATCTGGTCTTACGGCATTCTGAGGAGAGAGCCCGCGGAGTAATTTCATGTATGCGATCATAGGCGTGCAAATAGCACTTTTCCAGGCGTTACAATAAGTAATTTGTAAGTGATTAATTAAATAAGTGTAATACACACATCAACGCGGTCTAGGGATATTCCACGATTTTTCATACAAAAGAGGTCTGTTTGAGAAGCTATAAAAGCATACTCGAGCTACGTTTTCACAAATTTCAACTAAAACAAAATTTATTGATTAGAATTGAAAATTCAGGTTTAGCACTTGCTCGTCTCAAAATTATAGCGCTCCATGTATCTCGAGTACGCTTTTGTAGCTTCTCAAACAGACCTCTTTTGTATGAAAAGTCGTGCAATATCCTTAGACCGTGTTGATGTGTATATAACGAAATTGTATGGAAGTGCTCGTGTATCATTCATAAATATACACCTCGCAGAAGAGCTACGTCTTTCATTCCTTGCTGCCCCGGAAGAGTTGTTTATTTGTTTAGTTTAGGATCTCCATTATTAATTATTATTATTTATTTATATTCTATGCAATGTAAAAGTATTATTAGTAACGCCGTGTGAAAGTGTGTTCGTTTGTTTTCCCTTCCTTCAAGTCGTAAGTGATATAGAATACTTTTCTACGTCTACGTCAACAAATCCGCGGGTGCAAAGGTAGTTTTAGGTAAAAATCAAGCAAGTCCACATAGAAGAAGGTAGAGCATTTAATAACTACAAAAACCGACCTGCATAGCTAACAATGGATGCGAGACATAATTTTATTGACATATTGACATGTCAAACTTATCTAACGCGTCCATATAAGCACCGCTGATCTAACATTGACATAACAATAACTCGTATTGAATTCAAAATCTGATTCTGATACTCAATAGTTACAACTCTCTATCCAAACATTCAGGAGAGCTATTCCACTAATCAACGGCGTCTCAATGATGATTGATTAACAATGAAAGAAAGAAAATACGTTTGTTGTTCCTATTCTTTAGAACAGTACATAATAGGTATAGAGTTAAGCTAAGGAACACAATGGTGACCATTTTATCCGTTCAGTTGCCAAAATTCAAAAATATTGTAAACAACCACCCCGATCAGCAGCGCCACCGCCAACTTTACGTTAAGTTGCAAATGGGCTGCGATCCTACGTCAAAATGTCAACATTGACAACGCCAGAGGGCGAGCAAGCTCTTGCGCGGGGCCCTCGCGCAATCAAAGTGAAGTTTAAGCCTCAGCCGAGTGGCGAGCCGCGCGAGTTTGCCATATCATGCTCGAGCTGCTGGTGGCAGTGGCGCCCATCCCGCTCGGGACTTCGTTCCTGTGGGAATTTGAGAAAATTATGTAGCCTATGTACCATCCTAATGGTAAAAGAATTTTTGAAATCGGTCCAGTAGTTTTAAGTTTACTCGTTACTACAAAAATAAAAACCTTTCCTCTTTATAATATTAGTATACCTAGATAGTTATAAATTTCGCCACTTGAACGGATGAAGCTCAGCTCAGCGAGCAACGGAACGCTTTATGCTCGGGATCTCGCTAAGGGATAGAATCCGAAACGAGGTCATCCGACAGAAAACCGGAGTGAAGGATATTATCCAAAAGTGTAGCAAGCTGAAGTGGCAGTGGGTTGGCCATGTCTGTCGCAGAACCGACGAGCGTTGGAGTAGACAGGTTCTCGAATGGAGACCACGTCTTGGCAAACGTAGTGTAGGACGCCCCCAGCCAGATGGTCAGATGACCTAAAGAAGATAGCGGGTAGTGGCTGGATGAAAACAGCGGAGGATCGTGCAAAGTGGCGCACCTTGGGGGAGGCCTATGTTCAGCAGTGGACTGCAATAGGCTGATATGATGATATGATGAACGGATGAAATTGTCACCATTAATATTCCACCGCCATGTGAATTCAATGGGCCTTTTTATAATTCGAACGGCATGGCACGGTATGCAGTGTTGCCACATGAAGTAGACGTGAAATCTGTATTTTCTTTACAAAAATCCGTATAAAATCCGTATTTCTGTTTTTATTGAAATTCCGTATAAATATCCCATGTTTTGATTGAAATTCCATATGAATTCCGTATAAAAATTAAACGTAAAATTTTTAAGTCAAGATTTAAATCAAAAGAGAGTGATTTCCCTAAAAGTTGTTTAGTAGTAGCGGGTCCGTTATCGTCGAGGTACATAATTTATTTCTTGGTTTCGTCTTCATTGAAGAAATTTTGCTGTACTGCCGCACTACAGTGGAGCAAACTCACTAGCGTTGTGACGAAATTGGTCAAAATTAGGTAAAGATGGCTCGAAAACGGGGTCTTTTTGAAGCTTATTCTGTTTTAGAATAAATCCGTATAAAAATCCGTAATCTTGATTCATCCGTATTGAACTTGCAAAATCCTTACAAATACGGACAAATCCGTATATATGGCAACACTGACGGTATGTCAAAATTTGAATTATCATTGCTCCTTATGTTCCTAACTACAAAAATCCCTAGTATGTTGGTGGCAATGGTAGTACAATTTTGCCGTGCCGTTTTCGAATTATAATAAAGCCCATTGAATAGTGGAATAGCCGCCCTGGTTTCGATACTCAATAGTTACAACTCTAAAATCCATACATTCAGCTTATCGGTGCAATTTACAGTTATAACTCAAATAGGAGTCACAAAACAGGGTAAATACTCATTTGTCACTGGTACCGATATCGCTGTGACTGCCATGAATCCGACTGCAAGCCATCTCATTTTGTACTGCAATTTATGCACTACTCATACGATGTTATGTACAGTAGTGTTGCATACCTATCGATAGTTAACCTTGAAGACCAGTAAGAATATCGATAGGACTTTCGATAGCCAACAGTTTGTGATACTATTGATGACAGACCAAACTATCGATAGTATTAAATATTTTTAATCAATACTATTGATACTATCGATAGTTTGGTCTGTCATCAATAGTATCGCAAACTATTGGCCATCGATACTATCGATAGCCCTTTCGATATTCTTACTGTTTTTCAAGGTTACGATAGATAGACTATCGATACTTTCTACTATTGGTTGCAACACTAATGTACAGTATCGTACAAACGTTATAACCTTACAACAGCAGCTCGAGTACGATGGTGATAGCGCGCGTAATGCGCCGCGGTCCTATGTCAAAATTTCAACATTGATAACGCCAGAGGGCGAGCAAGCTTTTGCGCGGGGCCCTCGCGCAATCAAAGTGAAGTTTCAGCGTCAGCCGAGTGGCGCGCCGCGCGAGTTTGTCGCCATCGTGCTCGAGCTGCTGAAATTCTGCAAACGGAGGAACTCTTTTAACTTGAACATCCCTATCATTAGGCGCTTTTTATACACCAGCGATGTGGTGTAGCGATGCAAAGATTAAATCATCGTAAAATGAATCTTAACAGCTACGGAGCAAAGGTTTTTGTCCCGTAATGCAGCACGGAACTACAAATTTTTTTTTTGTATAATCCGCGACATTCGATTGCTTGAAACTTTTAACGGCTAAACAGATTTTGATCAAACAATATTAAGAATCATATCGATCACGTCAGCTTTGAAACAAAAAAATACCACATCGAAAAATATTCAGCCATACAGATACACAGATAGACGCGTCAAACTTATAACACCCCTTTTTTGTCGGGGTTTACAAATCGAACTCTGTACCTCTCGCTTATAAGTACGACCAGTAAACCACTCCACTACCGACGCTATTCAAACCCAAAACAAACGACAAACAAAAATCAGGGAGTAGCCCGTTCGATTGAAATAAAGCTGCATGCACAATATCGCTAAACAGATCCCGCCCGGGGGAAATCAGCGGGTGGCGACAAATCTTCGAAGCGATCGTATAAAAATACCTGGGCACGCTATAAATCCAGTTTATTGCGGACACTGGCCACTCCGTGACGGCTGTACACGTTTTTTAAACTGGGAATTATGTGTACTACGCTTAAAATGGGACGATATTGTTACTAGGCTACGTGACTTGTATGTGTACAACTGTACATTGGTATAAGTTGTTTCGTTTTATTTTCGGTTCACTGTATATTTCTTTTGTAGGAATTGCGTTCTAAAATTACTACTAGCACTCAACCCTCTATAGAGACGTAATACAAGGCGACCCGAACCTGTCAACTCGTCAGTGGCTAGTCTAAATATATAAAAGGAGAAACTGACTGACTGACTGACTGACATATCAACGCACAGCCTAAACGGCTAAACGTAGGCACTTGAAATTTAGAAGGGACGTAGCTTAGGTACTGTAGAGGTGCACTAAGAAAGGAATTGCCGAAATTCCCACGGGAACGGGAATTAACGGGAAAATCCTTTTGTATGAAAAATCTAAACCGCTTAAGTTAGACGCTTGAAATTTGGCATGCAGGTACCTTAGTAAACTTAAAGCTTAGTTGCAACAGGATATTGCAAAATTCCCACGGAAACGGGAGTTAGCGGGAAAAAACTTTTGTAATCTGTTCAAAAGAAATAAAAATTAAATTAAAAATTTAAAAAACCACCCCCGCAAAAGTAAAGCGGACATTTAAAAAGTAAAAAATAATACCTTTCGTTGAGCCTTCAAATTCATTTCAGAAATACCTATATATATTTTAATTATCGAAATCGATGGATGGCACGATAGGGTTTGCTCATTAAAATGGCGCTATAATGTCGCGTCGGGGTACCGCTTTAGTGAATCAGACCCAATCAAATGAAGGGTCAATCAAATGAAGGGTCTGATTCACTAAAGCGGTACCCCGACGCGACATTATAGCGCCATTTTAATGAGCAAACCCTATCGTGCCATCCATCGATTTCGATAATTAAAATATATATAGGTATTTCTGAAATGAATTTGATGGCTCAACGAAAACTATTATTTTTAACTTTTTAAATGTCCGCTTTACTTTTTTGCGGGGGGGTTTTTTAAATTTTAAATTTAATTTTTATTTCAAAATTTTTAACTTATTTCAAGGATGTGCTAGTGTTCTGGATATCCTGGCCGCAGCATCAGCTCACCGTGTTGCCACCATTGCATTGTATGCAAAATCAAATACTGAACAAAACGAGTCCAAACACGACATATCTGCTATTATTTTTTTAAGAGTGTGCTAGTGTTCTGGATATCCTGGCTGCAGCATCAGACCAAGAGTTCCATAATCCTGCATAGTTATTAAGCATACATGAGTGTTTCAAGTTTTAGGTCACATGTATGTTTGAAAGTAAAGTAAATACACATTAAGAGTCTAAGAACCCTACCGCAGCTAACAAAAGAGCTGATGACCTTGAAACGGCTGAACCGATTTTGATAAAACGTATCTAAGAACCATCGCCAAAAAACCTGCTTGTAAATAAAAAAAACCGCATCCAAATCGCTTCACCCGTTTGAGAGCTACGGTGCCACAGACAGACACATAGACACACAGACACACAGACACACACACACACACACACATAGCGGTCAAACTTATAACACCCCTCTTTTTGCGTCGGGGGTTAAAAATTAACACGCAAACGAAGTTGCGGGCATCAGCTAGTCACTGATATATGTACAGTGGTGGTCATATAATTAAGAACGCTTATTTAAAGGGAAGATTTTTTCAAACTACTGAGTTTATTTAGTTCCATGTATTTTTTTGTATTTCTCTTGGTATCACAAAACTTTGCCATACTAATGGTTAATTCGTTGGTACACATGATTAGCCAAAAACTAAATAGATAAACTTTATGCATTCGATCCGAACCTAGTATTACTCCTTACTGGCTGGTCACATAATTAAGAACGCTGAAAATTTTATTTTTTATTCAAATTTAAATAGAGAACACTTCGTGGCTCTATGGTTGTAGGTCACTGTTTGTATCAATTTGGCGCCATTTAATTCTATAAAAGTTTTAAAAGTGATTGTTTTGTATTAAAACAATGGGAAAAAATAAAAGTTGTGATGAATCTACAAGGGAAGTGATAATAAAACTTCGTCAAAAGAATTGTAGTCCATTGAAAAGTTACATTTGGGGTTGCGTTTTTTAGAGGACGCAATTTTATTTTTTTGATGTGTAGGGGGGGTCAGTGTAAAGCTAAAACCAAGTTTGTGGGGTCGCCACCCTTGTCCCACGGCCGCCATCTTGAAAATAGGGGTTGAAATGGTTTTTACGGTATATCTCTTAAACTATTTATTTTATAAAAAAAAATTTGTTAACATTTTTTGTTGCAAATTAAATTCTCTACAACTTTGGTCCAGTAACTTTTTGTCGTAGAACTATAAATAAAAAAGTTATAAGCGAAAATCTTCAGAAATTCGAGAAAAAAATTTATATTTTTCGATGTAACTTTTTTTTATCATTTTACGAAAAAATGATATCAGACCATTTTTGTAGATCGTTTTTTGAGGAACAACTTTTATTTGCATCATTTTTTCATTAAGTCAATAGCTAAGGTTTTACAGCGCTCCGAAGTGAGTACTATTTTTCAGTACTCTTAACTATACCTATATTATACATGTGTACTAATAATATGTCATCAGTTATTGTTTTTTTTTTAATTTTTTTTACTTTATTATGATTTTTTTAATTAAAAATTTTGCAATTTTATTAAATATTTTTGTCTCATCAGAAAAAAGTACATTTTTCCACTGACTTACTGTCCAGTTTTCATACTTTCTTGCGAATGCAAGCCGGGCTTGCCTATGGCACTGTTTCAACATAGGCACCTTCCTGGCTATCCTTCCGTGCAACTTTTCTTCTACCAAACGCCTTCGAATAGTACGTGCTGAGATTGCTAAAGGGTTCTTTTCACCGAAATATTCTTTTCTTAGGTCATTCGAGCCTTTAAAAGGGTTTTGTTTTGCCAAGCGAATGATATTTCGATCGTCTCGACAAGAGGACTTACGTTGTTTAGGTGCACGTATAACATTTGAAGTTGTTTGATAAGTAGCAAAATGCTTCACAGCGTGAAAAACCATAGTTTTGGAGCATTGCAGATGGTCGGCTATCTTTTTATACGACCAATAGTCCATTGAAATGTTGCATTTTTTAGGCCTTACCTTGCGTTTTTTAGAGGACGCAATTTTATTTTTTTGATGTGTAGGGGGGGTCAGTGTAAAGCTAAAACCAAGTTTGTGGGGTCGCCACCCTTGTCCCACGGCCGCCATCTTGAAAATAGGGGTTGAAATGGTTTTTACGGTATATATCTTAAACTATTTATTTTATAAAAAAATTTGTTAACATTTTTTGTTGCAAATTAAATTCTCTACAACTTTGGTCCAGTAACTTTTTGTCGTAGAACTATAAATAAAAAAGTTATAAGCAAAAATCTTCAGAAATTAATCTGTTAAGTTGATAGAGGGAAACATGGATCAATATCAATACAAAAATATACTGGAAGAAACAATGTTACCTTATGCTGAAGACGTGCTTCCTGTTATTTGGACATTTCAGCACGACAATGATCCCAAGCATACTGCACGCACCGTTAAGGAATTTCTCAGGGCGCAATCAGTTTCGGTGTTAGATTGGCCAGCTAACAGCCCGGATCTCAACCCAATAGAGCATCTTTGGTGTGATGTCAAGAAAAAAGTTTCAAATCGACAATGTGGCAACTTAAGAGAGTTATTTGCTGCTTTTTTAGAAGAATGGAACGATATCTCTGTTGCCAAATGTCAAAAATTGATAGAGTCAATGCCTCGCCGGTGTAAAGCCGTAATTAAAAGCCGTGGTCATGCTACCAGCTATTAAATTTAGTTTAAAATTTTATAAATTGTTTGTTTTTCTTACGCACTTTCATTTAATGTGATTTAAATTATCTAAGTTTGTTATGGAAAAACTCTCAAGCAGTTTTATAAATCGTTCTTAATTATTTGTCCAGATTATTTACTATTTGTTTTTTGTTACTGTGTTTAATAAACTAAATTTATAAAAAAAATGGTAGAGGTTATATTTTATATTCCTAACACCTTTTGCTCTATTCATGTGGCTATTTCATAGCATAGCTAGTTACTTGTAAGATGGAACACATAACTAGATATGATGTGGTTAAGATAAATATTTTCTAGAACATTAAATCGTTCTTAATTATATGGCCACCACGTATAACGCACGCCCTAGCGAATCTAGCGATCGTGTTGGGAATCTCTTCGGATTACTTCGCACCTAGTTGACAAAATCTTTTTCGTTCAAATTCGCATGTATTACGTCTCTATATAGGTACATTAGCGTTGCAACCAATAGTCTATCGATACCATCGTAGTAAAATTAAGACTGTTGCTGTGGAGGGGATGAACTTTATTTTGAAAGTCCCAGGCATCCTCCAGTTATACATATGTACACTATAGACATGTGAGGATGCGTGCGTGCAATGTGCTTCCTTCCTTTAATTTAATTCTCCAAAAATTGCTATTGTTAAATAGCTAATGTAAATTTATTTTCAAAATTGTTATCTGAGGGTGGGATCCAGGAGACCTATGACACAGGTATACCCTAGTTTAGGCTCCTGTCTCCCAATTAAATGTATAATAAAAAAATGTACACATAGCTTAAGTTTGGGAGAAAATAAAAACTTTTTTTTTTCCTTTCCTATCTATGTAGAACTTGACCAAACCTGGTGTTAGAGTTTTCAAACCGCCAAATGGCCTTTGACTTGGTTTAACGACAGCAGTCAATTGACAACAGTCAGGACCGACGGAAACGCTCGTCATAATTTGCCACTTTGGTCACCCATCAGGTTTCTTGTCTCCGTGAATGTTGCTTAACCTCACTGATAAATTCAGATCAGCAAGCCCCACTGGGCTATGAGCGTTTCAGATACTTGAAACTGGTTTTCTTTTTACGTATTTATTCTAAACTGATACAGATTCCTCCATCTCACTTTTTTGTTGGAATCAGAGCAGGAAAGAAGATGTACTTTATAGAAACAGACAGAAAACTGCACTCTATACCACCACATGTTTTAGTATTCCACACACACTGAAGCATTATTCACCGAATCAGCGAAAACGAAACGCATGCAAATTTCTATGTGTTGTGTATATATCGTGGATTGGGTAAACTTTGAACTTAACCACATGTTTACCAAAATATTACAAATATTTAATCCCCACCGGACCACTTGTACCATGGGATTGTACCATTGATGGTACATCTGGCACGAAATTGTCCCAATTTTACCATTGATGGTAAAACTGGTACTCACTTGTTCTAATCCTAAAATTAAAAAATTGTAGGTCCAATCCAAAAAATATAAAAATTGTCGAAGAAATTGATTCTGTTTTAAATCGATAAAGGATTTTTTTATGACTTTACATAATTGAACATATAACATAATAGCTTTCCGCCCGCGGCTCCACCCGCGTGGACCACAGGTTATATCGTGCCTAACTGTAGGATAAAATGTAGCCTATGTCCTTTCCCAGGCTCTAATCTATCTCTGTACCAAATTTCATCAAAATCGGTTCAGTAGTTTAGGCGTGAAAGACAGACAGACAGAGTACTTTTGCATCTATAATATTAGTTAGGATTAGGATGTACATATGTATAACTGGAGGATGCCTGGGACTTCACTTCCGTATAAATAAAGAGAACCTTTTTGCCAAATTTCAGCATTCTAGGACTAAGGGTTTGGGCTGGGCGTTGATAAGTCAGTGCATCAGGACCTGCGTTTTTATTATACATATATTACGATTGTGCTTACCTAATTGGCCATTTGAATAAGATTAAATTTTTAACCATAGTTACATAACTTACATTGTTACCGCTAGCAATCTTAATGTTTCTTGTAGGTACGTTATTTTCTCGGAAAGTATAAAAAACTAGCATTCCGCTCGGCACTTTGTTCCCGTGGGAATTTGGGAAAATTATGTAGCCTATGTAACTCAAGGATAATGTAGCATCCTAATGGTGAAAGATTTTTTGAAATCGTTCTAGTAGTTTTTAAATTTATTCGTTACATACAAAAATATATTTTTTTTAATAATATTAGTATAGAAGTGTAAATATAGATTACACACCGTCCTGACCAAGCTTAAAAATATTTTTATAATTTTTTATAGGTTTTTTGTCGTTACTTATTTTGTTTACTTCACAATTTTCGTACTGTTCAAGTTGTTTATCTCTACACACATTTCCTTCCGTCTTCAATCTCAGGTGTATCGGCGCAACCCGGGGAAATCCACGCCAATCCCAATAACCATGGAGTTACCCTTGATCAGCACTATGTTGACCCCAATTCGATTGTCCAATTCGATTCTGCTTATTTACAAAAACGGTAGAAAGCTTTACTGCTTTCCCATAAACATGAAAGTTGCTTGAGTAACATAGGTAAAGTAAAATAAACTTTATCTGCAGTTAATGGGCCTTTTTATAATACGACTAGCATTTTTCCCGGGACTTCATTCCCGTGGGAATTCGGGAAAGTTATATAGCTATGTCCATCGGGGATAATGTAGCTTTCTAACAGTGAAAAAAAATTTCAAATTGGTTCAGTAGTTTCGGAGCCTATTCAACAAACAATCAAATCTTTCCTCTTTATAATAATAATAGCATCCCGCTCGGGACTTCATTCCCGTGAGAATTCGGAAAAATTATGTAGCCTATGTTACTTAGGGATAATGTAGCATCCTAATGGTGAAAGAATTTTTTAAATCGGCCCAGTACTTTTGAGCCTATTCATTACAAACATACAAACATACAAAAATAGGTACAAATCTTTCCTCTTTATAATATTAGTATAAATATAGATATAGAAAACGCCACGGCAAATTGTATTACCATCGTCTCTTATGTACTATTGATATTAGAAGCTGGGAACATAGAACGCAATGGTAATACAAATTCTGTCATGCCGTGCCGTGCCGTTCGAATAACAAAAAGGCCCATTATGGGTATTAGTGTAATTAAAATACAGATGGTATTATTATGCACATATGAGGTGAATTTAAGTTAATTAGAAAACTTTTTTTTTCGGTCGCCCTCAGCCAGATGGTCAGATGACCTAAAGAAGATAGCGGGTAATGGCTGGATGCAAAAAGCGGAGGATCGTGAAAAGTGGCGCACCTTGGGGGAGGCCTATGTTCAGCAATGGACTGCAATGGGCTGATATGATGATGATGATGAGAAAACTTTTGGAGGTCTTTCTAACCGTGAAACCGAACAACTTTCCCCAAGAAACCTATTTAACCGACTTTAAAAGAGGAGGAGGTTCTATGTTCAACTGTGTGTATGTATTTTTTTCCTGTATGCTCATTTTGTTGAAAAATTGACTTTTTGTACAAACAGACTCATGGGTTCAAATCCTGTTGCGGGTTTGTACCACTAAATTCGTTTTTACGGATTTATATACGGTTTTCTAATTAATTATAACTTATTCAGCGATGAAGGAAAATTTGTTTTCGAAAGACGAGCAGTCCATCAACAAGCATTGGTTTTTTTGGCCTAGGTTTTTTTTGGCCTTTTTTTAGCCGACTTTGGCCTAGATTCCCTTCGTGTTTCGAAGGGAGGCCCGTGCCCTTCGGTACCCTTCGGGACGTATATGGGCTGATAAGAAGAAGAATCTAAAGTCACCCAGTATATGAAGAGTAGAACAATTTAATTTCTAGTACCTATGCAATCGCAATTGAAACGTAGCTGGGGGGCTACCACCTCAGCGAAGCTGATGCTGGGTAAACGAATGGAACGTTGTTGATTGCTTCTTTATAAGGAGACCTTGATTAATGACATGAACCATACACAGCAATGTACATCATTACATTCGTTCAATCAGCATTAGCATCGCTTAGGTGGTAGCCCCCCAGCTACGTATCAATTGCAATTCAATCCACTTTCTTTAGCGCGATTGCCCTGCAGTCCACGTGATATGGAACAGCACTAGGCGGTCCCTTTTGACAGATCATTTTTGCGCGTAGATCGGAGTTATGTGTTTATACATTGTAATTATTAAGTTTCGAATTAAAAGTATTGTGCAACGAGTAAAAGGTGTTTTTAATTTAACAGTACGCTTTTTAGGTGCATGTAGAAAGACTAATAAATAACGAAACTTTCTATAAACTTGCGAAAATAACGGCTTGAATCCTAAATAATATATTATGAAAACTTGTTTCATTCATTTTTGCTTTCTTTAAGTTAAGTTAGGACTTGCGGTTTTAGTTCGTGTTTAAGTTAATGTAGTACCTTGAAGTTCCACAAAACAAACCAAGTCGAAATTAATCATTAACTAAAATCATTAAAACTTTTGCAAAGTTTGAAATCACTACTCGTTTTGGAGGCTTGATTGCTTTTAAGATCTAGTAAAGGCTTAGAGAAGTTTTTGGAAAAGTTTTAGGCAAAGAGATTTCGCGGTTTTGTTTGTTTTTAATTTCATGTTGTATGGGTTTATTTTAAATTAGTTGGAAAAACTTTAGGGGGGGAGAAGAATCACCTGTGAAACTAAAAGAGCCCATACATGGAATTCTCAGAATAAAAAAAATCTATATCTTATTATTTAGCCATTTCTAATAACTTTTTTTCCAAAAAAAGGAGGAGGTTCAAATTTTCATTTTTTTATGGTCGAAAGAGTATACTTTTGAGATAGTTCTTAATTCAACGCTTTTAAAAAAAATCAACAAACCAGTAAACAAAGACAAATCACATAACATGACGTTTTGGTTTATGATTATCTGTTTTAGGCATTTTTTACGGTTATTTTATTGGTGAACGGTTATTTTATTTCATTGCATTGATGAACGGTTATTTTATTTCAATAGATGAGAAAATGTATAAAAGATTCTAGACATCGAAAATCGCGTAAAGACATAAGAGAGACCATTATTCAGCAGTGGATTAAAGAGGCTAAAAAATTTAAAATTCTCAAGTACTACAACATGCTTCTTGCGCTAAAAATGAGCTAAAATTCACCAAAAACAAAATTTTCAACGTTTCGCGACCGTTTTTCTAGCGAAACTGAAAAAAATATGTCTTTTTTAGACGGAAACTCTTAATTTATCTTGGTTATTAGCCGAGTTTTTGTTTGCCCGGTCTTTTAATTAGTTTTGTTGCTCCATGAGATTTGAAAGTAATGAAATTTACTCACTCCTCTCTCGTCCGGTTAAGGAGTTTAGAGTTAAAGGCAGTTGAAGGGTTAAAATCAAGGAAGGCTTTTCTAATTATGGCGGTGTACTTTAAGACTCTTTTTGTCGACTTTTTAGCGCAAAGGGTTGTTATTTGAAATAGGGAAAAATATAAATTAATGCTTAGATTTAATCAGTTTGTGAGGTAGACAAAACTTCAATCAAACGTTCCGTATATCCAAATGGGGTAGGCAGAGCATCATATTCAAATGATGTCACATTTGACATAGACTGTGTGAGTTATTACAATAGATAAAACTAGAGTATAGTGACAGGTTGTGAGCCTTTGGCCTACGGTCAAATTTACCTGGGAAGAGTTGGCCAGGGAAGGGAGTCTTCTTTTCATTCTCAGTCCAGCGTGGAAATACACTGGGCGTCAAAAATAAGTAGTACACTTTTCAAATTGCAATTACTCCTAAACTATAGTAGTTACACTTATGAAATAAAAAGCAGTTTATAGTAAACTTAACGAAGTTTATTAAAGTTATATTTTATTTGGCATGAATAAAGTTTCAAACTTAAAATTAAGATAAATACTAAAAAGTATCAATTTTTAACGATATGTCAACCACTTAATTTTCACGTTTTGGAACTTTTTCACAATTTAATAACTTGTGTTGCCGCCTCGGGCTCTAATTACAGCTTGGATCCGGTTTGGCATGCTGAACACTAAGTTTCGGAGGCGGTGTTGGGGAATATTTTCCCATTCTTCTATCAGCGCATGTTTTAGAGCCCTGAGTGTGGCAGGAGGTGGACTGCGCCTTCTGACTAGCCTCCCAAGCTCATCCCAGGCGTGTTCAATCGGGTTGAGATCTGGGCTTCTCGATGGCCAAGCCATCAAGTTGATGCCAACCTCCTGAATGTACTCTTGTACGTGGTGAGCAGTGTGTGGCCGGGCGTTATCATGCATTAGGATGGCTCCATCACCCATATTTATTAAATATGGCCCTGCATACTCGTTGAGGATCTCCGAGGCATATCTTTCACCAGTCAAAGTCCCATTTTCTATTACCACAAGCTCTGTGCGACTCTCTGAAGAGATACCAGCCCATACGTGTACAGAGCCCCCGCCATATTGGACTCTTTCCGAGATACAAGCTTGAATGTATCGCTCACCGGGTCGTCTGTAGACTCTCCGCCGTCCATCTGAAGTGTATAAAGAGAATCGAGACTCATCTGTGAATAAAACTCTAGCCCATTCTTCTTCGCCCCATTGTACGTGTTGACGGGCGTAGCGTAGTCTTGCTACGCGATGCTCTGTCTCAAGTTTGGGGCCATTTGCTGGTCTTAGAGGCTTCAGGTTAGCTTCAGCAAGTCTTCTTCTCACTGTACTCTCACTGATGTAGTCTGTTCGGGTCCGAAGAAGCTGTTGCTGAACCTCAACTGCATTAAGGTGTCGATTTCTTAACACAGTGGAAACAATAAAGCGATCTTCTCGGGTACTTGTGCACCTGGGTCTGCCATTACCTCGTCTCCTTAGATGGTTTCCAGTCTCTTCGTACCTTTGCTTTACTCGCTGAACCGTTCTTAAAGTTACACCCACCCTCCTTGCAGTACGACGCATACTGATGCCCACTTCGAGAAAAGCTAAGATTCTTGCACATTCTTCTGGTGAAAGAGGCATGATTAGTCAAATTTACTCTCTGAAGATACCTATGCTTTTCAATTACAATTGCTTTATCAGCAGCGAATGTGTCAAACACAAAAATCCTAAGTAAGACAACACCTTTCAACAGTTTAAAAAAAGTGTTTTTATTTATTCGTTTTTTTTAAAGTCAAGCATTATAAGTTCTTATAATGCATGAAGTTTTTATTGAATAAGATTAAATTTTCTTTTTAACCTTTTTTGTTTCAAAGGTCTAAGTTTTATAGTTTGGGAGAAATCGCAATTTTAAAACTGTACTACTTATTTTTGACGCCCAGTGTATATAAACAATCCAAAGAAAAAAAATTGTCACGTTCGCTATAGAAGTAAGATATCACATCTTATACATTTGTGAAATATGGAATTTTCTGTCTGCGTCTGTGTTTTCGCTCTCATAATCTGAGTCTGAGTGAATAGGCATATTCTGGGTGAGCTTGCTACATCCTCGACCACATTCTTGCCCTTTAGCTACGTTGTGGTTAAGAGAATGAGCCGGTTAAGTCGTAGCGGCAAAATCGTGACCGATTTTTTAAAAAAGCCTATTGGTTTCTAAAAAAAGATATTTAAAGATATTAATAAAATATATTCAAACATTTCGTGTAGTGCATCTGGTATGTTTCATGAACATAAAGTAAAGGGTTTTCATACATATATGAACGATGTAAAGATATCCTTTCATAAATGACTTCAACAATGTAAAAATAGCATCGTGATTGCAGTATTTCGAACTCTGTATGTTTATAGCAAAAGATCTATAGTCACTTGAGATCTAGGTGTAGCACCGGACCTATATGTGGATATACGAGTATTTTGAATTCAGTATACCGATAAAATTATTTTTATTATTTTTATTTTTTTATTATTATTATGTTTGACGAAACTCTATTGGTGGATTTATAATACTAGGCTAAAATATGGGACTGTAGCTGTAACAAGAAATTGTAACTGTGTATGTGCCTGAAATAAAAGATATTTTATTTATTTATTTTTATTGATTAAATATTAGATATTTAAAGATATTTCTAAAAAACTACGAAAACTATGAACTTTGGTTGATTTTTAAGAAAGAACAAAGTGCCTTCATGTCTCCAACCAAGGCTCAAACACTGCTATGAACTATCATATATCGGTCAACCCAAATGTTACTTTATGAAACTGAAGTTTTTCATAAATTATTCTTGAATTACTATTCACATTTAAAAAAGTCAAAGAAATTATAACAAAATATTTAAAACATGAATTTAAACACCCTTCTGCAATTTTTTGTAATATTTTTGCTTAACATTTCAGCCGCTCTCGGGAAATCAGCGCCTCGTGCCAGACGGACTCGAAGCATGTCAATGTGATGACTGTTTCAGGAGCAGCGAAGATGTTTTTGTAGATATGCCAGTGAGAAATCATCCACCTCAACTCTTCACAAAGACGTCTATAAATAGAATACGAACTTTGAGAGAACTGCCTTTATGGTTCAGTTTGCGTTTTAAGTCTATACTAATATTACAAGGAGGAAAAATTCGTATTCTTGTATGTAACGAATAAACTTAAAAACTACTGGACCGATTTCAACCATTTTTTCACCATTAGGATGCTACATTATCCCTGAGTAACATAAGCTACATAATTTTCCCGAACTCTTACGAGAACGAAGTCCCTGGCGGGATGCTAGTATAATATAAAGTTAGTAGTTTTAAAATGCGTAACGGATATTCACAAATATTTTTTAGGGAAAGATAAATGTTTGGCGCTAATGGGACTTGAACGTGGACCCCAGGATTAGATCTCCTGGTGGTGTAACCAACTGAGCTGTCGTGGGTTTAATTCTCTTTTGTGCCTAATATTTTTCTTTCCCTAAATTTATTAAAGAACATACTTTTGTAAAAGGTGGTTTGTTTGTATAAGTTTGACGTGTATCTGTGTATCTGTATGTCTGTGTATTTTTCGATGTTGTTTTTTTTTGTTTCAAAGCTTTTCCGTCCTTTTGTTCACTTAAATCTATTGGATGGATCCATTAAGGTCTCACCTCATCTTTCAATATTCATAAATCTCATAGTCCTCGAAAACGCGCTAATAAAAACTTTGGCGTATTACCAGAAGAGAGTCTGGCTTCGTATGATCTGATTTAGTCCTTTTTCCACAGATTTCTTTCTGGACGTGAAAATCGTACTTTTATACCATAAAGAAAGCCCTTCAAAAGGCGCCAATAATACATACCTTTGGTTTTTTTGTTACGTGCATACTAGCTTTTCTTACAAAAATTTAAATTATATTTTTGTCGATTTTGATAAACTAATAAATACAATTTATTTGTTTTATAAATGTATTTTTTAAATAAATCAATTGGGATCTTTAAACCAGCGGAGTAAGTAACTATTTTTTTGAATTAAAGTGTAATTTTTCTTCATTTTAGTATTTTTCTCATTAAATATAACAAATATAAAGTATCTACTTACTTATCGACATGCCGTCTCCTTCACCTATTTCCTTTATACATCCAAGTCAGAGTCTTTCTACGAATTACGTTTGGTTCGGTTCGGGTACCTACAGGTATTTAATGCTGATTGCTTCTCCGAACAGGGATTACCTGCGTTATTTGCCCGTTACTGGATTAAACTGGTATCTCCTGGAATTACCGACTTTCCGCACAGGGCCTCGATTCTGTAACTTCAGTTATGTGTCGATGAAATGGAGGCCATATTATCTGTTCAGCAGCTCTAGCACGATAATGACAAACTCGCGCTCGGCTCACGCTGAAACTTCACTGTGATTACGCGAGGGTCTCGCGCAAAGGCTTGCTTGCCCTATGGCGTTGTCAATGTTGACATTTTGACATAGGACCACGGTGTCACTATCGTACTCGGCCTATACTTGCTGACAACAACTACGGCCAGTTGCGCTACCGCTAACTGGACGTAAAGTTGCAGCTACCTAGCAACTGAAAATTAAATTGGCGGTGGCGCCACCAGTCAAAGCAGCCGTCATTAGATGTATGAAATTTTGAAAATTCTCAATTTCGCCGCCTGAACGGATAAACGGGCGACCATTCCATAGACACACAACTGAAGTTACAGAATCGGGGTCCTGGCCTCCAAACGGTCTTACTTTGGAATTGGGTTTTTGTGTACTAAAGGATACTTTCCAAGAATTGGGTAAGATTTTCCTCTTGATTAGGCCTTGAAAAAGTATGCGTGCCTAAATAGGGTGTGGTGACTTTAAATTAGTTAGCGAAACTTTAGGGGCTGATTCTCTTCATGAAACTGAACAACTTTCTCCAATGAATATGAAATTTTAAAAAAAACAGAGCCTCACACGACTATCGACCTCATTGGAAATGAAAAACTGTCGTTCTGACTTTTTGACTTTTTTCAAAAAGGTCTGCTTACCGCAGCAAGGAAAGAGGCAAAAACCAGTTAAATGCAACATAGATCTGTGCTTAAGCAGACTGGCGGTTAACCCGATCGTCTTTATTTTAGGCTCAATTTAGTTAATTGTCCAGAGGAAATTTCCTCTCAAAGTTTTGATATCATTTTCCGTTTCAAATAAATCGAGCGCCAAAAAAAAAATGTTTTTTCACTGTTTCGACCATAACTTTTTTCGCTTTTGACTTTCTTTTTTGACTTTCTTTTTTTTTTCGCTATTGCAAATATGCTTTTTTTGAGTCTTTTTGAATATCATATCTTCAGAACTATCCGAGATATAAGGGGATCGCACTTTTTCGTGAAATCGGAGCCTATACTGGAGCGAACGAAAAGACATTTCTAATGCCAAAAAATCCCTGTAAATCAAGGATTATAAAAGGATCATTGTCACTAAACCATAAACATGCCAGACAAACATCAGAATGTTTTTATTTTTGTCTCACAAACAGCCTTTTGAAAACTTCATTTAATCTAAAAAAGGAAGACGGACTTCATCCTTTAATAAAACAGTAACTTTTAATTAGCCCCTTATGTTGTAAAGAAAAACAACGCCGCAAGGTTTCGTTTGATAAAGTGTCCATTTTAAAAAACTACGAAAACTATGAACTTCAGTTGATTTTTAAGAAAGAACAAGTCCCTGGTGGAAAGCTATAAAAAAATGAAAAAAACTTTAAAGATAACGAGCCATTTATAAAAGTAGCACTTCTGGTACTCCTAACAAAGCGACACAACAGATTTTGCAAGTCTAGAAGGCATTTTGCAGATCCTGCCATCGCAAACCACATTTTATTACATAACTCCGCTGCTTAACTCTAAAAAAACAAAAAAAAAGTTTTTGTTTAGTTTCTATGAACTTGACAGTTCTAAAATTGACCCAGTGAGTAGTGAGCCGTCGGCCATATTTGAGAGATATAGAGGACTCCGTTTGTTTGTTGTTTCTTGTAATAAAAAAGTTAATTAAAACTCAACAATTCACAGTGTTTGAAGTCTTTTAATCTTATCCTCGCCTGATGACCTGCTGTTCTTACTATAGAATACACAATCGGGAGGAATCCCGCTATTTAATAAGTCACCCTAAAAATAAAATAGAAAGCAGAAAATAAAATAGAAAGTAGACCAATTATAAAAAAAGCCAAACAAGTTGACAAGTCAGCTTATGTGGTTAAGTTGCAACATTGAGTGGTTTCTTTGTGTGTTCCACTTCCGGCGCTCATTAAAAAGGCTTACACTTTTTACTGGTTTCAGACTTAAAACGGAGGACACGCTTTTTCATCAAAAAGACTGCTGGAGTTACATAAAAAATTTACATCTTACTCATATTTTTTTATAAGTTTGCCGCAATTTTAAAAACACCTTGTTCCTTACTAGTGTTTTAAAAATGAAAATGTTAGTTTGTTTTATTGTTGATTTGCCCTTTCTTAACGTCGTAACGAATCAACGTGATTTTTGCACAAGGTTCGATTCTTGGGAAAATGTAGTATATTTTCGCGATTTTGCCGCGATGTCAGAGTATTTTAATGGAAATTAAAATAGAGAATCGTTAAGTCGCTTATATCAAGTGAAAACCCTTCAATGTAGCCTAAATTTTGTACCAATGTAGCCTAAAATAGTAAATTGTTGCACGAGCGCAAAGTGAGTTATTAATGCACGTGTGTTATGTTGGCACTAAATGCATTGAATGCATTAATTACTCACTTTAGCAAGGTGCGTAATTTACTTTTCTTTCAACTACCGATCTTCCCCACCGTTATAAAATATAAATATAACGTTATAAAATATAACGGTGGGGAAGATCGGTAGTATTCAAAAAAAACTCAAGTTAATGAAAACAAAGTTTGACAGTTTTCCAATCGAAGTCATTTGTTTTTTTTCTTCACCAAGTAGGTTTTATTCAGCCGATTTTTATTTTCAGCCAGTATCCTTTTGATCTAATGCATACATTTTAAATTATACTTATCTAAATTAAAAAAAAACAGTGCAATAAGGCGAGATACAAGGATGAATAAAATGTTCAGATGGCTAAGTGCTGTACGTGCGAAATGAAAACTAAAATGCACCTTAAAATGCAAACTAATATGCGCAATTTTGTTTTAATTTTATCACGTTTTTACAAATTTCAAACCAAAACAAAATTCTTTAATAAAATTGAAAATTCGGGTTTAGCACTTGTTCATACTGAAAATATTATCCCTCCATCCATGTGTCTCGAGTACGTGTTTATAGCTTCTTGAACTGACCTCTTTTGTATGAATAATAGTGCAATATCCCTAGACAGTGTTGATATGTATTTAACCTACCTTTGCAGGCGAATGACCAGTTTTATTCCCTTATAAAGATCCTCGCTTAAGATCAGAACTGTCGGCCCAAAGCCAGTTTTCAGTAACTTTCAACGCCCCACGTTGAGCGCCAGTGCTGCGTCGGCTGACGACGGGAGCCGGATACTCGGAGCACAATGAAGGAAAGAAACAAGACTGGAGTGTTTATTGAATTACCTCAATCACTTGTTATTTAAACTTTTAACATTAACTTATATTACAAATGCATAAAACAGTATGTTAGTACAATAGGTTAGTATGAGCGGGCGTGCGCCTGCGACGGAAATTCAGTTGTTGTGTGTGTCATCTCAGCGTATGACGGCTAAAAGCGTTCAATTTCGAATTTTGATTAGGAATGCCAAAACTGAAGAGTAAAAATGTCGCAAAAAGAGAATGGAGAAGGAGGATGAAGACGAGGCGCATTCCGCCTCCTTAAAACTTTAGTAAAACAGTTTTAATATTGCAGAATTAAATACACGACACTACTCGTCGCATCCTACACTCATACTCTTCTTACTAATATATAAATACTACTATTATAATTATAAATGTAAAAGTTTGTCCTAACAAACATCCATTCATTCGTCCTCTAATGAATATACGTTTGTTACTCTTTCGTAAAATTATTACAAGAATTTTGATAAAATTTTACAGTTATGTGTATACAGGGCTTTAGGTATCTCTCTTTCAACCTCTCGGGTGGTTGGTTAATCAGTCCATGAAACTGAACAATTTTCCCAAGGAACATAGGTCAAAATACGAAAAAAAAAATTTACTTCCCATACAAACTTCATTAGCCTATAGCGCATTTTGTATGGGAGATCAATTTTTTTTTTGTATTTTGACCTAATGTTCCTTGGGGAAGTTGTTCAGTTTTATGGACTGGTTAACCACCCGAGAAGTTGAAAGAGAGATACCTAAAGCCCTGTAGTATAGATAAGGCATCAAAATTACGCTTATGATATTAAATTTTCCCAAATTTCCACGGGAATGAGGCTCTGGCCGGAAAACAGGTACTAAGGCAAATAAATTCATCATAGCAATAAGAAATTTTAATAATGTCGTCGTATCTAATCGCTTTAAAACAAAGTGAAAACATTCGCATTAGTATTCTGACTCCGCCGTAGTATTTATTGCCTTAATTAAATTTCGCGAAAGGCCAAAGGGTGGAACGCCAAGTTTTTAAGCCCCCAAAAACCTGCGAGTTGATATTGTTCGTTGAAAAAGATTTTGTTATATTATAGTAGCCATTATGCAGGTAAATGCATGTGTAGTAATTTTTATTAATAAAAGTGACTTTTGTATAGCTAAATTACGCTTCAACTGGGCCCCGATTCTGTAACTTCGGTTGTGTGTCGATAGAATGGTCGCCATTTTATCCATTCAGGTGGCGAAATTGAGAACTATTCATATTTCATACATCTAATTATGGCTGCTTTGACTGGTGGTGCCACCGCCAACTGAATAATCAGTTGCTAGGTAGTTTGCAACTTTACGTTCGGTTAGGGTGGCGCTGCTGGTCGGGGTGGCTGTCAGCAAGTGTATGAAAATTAAATAGTGCTCCAATTTCACCACCTAAACAAATGAAATAGAGGCCATTTGCCACTTAAGAGATTTTTTACGTCGGTTTACAGTCATTCAGACCACACTTTCAGTATATAAAATGGCGAAATCTATAATAATTTTACAAAGACAAACGGTAACCTTTTCAGTAATATAAATGTCCCCAGGCTACAGATCTATAAACACGTCAAAATAGTGAATTACATTAGCATTTTTGTCTTTGCGCCTATTCGCAACGGTGCAGTCTTCCTCAGGAGAAAAATAGGCAAGAAACTCCAAGGGTCGCTCTTTTTAAGTCAATCATATAAATTTCCTTATTTATAATTTTAATTGACTTAATATCTGACTATCTCTGGAGCTGATCAATTTATTCCCATGGTTGATTGTCTAACAGATAGTCAGAAATTCTATAATATCTCTTTTCGCAAAGTTTTTGTTTAATTATTGTCTTATTGTCATTACATGTCTCATGTTTCATTAATAACCTGCTAGCAGGGTCATAGAACTCAGATGACTACTCCACGGTATTAATTACCTACACTTGCCAAATCCCGGGTCATGGTCAAAGTGTACTCCGAATAAGTAATGGGACAAGAACGCTAGGAAGAAGAAAAACGTATGAAATACCAAGCTTACAAGCAAACTTAAACCAAACCGTGGTATTTTCTAAACAATCGCAAGGTTTAATAGGAACCACAGGATGTTTGAAATTGTTTCCAAAAACCCCATTCGGAAAATGTCCATTACTCCATCTAAAACACGTGTCACACCATTGTGAACTGTATTGCTTTGTGTTACAAATTTTTAATTTCTATCTCAAATTTTCGGAGCTCTCATGTAATTTGGACGGCATTCTTTCAGAGAGAGACAGTAAAAAATATGATGCAATGTTATTTCCTGTTGTGTAAGTACTGGAGATTCGTTTTATTTTTAGTGCGTTCTATGCATTTTAATGCTGGGTTTTAGGATTGTGAAATTAAAACACATATACAAGAGATTCTGTAACGTAGATAAACAAAATAGAATATACTTTATCTCATACTTTTTTTCGTAAATAGAACATGCCACAACACTTGGTTTTCTTGTGTTTACGTTGTTTCGCCTTGGGTTGCCTGGATGATATCGTTTTTTAGCGATAAGGCCGCCCTTGCACACTGTTGTTTGTAAGTTTTCATTGTATATTTTTGTCTTACCTTTTTAAGTATGCGATAAAGAATTTCATAGTAAGTATTTATACTTAAGTATTTATTTATACTTCGTTCCCGTTGGAATTCGGGAAAATGATGTAGCATTTGTTGAACGGGGATAATGTCGAATTCTAATGGTGAAAGAATTTTTCAAATCGGTCCAGTAGTTTTAGAGCTTATTCAGTGCAAACAAATAAACAAAAAATCAAATCTTTTCTCTTTATAATATTAGTATAGATTTACAAGAAAGAGATGTTGCATTGTGCTGCCCGTTTTACCTGTAAATATACGCTAATTTAAGATTGTCAAGGTTAACATGTATAGCCAAATGTGTTCCTTTATCTTTATGTAAGAAAAAGTTTTGGAAATAAGGAATGCTCCTTGAATTCTAGGGCTTTTTACATTTTTCTCTATTTTTGAAGTCTTGTATGAGCATAATTAGAGGCCCCAAGCCTCGATAAAACTTAGAAAAACTAATTGAGACAATTTCGAAAACTCTCTATTTTGCCACCTGAGCAGATAAAATGGCCGCCATCCTAATACCACTGCCACCAAAATAGCCATAGAT
Organism: Aproaerema taeniolella; assembly: GCA_949987775.1. Classification (NCBI taxonomy): domain Eukaryota; kingdom Metazoa; phylum Arthropoda; class Insecta; order Lepidoptera; family Gelechiidae; genus Aproaerema; species Aproaerema taeniolella. Next base: position 4,090,953 of record OX465260.1, on the reverse strand, counting down.
CTTTTTCGCGTATCTGGGCTTATATTTTTGTCTGTTTTTGTGGGTCCCATCCTACAGGACTTCAGGTAAAAGAAAACCCCTGTGTACACGTTCATACTAAAAGTATGTACACGTAGGTACACGTTCATCTAAAAGTATGTACGTGTGTATATATTAAGAGGCATTAATCACCTACTCTTAGTTACGTTTATTCTAAAATGTCTTCCACAAATAATTAAAAACTTATTGAAGATAACGTCCTGAAAGGTTACGTAAAATGAAGCAATAAAGTACGTAACGTTTACTTAATTTTATATTGAAACCCCCAAAAAGTTTAAACATAAAGAAAATGAAGATTTATACAGCATAGACAAAAAGTAACTCTTACAATACAAAATTACTGGCAACGAAAAGTTGATTTCTCAAACAGAAATATTTCAAAACTTTGAAATCAGCTTTTGTTTTCCATAAGCTTACAAAACAGGGAAACTCTACATAATCTACAGAAAAAGAAAACAAGAAAATGGGGTAATAGACTGAAGAAGTTATGTAAGAACTATCTAGCCAACTTTCGCTAAGCTGCTAATAAAAGTGAACTCTATTAAAACGGAGAGAGGGTCGTGTTTCATTTGCAGATGAGAAATAAAACACCGTTATAATGAGGCAGACAAACAAGCTTGCCAACTTAATAAGCCGAGTGAGATTTATGATTTCATAATAGTGCTGTGGTTTGTGGGATCGTCTAAGATGAGTGGATATGACATTTTTATACAGTTTTGAGTGTAAGTAACTTATGCTTAGAGTTATTTTATAACATTGCCGTGGGAACTTGGGAAAATTATGTAGCCTATGTTACTTTGGAATAATGTAGCAATCTAATGGTAATTTTTTTTTAGAAATCGGCCTAATAGTTTTTAAGATTATTAATTTGTTACAAACATACGAATTGATGAGCTAGTGCAGGGACTGACTCACTGACTCATCAATGTCCAAACCTTTGGACCTGGAATGCTGTGGCATAAAGGTTCTGTAGGCCAGGTATAAGGAAGGATTTAACGAAATTTTATTGGGATGTGTTGCTAGTGATAGCCCAGTTGGGAATGAGCCAGACTTGTGATCGGAAGGTCGCGGTTTCAAATCCTGGTGCGGGATTGTACCACTAAATTCGTCTTTTCGGATTTATGTACGGATTTCTAATTATCACTTGCTTAGCGGTGAAGGAAAACATCGTGATGAAACCCGCCTGCCCAAGAAAATTCATTTCCGATGCCGAGCGGTCCACCAACCCGCTTTGGGCCAAAAACCCTTCGTGTTTCAAAGGGAGGCCCGTGCCCCTCGGTGGGGACGTATATGGGCTGATGACGATAATAGGATGTAGTAGAGACCTGCAGCTCTAGCACGATGGCGACAAACTGGCACGCCACTCCGCTGACGCTGAAACTTCTCTTTGATTGTGCGAGGGCCCCGCGCAGTCAAAGAGAAGAAAGAGAAGAACTTGCTCGCCTCTGGCGTTGTCAATGTTGACATTTTGACATAGGACCGCGGCGCATTACGCGCGCTTCACTATCCTGCTCGAGCTGCTGTTCCTAATGGCCCAACATTTCACAAGATTTTCCACACATGACTATATGCATAAGTGACACAGTCGATGTCCCGTGGGTGCTTTCAAATCGCATATCACAATATTTGCACCTCCTTGGAACATACTTGACGCCGCCAAATGCAATGCAGGCCGGTGCATTATTGCATAGTTGGGCACAGTTTAATAACAACCATTGTATTGCGCTATTTTGGCGTTTCAATTAGTCGAGCACGCCAGTTATCATGTCAAGTAGCATTTATGCGATTTCGGTGTCTGTTTATTAAATAATAATTTATATTTTAGGTATCTTTTGGTAATTTTAAAATATTTATATTTTTTGAAATTTTTTCAATGGCTGAATATTTGTCATAATTACACACACCCTCACAATTTATGTCAAACGTGGCATTAAGTGGTTCTAAAGCACTGGTCTGGTACTGTCTACCCCGATAGGGATTATAGGCCTGAGCGTATGTTGATGTTGTTTCTAATAACTGTTATTGACCCAACTTTCAAAAAAATCAATGAAAAATAGTAATGCTCATAATAAAACAAAATTCATTATCCAGTTAATCTTTGATAAAGAATATGATATCTACGGGGTGATTTTAAATCACTTAGCGAAACTTCACGAGGTAAATGTCCCCGTAAAACTGAACAACTTTCCCTTAGAAACCTATAGGAAATTAACAAAAATTATTGTTGACGTTCGCTGACCCCAATTTCAATACGATATTTCGACCCATATATTTTTGTGAAAGTTGTTATGTTTCGTGGTCTGACTCATCCTGAATTTTCGCTAATTATTAAAGTTACCAATACAGCGGAAAATTCCCATTTTCATCTTAAAGCCTATTTATTAGCTTTTGGTACAACTTTACCTTAGAACAACAAACTAAACAACATACACACACAGATCAAGCATAGAACTCACTCCCACGAGTTTAATAAGTTCGGTTCTACAACAAATATTTAACCACCTACGTCAAGATTGCGATCAAAAGATTCATTCTACATAACGGTTTATTTGTTTTGTGAATTCTGAGTGCCTTCATGAATGTTTTACTTGCTCTTAATTAATTTCCGGTTTCATATTTTGCGCTTTGGCCAATAAAGACACGGATGGGCTTAAAATAACTTTGGTGTTCTAGAACAAATTGGATATTTATTTTTAGATCGAAGATCGGTCCAATTAATTGAATTAATTAAGAACATACGATTCGCATTTTGTTTAAGATGCCTAGCTAATACAGTAGCAGCTCTAGCACGATAACGACCAACTCGCGCTCGGCTCACGCTGAAAATTAACTTTGATTGCGCGAGGGTCCCGCGTAAAGGCTTGCTCGCCCTATGGCGTTGTCAATGTTGACATTTTGACATAGGACCGCGGTGTTGTCGCGGCGGTGTCACTATCGTACATGGCCTGCTGGACCTTAACATTATTACGACCTTGCCTAAAATAATAATAAGTACTTAATTCAACTTTGACTTAAACTATACAAAACAAATACCTAAAATAAAATGCTTGGAATCCCACTAAAATATTTTTATTAAAAAAATTGATAAGACGAGATCATATGACTATCACTGTCAAAAAGTGATCAGATCTACAAGCCCTAACTCTAAACCCTAGCTTTACAAATTCTATGCCCTAGTCAAAATATGTGACCTGGTCGCCGTATATGCGTGCTTCAAAAAAATATTATAATGCCTTTTAAAAATGTGTTTAAAGTCCTTTACTACTTTGCTTACTTTAAAAAATTCTATAAATATTTGAAGCTTCCACCAAAATTACTAAAAGGAGTTAGGGAAAAATATGTCCTTTACGAGTAAATTACTAGGTAATTTAATGTTATCGTACTGTGGGGGTGACAGGGCCACCCTTATGTGCTAAGTAAATTTTTTTAATAAAATAAGCACGGAAACGATATCGCTCCCCTAAAAGCTTCTAATGCGAAGAATATTTGGGTTTATAAAAAGTTATGGTATTTTTGTCCCGTTACGATGCATTGAAGTATTTTTATCTTATATTTATGGTAATTTATTAAAAGGTTCTTTAAATGAATAATTGAAGAAATGAATAAAGTATCCTTCCATGTTTTTTAACAGAGACAAGTAATGACGTGTAAACAGGGGTCTCCTTTAACTGGAGTCCTATAGGATGCGACTCACAAAAGCAGACACAAATATAGGCCTTGACACTCGAAAAAGATCTGGTATTACGATGATGACTATTTTATCTGATTAAAGAGAGTTATTTGGTTTTGGTTTTCATTACAATTTTGACGAGGTTTGGGGCCTCTAATTGCGCTCATAGAAGACTTCAAAAATAAAGAAAAATTAAAAAAAAAACCTAAAAATCAAGGAGCATTGATCTAATATAGAGATAAATATATTTTGCTGTTTGAAAGAGGTTTGATAAAAGCTGCCGTATCCCACTTGTCTATATTAACTATGCAGAGACTGTTACAAAGTGTTACAAAAGCAAGCCTGACTAATAAAACTCATAATTTTACTAATATTATTCAAAACTTTTTAAATTACTCTCAGAAAAAAAACAACCTAACGTCAACAAGAAATCATTTTCCCAAACATTAATTTGTAAATTCAAAAGGAACGCGTTTTGTTGAACCGTTAAAACAGTGCGTAAAAAAGTGTGGCCAGTATAAATCCTTGTTTCAAAGCCAGAGCAAAAGGTAGCACGGTCGGGCCCATAAAAAGCCTTGAAGGAGTTGTGACAAATGCCCCTCCGTGGTAGCACTGACGTGAAAAATGATCCTTTTAGATAAGAGGACGGGCCAATTGTTATGTATAGTGCGACCATTTTACCAAAACCTCCCTCGACCCATGCTCTTCCTTACAAAATCTTCTATAAAACATTATAAATCTCGGGACATGTAGAGGTCTTACAAACTGGTCTTTGTATACCCAAGAGATGTCCCTTACAGATCGTCGACCGTTTCTTAACGTAGGATTGTTTGAAATAATTTCCGAGTACACCTTTATTAAAATTGGAAAGGAGACTTTTGGGTATTAGAGCGGATTATTGAAACTTTATGAAGGACGTCGAGTTTGTTTCAGAAATGTTTTGCTTAGATCTGCCTAGTTTTAGTTAGGCTGTGAAATTTTTTTGTAACTACGAAAAATCTAGGATTTAAAAAGTTATAATTTACAAAACTGAAACTGAATTATATTTTTTCTTATTACCATTTTATTGTAAAAAACTCTTTTTTCAATTGTCAAAAAAAGATGAAAAAAAGAATTAAGGATAATAATTAAACATGCTGTGTAAAAAAACAACGCCAAAAAACTACTCTTATGAATTTAGTTTTAAGTATAACCTTTTATGGAAATAAATGAAAGAAAAAAGTAATTAAACTGACGATACCGATATTCTTTGTTGTATAATCTATCTATATCTATCTTCTATCTATCTATACTATTTATAAAGAGGAAAGATTTGATTGTTTGTTTGTACTCAATAGGCTTCGAAACTACTGGACCGATTTGAAAAGTTCTGTCACCATTAGAAAACTACATAGTAGAATAAACTGTTAAAAAATTTAAACTTAACTAATTATTTTTTTGTCGCTTGATTAATATTTCTGACATTTCGATACCTTAACAATTATCATGGTCGAGGACACAAAACGGTGTAAGATAAAACTACACTGGGCGTCAAAAATAAGTAGTACACTTTTCAAATTGCAATTACTCCTAAACTATAGTAGTTACACTTATGAAATAAAAAGCAGTTTATAGTAAACTTAACGAAGTTTATTAAAGTTATATTTTATTTAGCATGAATAAAGTTTCAAACTTAAAATTAAGATAAATACTAAAAAGTATCAATTTTTAACGATATGTCAACCACTTAATTTTCACGTTTTGGAACTTTTTCACAATTTAATAACTTGTGTTGCCGCCTCGGGCTCTAATTACAGCTTGGATCCGGTTTGGCATGCTGAACACTAAGTTTCGGAGGCGGTGTTGGGGAATATTTTCCCATTCTTCTATCAGCGCATGTTTTAGAGCCCTGAGTGTGGCAGGAGGTGGACTGCGCCTTCTGACTAGCCTCCCAAGCTCATCCCAGGCGTGTTCAATCGGGTTGAGATCTGGGCTTCTCGATGGCCAAGCCATCAAGTTGATGCCAACCTCCTGAATGTACTCTTGTACGTGGTGAGCAGTGTGTGGCCGGGCGTTATCATGCATTAGGATGGCTCCATCACCCATATTTATTAAATATGGCCCTGCATACTCGTTGAGGATCTCCGAGGCATATCTTTCACCAGTCAAAGTCCCATTTTCTATTACCACAAGCTCTGTGCGACTCTCTGAAGAGATACCAGCCCATACGTGTACAGAGCCCCCGCCATATTGGACTCTTTCCGAGATACAAGCTTGAATGTATCGCTCACCGGGTCGTCTGTAGACTCTCCGCCGTCCATCTGAAGTGTATAAAGAGAATCGAGACTCATCTGTGAATAAAACTCTAGCCCATTCTTCTTCGCCCCATTGTACGTGTTGACGGGCGTAGCGTAGTCTTGCTACGCGATGCTCTGTCTCAAGTTTGGGGCCATTTGCTGGTCTTAGAGGCTTCAGGTTAGCTTCAGCAAGTCTTCTTCTCACTGTACTCTCACTGATGTAGTCTGTTCGGGTCCGAAGAAGCTGTTGCTGAACCTCAACTGCATTAAGGTGTCGATTTCTTAACACAGTGGAAACAATAAAGCGATCTTCTCGGGTACTTGTGCACCTGGGTCTGCCATTACCTCGTCTCCTTAGATGGTTTCCAGTCTCTTCGTACCTTTGCTTTACTCGCTGAACCGTTCTTAAAGTTACACCCACCCTCCTTGCAGTACGACGCATACTGATGCCCACTTCGAGAAAAGCTAAGATTCTTGCACATTCTTCTGGTGAAAGAGGCATGATTAGTCAAATTTACTCTCTGAAGATACCTATGCTTTTCAATTACAATTGCTTTATCAGCAGCGAATGTGTCAAACACAAAAATCCTAAGTAAGACAACACCTTTCAACAGTTTAAAAAAAGTGTTTTTATTTATTCGTTTTTTTTAAAGTCAAGCATTATAAGTTCTTATAATGCATGAAGTTTTTATTGAATAAGATTAAATTTTCTTTTTAACCTTTTTTGTTTCAAAGGTCTAAGTTTTATAGTTTGGGAGAAATCGCAATTTTAAAACTGTACTACTTATTTTTGACGCCCAGTGTATTATAATTATCAATTGAAAACAAAGTCGGCGTTTTAAATTAAGCATTTCTCGAAGTTTTAAGTCTCACAAAAAAAGTATGCAGAGTAATTCAAAAATGCTATGTTACGGTTAATCTACTATATAAAAATAAGTCGGGTTTTCCTTCCTGACGCTATAACTCCAGAACGCACGAACCGATTTCCACGGTTTTGCATTCGTTGGAAAGGTCTCGGGCTCCGTGAGGTTTATAGCAAAGAAAATGTTGGGCACGATATAACCTGTAGTCCACGCAGGCGGAGCCGCGGGCGGAAAGCTAGTTTAATATAAAATATCCCTACACTTTCATCGACTAAGTAGGCTTTTAACCCAAGCTCATCACCCAACAATGCAGCGGAAGTTCTGAAAATAAAAAGTTGGCGCAGGCCGATTGAGCGATATTGCTCAGTTGAGCCGCAACTAATTAAGCGTTTGAGCCAACAATCGCGAAGTGGGCTGTCCGCTTCGATAGCGCTTAAGCCCTCCACTGGAAAGGCGCTTTCAGTCGACATTTTAAGGTGTAGGCGTTTTTACCGCGTTTAGCGATTATTGGACTTTGTTTTTATGATCATCATCACGCGCCTAGGTGTTCCGTTAAATGTAAATAGGTTAGTATTTACGATGATGTTCAGTTAAGGCGACTACAGCACCCGATAAAGGCAGCACACATAGGAATAGTGCCATCTCCGTCTCTCAACAGGCCTGGGCCGGCAGTGCGAACAGTGTCGATACACGAAGTTTACGGACTATGAAAGCGTGCGTGCGTAAAAACATGTTCAAAAGTTAGAAAAATGAGATTTATGGAAAGGTGACAGCATAAATCGAAAAATGCGTTAACTACTTATCCAGAGTGTTCAATCACGAACATTTTGATAGCAAATTCAAGTTCCTGTATGTATTTTACTATGGTTTTTACAGCTTAAAAGATACAAATATTGGGTATTTAGAGGTGACTTTGTGAGCTTTTTCTATCGAACCAAAAGTGCTGAATCATGTTTTCAGCAAACTACTTATCTAGTTTATGTCCTGAATATTACCGTTGTATTTTTTTCTTTGATTTAATGCAGTGCGTCATGCTTATCTACGCATCATAAAATCGTAATTTAGGTTCTGTAGTCGCCTGAAGCCGAAACTAAAAGCGTTTGGACTAACAATCACGAAATAAGCTGTCCGCTCTGCTTCAGCAGACCGGCAGTTTCACCGCGTTTATCGATTTATTTATTTTAGTTTTTTTGGTCATATAAGTGTATGCGTAAGTGTTTGATAGGATATAGGTATTATTTTTGGTCCAAATCTTTTCAGGATTACTTTCTTTATTTTTTTATTATAAGATGGGTTAACTCTTGACCTCAATCTTGACGAAACTCATAGATGAGGTCAAAGATGGAGCGAGTTGACCCAAAAATGCCTATTACTTGCATCTGCAGACGGTTCCTATTTAACTAGTTTTCGCGGTAATCACTAGACATGCTTCCTTTGCCTATGAATTTTTACAAACTGACACCTCATTATTTTTAATTTATAGATTTTTTGTCGCTAAGCATTAAAATCGCTTATCACTCGTAGGTTGACCACACCCTATTTTAACAGTGTGTTAACGTCACACAATGTAACCGGTAACTTGTTAAAATCGGATTTCTGGAGTGAAATGGCGAATCCAAGACGACTTTCTTAAGGCGACTACAGCACCTAAACTACGATTTTATGATGCGTAGATAAGCATGACGTACTGCATTAAATCGAAGAAAAAAAATACTACGGTAATATTCAGGACATAAACTAGATAAGTAGTTTGCTGAAAACATGATTCAGCACTTTTGGTTCGATAGAAAAAGCTCACAAAGTCACCTCTAAATACCAATATTGTGTATCTTTTAAGCTGTAAAAATGATAGTAAAATGCACACAGGAACTTGAATTTGCTGTCAAAATGTTCGTGATTGAACACTCTCGACAATTAGTTATCGCATTTTTCGATTTAAGCTGTTACCTTTCCATAAATCTCATTTTTCTAACTTTCGAACATGTTTTTACGCACGCACGCTTTCATAGTCTGTAAACTTCGTGTATCGACACTGTTCGCACTGCCGGCCCAGGCCTGTTGAGAGACGGAGATGGCACTATTCCTATGTGTGCTGCCTTTATCAGATGCTGTAGTCGCCTTAATGTTAAGTAGGAAACAATCCGTGAGGCCCCATCGCCTGTTTCAAACTCCGACTGAAAAAACACTTCGGTTACAACGCTGATGTTTTGAGTTGACGTACTACTTATTCATCTCACTTCTGGTATTATTATATATGTATGCATCATATAATATGTATAAATATGTATTTACCTATATATTAAATATATGTTTATATTTTTAATAAAGTTATTTAAGTATTGTATAGTTCTTTATTGTTTATTTGTCTTTTTGTATCTATTCTTTTAATTTTTCTAATCCTTTGTGTACTTTACGCCTACTCATCAAGATTTCTTTTCAATGTTCGTTAGTTTGACTAGAAGAGATCTCCTAGTGGGATAAGTCCGCTTTTGTACCTTAAATGTATTCTATTTTGCTCCTGTAAGAATATTTATTGTACAATAAAGGATTTACATACATACATACAAACAATAGACAATGAAAGATTTAAATTAGGCTTAAATTAAGAAGAAAGTATAGGACTACTTAATTAACAAACGGAATACGGCAATTTGGGTAATAAATTGTTAGTTCAGGTAATAATCACATATGCTCGTAGCCCAGTGGCGCTCGCTGATCTGAACTAATCAGTGAGGTTAAGCAATGTATACAGAGGCAGGGAACCTGATGGGTGACCAAAGTGGCAATTTATCATGAGCGTTTTCGTGCTTCGGAGAGCACGTTAAGCTGTCGGTCCCGGCTGTTGTCGATTGACTACAGTCGTTTAAACCAAGTGAAAGGCCACCAGGGTAGTCAAGTTCGCTACACACTTGACTGTATAGTCAATATCTTCTATACTAATATTATAAAGAGGAAAGATTTGTATTTTTGTATGTCTGGAACGAATAAACTTAAAAACTACTGGACCGATTTCAAAAATTATTTCGCCATTAGGATGCTACATTATACCTGAGTAACATAGGCTACATAATTTTCCCGAATTCCCACGGGAACGAAGTCCCGAGCGGGATGCTAGTACACGATAAGAAGAAAAAGGCTCTAAAATTATTTTTTTAATAACCTCCGACGTTTAGGGCCTTACCACAAAAAATAAAAATAAAACTTAGATAATATTTAAACATGGCTCTGTTGACATACATTCTTTTGTCTTTCCTGAAAAGTAAAAATTTACAACAAAAAATGAAATTAGTCAGTTTATTTGTGGGAAAGCATTTATTGCTTATAACTCTTAAATTGCTGAACCAATTTTGGTCAAGTATAGCTAAGCACTATCTCAATCACGTCAATTTTCAAACAAAAAAAAAACGCATCGAAATCGGTACAGTCGTTTAGGATCTACGATGCCACTGACAGACGCACAGATACCCAACATGCAGATACACAGATAAACCGATACACAGTTACATAAGTCAAGTCAACCTTATAACATCTCTCTTTTTTATCGAGGGCTAAAAAGGGGCAAAGATCAGATGGCAAACGAGATCAGGCAAGTTCAGAAAACTTGACTCACAAATAAGTTAATGTTAAGTAAACAAACAAACAATATCGGAGATCGAATTCGATACCTTTAAGTTACAACTCAGTGATTTATACCAACACAATGGTATAAAAAAATTTAAAAATATATACAGGCTGTAAAAGACTGTATATATATAGGGTGTAAAAGACAGCTCAGCAAAAACTGAAGCCCTGGACCCAGACAATCATTCTGAATGATTGTCCAGTGAAAATTTTCTCCGGAAAATTTTCAATTGTTTTTCATGTTTTTCTAATATTTTCTGCTCTTTTTTTATTATTTAATCGAATTCACTCAATTTCGCAATAAAAAACATCCATAACAACGTAAAACACGAAAACCAGCAATGTACGTCGCACTCCGATAGCAGCGCGGCGAGCGGGGATCGTGCGCGGGACGCGGTTTCACGATACGTTGCGAAGCGCCAAAGTAGGTAAATAATGAAAACTCATTAACATGACTTTTCCGGGAAAGAATAATTCTTATAGCTGATGATAGTTATGGGTAGATGCCACCATTTAAGTATTTGATAAGCTGTCGTTTACACCCTGTATGTGAGATAGCATGTTAAACTATTTACAGACAAAAGTAACCAAGCTCAAAGCTACTCGTCCCGCCCAATCTGTTGATTCAGACGGCTTGGCTCCCATTCAACAGATCACGCCTAACCCAATGCTATCTTAATTTTACAGCCAAAACGTTACCCCCTATCGGAAAGGCTTAAATCTCGCAAATCGAATTTGGTTGGTACCACTGTCGGATATGATTTGAGGATCTTGTTGCATGAGAATTAAATTGAATCCTTTACTGGGTTTTTTTTAGTGAACACAGTTTTGGGCGTCAAAACCGGAATTGTAAAAAAAATGCCATAAAATCGATCGTTTCAAAAAGGGATAGCAAAATATAACTTTACTAGACGACAGGTTATATCGTGCCTAACTGTGGGATAAAATGTAGCCAATGTGCTAAATTTTATCAAAATCGGTTCAGTAGCTGAAAATCAGTGTTGCCAGCCTGATAATCAGTTTGGCATTAGTCGCTGAGCCCAGGCCTTTTTTCCTCACTGCGGCAGACATATGCAAGCTTAAACTTATAATAGGACTAGCTGATGCCCGCAACTTCGTCTGCGTGTTGTATGTATTTTTATAGACCGAGTTTGTACTTTCAAATTCAAAATCAAATATATTTGAAACACAACTACAGATACATGAATTGCCGTTTTTTTATTAAAGCAACTATTTCGTTCATATTGTCGTTATATGAACGAATAGCAGCTATTTCGTTCGTATAAGGAAAAGCAATATCTAAAAATATTTTTTATTTGAAAACTTGGCTAACTAAGTACCTATGTCATATAAGGTTGATACTATACATTACTTTGGATCTAAAAACAAAGCTCAAACATAGTTGTTTCCTCTATCGGTTATATTTTCTATACCATTGTTACTGCTTTTAAATGGTTTACCAGTTATTTAAGTGGTCGTTCGCAACGGGTCGAAATCACTGATTCCACTGGTGTTAAACATTATTCTAGAGCTTCTTTGGTTACCAGAGGAGTACCGCAAGGCTCAATTCTGGGGCCGATCCTATTTATTTTGTATTGTACGGATGTAACAAGTAGTTTCCGGAACTGTAAATTTCATATTTATGCTGACGACCTTCAAGTGTATATTACCTTCAATCCTAACCAGACTACAACTGCCGTTGTTAAACTTAACGAAGATTTGGATAGAATTTATTCATGGTCTCAGAAAAACGGGTTAGTTCTTAATCCATCAAAGTCAAAATATATGATTTTAGGTTCGAAAGCTCAAATAGAAGTGATTAGTGATAATTCACCTGTTGTTAGTATTTCGGGTAATAGTATTGACCGGGTCGTTGAAGCTCGGAATTTGGGTGTTTTGATGGATGGCAGACTGCAATTTCATAACCATGTGCTTGAGACTGTTAAAAGCTGTTACTATAGGCTAAAAGTTTTGTATAACGTTCGGCAATATTTGAGCGAGGAACTTAGGATTCTGTTGTGTGAGTCCTTAATATTATCAAAACTTAATTACGCTGACTCTGCTATTGGCGAGTGTCTTTTGTCTAAATCTAAAAAAGTTATTCAACAAGTACAGAATGCATGTGCACGTTTTAGCTTTTATATCCCACGTAGAGTCCACATTACTCCATACCTTAACCGCAGTAACCTTATGAACATGAATTCGCGCCGGTCCCTTCATTTTGCCACTTTACTTTTCAAAATTATCCGTACTCGTACGCCACCATATTTGTTCCACAAATTGGATTTCTCACGACGCCAGGTGCGTATGGCTACTCGTTTGGTTTTCCCAAAACACCGCACAACTGCATTTCGTGGCAGCTTTCGGTATGCTGCCACGAGGTGTTGGAACAATATCCCGCCTCCCATACGGAACTGCGTTAGTTTAGGTCTATTTAAATTAAAGTATAAGGAACATCTCATTAATGTCCAAAAATCAATTTCAAATATTTCGCCAACAGTTTAAAATAAAATAAAAATTAAGTTTTTGATTGTGTTGTGTGGCTAGTCTAAATCCATTAGTTTAATTGTTATTGTTTCTTGAAAAAATAATTTATGTCTTTGTTTTAGTTTTAGATGCTGTTTTTTAGATTCACTATTTTTGTGCTCTGTGCTCATTGTAAGTAGGTACTTAATTTGTATTCCTACGTGTGATCTGACTGCGCGTAAGTAGCGCTCTCTGGGTTTCCACGGAAGACCAGCGTTGTGGATTCTTCCGAAACCACAACTATGCTGAGTTGGAGGCCCATTGGCGTCATTAGATCATAATTAGAATATAATTACTTTTAATTTTGTCTACCAATGTATAATGACGTCAATAAACATTTTTTCTTTCTTTCTTTCTTTTTCTTTCTTTTGATAGATTAAGGTCCGTATTATAGAACGCGACTCAGACTCTGATCTATACTTAAGTAGCAGTCGTTTTTGTTATTTTGATACTGAGAGAGATAGACAATCAACACTTAACACTTGAGTCTCCTTTAGTGGTGCTTCTAAAACATCTTTAGAAAGTTTTATGTTGTCTTAACAATCCCACAAAAAGTGGTTAATTAATATTGTATTTCGCGTTTCTGTGAAAAACGTAAGGATTTTGTACTTATATAAAAAACAATTTTGATAAAATAAAAATATGTGGAGTAAAAAATTTACGAAAATTGTATGATGAAAGACCTATTACTTAGGTAAGTACAATAAATGGCACACGAATTCCTAAGTGCCAATAAATACGGACTTAGTTTTGATTTTCAAAGGAATAGAAGTTTCTAAAACAGGTCACCTATGTCAGTATCTAAGACAACCCCCGTGCATTTGAGATTTCAGCTAGCACGCTGCTTTCATTGTGCTTTGCGATAATTGTGTAAAAATGATTCAATAAAAAATTAAATTTACGATAGAAATGACTAAGCTTTTCCCTTCAATGGACATTTGTAGAAATAAGCAAAGGTGTCAGTGCTTGATCCAAACTAAGAAACTTATTAGAATAGTAATATTATAATATTTATCCATGGTTTATATACGCAATACTACGCTTGATGTAAACTAAAATCAAAAATCAATAAATTGCCCTTATTTCATGTCAGAACATCAAAGCCATAGATCAAACCTATAGACCATATTCCGTTTTAATGAAACAAATGTCAATTGTCAGTTTCTATTGAGTTTCCCGCCTTTAAAAATAAGAAATGCATTGAAAACACCGGCTGTACGGCCATAGATTCCTTTGCTTAAAAATAAAAAATAAGCCGTTTATTGTTTTCAAAAAGTGATATCCTTGAATAATGTCATTTAATTTCTCCGACAGGGCCGAATTAAGATTTGAAGACTAAATACTTAATCAACTTCGTTCTTATTAACACTGTATTAAGTATTTAGTTTTGGTTCGTTAAAAAAGTGCAGAATAACCGAACTATGAATGGGGAAGCTGACAAAAGTTTCGATATTTTAGATATTATACGCCTATAATCCTCGTTGGGGTAACATAAGTCACATAACTTTACATGTCATGAAAATGTCAAAAATGGCATATTGTATATGAGTATATAATACGTTGTATAAATGTTGCAATGCACGGACGGCCCCAACTCAGGTTACCACACGCGTGCACTCTGTGCTGTTGTGATAAGAGCGGTTTTGCAATGAAAATGGAGTAACCTGATGCGCTGGCCTCTGTACCAACAATGCAATGTATTTGGTTGGCAGCTGGTACATTCCAAATTTTTTGTTCAGTGCCAGTTCAGCACAAAAGTTTTTGTTTTATTTTTGGATATTTGTGGGTCAGTTTCAATAATTTTAATTTCTTCCGACTCACTTATATTCGAAGATAGCTCTTAAAAATAACATCTATCTAATTATAGAGCAGCACCCTCAGTTTTTCTTTATAAAGTACTTTTTTAAAGGTGAATTTATGAAGTTTGAAAAATATTAATATTACCTACAAAGAAAACTCAATAAGTAACATCATGGCAGAATACCAGAGCTGCAGTCTGGTACTGCAGCAATATGCTGAGTCAGCGCCAGTTTGATTGGCATATGATACAGATAACACGGTGTAAAATAGTTTTATGAAATTATTTGTTTCTATTTCTTACTCTGTTTACTTCATTGTTTGCTTGCTGATTCATGTTTACTTGTATGTTTGTTGTTTGTCTATTACTGTGTTGTGCTGTTTTATGTCAATTGAATAAAGTTTCAATCTATCTATCTATCATAAAATCAATTAATTAGCACTTCACACTGTAACTTTCTGCACTAAAGTTTCTCTCGTATGGTTTGTTTGCCCAAACCGGAAATCGAACCCAGAAACCGTCGATTCACAGGCTGTGTAACTCTACCACTCAACCAAACTTCTCGACAAAAAATTAAGAATGGATCTATTACCTATACAAAATATCTCATAAATCTCAATCCGGTCCTTTTATCAAATGCTACGCACTCATAGATATAGAAAAAATAAGTTAAATATCAACACTGTCTAGGGATATTGCTTAATTTTTCATACAAAAAGGTCTGTTTGAGAAGCTATAAAAGCATACTCGAGACAAATGGAGGGATATAATTTTAAGATTAGTGTTAAACCTGAATTTTCAATTCCCGTCAATGAATTTTGTTTAAATTGTTTTTTTTTTGAAACGTGACGTAAACGAAAACAAAAATGCACTTTTTTCTGCTTTTTGTATGAAAATGGTGGAATCAGCGCAATTTTTTTTCATTTTAGTCACGTTTTCACAAATTTCAAGAAAAAATAAATTCATTGATAAAAATTGAAAATTCATGTTTGGCATTTGCTCATCTGAAAATTATATCACTCCGTGTATCTCCAGTATGGTATTATAGCTTCTCAAACAGACCTCTTTTGTATGAAAAATCATGCTATAGGTATCCCTAGACAGTGTTGATATTGTGTATATTTTTCTATGTGTGGCGTAAATAATAGAAAGAACTTGAGAAACATTGTAAGTGCCTATTCCATTCAAGGGTTGCCCTTGATTTTGATGGGATTCCATCAGATCCTGAATTGGTGATAATAGGACCACTTCTGGAGTATACTCTTTCAAACAAAAAAATAATTTTGAAAATCGGTCCACAAATGGCGGAGAAATCGGTGAACATACATAAAATAAAGATATACAATGGTTTAAGATTTCGTAGTTTTCCTTTCATTTAATTTACCAAGTTTGTTAGAAAGATTTCATCCTTTTAATTGACCCTAAAGATCGACGCAATAAAAGTACAGGGTATTCTTACAGATTTTAGTCGGTTCGATTCCCGGTTGTGGCAAGCGAATTTTCAAAAATTCTTGAATGCAGTTTTCTTTCTTTTCAAAAATAAAAGAAATGTTTTCTTTGAGTACAATTTTCTATCTACAGTATTAAGAGTACTTTCCCTTCAGGTGGCATTACAAAATTCCACCCTGTATACAGTCGAACATAAAACCTCCTCCTTTTTGGAAGTCGATTAAAAAGTAATTCAAGTGATACAGTGTATCTGATCCGCTCCGATCCAGTGGCAGTGTTTCTTGCCGTCATAGTTCTTTGTAAACAAAACACTATCGGCTTACAGAGAATGAGAGAAGTAAAGAAATATAAATTGAAGACATAGCTATGAAATACATATATTGAAGACCTGGCTGTATGGATGTAGATTCCTTTGCCTTTCTCGAAAGAGATAAATTTAAAAAACAACATGTCCATGCTTTTAGCCCATGTTTAAGTCAAAAATACGTTGATCTCTATGGTATGAGTAAAATGTACTGAAAAACACATAGCTTTGAATTATTTCAGGGGTTTTTGTTGTTGGTTTTATATTTACTGGCTAAATTTCGAGATTTTATGTAGCCTAAATGTTGACCGGGGATATAAGGTACCACCATGCAAAATTTCATTTAAATCGGTCCAACAGTTACGAAGATTAGCCCGTGCAAACAGACAAACAGACAAACAGACAAACAGACAAACAGACAAACAGACAAACAGACAAACAGAGAAACAAAAAAATCTAAAAAAATCGGGATTTGTTTTATTTCTCTTCTTACATCCCCCTGACTCGGTTTTTAGCATTTTTTTTCTATGTACAGAAATTCGACCTCTACAGTTTTATTTTATTATATAGAATAGATATAGATATAGATATAGATAGATATAGAATAGATAGATATAGAATAGATATAGATATATAGATATAGAAGATAGAAGAAGATAGATAAGAATATTTTGAACTTTTTTTTTTAAATGTATGTGTGTGCTGTTCTGAAGAAATAAACGTATTATTATTATTATTAGCTTAGGCTCGAAAGAAGGACAGACATATAGACAGACAGAGTTACTTTCGCATTTATAATATTAGTAAGGAATATTTACCTTTCTGTTTTTATGTTTGTCGTATACTGAAGTATAGTGAAGATTGTGGCCTAAAAGTATATGGTGTGTGGAAAAGAATGTGGCATATAAATTTCTAGCTTCCCGTCCGAGATTTCGTTCCCGTGGTAATTTCGAGAACGAATTACACACAAAACTTTCTCTTGAATCACTCAGAGCATTTGTGAGAAACTGTATGGAAGTTAAAAAAAAATAAATAAAAAATAAACGCTATACACTCAAAGGCCCACACTAAGGTTTTCCCTTGTGTCGTGGGTCCCTTGGAAAACACATAAAGACAAACACAAACACCCATGACCCGAGAACAAACATCTGCTTTTTACACAAATGTTTGCCCCGACTGGGAATCTAACCCAGGACCCGTCGATCAAGAGACAGCGCCACTATCACTCGACAAAACCGGCCGTCAATTTAGTAGTAAAGAAGGCAAGCGACCCTTCTCCACGATTTCATTATTTTCTTACATTTAAGAAATTTGCGTCAAAATGTTTTTAATGTGGCTAAAAGTGGTTTTAGAACCACAAAAAGCTCTGCCTACCCTGACAGGGATTATAGGCGTGAGTTTAAGGCTGTATTTTTAAAAGCGCTTCAGGAATTACACTACTGCGAATTCGAATAAATGCTGGTTTTATGTTTTCACAATTTGGAACGCAATCACTGCTGAAACTTCACACGAATCGAGCTTTGATGAAACATCAATAAAATTTGACTTTTATCCACAGATTAAGAAGAGAATGAAGTTCCTTTGAAAGAGTATTTTTAAAGTTGCACCAGTAGCATCGCGGTCGCTGTTAGTACAGCGTTTGGGCCTTTTTATTATAATATACGAAAATGGCACGGCATAATGTTATTACCATTGCCTCCTATGCACTAGTGATACTAGAAGCTGGGAACATAGATGGTAATGGTAATACAAATTCTGTCATGCCGTGCCGTGCCGTGCCGTTTGAATTATAAAAAGGCCCCTTTTCTGACTGCCTCTTGATCTTCCCGGAATTGTGGTAATTATTTGTGTAAAAAGTAGATGTTTGTTCCCGGGTTATAGGTGTTCGTGTCTGTCTTTGTGTATGTTCCAAGGGACCCACGACACAAGTGAAGTGTTTAGAATTATGTTAACGATTCGTTACGGTATATGAATCGTTAATCTGAAATAATGTTATAAAGAGGAAAGATTTGATTGTTTGTTTGTTTGCATTGAATAGCCTCCGAAACTACTGAACCGATTTGGAAAACCTTTCACCATTAGAATTCTACATTGTCCGTGATGAATATAGAGTACATGATTTTCCCAATTCCTACGGGAACGAAGTCCCGGGTGAAAAGCTAGTAGAACATAAATAAGGAAAAAAATCTCCTTTACAGACCCTGTTCAGAGGCTGATGAAACAGCCGCCCTTATGATCCTGGACTGCATGGCAGTGGCAGAACACCGGTAAAAAATTATTGCTGGTAGAAGAAGACTTCGCGAAGCCTGTAAAATCCTCAGGA
The DNA here is from genome assembly GCA_949987775.1 of Aproaerema taeniolella. Taxonomy (NCBI): domain Eukaryota; kingdom Metazoa; phylum Arthropoda; class Insecta; order Lepidoptera; family Gelechiidae; genus Aproaerema; species Aproaerema taeniolella. The sequence continues at coordinate 4,072,084 of OX465260.1, read as the reverse complement.
GGATTCTGAACTTCTCGTCAGAGCTGAGGTGGCTGGAATAGCCACAGACTCAAACGAATTAATGCGGATATAAGAATCCATATAACTTAGAAATGCAGATATCTTATTCTCTAAAATATAGATACTAGAGTTACAGAATGGATGCTCTCTTTTCCTCTGCCTTTTATTTCTATGGACCCTATCAAACACCACATACTTACGTGTCCTTCCGTGATTTCCCCAGAGGTGGAGATAAATGGGGATTTTCATTTTATTCCTTGTTTTATGGCGATTGATTTTTAAACAAATTACCTCCGATTACATTTTAATAAACATGTTTCCATGATAAGGTTTTACTTCCTTGTTTATGATTCAAGTTTCTAAATCAATGAACCAAGGAAGTCATAATCAGCTGCTAGCGGTACACCCTGCTAATCAATGGACGAGGTCTTAAGTCAGTAAGGTTAAGCAACGGCCATTAGGAATTTGAAATAACAATATTATGGATGTTGACTAGTTTTTTGTTATTGTTTATCTTAAAAAGAATTTGAATCCAAAACCAAAATAATTTTTGAAAAAAAAAAGTTACAAAAAACAAAAAAAAGTAAAAAAGAAATAAAAAAGTTACAAGCTATTACATTTCAATAGAGGGGGAAACTGTCAAACAACGGAAAAGAGATGCACTTACTGGCACGTGACGTCACCGCCATTTGTTTGCGTAGGTAAAAACGAGATAGCTAGCTCTCCCCACAAAACGAGATAGCTAGTCCTTACGATAATTTAAATAATAATAAAATGTTTATAAACCAATTTTAATGCTGTTTTCGGATATTAATATATTTCTAGCATTATTTTTTGTTTCACATACAATAATTCATAAAATTCAAACATTTTCAACATCCTTATTAATTTAAGCTATAGCAGTATTTTATTCGTCCGTTCACAATCCAGGAGTGAGTATGAAAGCAGTCATTTTTTTTTAGTAACTGCAGTGAGGGGTGTAGGTTCCGGGGGCGGGTTCCGTCGGTTGTGAGACAAATGCGCGGCTGTCGTAGGTTCGATGTAAGGAATGAGCACCGTTAGATAAGAGAATGGCGCTACGGTGCCCTCGCTACCGACGCAGCCCTTGAAAGCCTTAGAAATGACATGCTGTAATTAGTTATCATTTTGAAGTATTTTATTTTCATTCATTGAGAATACCATTTTAAGTCAGAATGCAGATAAAACTAAATTAGAAGAAGAAAAATCAATTGAGCACTAATTTTTGGCCTCTGAGGTGACACGGGATTTTTATAATGGGGTTGACATTTTTGGCTTAGGGCAGTTAATTTTTATTTATTTATAGAACCACAAAGATAGTGAGTGACAAGTAATCAATGGCAGTATAAATTAATTATTTTCAAACTTACTGCTCTTTTTATAACCCACGTCGCAAAAATGGGGTTGTTATAAGCTTGACGTGTTTATCTGTATTGCTGTGTATCTATGTGTCTATTTGTGGCATCGTACTTCCTAAACGGATGTACCGATTTTGATGCGCTTTTTGTTAGTTGGAAAACTGATACGATCGAGATGGCTCGTTGCTAAATTTTATCAAAATTTATTCAGCCATTAAAAAGTTAAAAGTTATGAAAGTCGGGGTGATACATTTTTTATATTTTATGTTTTTTTTATTTATTATATGTTTCAACTCTACAGTTTTTCTAGCTCTCTGGAAGATTATTCTTAGGAATTACTTCATTTGAAGACATAGGGTGGAGGTTCATAGGGTTTCATATAAATTCGTTCAATTTGTTATTCGGATGACGCTATTAACCTTAAACGTGAGAGCAAATTCCCCGCGGAGATAACTATAAATACTCATTTCTTATATACAAGGTGCGTTTTTTCAGCGGTGAATTCGGTTTTTTTTAACACCCCGAAAAAACCGAGGAGTTTATAAAAGATAATAATAAACCTTCTGTCTACACATGCTGAAAAGCTGCAGGCCGAGTACGATAGTGATAGCGCCGCGAGAACACCGCGGTCCTATGTAAAAATGACAACTTTGACAACGCCTTAGGGCGAGCAGGCCTTTGCGCGGGACCCTTACGCAATCAAAGAGGTTTCAGCGTGAGCCGAGCGCGAGTTTGTCGTTATCGTGCTAGAGCTTCTGGCAAATTATGTAGATTTGCCAGTTGAAATTAATACTCAATGAATCAGTCAAAACAATATCTATAATCCTCTTCACAACAGGCGTTATACCAAAAGCATTACAGGCTAGTCTTAACACGCTCAGTATACACACATCCACGCTTAATCTCATGCAAAAGGCAGTTATACTGGACACCTATAGGATAGTACGAAAAGTTCTTGTCTCTATAAAATAGTACTTTGCTTCGGCACGTACCATAAATTACCACTTCGGAGAGATATTGACAAAACCAAGAAATAATAATTTTCCACGTCAAAAACATATGAGTCACCGACTTCAATCCCAAAAAGACAATTTTTTCGAGAGTTTCCCTCAATTTCTTCATGATTCCACCATCAGAGCCTGATTTCCTTACCATGGGACCACCCTTGGGATACTCCCTTTCCAACAAAAAAAGAATAATCAAAATCGGTTCATAAACGACGAAGTTATCCGCGGACATACATAAAAAAAATATACGGTCGAATTGAGAAACCTCCTCCTTTTTTGAAGTCGGTTAAAAATTATAAACGCAACACACACAAAGGCTCACACTAAGGTTCCCTCAGAACATACATAAAGATAAAGACTGACAAAAACACCCATGATCCAAGAACAAATATCTGCTTTTTACACAAATATTTGTCCCGACTGGGAATCGAACCCAGGACCCGTCGATCAAGAGGCAGCACCATTTACCACTCGACCATACCGGCCGTCGCTCTATGCTTGAAGTGTGAATCTGTGTATATGTATGTCTGCGTGTTTGTGTGTCTGTCTGTGGCATCGTAGCTCCTAAACAAATAGACCGATTTCGATGCGGTTTGTATTATATTAGATCAAAATTGGTTTAGCCGTTTAAAAGTTATAAGCAATCGAGTGTCTGGGATGAAACAACATTTTAATTTTAGAGTTACTTGGTACTGTGGGATAAAATGTAGCCTTTGTACTTTCTCAAGGTCTTATCTATCTCTTTATCAAATTTCATCAAAATCAGTTCAGTAGTTTAGGCGTGAAAGCGTAACAGACAGATAGAGCTACTTTCAAATTTATAATATTAAGTAGGGATTTGAATATCGATTTATGACCTTTCGAGATTGTGTTTTTTGGTATAAAAAAAATTGGAGATCATCCTGTATGAATTCACTCATAATAAATTGAAGTAGGTTATGGCAAAATATCCTCGAATGGTCGTCTTGAGTAATCATTACTCTACAAATATTTCTGGGACTGATGTGATAGCGTCGACCGTTTCTTCTTTTTTCATTTAATAATTCAAATTTTATTTTAATTTTCTTGTACTATTTTGTGATATTATATATTCTTTATTGCACTTAGATAACATAGGATACAAAAATAAGAAAAAAAGTTTACAAAGGCGGACTTATCACTAATAGCGATCTCTTCCAGCCAGCCTGGTGCAGTAAGAAATATTGTTTTAAAAATGCGGGACAAAAGTGCATATTATTAGCATTCTCAGATTTTATGTCCTTGCCTTTATCTAGATTTAATTTTGTATTTGTCAACTTTTATATTATCAGTGACCTATGTTATTACGAGTATTATGATCATTTTAGTGGCTGTAATGCTTTATTAATTTAGAGTGTTGAAGTCAAACCAATATCGTTATGTAGAAAATAAAAACATGTATCGAAAAACTTGGTATTTTCACGGTATATGTATAAAATCAATTTGGATCAGTTTCAACCCCCAACAAATAAAGAGGGGTTATAAGTTTTACGAGTGAATCTGTGTATCTGTGATTTTGATGTGATTTTTTTTGTTAAAAAGCTGCTACGTTTTAGCTAAATTTGATCAAGATTGGTTCTGCTGTTAGAGTTGTAAGTTATAAGTCATAATATCGGAGGTTTTTTTTATATTTTCGAGTTATTTACGCTTGTTGTAACTTGTGTGTGAACCGTAGGTGCACAAAACACCTGTGAATCAAACATCAGGACCCCAATTCTGTAACTTCAGTTGTGTGTCGATAGAATGGTCGCCATTTTATACGTTCAGGTGGCGAAATTGAGAACTATCTAAATTTCGTACATCTATAATGATGGCTGCTTTGACTGGTGGCGCCACCGCCAACTGAATTTTCAGTTGCTAGGTAGTTTGCCAGTTTGCAACTTTATTTTCGGTTGGCGGTGGCGCTGCTGGTCGGGGTGGTTATCAGCAAGTATATGAAAATTAAAGTAGTTCTCAATTTCGCCACCTGAACAGATAAAATGGCCTCCATTCCATCGACACACAACTTAAGTTACAGAATCGGGCCCCTGATTACTCACATCATATTAAGTCGATATCTTTCTACGTTTCAATAACATTATCTATTTGTTTACAAACGTTTCACAGAAAAATGAACCCTAATCTAAACCGCAAAAAGTGCTTTTTATCTTATCTTTATTTGAAAAGATACTGATTTATCTACGGCCGATAAATCGATGAGTGATAAATGATAACAGATTCCGATGAAGTGTACTTATTCAACAGAACAGACGAGAAAAAGTCGCGCTTAGAGTTTTTGCAAATATTTTAACCACAGAAACTAATCCAAAATGAATTGTTCAATGCGCTGCAGATTTTTTACGGAGAGTTTCTTAGGATGGTGCATGAATAACAAAAGAATTGTGTTTCTAAGTTTACTATCGTTTTGTTTGTTTGTTTCAACATTGGCAATGGCTGGACAGAGGAACAGATTACAAGCAGAAGTAGACAACTTGAAGAATACGCCAGCTGAAACAACAACAGAAGCTGTTGCAACAACAACAGAACCTGTTGCAACAACTACAGAAGTGGTTACGTCAACAACAGAAACTAATACTGAATCAACAGCAGAAACTACCAATGCTGGGACGACAACTACTACGACTACAACTACTCCGGAACCTGAAAGTGGAAATAGTGGTGGAGATGGCTCAAAACAAAACGGTGAAACAGATCCTAGTCAAAACTCCAATACAAATCTAAATAGTAAGCTTCTAAAAATGTTAGGGTATGTGGTATAGACCAAATTCAATAAAGAAGTGATTAATTTTGGCTTGTAAGTCTAATAAAGAAATGTAAGTTTATGGTGTAAGTTTAATTGTTTTACCGTTAATCAATCACTACTGTACCCGCTCTTGATTTCACTTAACGACGTTTTCATACCCAAAGGTTGCCTGGAAGAAATCGCTTGAAGCGATAAAGTGGCCTATATTGTACCTTTATGCTGATGTTGTCATGTTATCATTGTGCATAAAGCAGCACGTCAGGTTATCCATTTGCACTACGAAAGCCGCCGCTATTGCAAGCGACATAAAGGCGACGCCAAGGTCAACATGTATAGCCTGATGTGCTGCCGTGTGTACCATTGTTTTTTTTTAAATTGTGCAATAAAGTATATTGTAATCTTTTTGCTTGTAAATATTTTTGCTATCATTAACGATCGAAATTATAATCAGTTTTTGTACACTTGTAATACATTTTATGATGTTGTGGTTAAGGCCACTACAGCACCCGATAAAGGCAGCACACATAGGAATAGTACCATCTCCGTCTCTCAACAGGCCTGGGCCGGCAGTGCCAACAGTGTCGATACACGAAGTTTACGGACTATGAAAGCGTGCGTGCGTAAAAACATGTTCGAAAGTTAGAAAAATGATATTTATGGAAAGGTAACAGCTTAAATCGAAAAATGCGTTAACTACTTATCGAGAGTGTTCAATCATGAACATTTTGATAGCAAATTCAAGTTCCTGTGTGCATTTCACTATCGTTTCAGCTTAAAAGATACACAATATTGGGTATTTAGAGGTGACTTTGTGAGCTTTTTCTATCGAACCAAAAGTGCTGAATCATGTTTTCAGCAAACTACTTATCTAGTTTGTGTCCTGAATATTACCGTAGTATTTTTTTTCTTCAATTTAATGCAGTGCGTCATGCTTATCTACGCATCATAAAATCGTAATTTAGGTGCTGTAGTCGCCTTAAAACATGAAAAGAAAATAATAAAAATGCTACAATCTGTTTTATTTTATTTATTTATAATGGATTTGCTCTTGACCGCAATCTAGCTCAAGGGCTGGTTATTTAGACGAGTTTTCTAATATTTGTATTTTTTTTATAAAGCCTACAAGATCCCACTGTTGGGTAAAGGCCTCCCCGCATATTTGTATTATTAGTGTTATTTACAAGCTTTTTATTAACTTGCAATGTATGTTGTTTTTTTTTTCGAGTCAAATCTTGCAACTGAATTTTAGTGCTGATCGAGTTGAAATTTTGTAGACTCGTGTCATTTGGTTTTATTTTAATACGTGGTTACCTGGGTGATGTCATTCTAAATCCAAAATGGCGGACCATCCAATATAGAGGACTAGTTATTTGATTTTATACTCCCGTGGTATGATGATCAAGTTAAAGTGAGAATACGAAATATAAACGTTTTTAATAAAAGTTTGTTTTTAAAAATGTATTTTACGTTTAAAAACATTAAACATTAACATTTTTAAAATTAAAAGTACAACATTGGCTAATCTATGAAGTATCTATCAAGTGTTATGTTAGGAGTACAATGTACAGAGGCAAGCGCATCAGGTTACCCCGTTCTTATTGCAAAACCGTTCTTATCGTAACAGCACAGAGTGCACGCGTGTGGTAACCTGATGTGCGGCCCTCTGTACATATTTACAATGGCCAGAACGAAAAGTATTGTTGAAAAATCAAACTTATTGCAACAGTATAGAGTGCAATATAATCGATTTACACGATGCTTGCACACCCGTGTGTGCAAGATTTTTATCGCACGCGCCGTAAACAAGCACGCGACGGGTGCTCACATTTTAAAAACTGTCCGAAGTCTAGAAATCTACACTAATATTATAAAGAGGAAAGTTTTTATTTGTTTGTTTGCATTGAATAGGCTCCGAAACTACTGGAACTATTTCAAAAATTATTTCACCATTGGAATGCTACATTATCCCTGAGTAACACAGGCTACATATTTTCCTGAATTCCCATGGGAACGAAGTTCTGCTAGGCGGAACGCTAGTGATTAATATATGTATTATTTAGAAAGTAAAAGTCAACTGTTTTAAATTAATTTGACACTCACAACTCCCAAACACTATCTAAGAAAAAAAAACTTCAATACGTCGATATAGCTATAACGATAATGTAAGAATTAAGAACAGACAAAAAAATAAAAGGAAAGGTAAGCGCCTATTCTGAAAGTGAAATAAAATCATCGCAGTGACTTTCAAATAAGTTAGCAAAACTTTAGGAGGTGATTTTTTCCAACTAACAGAACATTTTCCTCAAGGAACCTTCACCAAAAATATGAGATAACTAGCTGATGCCCGCAACTTTGTTTGCGTGTTAATTTTTTTTGTACAGAGTACACAGATTGAAAACATCTATCTTACGTGATTTAGATTTTTACATACAAAAGTTTTTTCCCGCTAACTCCCGTTCCCGTAGGAATTTTGCAATATCCTGTTGCAGCTAAGCTTTAAGTTTACCAAGGTACCTGCATGCCAAATTTCAAGCGTCTAACATAAGCGGTTTAGATTTTTCATACAAAAGGATTTTCCCGCTAATTCCCGTTCCCGTGGGAATTTCGGGAATTCCTTTCTTAGTGCACCTCTACGGTACCTAAGCTACATTCCTTCCAAATTTCAAGTGCCTACATTTAGCCGTTTAGGCTGTGCGTTGATATGTCAGTCAATCAGTCAGTTTCTCCTTTTATATATTTAGATTTGTCATAAATATTATTATTAAAAATAGATAATATTAATATAGATAATAACCCGTTCTTATTGCAAAACCGTTCTTATCGTAACAGCACAGAGTGCACGCGTGTGGTAACCTGATGTGCGGCCCTCTGTACATATTTACAATGGCCAGAACGAAAAGTATTGTTGAAAAATCAAACTTATTGCAACAGTATAGAGTGCAATATAATCGATTTACTTCAGTGTTTTGATAAAATTAAACCCTCGCACGATGCTTGCACACCCGTGTGTGCAAGATTTTTATCGCACGCGCCGTAAACAAGCACGCGACGGGTGCTCACATTTTAAAAACTGTCCGAAGTCTAGAAATCTACACTAATATTATAAAGAGGAAAGTTTTTATTTGTTTGTTTGCATTGAATAGGCTCCGAAACTACTGGAACTATTTCAAAAATTATTTCACCATTGGAATGCTACATTATCCCTGAGTAACACAGGCTACATATTTTCCTGAATTCCCACGGGAACGAAGTTCTGCTAGGCGGAACGCTAGTGATTAATATATGTATTATTTAGAAAGTAAAAGTCAACTGTTTTAAATTAATTTGACACTCACAACTCCCAAACACTATCTAAGAAAAAAAAACTTCAATACGTCGATATAGCTATAACGATAATGTAAGAATTAAGAACAGACAAAAAAATAAAAGGAAAGGTAAGCGCCTATTCTGAAAGTGAAATAAAATCATCGCAGTGACTTTCAAATAAGTTAGCAAAACTTTAGGAGGTGATTTTTTCCAACTAACAGAACATTTTCCTCAAGGAACCTTCACCAAAAATATGAGATAACTAGCTGATGCCCGCAACTTTGTTTGCGTGTTAATTTTTTTTGTACAGAGTACACAGATTGAAAACATCTATCTTACGTGATTTAGATTTTTACATACAAAAGTTTTTTCCCGCTAACTCCCGTTCCCGTAGGAATTTTGCAATATCCTGTTGCAGCTAAGCTTTAAGTTTACCAAGGTACCTGCATGCCAAATTTCAAGCGTCTAACATAAGCGGTTTAGATTTTTCATACAAAAGGATTTTCCCGCTAATTCCCGTTCCCGTGGGAATTTCGGGAATTCCTTTCTTAGTGCACCTCTACGGTACCTAAGCTACATTCCTTCCAAATTTCAAGTGCCTACATTTAGCCGTTTAGGCTGTGCGTTGATATGTCAGTCAATCAGTCAGTTTCTCCTTTTATATATTTAGATTTGTCATAAATATTATTATTAAAAATAGATAATATTTATGACAAAAATATCAGAAAACGAATTAATTCGTGTAGTTCCAAAATTTTCAGGATGGTGTAGGGGAACTGCACGATTTATTTCCTTAATTTTTCTAGTTTTGGCTGGCTACTATTTAAAATTCGTACTACAGCAATTTTATTACATCTCGTACTAAAACAATGAGATGATGGTTCAGTAAGATCTTCAGTTACTTGGAGACTTTCCCCTGTATAGCTTGTAGGTCGATTCGTTTATCCAATTTACGGAATATTTCGTTTTTTTTTTATCGATTTACCTCAAAATCGGATACACAGCTTATCTGAAGATATGTTATTTAGGGATAGGTAGTCTTAGCGACACCTTACCCTCTCGCGCACTGCCATCGAATTAGAATATAAATTGAACTCTTTATATAAACATTTATAATTTGCATTTAAGGGGATGCTTACAGTTTCCAACCACAACTGTTCTGAAAGTTTTTTTTATTGCTAGCCTCCTTAGGGAAAGTTTTTCAATTTCATTTGGAGATATACCCCTTAAGTTTTTGCTACATAGTTTTTAAATGTTTAAGGTGTATCCGATAAGCTGTGTATCCGATTTTGAGGTAAATCTATAAAAAAATTTTTTTTTGGTATTTTGGGTGACTTTGATTAGCCAATAGGCCTAAAACTTAGATAAAAAAATTAAAAAAAAGTTTTGCTTCTTCAGTACTGACCTATATATGTAGACTTGTAGACAATTTTAAATTTTTTTAGGGATAACAAAAGTCAAAAGTTAAAAATGTGTATCATTGACATAATAGAAAAGAAAAGTTGCGTAGTCAATCCCATACATTTCAAAACTATCGCTCTTAGTAAAGTGGCATTCCGATCTTCATTTGTTTTTTCGAGCTGTAGAGTTTTGTAACTTTCGCATAGCAGCAATGAGTTCAGCTTATTCATGTTTTTATTGTTACTTTCTTTGTATTTGTAATGAAAAGCACAGTTTTTACCTCGGGTGAAAGACTTATTTAAGTTCCAAGACAGGGTTTAGCGACCGAGCGTAGCAAGTAACGTAGCTTTCACCCCTAAAGTAACAATGTACTATTTCCTTTCCCGAAAGAGATCATTTGAAAAACAACAAAATGAAAGAAGTCATAAGTGGTGTTTTGATATTTTTTGTGGTAAAGCAGTTATTGCTTATAATAGGTCTTTACCTATGAAATTGCCGATTTTTTCTCAAGCTTTATTTTATTCATAATTTATTTGATTGAACAGCTATTACTTAAATTGTTTTTTATTTCTAACCTTGGTCATATAACGGAGATATTGAGTCAAATTATTACATATTTACTTTAGATTTATTTGCTGAAAAAGAAGCTCAAATATATCTCGTTTCATCCGTTGCCCGTTTGATTGCTTATTTTTGCTGTACCGTTGTTACAGTTACAACTTTCAATAAAGTAAGTATGATGTAAAGTAACTTAATGTTATCCAAACCTTCCCACAAAATTTTGCTAAATTTGGATTTCGCATTCCTGAGAAAAATCCAAAAAAGTTAGTATGGAAAATTCAGTTTTCCAAAAATATTGTATGAAAAACGGCAATTTCATAGGTAAAGACCTATTATTTATAACTCTTAAAATGGCTTAACCAATTTTGATCAAATAAAGCTAAGAACCATCTCGATTAGGTCAGCATTCAAATCAAAATCGGTCCATTATTTTATGAATTACGATGCCACAGATAGACACACACATACACAGACATACAGATACGCAGATACACACATCAAACTTATAACACCCCTTTTTTTCTTGTTGGGGGTTAAAAAGCGATTACAAGGTAAGATGATATCTAAACTATTTTCAAAAGTAAACTACCTTAGGCACACAGAACCTAAAGAATTCGGAAAGAGAACAAAAACATTGAAGGATCTATTTAACAAAATAAAAAACTTCTCCTTAACATCAACCGGTGGCAACACAGGCGACGTTCAGCTAATAAGTTATAAATATTCATAGTCATAAGTAGCTTCGACCCATCGAACGCTTACCACTTGTCCAACCACACTTGACCCCTTCCATCCCACTCGATTCTACACAAACTTCCCCGAGATATTATCAGAGTAAGAAGCAGGGGGGGTTCCATAAACTGGTCGACTATACATTACTCGGTAAGAGGATTTCGATACACATTATGTCGATATTTCAATACAGTATTTATATTTCCTTGGGGGGGTTTTGTCTGTCGAGACTGGAGATGTGTTTTGAGATTGTTGGAACGTCTTTTTACTTTATTTCTTGTGATCAAAGTAAAACTAGTGGATTAGATATAATATCTTTTGAGGGATATGAATAATCTTTTCTTTTTTTGCTAAAATGTGGAACGGTTCACAGGATAAAGCACAGTTTCTTTGATCTTTACCTAACTAAGTACTTTTACTTATTTTATATTTTACTTTTTAGGGATAACCAGTAGTGGTTACAATACAGCATCCATACGAAACATAAAATCATAAATATAAGTTCCATTTACACCAAATTTAGGTGCAATGGCGAACACAGAATGAAAAAATGTGCTTGGAAAGATTGCTTATAGCTCTACAAAGTACATACGCTGTACAGTTCCAAACCCAAAGCCCTACCGCAACCCAACCCAGCTCTTGGTCCTGTGCTACTTATCTATTCGCAACTCCCTATGCATCAACCTATTCCTATCAGCAACGCAATGAAAGAGATAAAAAAGCATTTCTGTTAAAAAGTTCTACATGCTGGCTTTTTAATAAAGCTAAAGAACGTTGAAATTTTAAGATTTTTTAAAGGAAATATTCATAATACAGAAAAGAAGTAAGTATCACAAATCATTAATGAACAAAGTTTAAATTAACTTGTATATTTAAGTAGCATACTAAAACAGTAAGAGTATTAAACAACTGCATTTAAATATCGATTAGAACAAAGAAAAAATCTCTTTTCAATGGAAAAAAGTACAAAAAACAAAAACGTAATCTGAACCCATTTCTTTTCCCCAAAATATAAGCCCGCCGATATTTCTCGTTCTGGCGTTTAATTCTAAACTTGTTCAGTATGGAATTAAAGTGCGATCGGTAATGAAAGATTCCATAGCCTTCCTGCGTAATATTCCGATCCCATATACTGATACGGGAGGCAGTCATCTCATCAAAGGGCCGTATAAACGAGATCACTTCCCTCATATAAAAGGGATGGGAGAAATGTAACTGTTACTATAGAGTAACTAATACTATAACTTAGGTCTTCAATGTAACTCTGTATAATTAAAAAAAGTATATCACCCCCGACATCCAATTGCTTATAGCTTTTAAACTGTTAAACCAATTTTGATTAAATATAGCTCAAAACCATTTCGATTACGTCAGCTTTTCAACATAAAAACCGCATCGAAATCGGTCCACTCTGATTGGAGCTGCGATGCCACAGACAGACACACAGAAACATAAACATATAGATACACAGTCGAACTTACAAAACCCTTAGGTTGACTGCAAGAGATCCCCTTGTGGGATAAGTCCGCCTTTGTACCTTAAATTTATTTAATATTTTTCTCTTTTGTTTTAAATTGTATTTATTTTGTTTGATGTGCAATAAAGGATTTTACAATTTGTCAGGGCCTAAAAAGTTGGTGGAACAGCCACCAGAAAATTGGCCTATTATATGAACTCATTCTGAAAGATATAGTGCTATTGCATTCTTTTGTTAAAGCATTGGATGTAATGTGATCAATCTATCGACCATAATAGACCATGAAAGTGAGACATCACAAGTCTTTTAGGGTTGTGGGCATGCCCATCGTCCCCACAACGGTGGATTCGCGCTTAGGAATATTAGAGGATCCCGGAAATACAGTAAAATCTTAACGTTACGAAAGTTATGAAAGGAACCTTTGGGCTAAAGTTCAGCTTTTTAGGTCTAAGGGTTTGGGATGGGCGTTCATGAATCAGTAAATCAGGACCTCTAATTTTATATATATATTTAAGATGTTATTTGAAATAAATCGAAATGGTGAATTATATTCGTTCTTTTAACTCTATATGCCTAGTTTTAAAGGTACAGTTTTTCCCAGAAGAATAGGCAAGAAAACACGAGGGATGCTCTTTAAAAATCTCTTCACAAAATTAATTTTTTTTCTCCATATCTTGTATTTTCAATAACATTCCAAAACTGCCAAACATATCTTTATAAGATATTCCCACATGCGATGGTAAAGTAATACATCTGTAGTTATCTACAACACATAAATTACATTACAATTTATATGACACTAGCTTTTCGCGCGGGACTTCGTTCCCGTGGGAATTCGGGAAAATTATGTAGCCTATGTTAATCAAGGATAATGTAGCGTCCTAATGGTGAAAGAATTTTTGAAATCTGTTCAGTAGTTTCGGAGCCTATTCGTTACATACATACAGAAATAAAAATTTTTCCTCTTTATAATATTAGTATAGAATAGACTACTGCTAGTGTAAACTTTGTGAATTTGCTCAGTAAACAGTAAAGTATTGTCTACCTCTGTATCCAATGTCTTAATGATAGCGAGTGCACACGTCAGTTAATGTACTAGTTACAAGTAAAATACCAGTTACTTTCGACTGACATCACTAGTTTTTCAAGACACTTGATTCAGTACCCCTCTTCCCCTCACATAAAGGCATCAATTCCTTGAAAATTGATGAAATAAAAATATCCTGGCTGTCTTAGAGGGCTGTTTTTTTTCTCTTCCCCTCTTATTATTGATGAGGTCTCGCGATGATAATGCCTATTTGGATATTTGATATATTTTTAAGTCGAGTGCCAATTGGTTTATTTTTCCTGACGTTTTTGTTTTTTTATTAGGAGCATAATAAATATACAATTTGAGACCGCTAACATTTCACATTGTTCGTGAAAATGTAAATTTATAGGAAATGGCAATTTCAGATAGAAGGTTAAATTGGTAATAAGAAGGATTCATTACATTCATGAACAGTAACGTGAATTTGTTTTAGATATAATTTGTATTCATTTAAAACAAATAAGTAAAAAATAAAAAATGAACCACATAAATAAATAGTGAGCTTGCAGTAAATTAGGAAATACTCATTCTACGGGAAAATTGTTTCAATATATTGTTTTCAATATAATTTTCCCGTAGAATGAGTATTTCAGACAGTGTTTTGTTCGAAAGCTAACTACATATTTATAACTTTTTGAAAAAAAAATCATATTTTCGAACAGTTAATTCTCGAGATTTGTTAGACTTAAAGAGCTATAGTTGCGTTCAAATTGTTGATAATTTTATCTTCTTTAAAAGTGTCATAGATTACTTTGCTGTAAAAAGCATATTTTAGATGTTGTAAGTGAAAAACTAAAAGAAGGCCGAAAATTCCTTGGTTTTCGAGCACCACGAAGTTAGCACAGTTTTTCGAGGTTGCAAATTTGGTTTTACACTATTGGTATCTATCCTAACAACATCCCAAAAAATCTGAACGGGGCTATTTTTTGCAACCTAGAATGTTTAAGACGACTGGTGTATTAAGAAATATCTCGATCACTGACGCTTCAAACAAAACGAATCGTATCGAAACGGCCCATTCTTTTAGGAGCTATGATGTCACAGACACACATACGATAAACAGACTCACAGATATACAATCAAACAGATTATAGAACGTTCAGGATGTTACATAAAATAAGTCAAAAGTAGTGAATTACAGAAATACACATGTCAAACTTATAACACCTCTCTTTTTTGGTCGGGAGTTAAAAAGAGTCCTGTGTGTACACTGGGCGTCAAAAATAAGTAGTACACTTTTCAAATTGCAATTACTCCTAAACTATAGTAGTTACACTTATGAAATAAAAAGCAGTTTATAGTAAACTTAACGAAGTTTATTAAAGTTATATTTTATTTGGCATGAATAAAGTTTCAAACTTAAAATTAAGATAAATACTAAAAAGTATCAATTTTTAACGATATGTCAACCACTTAATTTTCACGTTTTGGAACTTTTTCACAATTTAATAACTTGTGTTGCCGCCTCGGGCTCTAATTACAGCTTGGATCCGGTTTGGCATGCTGAACACTAAGTTTCGGAGGCGGTGTTGGGGAATATTTTCCCATTCTTCTATCAGCGCATGTTTTAGAGCCCTGAGTGTGGCAGGAGGTGGACTGCGCCTTCTGACTAGCCTCCCAAGCTCATCCCAGGCGTGTTCAATCGGGTTGAGATCTGGGCTTCTCGATGGCCAAGCCATCAAGTTGATGCCAACCTCCTGAATGTACTCTTGTACGTGGTGAGCAGTGTGTGGCCGGGCGTTATCATGCATTAGGATGGCTCCATCACCCATATTTATTAAATATGGCCCTGCATACTCGTTGAGGATCTCCGAGGCATATCTTTCACCAGTCAAAGTCCCATTTTCTATTACCACAAGCTCTGTGCGACTCTCTGAAGAGATACCAGCCCATACGTGTACAGAGCCCCCGCCATATTGGACTCTTTCCGAGATACAAGCTTGAATGTATCGCTCACCGGGTCGTCTGTAGACTCTCCGCCGTCCATCTGAAGTGTATAAAGAGAATCGAGACTCATCTGTGAATAAAACTCTAGCCCATTCTTCTTCGCCCCATTGTACGTGTTGACGGGCGTAGCGTAGTCTTGCTACGCGATGCTCTGTCTCAAGTTTGGGGCCATTTGCTGGTCTTAGAGGCTTCAGGTTAGCTTCAGCAAGTCTTCTTCTCACTGTACTCTCACTGATGTAGTCTGTTCGGGTCCGAAGAAGCTGTTGCTGAACCTCAACTGCATTAAGGTGTCGATTTCTTAACACAGTGGAAACAATAAAGCGATCTTCTCGGGTACTTGTGCACCTGGGTCTGCCATTACCTCGTCTCCTTAGATGGTTTCCAGTCTCTTCGTACCTTTGCTTTACTCGCTGAACCGTTCTTAAAGTTACACCCACCCTCCTTGCAGTACGACGCATACTGATGCCCACTTCGAGAAAAGCTAAGATTCTTGCACATTCTTCTGGTGAAAGAGGCATGATTAGTCAAATTTACTCTCTGAAGATACCTATGCTTTTCAATTACAATTGCTTTATCAGCAGCGAATGTGTCAAACACAAAAATCCTAAGTAAGACAACACCTTTCAACAGTTTAAAAAAAGTGTTTTTATTTATTCGTTTTTTTTAAAGTCAAGCATTATAAGTTCTTATAATGCATGAAGTTTTTATTGAATAAGATTAAATTTTCTTTTTAACCTTTTTTGTTTCAAAGGTCTAAGTTTTATAGTTTGGGAGAAATCGCAATTTTAAAACTGTACTACTTATTTTTGACGCCCAGTGTAGTTTACTCTTTTGCCTACAACTTTAAATAACTAAAAAAATGACTCGTAATGCAATGTTGTTTTTAAAAACATAATCATGGTTTTGACTTTTATGTTTCTAAAAAGGAGTAAAAAGAATTATTACAGCGGTTTTTCTTTGCTTAAAGCTAATTAGAATTCTTAATAACAGTGTGCAGTGCAAGTGCTAGTCCCATTTATTTTCTCACTATAATTTGCTAGAGAAAAATGTGGGTTTAATAATTATGCAGTTGAGACCTTGTGATAAGGTTACATTTGGTAGTGCTTCTATTTTCTTAATGTCTCTTGACAGTGTCTGTCTTGTTCTTGTCTTTTGAAAATCAACTTACTTATAAATACTTTTGCCGAACCACAATTCTAATTGAGAAATTAAAAGTACTGGTACTCCTACAATACAATACAATATACTTTAAAAACAAATATAATAATATAATATATATCCTTACTATCCTTACTTCCTTCCTTACTATATTTACTATATTTTAATATTATAAATGCGAAAGTAACTCTGTCTGTCTGTCTGTCTGTCCGTCTTTCACGCCTAAACTACTGAACCGATTTTGATGAAATTTGGTGCAGAGATAGATTAGAGCCTGAGAAAGGACATAGGCTACATTTCATCCCACAGTTGGGCACGATACAACCTGTAGTCCTCGCGGGCGGAGCCGCGTGCGGAAAGCTAGTTACATGGATGTGGGTGTGTATATATATGTGTGTGTGTATATATGTGTATATATATGTGTGTGTGTTTTATGTAATGTTATCGAATAGTAACGAATTAATTAATCTGACTTTATTAAGTGGGTTTTGGGAATGTCTCGTTAAAAATGTGAAATGGTGTCTCCTTGGGATCACACTAGACTTTTTGAGCCACTTTTTTTATTAATTGTTCAACAGTATTTTCGTAAGTAGTCTAATATTTTTTCCTTTAGAACGGTTTTGTCACTTTAAACTAGTATTTTATTATGTGTACAATTAATAGATGTATGTTTAGTGTAATTGGCACAAAATCCATACTTTTCAACAATATCATATACTTACTTTGAAAATATAACAACAAGTACTATGATTTTCATTTGAAATGGGAAATGGTACTCGATATTTTGCCAGTATTTCAAGTGCCATGAAAACCATACATACTTGTGAAAATAACCGCAACAATCTTATACCATATAATAACATATACCATTAGATGTGGGCAATGTTGCCAATGCTGTATTAAGTTGCCTGTGGAACTTTGGTCATTAGGACGGGCAGTGTAAGTGTGGGAGCCGTTATATCCGCCAAGCGTGGCCAGGTGGGACCGCATTTGTTTGCCACAAGTTCTATGATTTTGTAGCATTGAAAATATATTTTCTTTGGCCTCAAAAATTCAAAAGGTAACCATAAAATACAAAGCTTTTTACATAGGAAACACATAAGATTTTCCTTTTGTATAACTAATGTCAGGAATACAAAAACGGACAGAAATACTTAAATCATCTTGTTTTATGCTGATTCTCACGTATTCTATTGAATGGGTCTTTTTCTTTCAAGTAAGCCAAAGAAACTGGATCACGACTAAATAAATACAATACAATACAATAATCTTTATTACACACAAAAAAACATAACAATAAACAAACAAAATGTTCATCATCTAGTGTACGATGCGGCGGCTTTATTGCTATAGAGCAATGGCGAAACAACAAATCTACAAATGGCGATTTTTTTAACAAGAGTTTCGGCAAGTTCCGGGGAAATACAGCTTTTATTTCGGTTTTCATGTTCCAGACGGTGTTCATGGCCTGGCTGTTGACGATTGATAACAGTCGTTAAAACCAAGTCAGACTCCATTGTGCAGTTTGAAAACTTTGACACCTGTGTTAGCCAAGTCCGTCACACTCTTGACTATACCCACACGAGAAGAGGAAGAAGAAGATGTTCCAGCCGTGTAAAGAAACTAAGCAACTTGGCCGTGTGGTGATCAGTTAAGAATAACACCACCCCATCTCTTTCCGTGGGTGTCGTAAGAGGCGACTAAGGAAACACAAATGAGACCTGCCTCCTAGTAATCCATCCCAGGCAACGACACTTCATTTTTTTTCTGAATCTGAGGTGTCGTCCTATGGTCTCATGCGGTGTGGTAGGCTCTGTAAAGGGCCGTCTGGTTCGCGACCACCCTCCTACCGAAGTCCGACGCCAAACAGCTTGCTGTGTTCCGTCGGTGCGTGGGAGTACCAGTACCTTTACAGGCATTTTCTGGGTTAACTCGCTCCATCGTCGACCTCATCTTTGACCTTTATGGTCAAGATTGAGGTCAAGAGTTAACCCATCTTATAATAAAATAAAATAAAAGTAAATTAATTAATTGATAATTAATCCGCTTCATCTTCTAACTTATACTGCCGCCGAATGTCTAGGCCCGCTAACTGCCGAACTTCCAGCTATTATATCAAAACAAGTTCCATTGAAGCTTTCGTTACATGTATTTCGCTTTTCCTACATTTACATTCAACCCTTATGCTGCTTGAATAATGGCAATCCGCCCGAGAAGTTTCCACGCAGTAATTCATTCTTTGCGGTATTTAAAATGACGCCTTCACGAGTTATACATATAAGTAGATGTAGGAATAGGTACTGCACACGAGTCAACATTTTTCAATTTTTTTATTAATTTTTATTATGGGCTAACTCTTGACCCCAATCTTGACCAAGGTCATAGATGAGGTCTACGATGGAGCGAGTTAACCCAGAAAATGCAAATTAAGGCACTGGTACTCCCACGCACCGACGGAACACAGCAAGCTGTTTGGCGTCGGACTTCGGTAGGAGGGTGGTCGCGAACCAGACGGCCCTTCACAGAGCCTACCAAACCGCATGAGACCATAAGACGCCACCTCAGATTGAAACAAAACTGAGGTGTCGTTGCCTAAGATGGATTACTAGGAGGCAGGTCTCATTTTTGTTTCCTGAGTCGCCTCTTAAGACACCCACGGAAAGATATGGGGTGGTGTTATTCTCAACCGATCACCACATGGCGAAAATGCCTGAATTATGATATTTTTGAAAAATTTGCAAAAACTGTTGTGCTCTGTCTACCCCGATAGGGATTATAGGCGTGAGCATATGTATGTATGTGTAAAAACTGTACAGCTAGACAAATATAAAAAATAATTTTACCCAAGCTGATACAAATACGCTTCGTCCATGCTTCACGCTCGCTCAGTCAAAAAATGCATATTAAAATATATTTATTTACGAATTTATATTTTCAAGAAAAATCGAAAATTTTCATACGAAAAAAATATGGCATAGAATTACCCAGGAAGGAGTGAAATGATGGATGGAAATGGCGATAGACGGGAACTCATATATTTCAGGAATGAAAATATTTACACAGTAATGTCGTGCATTATCGACATCCTGTATGGGAACTGTAAATAGGCTTAATGGGGTTTGGTGACGTGATTTAAACATTCACGCCTGTATTCATTGACGGGGTAGCCAGATATATTTAGAATTATGAAGTCATTTTACGATGCGGCACCACGCGTAATATTACATCTAAGTAAATTAATTTTGTTAATTTTTATTTTACCTAAAACTTTAATTTTTATTATTTAGGTACTTATTACCTATTTCTTGATCTGCGCATTACACTTCAGTTTTTTTAATATTGTTCCCTTCAGCCAATTGGTTGTTGGAAAAGATCACTTTTAGTGATAAGACAGCCTTTTGCATATGTGTTATCCTTTTGTTTTTGTTTTGTTTTCGTGTGTAATAAAGAATTTACCAGAAGTTATTCATTCATTCGTTTCCATGGTAATATCATTATATCTCAATAGGTAATATGTAAAAATTATGTAGCCTATGTGTTGTTCTGATGTTTAAACTATATTACTGGGCGCCTATTCCTCTAATCAACGGCATCTGAATGGCAGTTGAATTACCATATTTATATTCGTATTTATTTAGTACTAGCTTTCCGCCCGGCACTTCGTTCCCGTGGCACTTTTTTAGTTTTTTCTTTCATAAAAACCTTCTCCTGACAATAAGAAACACAACAAAAAAAGAATCATCCAAATCGGTCCAGCCGTTCTCGAGTTTTGCGCTTACCAACAGATTTAGTGATTCATTTTTATATATAAGAGACTAGCTTTCCGCCCGGGACTTCGTTCCCGTGGCACTTTTTTAGTTTTTTCTTTCATAAGAACCTTCTCCTGACAATAAGGAACACAACAAAAAAAGATTCATCCAAATCGGTCCAGCCGTTCTCGAGTTTTACGCTTACCAACAGATTTAGTGATTCATTTTTATATATAAGAAGAGAAGATTAGTCATTACAATTAATGTAATCAAAGTAAATTATAATTGAGTAATTATCATAATTAATTACATTAAATATTACATCAAAATATAATATAAAATATTTTTTTTACCCATTCAGGTAGTGAAATTGAAAACTGTTGAAAATTCTTACATTTGTTGACAACCACCCTAACCTCTGGTAAAGATTGCGGGAAGCCGCTGGATGCGGGTGGCAAAGTACCGATTGAGGTGGAGATGTGCGGGAGGCCTATGTTCAGCAGTAGACGTCTTGTGGCTGACATGATGACCCTAACAGCAGTGCCACCGCCTACCGAAAGCTACTTAGCAACTTAACATTCAATTGGCGGTGTACGAAATTAGGATGGTTCTCAATTTCACCACCTGAACGGATAAAATGGCGACTATTGTCATTCAACCACTATTGAAAAGCCATTGATTAGTGGAATAGCTGTCCTGCTTATTTTTACCTACTTCATGAAAGAGGAGGTTCTATGTTCGACTATATGTATTTTTTCATTTATTTTTTATGTATTTTCACCGATTTCTCCGCCAATTATTGACCGATTTTCAAAATTATTTTTTAGTTCAAAGAAGTTTATTTTTCCAGAGGTGGTCCAATATAAATTTTATCGAAAATGATCCAGCATTTTTAAAAAAATCAACAAAGAAAAAAAAACTACGAACCAGAACATCATCTTAATAAATGAGTGACATTTTCGTTTGTGGTTATCTGCTAACAGGCATTGTAGCCTGCAAAAAATACTACTTATCTACTTTGTGCGAATTGTTGTTGGGATTGAAGTCCGTGACTCATACATTTTAAACGTGGATAATTATTTTATTGAAATTCGTTCAGTAGTCTTTGCTTGAAGGAATAATAAACACACTTCCATCCTCACAAACTTTTGCTGTTCAGAATACAGCCTAGCTTTTCTAGTATTTCTGAGGAGTCAAGGTGTTTATGTATAGTACTTACAAAAATAATTCTAATAACTCTAAAATAAAAGTAAAATTATAATCCCCGACATTTAAGGGCTAACCACAAAAAAAATAAAGTAATAAAATAAAATAAACGCTACACACTCAAAGGCCCACATGAAGGTTTTCCCTCGTGTCGTGTGTCCCTCGGAACACAAATAAAGACAGTCACAAATACCAATGACTCCAGAACAAACGTCTGCTTTTTATACAAATATTTGCCCCGACTGGGAATCGAACCGTTGATCAGGCAGCGCTACTACCACTCGACTAAACCGGCTGTTATTAAAACTTAGACAATGTTTAATATTGGCTGTTTGGATACAGATTCCTTTGCCTTTCCCGAAAGGGATACATTAAACAAAAACAAAATAATATAAATCAATTTGGTGGTGTTTAGATGTTTTGTGGTAAAGCAGTTATTGCTTCTAACTTTCTAAAGGCTGAACCAATTTTGGTCACATATATATATATACACATCAACACTGTCTAGGGATATTGCACGATTTTTCATACAAAAGAGGTCTGTTTGAGAAGCTACAAAATCATACTCGAGATACATGGAGCGCTATAATTTTCAGACGGGCAAGTGATAAACCTGAATTTTCAATTCTAATTAATCAATTTTGTTTTACTTGAAATTTGTGAAAACGTGACGAAAATGAAAAATTTTTTTGCATAAATTCGACTATTTTCATAAAAAAAGCAGGCACAAAGTGCATTTTCGTTTTCGTTTCCGTCACGTTTTCACAAATTGCAAGTAAAACAAAATTTATTGACTAGAATTGAAAATTCAAGTTTAGCACTTGCTCGGCTGAAAATTATAGCCATCCATGTATCTTGAGTATGCTTTTATAGCTTCTCAAACAGACCTCGT
This sequence comes from Aproaerema taeniolella, assembly GCA_949987775.1. NCBI lineage: Eukaryota > Metazoa > Arthropoda > Insecta > Lepidoptera > Gelechiidae > Aproaerema > Aproaerema taeniolella. The sequence continues at coordinate 4,049,421 of OX465260.1, read as the reverse complement.
TTGTATGAAAAATCGTGCAATATCCCTAGACCGTGTTGATGTGTGTATATATTTATTTATTTATTAGAAATACCATCTCGATTACGTCAGCTTTCAAACAAAAAAACCGCATCGCAATCGGTCCATTCGTTTAGCAACGATACCACAAACAGACTCATAGATACTCAAAAGCACAGACGTACAGATACACAGACACACAAATATACACTTAAAACTTATAACGACCCTCTTTTTGTGGCGGGTTGAAAGTTATATTACAAAAGAATGTGATGTTTGCCCGCCGTCTGTACTATAATGTATTCACGTCCCTTTTTAAACAATTTACAAAGAAAAACAAACATTTGAAAGCTTTTGTACTGAAAAATGGAACGCAAAACAATACACATTCATATTTCTTTCCTTTCATAAAGGCGTAAGGTTTAAACGTTTGAACCTTTGCTTTTCATGCGATGTAGCCCGTAGCACTGTCTACGCCGTAGCAAAGTAATGACGTAGTCACACTTGCTTGAAGTAGTTTTCTTTTTCTAAAAAATACGTTTAATAAGATTGTATATAGAAACAAGATGAATTATGCACAAATAAATATTTGCATTTTAACTAAATTAAATAAATTTTGTGTAATTATTTTTAGAAAATCCATTAAAATAATAGGCTGATTGGGATGACAAGAATCGTACCAGCCCATATACGTCCCCGCCGAGAGGGATGGCCCTCCCTTTAAAATACGAAGGGGATTTAGGCCATAGCCCACCACGCTGGCCCAATGTGGGTTAGTGGACCGCTCGTCTTTCGAAAATTAATTTTCTTGGACGGGCGGGTTTCATCACGATGTTTTCCTTCACCGTTGGGCAAGAGATAATTAGAAATCCGTACAAAAATTCGAAAAGACAAATTTAGTGTTACAGGCCCGCACTAGGATTTAAACCCGTAACCTTTGGATTACAATTCTGGCTCATTACCAAATGGGCTATCACCACTTTTAATACATAAACAATAGGAAAATTTTAATAAATAAATGGTAGTAAAATACATTTCATTTTGTTTATAAGTCTCTATAAATAAAATTTAAAATAAACCGCAAACCATTTGGCACAAGACATAACCACAAAAATTAATATGGCACGTCCACACCAACCTAGTCAATGTGAACGCGGCACATCGTAGCCGGCTACGAACGGTGCGCTTCGTAGTCAGTAGTCTACGGAACGCGCTACGAAGCGGACGTGTTTCGCTCGCTCAAATAAAATCGCTCTCGATGTTTGTGAACAAAGAATTTCATTATTAGTGAACATTAATTAAAGTTTCATTTACTAAATAAGTTCAAAATTTAATTTTCGACGTTAAAAAAAGTGTACTAGTGATTTGTTAACATAAAAAGTATTCAAAAAAGTATTTTCAGATTCCGATCAGCTGGTTGAATATTCATGAATTGAAGAAACGGTTTTCTGGTTAAAATAAAAGTGGTTAGGAAAAAGGATGGTATGGTGAGGCAAATGGCTAATTGGTTCAACTTTCTTATAGTTTGTAAGGCTTCATCTGACGTCGGTAATTTCTTAATTGATTGTTAGTATTAGACACAGTGTAAAGGAAATTGTCTTTGTTATATTAAACCTTGAAATGTTTTTGTTTTAACAATGAAGGTTCCTTAAAACGGTGAATAACAACCTTCATTTGGCTTAGGAGCAATTGCAAGAACAAATGCATAGCATTTAAAGTTAATTTTGCTTATAATTAAAAATGTCTAAAGGTAACTATGGGGCATTACAATAAAATAAACAAAAAAATAAACACTACACACTACAAAAAAGTGACCTTTCGTTTCGGCTACAAAAAAGTTTTCTCTTGAGTCATTTTCTCAAGCGACCAACCCTTGAAACATACACAAAGACAGACATGAACACCCTTGACCCGAGATCGAACATCTTCTTCTTACACAAATATTTGCCCCGACCGGGAATCAAACCCAGAACCCATCAATCAAGAGACAGCGTCTTTACCCCTCGCCAAAATCAGCTGTGGCATTAAAAGCTTTGTCGTGTTAGTTTCATAGCACCCAAATAAAGTTATAAATTTCCTCCTTAGTGAATACTTGATATTGTAAAGATTTCTATATCCATCGTTCTTAAATAAATAAATAATTTTCCACGTTAAAAAAACGTATGAGACACCGACTTCAATCCCAACAAAAGTTCGCACAAAATAGATAGCTAGTATTTTTTTGCAGACTACACTGTCTATAAACAGATAACAAACAAACGAACGACAAACGAAAATGTCACTCATTTATTTAAATGATGTTCTGGTTTGTAGTATTTTTTTGTATTAGTTGATTTTTTTAAAAGCGCTGAATCGTTTTCGATAAAATGTATGTAAGACTACCTCTGGAGTACACTCTTTTGAATAAAAAAATAATTTTGAAAATCGGTTCATAATTTGCGGAAAAATCGGTAAACATACATAAAAAAAGAAATACTTACAGTCGAACATGGAATCTCCTTTTTTGAAGTCGGTTAAAAAGGAAAACTTAAACAATAGCAGGCCCTTCTAATATTAAATGAAAATTAGTAAATAGTCAAGATTATTTTTAAATCTTGTTTGTTATATTCTGATGTTTGAAGGCTGACCACTAATTACCACCAAACTCTTTTTTATTATTATTATAAGATGGGTTAACTCTTGACTCACTCATGTTTCATCAAATAACCCTCAGAATGTGAGTCAAACTCAGCGTAATGTGATTTAATTACTACCTGATGTTCTGCCTATCCCTAACATGCATAAACAGTCATGAGTGTATGTATGTATGTTTATTGAAACCAGTTCACTTTGATTATGGAATCACTATGATATTTAAATAAAGCTATTATCTAAATATGACATAGCTCCTCAAGCGACCCACCCTTTACTTTTTAGCGAGGCAAGGTGCCCAGGAGGCTGGCATCGTTTTTCCGCTGTATTAAAAAAAATTATGTACGAAGAAAAACTGATAGCTCTCGGGTAACCCGTTGCTTTGATAAACCAATTTCGATTAACCAATAAGTAAAAAGAAAAAAGAAAAACAATGAATAAAGTCGCATTTCTAAAAAAGGAACTTAAAAAGTATCAACCTATAATTATAAAGAAATTAGAGGCTTGGATAATATTTTTGAAACAAAAATAAACATTCGTTAAAAATGTTAATTGAGAGTAACTTAATTGTCCTACATTATTTTTTTTTTTTTTTATAATTTTACAAAATAGATTTTACATTAAACTTATTAAATAATTATAATCTATTCACTCCTTCTATTCGAGTGAATAGACTTCTTCTAGGTAAGCTTGCAAAATTCTTAACACATTTTGCCCCTGAGCTAGAGATTAAGGTGAACAGCAAACTCATTCGTAATTTTTTTTTAAATCACATTCCTTTTTCGTCCCAAACATCAGAACATCAACTTTATCCCTTTCACAAACAAAATCGTAAGCATACTATGTGTAATTATATATCAAAAAAAATATTCCTGTATCAGATAAAAGAAAGACTAACAGAAAAGAAAATAAATGATTCTGAGATCGAACTGAAAACAAAGACAATGTAATGATGTTGTTACGACTTCCAATTTGTATTAGGTTGTGAAGTGTAATTGCTATTTTCAGTTTCGATACTTATTAAAAATACAATAACGTCTATTTCTTATCTTTGCCAACAATCACAATTGAAATACAATTGGAAGTAAACATTTGTAAGTTGGCAATAATACAGGTCTTTTTTTCTATTATAAGATGGGTTAACTCTTGACCTGAATCTTGACCATAAGGTCAAAGATGAGGTCGACGATGGAGCGAGTTAACCCAAAAAATGCTTATAAAGGCACTGGTACTCCCACACACCTACGGAACACAGCAAGCTGTTTAAATAAATAAAATAAATAAATAAATAAACGCTACACACTCAAAGGCCCACACTAAGGATTTCCCTTGTGTCGTGGGTCCCTCGGAACACACATAAAGACAAACACAAACACCCATGACCCGAGAACAAACATCTGCTTTTTACACAAATGTTTGCCCCGACTGGGGATCGAACCTAGAACCCGCCGATCAAGAGGCAGCGTCACTACCACTCGACCAAACCGGCCGTCGGACTTCGGTAGGAGGGTGGTCGCGAACCAGACGGCCCTTTACAGAGCCTACCACACCGCATGAGACCATAGGACGACACCTCAGATTCAGAAAAAAATGAATTGTCGTTGCCTGGGATGGATTACCAGGAGGCAGGTCTCATTTGTGTTTCCTTACGTCTTTTGTATTATCGGACTAAAACACCTTTTACTTATAAAACAGTCCTTTTAATTCGATGTTTTACAAATTACAATGCAAGAACACATAAACACCGATCTACAAAGTAAAACAATCTGTCAAAGAGATGTTTAGTGTTGTTCCAATTGTTTCGTTGATCGATTTTCTCTTAACAGTATGTTTCTCATTTACGTTGTTTTGTTTGTCTGTGTGATGTATTTTGTGATGTTAGTTACAGCTAGAATAATTGTATGGTCTGACTGCATTTGACCGTAACAATAAAAGGCACGAAAAAGATTTTTTTTTATTACGAAATCATATCACATCACACTAATATTATAAAGGTGAAAGTGTGTGAGTGTGTGTTAGTATGTTTGTTACATACAACATAATTTTCTCGAATACTAACGGGAACGAAGTCCCAAGTAAAAAACTAGTAAGCTATAAAATTGTTCTAAGACCACACAACAATACGCAACACCCCGGGAAGCTAAGATAAGTAAATAATGTATTAATAAACAAAAGAAAAAAATCCTATTGCTGTGAAGCATTACGTCCAATAGTCCAGTCAGAAGGTCAGAAATATATAGTTTCTTTTTTATGTACAGGCAAAATGAAATCTTTTTTTTTTGCCAATTTGAACCCAATGAACTCCCAGATATATTTACGATAACTTTTGGCCCAGGACTTTGTTCCCGAGGGAATTTTAGAAAATTATAAAGCTTACGTATTATTCTAGTGTTTTATCTATTAAAGGTACTGCAAAATTTAGTTAAAATCCGTAAAATTGTTTTGAAGTAACAAAAAAACGTCCATCCATACTCAAAAACTCTCGCATTATAATATTAGTAGAATTTCCTGTAATAAAGCATTTTTTAAAACCAAATACAAAATGTATTCTCATTTAAAATAAGAACTGAAACATGTTTAAAATTAAACAAAAGCTTCATTTTTGGCTCGACATTATAGGACACTTTAAAATCCGTGTTCATTGTATTAAAATTTACAACTCGATTGCATGAATATTTTCATAGGAAGCAGAATGCGTCGAGATCATCTACAGAATAAATGAACAATGCATAAATAAATGACTGTCGTAAAATAAATGAAAATCGCGGAAACAAATGAGCGTGGGAAACAAATGAGTAGCGGGAAGTGAGAACTATGAACTGTGGATGAATGTCGGTAAATAAAAGTGACAATGAACTATTTTGTGTGATATTAGTGATAAAAGTGTGAAGGCGGGATGAGGATCGAGAGATCTTGCTTCTGGTCGATGCTCCAAGCCTTGGTTTTGCTGCCGACAATGGCTCTAAAAGGTGAGTAGTCTAAATAGTAGCATATTTATACCGGGTGATACTAAATTAGCAAGCAAAAATCAAGGATATGAATCAACCCAAAAAAAAACAACTTTCCCCAAGGAACATAGGTGGAAATATGAAAAGTCAATTTTTTTTATTGACAATTTTAATATAAGTCCCTTAGGAAAAGTTGTTCAGTTGCACTAGTAGAATCACTCTCTTTTCACTAACAAATTTAAAGTCACACTATAGATATTGTTGAAGTTTTATCTTTCCCATATTATATCGAGTATTTATGTACAGAGACCAGCGCATCAGGTTACTACATTTTCATTGCAAACCTGCTCTTATCACGACAGCATAGAGTGCACGCGTTGCGGCAACCTGAGTTGCGGCCGTCCGTACTTAATTTATTTTTGCTGAATTTATCTTTAATATAATAATATTATAAAGAGGAAAGATTTGATTGTTTGTTTATTTGCATTAAATAGGCACCAAAACTACTGGACTGATTTGAAAAATTCTTTCACCATTAGAATCCTACATTATGCGTGATGAACACAAGGTACATGATTTTACCGAATTCCCACGGCAACGAAGTCCCGGGTGAAAAGCTAGTTGAGAATAAAACTCAAGCGCCAGATATGATTCTGACGTTATTGATAAACCAATTCGCCATCGGCGCTGTTTCAAAGGTTTCAAATACCGATTATTATTGCGTGAGTTAACCAAGGTTGAATATTAAGAATGATAGCATCATTTTAGGCGGGAAACGAAGGTTCCTATCGATTTACAACCTATTATCACCATAATTTTCAGCGGTTAATAAATTAATGTGATTGTTGAACTTGAACATTTTTGATCCTTTCAGAAAATGTTGAAAAAAGTTTTTTTTCATACTTGTTTCATAAAATATTACTAGAATTAATATAGTTTTACATTTTCGACTTTGACTGTTGATAGAAAGGCCATTTTGGTTGAGTGATAGTGTTGCTGCCTCTTAATCGACGGGCCCTGAGTTCGATTCCCGGTCGGAACAGATATTTGTGTAGAAAGCAGATGTTTGTTCTCGGGTCATGGGAGTTTGGTTTGTCATTGTGTAATTTGTGTATGTTCCAAGGGGGTCCCTTGGAAACCAGGAAAAACCTAAGTGTGGACATTTGAGTGTGTATAGTAAAAAACAAAGAAATCGCTGCATTAGTTCAGGTTATATTAATGTACTAGCTGATGCCCGCAACTTCGTTTGCGTGTTTTTTTTTTTTTGTACAGAGTACACAGATTGAAAACATCTATCTTACGTGATTTAGATTTTTACATACAAAAGTTTTTTCCCGCTAACTCCTGTTCCCGTGGGAATTTTGCAATATCCTGTTGCAACTAAGCTTTAAGTTGCAACTAAGCCAAATTTCAAGCGTCTAACTTAAGCGGTTTAGATTTTTCATACAAAAGGATTTTCCCGCTAATTCCCGTTCCCGTGGGAATTTCGGGAATTCCTTTCTTAGTGCACCTCTGCGGTACCTAAGCTACATCCTTTCCAAATTTCAAGTGCCTACGTTTAGCCGTTTAGTCTGTGCGTTGATATGTCAGTCAGTCAGTCAGTCAGTCAGTCAGTCAATCAGTTTCTCCTTTTATATATTTAGATTTACGGTAGGGGTTCCAACCCCAAAAAGCCAAACGATGACGCAAAACTAATTGAACACTTCATCGCCCCGAATTTTAAAATGTCAAACATATATTATGAAAATACCTATTCGGTCAAACAATAGGAAACCACACAAGCGATTGGGTGCGTTCAGTTCTCGGGAAAACGTCGACATTAGCATTTGGTGACAGGTGGCAGCAGGTCCAACCCTCGTGTGATGTTTCGCCACTTTTTCCCCATTTTTCACCACTTTTTATGCATGCTGTTTTATAGCAGTTTTAGGACTGTTTGTTTTTTATGTTCGAGTTATTGGCGTGTGTCGTTTTATAATACACAAAATGCTTTTATTTTGTCTGCCATATGCGGGGTTTTCGTACTCGTTAGTTTTAGTTTTGTTTTAAAGCTTTACACGGCCCAATAAAGTTTTATTTTCGTCAACAGTAACGGGTTTTTTAAAACAAATATTTTTTTTTTATAATCAGGCTTTTACTTGTTGTATGCAATTTAAAAAACACGTATCAGTGGTCCCGGATTTGGGTATGTAATGAATTCGGCCGTTCATTTTCAAAAGAAATCACAGTAATCTTTTTAACCCCCGACGCAAAAAGAGAGGGGTGTTATAAGTTTAACGTGTCTGTCTGTGTATCTGTATGTGGTATCGTAGCTCCCAAACGGATGAACTGATTTTCGTTTATTTTTTTTGTCTTATAGATAATTTTATTCCGAGTGTTCTTAGCTATGTTTTATGAAAAGCTGTTCAGCCGTTTAAAAGTTATAACTTTTTATAAGCAATCGAATGTCTATTTTAGTGTTATGAATGGTGTGTGGCAAAGAAAAATAGTATATTATATTACTAGAAGTAAAAATAATATTTGGTGACTTTAAATTAGTCAGCAAAAATTAAGGATGTGAATCAGACCACAAAACTGAACCAATTTCCCCCAGGAACAAAAGTCCAAATATTAAAAAAAACATACAATATAACTTGTGCAATCAGCTGATTTGCTTTGTATGGGATTTTTCGAGCATTTCTTTTAGGTTACTTTGGAAACGTTGTTTAGTTTTAAGGAGAGTATCACCACCTAAAGTTTTTATAACTAATTTAAGGTCATCCCATATGTAGGTAGACCGTTGGCTAACTAACAAAAAACACCCCTAACTAAACGTAACAAACTGAAACAGAAACTCCCACGTAAGTTTCTACGTTAATACAACACTAGCTTTCCGCCCGCGGCTCCGCCTGCGTGGACTACAGGTTATATCATGCACAACTGTGAGATAAAATGTAGCCTGTGTCCTTTCCCAGGCTCTAATCTATCTCTGTACCAAATTTCATCAAAGCCGGTTCACTAGTTTAGGCGTGAAAGACGGACAGACAGACAAACAGACAGACAGACAGAGTTACTTCCACATTTATAATATTAGTAAGGAAGTAAGGATTTAAGGTCATCCCATATACAGGTATAACGTTGGCTGACTAACAAATAACAGCCCACACTAAACGTAACAACCTGAAACAGAAGCTCCCACGTAAGTTTCTACGTTACTACAACGTTAGGCGCTATTTATTCAGTTTCACTTCATTTACATTACACGTAGATAGGTCACGTTATAATCTTAAAATGTCTAGAGAGCTACGGTTCCTCAGATGCTGTTAATAATCAAAAATTCTCTTTAGATGTAGAGGATAGGAAAATAGGAGCGATTTTCCATCAAATGACAGTTCGCCAACCATTGCGGTTCCTTCTGCATTTGACTTGGAACCTAACTCAGCATAGAAAATGTACGAACAAAGCTGTTTTATTTGGGCCAAAGATCAAAATCAGCGTAAAATAACAAGCTAGAATAATTGCATTTTAAGCCCTCAAAACTGATGTTCCTACCTTCCACCGTAGGGACAAGGAAATGGCTCAAATTCAGCACAAGCTAAGCAACTGTTCTATTGTCACATTTTAATTTTATTTTCTAGGTGTATTATTTAAAGTTTCATCTATTGTACTCGTATACGATATTACGAAACCTTATTGGACCTTTAATTCAGCTTGGCGATGTGGCAATGTTACTTACGGCCTTACTAATAAATAAATAAAACGCCATACACTCAAAGGCCCACATTATGGTTTTCCCTTGTGTCGTGGTCCCTCAGAACACACATAAAGACAGACACAAACACCCATGACACAAGAACAAATATCTGCTTTTTTAAATATTTGTCCTAAACACTGGGATTTGAACCCAGGACCCGCCGATCAAGAGGCTAGCAAGAGGCTAGCACTAGCACTCGACCAAACCAGCCGTCCGGCCGCAATGTGTGACTAATAATACTCACACATTGCGCAGTACAAGCTTATAATGACCAAAAATCTATGAAATACTATGTTTGCGCATGTTATAAGCAGTAAACGCTACACAAACGCTACACACTCAAAGTCCCACACTAAGATTTTCCCTTGTGTCGTGGGTCCCTTGGAACACACAAAGACAAACACAAACACCCATGACCCGAGAACAAACATATGCTTTTTACACAAATGTTTGCCCCGACTGGGGATCGAACCCAGGACCCGCCGATCAAGAGACAGCGTCACTACCACTCGACCAAACCGGCCGTCATAAGCAGTGTTAAAATGTATTAGCAAGATCTATAGAAGCAAGGCAACTTAAGGATTTAAATGTCTAAATTGTTACAGTACTCGTAACCCAGTGGCGCTTACTATTTGAATCGATCAGTAAGTTTAAACAATGTATAGAGAGGAAGGAAACCTGAGGTCACTATGGTGAGAATTTATCACGAGCGTTTAAACGCCTCGGAGGGCACGTTAAGCCATCGGCCCTGGCTGTTGTTGATTAACTACCGCCGTTAAACTAATTCGGAGGCCATTTTGGTGGTTTGTAAACTCTAACATTAGGGGGTTTGGTCAAGTTTGTCGCATACTTGATTATACCTAAGAAGAAGGTTAAAGTATGAATATGAGGATTAGAAAGGTTTGAACATTTTTTGTATGGAGCCTGGCATACAACACACATTACGTCAATCGAAATATTAAGTTTTACAAATAAAAAGTATTCATTGATAAATGCCCACTATTAGTAAAAATATTTTAGTGAATAAATATAAATTTACTTTTTTGTCTCTATTTTTTTCATTTTTCAAACTTTTATACCTCAAGAAATATATAACTGAAACACATGTCTAATCACTGGCCATGCTCTTGCAACTTTATGTATGCCAAAAGTTCTATGCTATTTTTACTAGCATGTTCTTCAGCTTTGTGGATATGCATAATATGCATATTACAAAACCATTACCCTCTTGACAGTCGAGTAAAAGCAGGTAAGTAGGTTATATGTAGAATCGAGGAAGGCTTGTCTATAATTCAGGACTTGGCAGATCAGTTGATTACAATAAAGCGACTTTCTTTCCGTAAATGTGCAAAATTACTTTACTTTTTAACCCTCAACAAAAAGTGTGTTTCTGTGTGTTTGTCTGTGGCATCGTAGCTCCTAAACAAATGAACCAATTTCTAAGCGGTTCTTTTGTTTGAATTTGAAAGCTGAAGTAATTGAGATGATTCTTAGCTATATTTCTTAGCCATATTCGTTTAGCCATTTAAAAGTTATAAGCAATCGAATGTTGGTGGTGATACAAAATTTGTAAATTTTAGAGTAATAGAAAACATTTTATAGCAAATCGAAAATTAGCAGATAACATATAGTATTATCACCTACCATTAAAGTAGTTTCGTATAATAAGTAAATTTAATACATCGAAATAATTGCCCTAAACGTTGATAGTACATACTTATCAATTCCGTTAACTCTAAAAAGCTAGTATTTTCACGTCGTGTAAAAGGAAAGATCAAATCTCTTTGATATATCGAAAAAAGGTGTTTAGGGTCATAGACATGTTATATTTTACTTGGATAGAGTTTCGATTGAACTTAGATAGAACTTTATACTTAGTCGGTTCAACAAATCTTGGTGCGCCAAGGTCTTTTATATAACGTGAGAAATACTTACGTTTTAGACAGTTTGGGTTAAGTTATTTAGAAGTATTTGTGTGTTTTTGGGGCGTTTACCTACACAACCAAGAAGGTCATCTATTATTACTCTGTTAGTTCCAAATTTTTGTACAAACTTCCACGCTGGACTGGTAGTAAAAAAAAGAGTTAGTGGGACGTAATAGTAATGGTTTTGTTGTACCGTAGATGAAAAGATGACAACCTATCATCACTATTTTATCTTATTTATTGTACACACACATACATATCATTACAAGACAAGAGAAAAAACATGTACAACGGCGAGTTTAACTTAAGCAATGGGCTTTTTTTCCAGCTAACCAATGAGAGGGAGAGGCAGTTGAAGTAGGCAAGGGTGTACTAAGAGTGAATTAAACATACTTATATCTAGTTACCCTCAAAATGTAAGTCAAACGTGGCGTCATGTAAGCCATATGAAACTCTGCCTACTCCATCATGGAATAATGGCGTGATTGTATGGATTGATGGATGGAGTGCCAGACACTAAGGATTACAACTATCATATCACCACATTTATGAAACCTTTTTTTTAATCAGAAGCTTCACAAAGTTTGTACAATCATTGTAATACTGGGTTACTTACCTATTTTGTTATAACTGTGTTTTCTTTGTTACAGATTCCCAAATGACAACAAAGAAGTTCTCCGAAGACCCCGAGTTCGAGCGGCCGATAGGAAACCACACGTTTTTCCTTGGAAGGGAGGCAGTGCTCGGGTGTGCTGTCACTAATCTAGGGAAACATAAGGTAATCTACGTAATATAATTTACATATATCACAGTCACGCCTTATTAGGTTATGCCCATAAGTTCTAGAATGGAGACCACGAATCGGCAAACGTAGTGTTGGGCGCCCTGTAAGTAGATGGGGTGACGATATTCGTTAGGTAGCGGGCAGTGGTTGGAGGAGGAGAGCTGAAGACTGAGCTCAGAGGCGTGCCACGGGAAAGGCCTATGTCCAGAAGTGGACTGACACAGTCTGATGATGATAGTCACGCCCTTACAGAGTCAAAGTGGTCGCCATGGCTGAAATCAGTTGGTCAAAATTATCAATGTTATCACTTTAGGTTAGGCAGAAAATTTTTATTAACATTTTATAACAAGCCTAAAAATAAAATGACAAATTCTAAGTTTTCTTTTCACTCCCTACCTAGAATGGAAGGTGGCCATTTAGTTTGTAGCTGGTAGTGAGCCAGACTTGTAAGTTGGTAATGAGCCAGACTTGTAATCCGAAGGTCGTGGGTTCAAATCCTGGTGCAGGCCTGTACCACTAAATTTGTCTTTTCGGATTTATGTACGGATTTCTAATTATCACTTGCTCAACGGTGAAGGAAAACATCGTGATGAAACCCGCCCGTTCAAGAAAATTTTCGAAAGACGAACGGTCAACCAACCCGCATTGGGCCAGCGTGGTGGACTAATGCCTAAATCCCCTTCGCGTTTCGAAGGAAGGCCTTGCCCCTCGGTGGGGACGTATACGGGCTGTAAAAAAAATTTTGTTGATGGATTTTCTTTTATTCCTAGAGAAAAGTATTTCAGTTTCATTAGGAGATTTACACTCTAAAGTTTCTCTAATCAATTCAAAAGGCCCCATATAGAAAGTAATCGATCGATCGATCCTCGTATATGTCAAATCTTTTTGATATCCTAACTCACTGATTTATGAATGACCACAGTTCAAAACCTTGGCTCTGGAAAGCTGAAATTTGGTGTAAAGGTTCCTTTTATAATGTTAACAAGGAATAAGGAACAATTTTACGAAATTCCTTCGGGGTCGAAGTCTAATTTATAAGATCTAATTTATAGTCTAATTTATAAATCGATCCTCGTCTCGGAAAATTAAGCACATTTTTTTTATTAGACCATATACGTCCCCACCGAGGGACACGGGCCTCCCTTTGAAACATGAAGGGGAGGCCATAGTCCACCACGCTGGCCCAATGCGGGTTGGCGGACCGTGCGTCTTTCGAAAACAAATTTTCTTAGACGTGTGGGTTTCATCACGATGTTTTCTTCACCGCTGAGCAAGTGATAATTTAAACCATCCGTGTGTGCAGGATTTGTATCGCACGTGGCGTAAACAAGTACGCGACGGGTTAATGAAAAATCCATACATAAATCTGGAAAAGCCGAATTTAGTGGAACATGCTCGCACCAGGATTTGAACCCGTAACCTTTCAATTACAAGTCTGGCTCATTACCAACTGGGCTTTCATTGCTATACACATAAAGCACATAAATATCAATAAAAATAAATAATTGCGGCTAAATAGAAAACTGAAACATAGCGATGTAATGTCCAGTCGGTAATGACCGTATCTGACCGCTATCACGATATTGGTCATTAAGGCCCGCTTGTACGCGTATTTACAATCTGCTCTAATATTATTTTTAAATGAACATGGAACGTAGTATACTTTGTGTCAAACGAACTGATCATGTTCGAAACAACGCTGCGTTCCCAAATCCAAATCGTAGACTGGGCTGGTCATTAAAGAGAGCTTCTTGTTTCTCGCTTAAAATATTTTCACCCCTCATGAGTTTGTTCCCGTGGGAATTTGCGAAAATTATTAAGCCTATGTGTTAATCCAGGGTGTCAGCTACCTCAATACCAAATTTTATCAAAATTCATCTAGCCGTTTGAGCGTTAAAGAGTAAAACATCCTTACATACATCCATACAAACTTTCGCGTTTATAATATTAGTAATGATATTTTATACAGAGTAAGGGATAACTTAGCAAAAACTGAAACTCTAAATTCCTTAAAGTGGAATTTTTTATAGGAAAATTTTCGAATTTCTTTCATGTTTTTTTATATTTTCTGCTTTCAAATTAAATTATTTGTTCGAATACAATCTATTTCGAAAAACAATTATGACGGAGAAAACACGAAAACCAGTAATGTACAGTCAACGGCACATCAGGTTACCACAAACTGTGAAATTTCCCCAATGGATTGTAAACTCTAATACTTAGAGATTGAAAATCGATTGAAGAAATTTGACAGTTTTGGATAGCATGATGTGCTGTTGTCCCTGTACATGTGCAGATGCGGTTTCGCGGTACATTGGGTAGCGCCAAAGTGGGTCAATAAAGAAAACTCCTTCACTTGATGTTTCCGCAAAAAAAATTATAACATCCAGACGATCATAGTTATGGATAGATATTTAAGTATTTGCTAAGCTGTCCCTTACACCGTGTATATTTGGTTTATCCTTTAAGTAGTACTTAGTACTAAAGTGCGAGAAAAACTTAAAAATAAATAAAGCGAAGTCTGTTGGGGCTGCACTGGCGCTGCAGTGCGTCTAGGATGTTTGTGGACCACAGTACAGATGGCTTCCAGGCCATTCTGCGCAAACGAGTAGCCTCCTTGTGGTCTCGCATTAAGAGTAGTACTAACAGGATCCTGAGGGTCATTGCGGACAGAGTGGACGGTCCAATACTGAAGCATTGGTCATCCCTACATGTGCTGAGCAATGTTAATTTTAAATTTTTACTAACATAGTTATAAGATTTTTGTTACTAATAAAATATGGACTATTTGGTCTGAAATAAATATTATCATTCATTCATTCATTCATTCATTCATTCAAATAAAGCAAACATGAGCATCGAGCGGAAACAGTAATTGTTTTCCTTCCTCAAATCAGCGTATAACATTACATACAGTTTGTCATTACGCAACCTCACTTTACTAAGGTTTGATATTGCCAGTAATACTAATTCAGAGCGTACGTAAATGGTTATTACCCAGTTATTACGGTTTCCTAGTAGGTAAAGTTGGTTGACGAATATCTAATTGTGGCTCAGATTAATATTATTAGATTTATTGAAACTTTCTCTAAGTATACACATCAACACGGTCTAGGGATATTGCACGATTTTTCAAAAGAGGTCTGTTTGAGAAGCTACAAAATCATACTCGAGATATATGGAGCGCTATAATTTTCAGACGGGCAAGTGATAAACCTGAATTTTCAATTCTAATCAATCAATTGTGTTTTACTTGAAATTTGTGAAAACGTGACGAAAACGAAAAAAAATTTTGCATAAATTCGACTATTTTCATACAAAAAGCAGGCACAAAGTGCATTTTCGTTTTCGTTTCCGTCACGTTTTCACAAATTGCAAGTAAAACAAAATTTATTCACTAGAATTAAAAATTCAGGTTTAGCACTTGCTCGTCTGAAAATTATAGTCATCCATGTATCTTGAGTATGCTTTTATAGCATCTCAAACAGACCTCTTTTGTATGAAAAATCGTGCCATATCCCTAGACCGTGTTGATGTGTGTATGTTCCTTTGGGAAAGATTCTCAACCTTAAATATCTTTAACAAATAATTAATCAACGTCGTTCCTGACGTGTCTTTTTGCCATTAAGATAGTTCTTCTCCTTATTCTTATCGTGTAGGTATAGTCAAGTGTGTGGCGAACTTGCCTAGCCCTAGTGTCAGAGTTTTCAAACCGCACAATGGCGTCTGACTTTGTTTTAACAACTGTAGTCAATCGACAACAGCCGGGACCGACAGCTTAACGTTCCATCCGAAGCACGGAAACGCTCGTGATAAATTGCCACTTTGATTACCTGCCTTTGTGTATATTGCTTAACCTCTCTGATCAGTTGAAGGACTAGAAAGTGACATAAGACTTTTTCACGCGAACGAAATTGCGGGCAGAAAGCTAGAGAAATTATAGAAAACTAGCTTACCGCCCGCAGCTCCGCCCGCATGGACTGCAGGTTATATCGTGCCCAGCTGTGGAAGAAAATGTAGCCTATGTCCTTTCCAAAAGTCTTATCTATCTCTGTAACAATTTCATTAAAATCGGTTCAGTTGTTTAGGCGTGAAAGAGTTTATTTTAATTTTATTTTACGATGGGTTAACTCTAAGGTCGGCGATGGAGCTGGTTAACCCGAAAAATGCCTATAAATGGTACTCCCACGCACTGACGGAACACAGCAAGCTGTTTCGCGTCGGACTTCGGTAGGAGGGTGGTAGCGAACCAGACGGCCCTTTACAGAGCCTACCACACCGCATGATACCGTAGAACAACACCTCAGATTCAGAAAAAAAATGAAGTTTCGTTGCCTGGGATGGATTATACTAGGAGGCAGGTCTCATTTGTGTTTCCTTAGTCGCCTCTTACGACACCCACGGAAAGAGGTGGTGTTATTCTCAACCGATCACCACACGCAGTATCAGACAGACAGACAGTTACTTTCGCATTTGTGATTTTAGTAGCGATAGGCATTTAAGTATGTTTTTGCGGAACCTTTGCTTGCCACCGTTACCATACCCGGATGTAAACAAGGTGCCAGAAATCCCTTTTGTGGGCGAAAGTGATACACCATTTTCCTTTCCGCAATAAATAATGTGAGGGTATTTTGGGTTTCTTTTGTATGGTATCAATTTCGCAGACTATTATGCTTATGGTTTATTGGTTATTGTATCGTTTAACTTGATTGTTTTAATATACAGGGTATAAGGGACAGTTTGATAGCCCATCGGTGATAGCCCAATTCGTAATGAGCTAGACTTGTAATCCGAAGGTCGTGGGTTCAAATCCTTGAGCGGGCCTGTACCACTTAATTCGTCTTTTCGAATTTATGTTCGGATTTCTAATTATCACTTACTCAACGGTGAAGGAAAACATCGTGATGAAACCCGCCCGTCCAAGAAAATTTTCGAAGGACGAGCGGTCCACCAACCCGCATTGGGCCAGCGTGGTGGACTATGGCCTAATTCCCCTTTCTGTTTCGAAGGGAGGCCCGTGCCCCTCGGTGGGGACGTGTATGGGCTGGTAAAAAAAAGGGGACAGCTTAGTAGAATAGAATAGAACTTTATTTTATTTTATAGGACATTCAGGATGTCACTTAAAATAAGTCAAGATTACATGAAATACATACAATGAAAACTGTAACCCCGAATTCAGACCATAATTAAAAAAAAATTCATTTTCCTCCATTACATAAAATTGCTTATTCGAATCCAATTTTTATTTTGCAATAAAAACAATAATAGCAGCGCAAAAATCGAAAACCAGCAATATCAAATATTGCATTTCGTTAGCGGCGCTGTCATCATTGTATCCATTCATTTGACAAGATCGAGCACTATCGTATGCATTTTTTGACAGCTGCTTTGATAGTCTTTCTTTCTTTACTTGATTCTGGCGACTTCGCCATTCTCTATTTTAATATTCATTAAATACTCTGTCATTGGTCAAGAATTTTGTCAAGAATTTATTGCCATTAAATATCAAAATATTTGCGCAATAATTCTTTGTCTACATCCTCGACTACATCTGCGCCCCTGAGCTAGATTGTGGTCAAGAGCGAATCCATTCGTTTTCATATTCTTTAATGCACTTAGATTTTATGGGATACAAAATAAAAGAAAAAAAGGAATATAAAAATATTTCCTTTTTTATTTTTCCTTTTTTTATATAAATAAAATAAGGAAAATAATATCTTTACAACATTTCAGCTTTCTAAATTCAAGGGTTTGGTCTAAAAATAGAGAAGTCATGGTCTATGGAAGTTTCTATGGGGACAAGGGAACCTACGACTACACTTTGGCGCATAGAATAAAAATAACTAAAATAATTCACTAGAAAAGGATAGAATAGAATATCGTTTATTTACCAGAATACAGTAATGCTACATGATGTTTTATCTACACTAATATTATAAAGAGGAAAGATTTGTACCTATTTTTGTATGTTTGTATGTTTGTAACGAATAGGCTCCGAAACTACTGGACCGATTTCAAAAATTATTTCACCATTAGGATGCCACATTATCCCTGAGTAACATAGGTTACATAATTTTCCCGAATTCCTACGGGAACGAAGTCCCGAGCGGGATTCTAGTAAAATATAAAACTAACACTGTCTACTGTTTTATACTTTAACTTATTTTAAACTAGCTTTACGCCCGGGACTTCGTTCCCGTGGGAATTTTGGAAAATTATGTAGCCTATGTGTTAATCCAGGGTATCAGCTACCTCCATACCAAATTTGATCAAAATCAGTTCAGCCGACCTTGAGTTATAGGTGGTGTAATTAACACGACTTTGTTTTATATATTTAGATAGGTAACGTTCTAAATGTTCCATGTAAGTAATAAAACTATTTTGTCTTTGACTACGAGCGAGTTGCTAGTACCTATTATTTATGCTTGAAACCTACGTTTTTAAGAATGGTGTTAAATATTAAGGATACTGTGACACTTTTCCATTTGTGACCCGTAGAAAGCAGCCTATGTCTGTTTCCAGTCGATCAACCGTCTCTGTAACTTAGATCTCTTTTTTTCGAGAAAACCATTACCTGTGGCTTGTCTAAGTGACAGTGAAGTTGTCTTTTGAACGAAGGTTGCACTCGTAGTGCGAACCTTAGAAATAACAGTTTGTTCTTAATTCTGGATATGAATGTGTAACAGATATTGTATGTGTGGCTTTATCCAGTACTGCAGCCAAATCGAAGTTAATCAAAGCTCAGACAGCATAAAAGAAGTACACTCGGCTTCAAAAAAATCGTACGTCCGTAAATATAGGCTTTAAGCACTGTTAATCCTTAAGACAAGCAGTTATTCGTAGCAATATTGGTATCATTTGAGAGCCCTATAAAAACTCTTTAAAAAAATATCCATTTAATTTGATTAAAAAAAAAGCTTGACACTTTAAGTCACTGTGAATGACAATGAAACTGATTCTCCTCTTCAAATTTTGTTTGTAATGTTTTGTTTTTTGGGTATAAAAGGGTCGATACAGCTTATTGGGGGATAAATTTGCTACCAACAGTCGAAGAAGACACAGAAGAATATCTTTCATCAGAAAAACGTCCTTGAAGATAGACACTACTGCTGCTGAAGCCGCCCAAGTTATCGCACTACTGCAATCAGGACTACGTTAGTGTGATGTTGCTGGGCAATTGCACTTGAGTCGCTTTTCTGTTCGAAGAGTGTACCAGCGGTTCCTGCAGACCGGTGGCTTTGTCCGAAGGCGTGGGTCTGGTAGAAATCGCTGCACTTCTGCGAGAGATGACCGATTCGTCGTATCGAAGTCTTTGAGAAATCGGTTCTCTAATGCTGTTGAGTTGCAACAGCAGCTTCAAGCAGTTCGTAGAAGGGCCGTGAGTGTCTCTACAGTTAGAAGAAGACTAAAGGAGAGAAATATTGTGGCTATAAGACCTGCCACGGGTCCAAAATTAACCGCAGCGCATCGGCGAGCACGCCTGCAATTTGCTCGCGCCCACGTCAATTGGACCCTGAACCAATGGAGAGCTGTTCTCTTCTCAGACGAAACGAGAGTGTGCCTTTTCTGCAACGATAGACGCAAAAGAGTATACAGAAGACAATGGGAACGTTTTGCCCAAGCCTGCATCCAAGAGACGGTAGAATACGGGGGCGGTTCCTGCATGTTCTGGGGCGGCATATCTGCCGACGGCAAAACTGAACTTTCTTGCGTCTCTCGGACCGGCGGTGCTCGCGAGCAAGGGTCGATGACTGCTCACCGGTACATCACAGAGATCCTGGAAGAACATGTGGTCCCCAATGCTGGATTTATTGGCGACGGGTTCACATTAATGCACGATAACGCTCGCGCGCACACTGCTGGAATTGTGCAGGGCTACCTTCAAGAGGTTGGGATCCCTGTCATGCAGTGGCCAGCGAGAAGTCCAGATCTGAACCCGATAGAGCACCTCTGGGACTAGCTGAAACGCAAGGTTAGATCCCGTGATCCCGCTCCCGCGACTCTTCAGGAGCTCCAAGACGCCGTTATTGAGGAATGGGACAGAATCCCTCAAGAAGAGGTCCTAAAGTTGGTGCGATCCATGAGGGAGCGCATGGAAGACGTCATTAGGGCTAGGGGGGGTAACACTAGGTTTTAGGTTAGTTTTAAGCAACTTTGTTTTGAAAAAATAATCAGATTTCATTAGGGTTTTTTAAGGATTTTTATTGTTTTGTAAATTTTTCTCAGTTTCAATAAAAAACATTGAATGAATTATTGTTTTTGCATTCTCTGTTTCCTTACTTTTCAAATGATACCGAACATTACCAATATTTCATAATACAAATACGATTGAAAGATATTTAAAATAGATTTCTTAAAAGGTGCGATTTTTTTGAAGCCGAGTGTATTAAGATATTCAGGAGACGAAACTACAGTGAACTCATGTAAAATTTTAAACGCGATGCTCTTCATTGAATCGCTTGATGGCCGATAAACGCTATCTTTCTAGTCGAACTCCCACTAAATTAACAACTCGACCAATACAGGCAAGTCAACTGGCCTTAAAACTCTCCAAGCAACTTGCGCAGTTTAGTTAAAATACGACTTGGCATAGTTGGCAAGATGACCGAAGTTGGAACTTTAAAATTAGCACCAATTTATTCTGCAGGTGGCAGCACTCTGTTACTTTATTTTCTTTTGAAAATTAACAGGTGTATGAAGTGGAATATTAATCTTGGACGTACTTCGCTGCGTTTTCTTTAGCTTTTATTTCTGACTGTATTTTACCAAGTTTCTTGATTTGTTTCATGCTTATTGCTGCACTGATATTTTTATTTATGCTGCTTCCCTGTTTACTTCGTCTTTATTAAGTTAAAAATTGTTTTTTTTTAAAGTATCACGAGCCTTCCACTTCGTTCACATGGATAATTGGCTAACTTACGTTACAACTCACTTTAACCTTTCCAGACAGATAGACTTTCACATTTTTAATATTGCATACATATATGGATATTAATTGGAGTTTATAAAAGGCACATAAAAGATTTAAAAAATCAGCTTCTCAAACAGGTCTACCTATTTCTTATATGGACACTTCATGCATTCCATCTCTATTTATTTATCCCAAGTGTAACTAAAATTTTCTACATCCAATAGAAATGGGTCATTACTGAGATTTTTGAATATAATAAACAATCACTTAAATCCATAAATACAATGTTCTTAAACTCCCAAAAAAATGCAAATTTAGTACCAAATTACAAGCATCCTTAACATCTTCATTAATTCCAAAAATGTGTTAAAAAACGTCAGGTTTTAAGTAGATAAAAAGGCTAAATAAGTAAATGGGCTAATGTACGTACTTTTCCGTGGCTCGGACAAAAAGCTAATTAAAAATAAACATCAAACAGTCTTAACCCAAACAATAAGCTACAAAAAATATTCCCTTCGCTCCTAATCACTGACTTGAAATTAGATTTTATTTTAAACAATAAAAAACAAAAGCCGTCTAATCGGGAAAAGGAAACAAAAGAAATCAGAAAGGAAAACAAAAGAAGGAATAAAATACACGAGTTTTTCTTTCGCTGAGTTTTAATTCTGCAGTTGTGTGGTATTAAAATTCACGATGTGGTGTAAAGAAGCAGGTGCAGGTTGATTTTTGTGCATTGTTATGCTGTAGGCATCGAGCCAAAACCGAGGGGCCTAGAATAGCACCTTGTGACACTGCTAAACCGACGTAATGAACGTTAATCGGCGAGTATTTTCGTGACTCTAATTACCTGGGCACAAAAGATTCCTTCCCGGATTTTCCTTTATTTTTTTCAACGAAAAAGATTTTCTGATGTTCCGATGTTTTTACAAATTGTTTCGTTTGAAATCTAATGATAGCTACAACTTTAGAAAGTTATTTTGAAGTTTTGTTGTGATGAATTGTATTTTAGGCTTCAGATATTGATATTTTGTTATTTGTTAACTACTTGATTCAAATTTTTTAATACGAAAATGTAGAACGAAAATGGATTAATTCAATTATTTAGAAATATTATACGTGCCTAGTTATTATCAATTGTATGCTATTATTACAGAATCTAGTACGTCCTGTTTTCCTTAGTATTGTTAATTGGGACAGGAAGTCTTAGTAACTAACTAGATATTATCCTAATTATACAGGGCGTAGGGGACAGCTTAGCAAATACTTAAATGGTGGAATCTATTCGAAACTGTGATCAACTATAAGTAATTATTTTTTCCCGGAAAGTTCAAGTTAAAGAGTTTTCATTATTTACTTACTTTGGCGCTACGCAATGTACAGCGAAACTGCGCCCTGCGCACGGACCCCCGCGCCGCCGCCGCCGTGCTGTTGCCATAATGCGATGTACAGACAGAAGCAAGTCAGGTTATCCATTTGCACGAAAGCCGCTGCTATTGCAAGCGAGATAAGGGCGACGTCAAGGTCAACTTGTATTTGTATAGCCTGATCTGCTGCCGTGTGTACATTGCTAGTTTTCGTGTTTTACGCTGTTATCATTGCGTTTTAATGGAAAATAGAGTGTATTAAAATAAAATATACTATAATTTTAAAGTAAAAAAATATTAAAAACATGAAAAAAAATTTAACATTTTCCTGAGTATAATTCGACTGGAAAATCATTCAGAATGATAGTCTGAGTCCAGGGTTTCCATTTTGGCTAACCCGTCCATTACACCCTGTATAATACACGTCTATACGTTATTACATACTATATCCAGCACCTAAGTTACGATTTTATGATGCGTAGATAAGCATGACGCACGGCAATAAATCGAAGAAAAAAATACTACGGTAATATTCAGGACATAAACTAGATAAGTAGTTTGCTGAAAACATGATTCAGAACTTTTGGTTCGATAGAAAAAGCTCACAAAGTCACCTCTAAATACCCAATATTATGTATCTTTTAAGCTGTAAAAACGATAGTAAAATGCACACAGGAACTTGAATTTGCTATCAAAATGTTCGTGATTGAACACTCTCGATAAGTAGTTAACGCATTTTTCGATTTAAGCTGTTACCTTTCCATAAATCTCACTTTTCTAACTTTCGAACATGTTTTTACGCACGCACGCTTTCATAGTCCGTAAACTTCGTGTATCGACACTGTTCGCACTGCCGGTCCAGGCCTGTTGAGAGACGGAGATGGCACTATTCCTATGTGTGCTGCCTTTATCGGGTGCTGTAGTCGCCTTAACACCTTGTCTGTTTCTCAACTTGCCTACACTTAATATCATAGAGAGGAAAGATTTGTATCTTTGTAACATATAAACTTAAAAAGTACTGGATCGATTTAAAAAATTCTTACACCAGTGGAAAGCTCCCTTATCAGCGGGTGACATAGGCTACATAATTTTCCTGAATTCCCACGGAATCGAAATCCTGGACGGAAAGCTAGTCATCAATAAACAATATCAGATTTTTTTGTACACCCGGCGGTACATCAGGTTGTACATGTTGACCTTGACGTCGCCCTTATCTCGCTCGTAATAGCGTCGGATTTCGTAGCGCAAATGGGTAGCCTGACGTGCAGCTGTCTGTACATCGCCGAATAAAAAAAGTTTTTAATTTTAAGATGGGTTAATTCTTAACCTCAATCTTGACCATAAGGTAAAAAATACCAAAATTCCTAATTTTTTTTAAACATTATGATATGGGTTAACTCTTGACCTCAATCTTGACCATAAGGTCAAAGATGAGGTCGACGATGGAGCGAGTTAACCCAGAAAATGCCTATAAAGGCACTGGTACTCCTACGCACCGACGGAACACAGCAAGCTGTTTGGCGTCGGACTTCGGTAGGAGGGTGGTCGCGAACCAGACGGCCCTTTACAGAGCCTACCACACCGCATGAGACCACAGGACGACACCTCAGATCCAGAAAAAAATGAAGTGTCGTTGCCTGGGATGGATTACTAGGAGGCAGGTCTCATTTGTGTTTCCTTTTAGTCGCCTCTTACGACACCCACGGAAAGAGGTGGTGTTATTCTCAACCGATCATCACACGGAGTATCAGACAGACAGACAGTTACTTTCGCATTTATAATTTTACTAGCGATAGGCATTTAAGTATGTTTTTGCGGAACCTTTGCTTGCCACCGTTACCATACCCGGATGTAAACAAGGTGCCAGAAATCCCTTTTGTGGGCGAAAGTGATACACTTTTCCTTTCCGCAATAAATAACGTGAGGGTATTTTGGGTGTGTCGTACCACGGAAAGAGATGGGGTGGTGTTATTCTCAACCGATCACCGTGTCAAAGCTGCGGTTTTCTGAACTAAGCTAAAGCTGCAAGTGTCAATAGTAGTAACCGCAAACCCTGACCTACATTTACCCACCTTAGTGAGGTATGCCCTTTTGCTGTTCCACATTTCTTTGCGAACGGAATGATACTCTGAGGGTGGGTCCTTTACAGGATCTGTTTGTCGAGGTTCTTTTAACGATAATTCTTATTTGGTAGGTATAGTCAAGTGTGCGACGAACGTGTCTGATCCTTGTTTCAGAGTTTTCAAACGTGCTCTCTGAAGCACGAACAAGCTCGTGATAAATTGCCAGTTTGATTACCCGTAGGTTCCGTGCCTCATAGGGCATTTCGTAAATGTGAATTATGTTTATTGTGTTATTAAACTCACGGGCCGTAACATTACAATACAATACAATATACTTTATTGCACAACTCTAAAAAAATAATAATACAAGGTTTTCAAATAACGTATACATATAGGCACAATACAGCGGAGATAGCCCAGTTGGTAATGAGCCAGACTTGTAATCCGAAGGTCGTGGGTTCAAATCCTGGTGCGGGCCTGTACCACTAAATTCGTCTTTTCGGATTTATGTACGGATTTCTAATTATCACTTGCTTAACGGCGAAGGAAAACATCGTGATGAAACCAGCCCGTCCAAGAAAATTTTCGAAAGACGAACGGTTCATCAACCCGCATTGGGCCAGCGTGGTGGACTGTGGCCTGAATCCTTTTCGTGTTTCGAAGAGAGGCCCGTGCCCCTCGGTGGGGACGTATATGGGCTGGTAAAAAAAGGTACAATAATTAGGAACTATTTATTGTACCTTTTTTGTACCAACTTTGTACGAAGTTTTGTACGAAATTGGTACAAATTTGTACCAACTTTGTACCAACTTCGTGGTAAAATCAGTATCACATGTTATTAAATGTCACTTATCGCCGCAAGCCTTCTTGAGTCAGAGGTATCTGCAGAAAAAGTTTTAATAATTTGAAAAATAACTTTTATAAAAGAAAGAGGAACTCAAGTAGATACTGCAATACGGTCTGTCAACAGTGTTTCAGATTCTTACAAAAACTTTTCCATGCTACGTCTACCAAGTTATACGTGGTATAAGGGACAGTTTAGCAAAAAATGAAACCCATCATTCTATTCAGAATAATTCGATTTTTCAGTACAATTTTTTAGTTTTTTTTTTAATATTTTCTGTTTAAATATTAAGTGGATTTATTCAAATATATTCCATTTTTCAATAAAAAACGATCACAACACAAAACACATAAACACAAAAACCCGCAATGTAAATCGCATTATTAAAACAACGTGGGAGACTGCGTGCGGCCATGGTTTCCCGGATCATTTTTTTTTACCAGCCCATATGTCCCCACCGAGGGGCACGGGCCTCCCTTCGAAACACGAAGGGGATTTAGGCCATGGTCCACCACGCTGGCCCGATGCGGGTTAGTGGACCACTTTTCTTTCGAAAATGAATTTTCTTGGCCGGGCGGGTTTCATCACGAATTGTTGAGCAAGTGATAATTAGTAATCCGTACATAAATCCGAAAAGACGAATTTAGTAGTACAGGCCCACATCAGGATTGAACCCGCAACCTTCCGATTACAAGTCTGGCTCACTACCAACTGGGCTATCCCGGTACATTACGTATGTAGGTAGGGTAGCTACAAAATTGTGCCACGACTCCGCCAATGCGTATCTAGTTGCGAGTCGCAGCCACGGCATAAAAGGCCGACTGTTTGACGAGTAAATATTGACTTTTAAACACTAATTCTCTCGACCATTATTTATCCCTGAACCACCACTGGGAAGGTGCTGCTCGACCTGAGCTGCTGGTGCTGATCTACTGGTGTGAATCTACAACGGAGTCTACGACGACGCACGAATCCGAACACGTAGCTAAAAACTAAAACTCATCATTCTGCGAAAATAATGCATTTGTAGCTGATCACAGTTGTGCTGCCGGGTGTACAAAAAATCTGAAATTGTTTATTGATGACTAGCTTTCCGTCCGGGACTTAGATTCCGTGGGAATTCAGGAAAATTATGTAGCCTATGTCACCCGCTGATAAGTGAGCTTTCCACTGGTGAAAGATTTTTTTAAATCGATCCAGTACTTTTTAAGTTTGACGGCCGGTTTGGTCGAGTGGTAGTGACGCTGCCTCTTGATCGGCGGGTCCTGGGTTCGATCCCCAGTCGGGGCAAACATTTGTGTGAAAAGCAGATGTTTGTTCTTGGGTCATGGGTGTTTGTGTTTGTCTTTATGTGTGTTCCGAGGGACCCACGACACAAGGGAAAACCTTAGTGTGGGCCTTTGAGTGTGTAACAGTTATGGGTAAATTCCATCATTTAATAATATGCTAAGCTGTCCCATGCAGCCCGTAGATACAACACTATCTCGGTCGTAACTCAAGAACTGTTGGTTGAATCTTTTTTATTGACACTTTGGAAGCGCACAACTTTGTAACGATATTATTATTACAGGAGGAACGTACTTTTGCTGTGCAAGCGCAATAATATTAAATGTTCATGGAGCAACTTTGCAAATGCTGTATCGTTTTTTGCCCTGTTACTAGTTTCTTTGAGTTTTGGATTAAAAGTAAAAACTTTGCCGGTCTTTTGAGTTAGTACCTAATTGAATGGCGCACAAATCACTATCACTACTTATTATGTAAAACAAAGTCCTCCACCGTATCTGTTTGTCTGTAAACTCAAAAACCATTAAACGGATTTTCATACGATTTTCACCAATGGATGGAGCAATTCATGAGGAAGGTTTATGTGTATAATTAATTTCTCGAAATTCCCACAGGAACAAAGTCCCGGGCGGGTAGCTAGTCTATACTAATAATATAAAGATGAAAGATTTGATTGTTTGTATTAAATAGGCTCCGAAACTACTGGACTGATTTGATAAAATCTTTTCCCATTAGAATGCTACATTATCCCTAAGTAACATAGGCTAAATAATTTTCCCGAATTCAGACAAAAACGAAGTGCCGGGTGTCGCCGACAGGCTGGCATGATAGTATTTTTACTCTTTTTGTCTTTGGACTTGACGTTCAGTTTTGTCATATTCAGTTAGGTTTCGGTTGTTCTTCTTAAATATTATTTTCCTTTTATTACATTATTTTTACGCCATAATAAGTTAGTTTTCCTCCCTTATCCTTCACATTTTGGTCCTTCCCCTGACAAGGCAACTTGACCCTCAAAGATCAGAAATTGACTAAACGTCAGGTTTTACGGGACTTGATGAGAGTGTATGATCCTTTGGGTCTCTTAGCACCTTTAATCACGAAGGGTAAGATTCTTTTTCAAAAGACTTGGTTATCAGTTTCTGGTTGGGATGACCAGTTACCACATGATCAGTGTAAACAGTGGCATGAATGGTATGAATGGATTACATTGGTTCAATCACTTCGTATTCCGCGTTGGTATGCCAGGCAGAATGATGTTGTTGATAGGGAGCTTCATGTCTTTACTGACGCAAGCGCTGAAGCTTACGCTTGCTGTGCTTATTGGCGCTTTACCTTTTCTGACGGGTCTATAAGACTTGCTTTTATTATGAGTAAAACTCGCGTTGCTCCTTTAAAACCAGTTTCCATTCCTAGGCTAGAACTGCTTGGTGCTTTAATAGGCGCACGTTTAGCCAGCACGATTTGCAAGGAAATTAAGAAAAAGCCTGATAAAACTTTCTTTTGGTCTGATTCTCGAACTGTCCTCTCGTGGATCAGACGTGACCCACGTACCTTTAAGGTTTTCGTTGCAAATCGTGTAGGTGAAATCCAGGAGCTTTCAAACATTACTGATTGGCGTTGGCTTCCTTCCGCGCTAAATGTCTCAGACGACGCTACTAGACTAGAGAGTAAGGATTTTTCCTTAACTAGGTGGTTGTCAGGGCCGACTTTTTTGCTTGGTCCATCAGACCAATGGCCTTCGGAACCCACTGAACCTATTTCGTGCGTAGGTGTGGAAAGCAAATGTAACGAGATAGGCGTAATTCGAAATCAGATGCCATTTAATCTCGTTCCTATTGCTCAGCACTTCAGTTCATGGCACCGCCTTCTGCGGGTCACCGCGAGAGCCCATCAATTTATCCGCCTTTTGAGGGTTCGCGTTTCGGTTTCCGATTCCCGCATTCAGCGCCGTCAACATCCGCTACCTACTCCTGTTTGTAAGTCTGCACACCCACTTCTTGCCCAGGACTTCAAGAATGCAGAATTACATCTCCTAAGGCAAAGCCAGGTTGATCACTTCGACAATATTTGCAGCCAGAAGAACGTTACAGTGAAAACTCTCCGCAGATGGTCTTTTAAGAGTTGACAGCAGAATTTCAGCAGCTTCGGCTGTCAATGAAGATTTTAAGTACCCCATAATCCTCGATGGACGGAGTCATATAGTCAGATTGTTAGTACAATGGTACCACATTTGGGCAAGTCATGGAAGTAACGAAACTGTGGTTAACGAGTTGCGTCAGAGATTCTTTATCTTGAGACTGAGGCCCATTGTTCGCAGTGTCGCCGCTAGATGTAGAGCGTGCCATTTGAAAAAGGCTACTGCACGCGTTCCCCCGACTGGAGATTTACCGGAAGAAAGGATTTTACCCCATCACCGACCTTTCACCTTTTGTGGAGTCGATTACTTTGGACCAATAGACGTCGCAGTGGGGCGACGAAGAGAAAAACGCTACGTAGCTCTGTTTACTTGATTTTCCACTCGGGCTATTCATTTGGAGATCGTAAGCAATCTGAGAGCAGATGCCGCCATCATGGCTATTCGAAGATTTATAGCGCGTCGTGGTTGTCCAGCAAGAATTTATTCCGACAACGGAACGGCCTTCGTTGGTGCTAACAAAGAGATCCGGACCCAAATTTTAGACTTCGCCGCAAGTAAAAAGATAGAGTGGCATTTTATTCCCCCAGCCTCTCCATTTATGGGCGGGGTTTGGGAACGTCTTATCGGATCCGTAAAGCGCGCCTTGAGTTGGACCTTGGTGAACAAAGCGCCACAAGAGGAGATCCTGACAACCTTGTTAGCTGAGGCAGAACACTTAGTTAATTCTCGTCCATTGACTCACGTTCCTGTTGGCTCTGATGATGAACCCGCTCTAACACCGAATCATTTTTTAATCGGATCGTCTTCAGGATTGCCAAGAATTGCGTCGGAACTAGGAGATGAAGTCTTTTTTGGAAGAGAGAACTGGCGAAAGGCTCTTCGACTGGCGGATCATTTTTGGTCAAGATGGCTGCGCGAGTACCTGCCGGTGTTGATACCTCGACGTCAGGAGGGCCATAATAATAGATACTCAAATTTTTCTGTGGGAGATATTGTCATAATCATTGACGAACATTTTCCAAGGGGTGTGTGGCCTAAAGGCCGCATTGTGGCTACTTATCCCGGCAAAGATAATATTGTAAGGGTGGCGGATGTTGCAACTTCTGGCGGAACGCTTCGGCGTCCTTGCCGGAAAATAATACGTTTAGACGTAATTTAGACGTAGGTATGTATATGTACTACATTAACTTAAGAAATAATTTTATTTATGTTGTTCAGTCAGTCTGTCGTCGTTCAGTTTGTTGGTGATGCATTGCATCACGGGGAGGGCTATGTCGCCGACAGGCTGGCATGATAGTATTTTTACTCTTTTTGTCTTTGGACTTGACGTTCAGTTTTGTCATATTCAGTTAGGTTTCGGTTGTTCTTCTTAAATATTATTTTCCTTTTATTACATTATTTTTACGCCATAATAAGTTAGTTTTCCTCCCTTATCCTTCACACCGGGCGTAATGCTAGTAATAAATAAAATAATGCTTTATTTCTTCTTTCACACAATTTTTTACAAAACTAAAAAAAAACAATTTCTAAAACAACGAGAGTGACTAGATACAATGGTGAAATAAAATGTTGGTCATTTTATCAGGTGGCCATTTATCAGATGGCTAAATTGAGAACTATCGAAATTTTATTCTTTCATGCGTTTCGAAGCCCGTAGGCTTCGATCGACAATACTCCAACTTGACAATGGGTCACGAACAAAATCAGAGCTGAATGCTGTCCGCGTTAATAAGTTTTTTACCATTGCCCCTCAAAAAAGGGTCCGTTATTCATCAAAAAAAGTGAATAAAACGCTGTTTATTTCACTGAGTGAATAAAACATTTTGAATTTGGAACATGCACTAATATACGGATTTTAGTAAGAAAACAAAAGAAAATATGCAAGGAGGTTGCATACTCTCGCTATAAAAACGTACTAAAACTTGGCTGTATGTAATAACTGGCTGTATGGAATATTGCTTGGTTAAAAATTTTAAATTTAGAATAAGGAATTCAGTCAATTTTCTGTGCAGTTTTCATGCAATTAAAAGTTTCTGTTAAAAGTTTTTGTCTCAAAATCATAAAATGAGTTCGACATCCAGTGATGAAAGTGAACCTCTCGTTCCAGAGTCATTTCGCGTTAAAGCAGCAGCTATTGTTGATCATTTACTGTCACAGAGTAATTATTTTCTTTTTTTCATAGTCAGTGGTAAAAAGTAGAGTACCTAACACGTGAAAAAAAATTCATCTCGGCTCTTGTATCCCTCGAAAAGAATTCACCTTTTTTTCACTTGGGTAATCTACTATTAAAGCAGCTTTAGTTCGGTCTAGTTACAATCATGGCACTTAGTAATCTAGTTATAAACACAAAAACAAAATAAAAGCACGTTTCACATGAGCAATTTTTTTTAATAGACACTACACACTCACAGACCCACGCTAAGGTTTTCCTTTGTGTCGTGGGTCACTTGGAACATACACAGAGACAGACACAAACACCAATGACCCGAGAACAAACGTTTGCTTTTTACACAAATATTTGCTCCGACTGGGATTCGAACCCAGGACCCGTCGATCAAGAGGCAGCGCTACCATGCGCTACTACCACTCGACCGAACCGACCGTTATTTACCGAGACGTTTTATCTAGTTGGCTTATTGTTGACTAGCTTTCCGCCCGCGGCTCCGCCCGCGTGGACTACAGGTTATATCATGCCCAACTGTGGGATAAAATGTAGCCTATGTCCTTTAACAGGCTCTAATCTAGCTCTATACCAAATTTCATCAAAATAGGTTCAGTAGTTTAGGCGTGAAAGACGGACAGACAGACAGAGTTACTTTCGCAATTATAATATTAGTAAGGATTGAAGTCCGTAATCCTTCGAAGCACTCGGGACATCATCACAATTAAATTAATTTTGTTTCATCTTTCCCCAGGTTGGGTGGCTCAGAGCAGAAGACCAGACAGTCCTGACGATGCACGAGCGAGCAGTGCTTAGCTCCAGATACTCAGTCAGCCTGGACGCTCCCAGGACCTGGCAGCTGAGGATCAGACCCCTCAGGGCCGAAGACCGCGGCTGCTATATGTGTCAGATCAACACCCAGCCTAGTATGAAGTGGCAGATTGGATGCATAGATGTCTATGGTGAGTGGGTGTTTAATTTTTGCAAAGTCGAACATTTTAGCACTAATCGGGTTTTGAGCACTAACACTAAATTTACAATTTAATTACTATTTGCTTTTTAATGTAGTTTTATTTATAGTTATCTAAATATATAAAAGGAGAAACTGACTGACTGACTGACTGACTGATATCAACGCACAGCCTAAACGGCTAAACGTAGGTACTTGAAATTTGGAAGGGACGTAGCTTAGGTACCGTAGAGGTGCACTAAGAAAGGAATTCCCGAAATTCCTACGGGAACGGGAATTAGCGGGAAAATCCTTTTGTATGAAAAATCTAAACCGCTTAAGTTAGAAGCTTGAAATTTGGCATGCAGGTACCTTAGTAAACTTAAAGCTTAGTTGCAATAGGATATTGCAAAATTCTTACGGGAACGGGAGTTAGCGGGAAAAAACTTTTGTATGTAAAAATCTAATTCACGTAAGATAGATGTTTTCAATCTGTGTACTCTGTACAAAAAAAATTAACACGCAAACGAAGTTGCGGGCATCAGCTAGTTATATATATTTTTTTTTAAATATAAGATGGGTTAACTCTTGGAGCGATGGTCGACGATGGAACGAGTTAACCAGAAAATGCCTATAAAGACACTGGTACTCCCACGCACCGACCGTGTGGTGATCGGTTGAGAATAACACCACCCCATCTCTTTCCGTGGGTGTCGTAAGAGGCGGTGTGGTAGGCTCTGTAAAGGGCTGTCTGGTTCGCGACCACCCTCCTACCGAAGTCCGACGCCAAACAGCTTGCTGTGTCATAGTTATTTGATTATTATAAAAGTTTTTGTAATAGCAATGAATGAAGTGTTTATCTATCTATCTATTTTTAAAACGCTTACCCGCGTGACGGATATTCTCAAATAATTTTTAGGGAAAGAAAATATGTTCGGCGCGAATGGGACTTGAACCCACGACTCCAGATTTAGATCTGGTGCACTGACCAACTTGGTTATCGTGACTTTAACTCATAGAAACTCGTTGCAGAAACGTCCATTAAAGTTAATGACACTTTAAATACCATACTGTCACTTTCCGTCTTGTTGACGTATTATATTTGAAGAAGGTTTAACTTTAATGAAAGCTTCTGGAACTGAGCGTAAATAATTGTAGTTTAAAACAATTTCTCTTATTTAGTGATGTCAAGATAGAAAAAACCGGCCAAGAGCGTGTCGGGCCACGCGCATTGTAGGGTTCCGTAGCAGCATGGTTCAAATATGCAGCTGGCTTCTTAATTCTACAAGCATATTGTCATAGTTGATGTTAAAATCCCCAAATACTATATTTAGTATCAAAAACAAATGTATTAAAAAGTTTGGCCTAAATATAACAGAATGGAAGTGTTTCATGCGCGAGCGAAGCGAGCGCGAATTTTTTTTTTTTTGCGACAATTTTATAGTAAGGAATAATATAATAATATCAAGCTAAGCAGGTGTATATTTTTAAAGTCGTTTTCGCAATTAGCACCCACAAAAACCTATTAAACGACACCTGAAATGTTAATATGTTACAGCTTGGCTTTTGGCTCGCCTTACTTTTAGCGTGGAACCTTGTATGTCAACCATTTTGGATTAGGATACACTTCGTCGTAAATGCTACCCTCGTGAATTATTCCACATTTTTTTTCGTTATAAGAATTAATGTTTCCTAAACGGATTGCTGAATCGAAAAACGTTTGTAGTAAACCCCTTCTATCTTTTAAAAAGCTATCCTATGATAACGCACTCGATGATACCGGCTAGAAAAAAAAACCATCGCCCATTCACGTTAATGGGAAACACACGAAAAAAAATTTTTGCCACCATTTTATTTTTTAGATTTGACACAGCAATCAATAGGTATGTATGACCATGCCAAATTTTAGCTCTGTACTACCAAGGATCTAATATTAGTAAATATATTCTTATTAATCCCAACTAAGTTTGGCACTTGGTCGACTATTACTCGCAAACTTGAAGGGCCATCTTATGTGTGATAGTTTTTCTTTTAATTTCGTTGTATATACTACCACCGTGAATTGTTTTACATTTTTAGAAACAACTGTTTAGCTGGTAGAGAGGGGGACACTTGTGTTTGACAAAAAAATTTACTTTAAAAATTTATGTTTCGCAAACGGAGTGCTGAATCGAAAAACGTTATTAGAAAACTCCTTCTGTCTTTTTAAAAGCTGTCCTATGATACCCCATTTTATAATATTGGCGAGAAAAAAAAAATCATCACCCTTTCACATCTATGGGAGACACCCGAAAAAAAAACTACAGTTCTGTCGGCGTAATTTATATGTATGACCTTGCCAAATTTCAATTCTGTGCTACCAAGGATTTCTTAGGAAACCTGCGGACAGACGGACATGGCGAAACTATAAGGGTTCGTAGATTACTACGGAACCCTAAAAACAAATGTATTATTAAAGAGTTTTTAATTTCGGAAATCATTTTTGTTTTGGTCTAAATACAACCTAATGTAAGTATAAAATTCGCGAGCGAAGCGAGTGCGAATTTTTTTTGCTTTTTTTTGTTTTTTTTGCTTTTTTTTTTACGGCAATATTACTGTTAGAAATAATATCAACCTGCTGTTAAAATAATTTTGATGTAATTTTCGTAATTAACACCCCCAAAAAACTATTTAACGACACCTAAAATGTCAATATGTTACAGTTTGGCTTTCGACCTCCCCTCACTTTTAGCGTGGAACCTTGTAAACATATTCTTATTAATCCCAAAAACGTTTGGTCGACTATTACTCGCAAACTTGAAGGGCCAACTTATGTGTGATAGTTTTTCTTTTAATTTCGTTGTATATTCTATAACCGTGAATTTTTTCACATTTTTAGAAACAACCGTTTAGCTGGTAGAGAGGGGGACACTTGTGTTTGACAAAAAATTTTACTTTAAAAATATTTTTTTCTCAAACGGAGTGCTGAATCGAAAAACGTTCTTAGTAAACCCCTTCTATATTTTAAAAATCTATCCTATGACATTCAATTCGATGGTATCGGCGAGAAAAAAAAATCCATTGCCCTTTCACGTGTATGGGAAACACCCGAAAAAATTTTTTTTCTAAAATTTTATATTTTAGATCTGTCGACGCAATCAATATCTATGACCTTGCCAAATTTCAGCTCTGTAGTACCAAGGATCTTATATTAGTAAATATATTCTTATTAATCCCAACAGTGTTTGGCACTTGATCGACTATTACTCGCAAACTTGAAGAACCTAGTTATGTGTGATAGTTTTCCTTTTAATTTCCTTATATATTCTACCAACGTCATTTTTTTCACATTTTTAGAAACAACCGTTTAGCAGATAGAGGGGGGGGGACACTTGTGTTTGACAAAAATTTTCACTTTAAAAATTTATATTTCGCAAACGGAGTGCTGAATCGAAAAACGTTCTTAGTAAACCCCTTCTATCTTTTAATATGCTGTCCTATGACACTCCATTCAAAAATATTGGCGAGAAAAAAAAAATTCATCGCCCTTTCACGTCTATGGGAGATACCCGAAAAAAATTTTTTTTCTAAGATTTTACTCTACAGTTCTGTCGGCGTGATTCATATGTATAATCATGCCAAGTTTCAGCTCTGTAGTACCAAGGATTTCTTAGGAAACCCGCGGACAGACGGACAGACGGACAGACGGACAGACGGACAGACGGACAGACGGACATGGCGAAACTATAAGGGTTCGTAGATTACTACGGAACCCTAAAAACCGTGGTGAGAGGTTTTTTCTATCTCTGCTATTTACACAGGATGTAACTCGGTTTAAAAAAGTGTAATCTACTATATCAATCTTGATCACGCCAAAATTACTCCGAAAACTAGACCACTCTCAAAACAAAATATGAACCAAACAATTATTGAACTAATTTAAATTAATTAATTAATGAACTAATTTAAATTAATTAATTATTGAACTAATTTAAATTAATTAATTAATGAACTAATTTAAATTAATTAATTAATGAACTAATTTAAATTAATTAGTTAATGAACTAATTTAAATTAATTAATTAATTAATGGACAAAATTTCAGCCGTACTTTACTTTACAAAAAGGAGACAAATTTTGACTAATATACAGACGCTGAAGAACACAATTAAATAGAGAACGTTCTGTTTCTTAAAGTCTGTTTAAAACCCCTATCTGTAAATGCCTAGGTAATGTGGAGGTTCTACCTCCGCGACAACTGCTACTTAGAGCGCCTTTAGCGAAAGGTTCTTCATAATTAATCATAAATATTGTTGGATTTCGATTTACATTCATACAACTGGATGATATCAGATTAATAGTGCAGAAAGTAAATAATTAATATTTTTTACAAATTTACAAAAAATATCAGAACTTACCTCATCAAAAATAAATATATAGTTGTTTCTTTTTAAGTTAGATTCTTACGACAAATGACAGCTGGAAATTTAATCTATCAATAAAAAAAGAAGTAATTCTTTGCAATTTATTTCACTTTCGCCATACTAGCCGACTATAGATTTCTTACACTATAACTAAATCAATTCGCTTACATTGCCGCGCCATTTTATGTTTTGACTCAGCAGCTCTAGCACGATAACGACAAACTCGCGCTCGACTCATGCTTAAACTTCACTTTGATTGCGCGAGGGTCCCGCGCAAAGGCTTGCTCGCCCTATGGCGTTGTCAATGTAGACATTTTGACATAGGACCGCGGTGTTGTCGCGGCGCTGTCACTATCGTACTCGGCCTGCTGATCTCTCATGGCTCCAGTTCAGTCTAGTTGTTTTCTCTGATTAAAATACCTAAAAGTGAATCCCTCTTTTGCCCTCTTTCTATCCTCTGAACTGCCCCTCTCCCTACAGTAATAAGGTAAACTCAATTACACTTTACTGCTTGAATAATGAAAATAAAACAGTATATCTTGCTAATCTGATAAAGTATTTGTTCCTTTGTCCAAGATCAGAAGCAGCTAGTCGGTTTCAAGGTAAATAATGAATAGGCTTTTACTATAAAAGGCTGCATTGTATCTGTTCTATTGACTTACTGACGCTTGCTTTACTAACAGCTCTCGTGTTTCATTATCTATGTTCATCGTGTACCTACTAACACTTCAAATTCTTTAATGCTTTCTTTATTATACAAAGAACATTACATTGACCATTTTTATGGTGAGAGTTATAGCCACGTGAATTCAAGATACAAAAGATATCTAGTTTATTTTTAAGTTACCGTTGTCTATTTGATTTCATTTCATTTGGCTTAAATTAAATTCAACTAAAATTTAAAGTTTGTAGGCTTTTCTGTAGTTACTCGTACTCATTTTATAAGATTTTTAATTAAACGTAATTCAAGTTCTCACTGACTTATTCAGGGATTAAGGAGTCGTAAGCATAGTTTTTGTGTTATTAAAAAAAACCACTGGCGGTGTATGACAATGTCAACGTATTGGGTGCTCTTTTTCTGCACCATCGGCTTCAAAATTGAAATAAATACTCGTATTTAATTCAATAATTAAAAATCTAAACATTATAAACTAACACTTAGTTTTTATTTTCATATACACACTTGCGCATATATATATATATATATATATATATAAAGGGTGACTTTCAATTAGTAAGCGAAACTCTAGGGGATGATTCTCTCTATGGAACTGAATAACTTTCCCTGAGGAAACCATATGAATTTCTTGAAAAATTCATATAAAATAAAGATTTTTTCTATTCTATTCATAATGCTTACACTATCTAAATTTTTTTTCATGTTTCGACTTAGGTATATTCGCCCACTAATTTAAAGTCGCCCAGTATTTTAAGTAGCTTTCCGCTTGCGACTCGTAATACTTCATGTTCCTATGGGAATTTCGGGAAAACCTTTCTGAGTGCTTCTGCTCTCCTTCGTTTCCTTACTTACTTCACTAGCTCAACCACCCAAAGTGGATCTTGGCCTCCGACATTAAAGTGCGCCATTCTATTCTATCTTGTGCCAATATTAACCAGTCGGGCACCTTCGGGTTCTGGACGCCAAATTTAAAATGGTAGTCAGCCTGTCGTATCAGTTTCAGTACAGAAGATTACAAAGTAAGCCAAGTTAACTTACTCTTTAAATATACAGATAGTAACATAGGTACCCACCTAACAAAATATGTAAATACGACACTTCCGTATTAGCTGCGGAAACAAACTCGGATAGATGGCCTCGGATAGAATCTGGTTAAGGATAAGCTCCAAAGCCTAGCTCATAGACGCAAAGTAGCTTGCCTATGTGTTTTTTATAAGATGTACTTCGGGGAGTGTGCTCAGGAGCTGCATGAGCTCATTCCGCCTGCCCCTTTCTTCCATCGGCGTCCAGACGCACTGCGGGGTATCACCCTTATCTTGTCGAGTTACCTCGGATACGTACTGAGCGCTTTTCTTCATCTTTTGTATTGCGCACTGCCAAGGAGTGGAATTCTCTGCCGGCGTCTGTATTTCCGAGCTCATACAACCCGAATATTAGTACGAGTGAATAGGCTTCTTCTGGGTGAGCTCGCTACATCCTCGACCGCATCTTTGCCCTGAGCTAGATTGTGGTCAAGAGCGAACCCATACTTATTAAAAAAAAAAAAACATGGCCCAGAAACTCGATCAGTTGATCGTTAACGTTGTATGAAGACGATAGTTTCAACTTCGTGGGCTGATTCACACCCTTGATTTTAAGTCACCTAAACATAGCACACAAATCATATGAATACGTATAGATCGTATTTTCTACCCTATAATTCTACTCGGTGTCAACATGTTTTCATAGAAAACATTATTGGAAATTGTTACGTTATTATGTGATGGCTTTCACATGTTTCTCTATTTAATTACAGTTTCGAACCTATGTTCAAGGTTCTGAACTTATTTCCATGTATTTTTCAGAACTTGGTTATGTATCGATAATATGTAAACACAACATTAATTTAATTACTTTTAGAATAACGGCGTAGGAAGAGGAATTTAACAGGGGTGCGGCATTCCATGACAATAGGTATCAGTGTCTATATATATATTTATCACTAGAGGATGCCCAAAACTTCGTTCTCGTGGGAATTTTGTAAAATCGTTCCTTATTCCTTGTCTACGTTATAAAAGGAACCTTCCTGCTAGATTTCAGATTTCTAGGTCCAACGGTTTGGACTGGGCGTTGATTAGTCAGCGAGTCAGAACCTTAATTTTTTTATACAGGGTTATTTTTTAATCAGTACACAAATTTTTTGTACGTAAACTTAATGAAAATTTAACAGACCCGTATTTTTTTGTTTTATTTCGTTTCATATAAAAATTTCAAGCTAGATCGTCTGAAGCATGAAAATAAATCAATTTTTTTGTATGGAAAAAAAAATAACTTCGTCCAATTGACTTGAAACTTGGTAACAGTACTCTTCACCACAATTTGTGACACCCGTTTTTCTGCGTTTAACAAAATTCATCCTCTAAGACGTTAAAAAGGGGTATCAAAATCTGAAAATTTTGGAAAAAAATTATTATTTTCCGTCTTATTTACGTTCTATCAACGTTACTGACACCGTAAGAAAAATTTGTGTACTGATTAAAAAGTAACCCTGTATAGATGATAATGAGATTATTATTAAATTGTTAAAAAAACTATTTTCTTGGGTATGTGGGGTCAAAACATCTTAGTGCTCCAGAATCTTCAAACTCACATGCTAGCGATGCACCCTGCTGATCAATGGACAGGGCTCTGGCGTATTCTAACCCGTAAAGGGTTTCCCTACTTGACATTGGCGACTTCGCCTTTCTAAATTTTAATTTTGATTATTATACTCAAATATTGACAAGACATGGCATTGTAGACGCCATTTTCAAAGAATTGAATTAATTTATTTTATAATAACCTGAAATTTTCAGTAGAAGTTGTTATTTTTATTAGCTGAAAGCAAATATTTTACCGTGATGCCTTATGTGATACAATTAACCGTGGCAGTCTGGAAAATGTTAATCATTTTTTAAAAGAACTCGTCTACAAAATAATGAAGCTACCTTTAGACAAACTATTACCTAATATATGATTTGTCAGTCTCATATCTAAAGCCCATTCTGTAGTCTCGACTTTTTCACACAAGCAATAATTCACCACACCCTCGGCAACCAGAATCAGGCCTTTCCTATTTGGCCCTTCGTCGAGCAATTTCATTTCTTTCCTTGTTTTGTTTGGCACACGACATGACCTGAATCTACAACGGGCTATCTACCTAGACTGGACTAGATAGGGAGTTATATAAAGTGGTTGAAGCTTAAGTGACTATATACGTGGATGACTGCATCATAGTATTTCTAAGTTGAGGATTTTTAAGATTGTTTGCTGTTACGGAAGAACGTGATTTATAAAGTGCTTATTACGGGTGATTGGTCTTCAAAGTTTACGATCTACTTACATCCATGCAGTTATTTTTCATTGAAGTGGAGTTTTATATTTTTATTTCTGCCACTGCATCTTACAAATAAATGTATAAATAGTTTTAAAGGAAATGGCCCTCCGCGTCTGTTTGTCTGTTAATCCGCTAACTCTTTCTAAACCACTTTAGCCGTGCAAAGTTGGGGTAGGTCACTTAAGTAGTATGAATAAACGCCACAGATTCAAAGTCCCTTTTTATAGTGAGACAACACAAACAAACACGTCTGTCGAGACCCGATGAAACATCTGCTTTATTTTTGACTAATGTTTGCCTCAATCAGGAATTGAACCCAAGAACCTTCAATACACAGACAGAATTACCAACCACTAAACCAAACCAGTCGTGAAAACACTGCAAAATAAAACAGCAACTTAGAAACAAAACTTACGTAAAAAATATGTATAGAGCAAGGAACACCTTTTTGCAACTTTTATAAGCCAAATAGTCAGAAGACGGTTCAAAAGTAGGTAATCTTAAAAGTTTGTGGAGCTCAACCCCCAAACGAGGGTCCAATAACGGGACACGTTGACATAAACAAGCTGCCACACAACCGACGGAATCCTAAAAATAATCTAACCTCTTTCACGAAACGTAAATATCTTAAAGTTTAAATATGGGAGGTACAGATGCTCCAACAAATACGACAATTCTAACTTGGTTGCCTATAGCGAAAGGGAATGAAATCAGTTTCAAACTGAGCAAATTATGGTTTCTGTCAAGAGAGTTTATTTGATAATGGTTGAATTTGAAGTCAAGTATTTTTACGTAACTTGTTTAGAGTCACAGCATATACATGCTTTTGGTGTTTTACGAACGAAAACAAAATACATGGCAAAGACTTGATCTTATTGGCAAAGACCTGAGCAGAATCTCTCAAGAAATTGATTTCTAGTGAAAATTGTTCAGGAATAAACGAATAAAATAGGCATCTTCTGGATAAACTTGCTACATCCTTGATCACATCTTCGCCCCTGAGCTAGATTGTGGTCAAGAGAGAACCTCTCATTCTTGATAATTTTAAAAAATATACAATCATCAATGTTTAGCAAAATGTAATTTAACTCTATGAAACCACCCATCCCCTTATTGCTCTAAGGTGCTTCTCGTGTATACCTTCGAATACGAATATTACGCAAGGTAACGCACTGCTACCCCATATTCGCTCGAGTTTTTGGGCCATCTATCCGAGTTTGTTTCCGCGGTTCATACAGAAATGTCGTTTTTATGTTATGTTTTGTTACCTATGTTACTATCTGTATAATCAAAGAGTAAGCCAAGTAAGCTTACCTTGTATTCTTCTTCTTCTGTGTAGGTATAGTCAAGTATGTGGTGAACTTGGCTAACCCTGGTGTCAGAGTTTTCAAACCGCACAATGGCCTCTGACTTGGTTTTAACGGCTGTAGTCAATCGTCAACAGCCGGGACCAAAAGCTTTACGTGCCCGTATTCTTCCTTGCTATAAATTAAGCATGTGAACAAGTTTCTCCAGGGAACATAGGTCGAAACAGGAAAAAAAAATTGTTGCCTCTCCATACAACTAGTTCAATCAGCACATATTTTAAGTATAAGAAGTCAATCTTTTTTTAGAATTTTATACGGGTTCCGTAGGGAAATATAACACTTTAATAATAAAGGTAGAACCACAATATACATATACGCGAATTTAGATCCGTTTTAATATTCAATTCCGTAAGGAAAAAAGAATAAAATAATTTAAAGTCTTTCCATATTAAATAGATACGACGCATGTACTGACAGCATTATAAGTATTCTCTAAGTACCCTCTGAAGACCTGTACCAAGGAGGACTTAATAAACGCGCCTCGAGGCCTCGAACAGTGCTATCGCTGTGCCCAGGTACTGGGCAAACATAATTTTCCACGTTAAAAACGTATGAGTCACCGACTTCAATCCTAACAGTTCGCACAAAGTAGATATCTAGTATTTTTTGTGGACTACAATGCTTACTAGCAGATAACTACAAGCAGAAATGTCATTCATTTATTTAGATGATGTTCTAGTTTGTAGTATTTTTTGTTTTTGTTGTTTTTTTTAAAGCGCTAAATCATTTTTGATAAAATTTATATGGGACCTCTTCAGGAGTATACTCTTTCGAACAAATAAAGAATTATTCAAATCGGTTTACAATTGCCGGAGTAATCGCGTAACAAATATACAAAAAAAAGAAAAAAATACAGTCGAATTGAGAACCTCCTCCTTTTTTGAAGTCGGTTGAAAATTTAGTAGCAGTGAGCCATCGACTCGACAGAAGAAGAAGTCCCCTCTGTCAAAGTATTCGATAACCTTTTTATCCTTACTCCCTACTTATTATTTAATATTATAAATGCGAAGGTAACTGTCTGTCTGTCTGTCCGTCTTTCACGCCTAAACTACTGAAACGATTTTGAAGAAATTTGGTACAGAGATAGATTAGAGCCTAGGAAAGGACATAGGCTACATTTTATCTCACTATTGGGCACGATTTGACCTGTAGTCCACGATGAATGAATATGAATATGAACTCTAGTCAATTGGTTGCTATGTCTTTACTGTTTATACACTGACGTTACCAATTAAAATGTTTCCCAGTACAAATTGTAGGGTAGATGTATTGAATGTTAAAGCAATTAAATGTAATTACCACGCAATCAGGAAAGACTTTTCTAGGTGGCTATTCCACTAATCAACGGCGTCTCAACCGATCAGTGAGGTAAAGCAACGAACAGAGACAGGGAACCAACGTGGCAATTTATCACGAGTGTTTCCGTGCTTTGGAAGGTACATTAAGCTGTCAGTTCCGGCTGTTGTCGATCGACTACAGTCGTTAAAACCAAGTCAGAGGCCATTAATATTAATATTAATAATACGTTTATTTCCTCAGAACAGCAAACACATACATTAAAAAAAGTTCAAAATATTCTTATCCTATTATACAAATTTAAGCTTGCATATGTCTGCCGCAGTGAGGAAAAAGGCCTGGGCTCAGCGACTAATGCCAGACTGATTATGCGGTTTGAAAACTCTGACAGCAGGGTTAGCCAAGTTCGCCACACATTTAGATGATCAAACGAACTTACCAAGTGAAGTTCGATCTTAATTATCCTGGTTTCGTCGAAGAGATTTAAATCCACCTGTAGTACCCCTGGTACGCAAGCCAATCCGCACACAGCATTCAGCGTAGTACAGCAAAAGTGGCTCCATCTATACCACGCCGTTAGCCCTCCCGTCTCGGTCGAGTTTCATTATTTTAGAGAAAGTAAACAATAAACCTGAACAACATTGACAAAGAGAGAGTTCTAAAGTAAAAAAGGGATGGGAGGGACCTTAAATCTCTT
Source organism: Aproaerema taeniolella (assembly GCA_949987775.1). NCBI lineage: Eukaryota > Metazoa > Arthropoda > Insecta > Lepidoptera > Gelechiidae > Aproaerema > Aproaerema taeniolella. The sequence continues at coordinate 4,005,896 of OX465260.1, read as the reverse complement.
CGACGAAACCAGGATAATTAAGATCGAACTTCACTTGGTAAGTTCGTTTGATCATCTAATTATCCTGTTTTCGTTCTTCGAGATTTAAATCCACCTGTAGATGTTTAGAGAAACAATCTCAGTCAATGTTGTGAATACTATGTTGAACAAAGAAATAAGAAATTTTATAGCATTCAATAATTTTTATTTTAAACCTATTATAAGAGGTGTTATTAATTAACATGATGTGTACGTCTTATATAAGGTCCTAATTTATTAGTCACTTTCCTTTTAACACGTTATTGTGTAGGTCAAAATATATCATTTGAGTCAAAAAACAAAAGCATAATATTAAATTTAAAAGGTCTTGAAAAATTTTGTTATGATATTTTTTCATTAAAATATTGAATAAACCCATCCATTCAAACGTAAATAATAATGGCAGTAGTAGAGCGGGCGAGCGGGGAGTGGACGGCTATAATCGAAAGAGAACCATTCCTTTATCTTTAAATGGAATTTTTATTTTTATTTTTTTTACAAAATTTAATTTTCAGATAACTAATTTTTATGTTGTTTTTTGGAATACTATCAACCTATACAATAACACCTTAGAAGGTAAGTGACTAATAAATTAGGACCTTATATAATTAACATCAATCAAAAAAATACCTGTTTAAGTAACGCGTTGATTCTCGAAACTTAAATTACACCAAGTTATTAAATAAATTGGAATTAGTGTCCACTATCGGCCTATTATAAAAATTGGCAAAAACAGCTGAGTTACCAGTCCAGCCGGCGGTGCGGCGGATGGTGTCAATGTTGACGCCAGAGCGCAGCGCGGCAGATGTGGATGCGTGTCGCGTGCTGTGCGCACCGAACACACTGGTATCGACACCACTCGCCTCTAAAGTCTGCTTCATCCATCGACCAATTGTCTGTGATGAAGCAGACGTATGCGGTTTCTTGTGGGTGATGAAAAGTCTCGTATCAGCTGCTGGTCTGATTGACTCAGTCGCTGACATGTAAGCTACGAGTGTGGCCGCTGGATAGATACTCGGCTTATTTGTAAAGAAGGGCAAATTAAGGATAGGTTGGGCACGACCTATGCCGGATGTTTTAATCAGATCATTAATGGTAATGACGATTCTGTCATTGTATGTATTAATATTGGGCAATCTTATTAGAGATAAAGTTTGTACTCTTTGCCCTGTTGCCAAAGCTAGTAACAATGCGCATTTTTTTGTCATTGTTTCTAGATTCAAAGAATCATTAGGATATAGATTTGCCAGATAATCAAGAACAATATTTGGGTCCCAAGTAACGTGATAACGCGGGAAAACTGGTTTTATTTTAAAAACACCCTTAAAAAATCTTTTGATTCTTTCGTCTTGGCCTATATGATTTTGTGATATTAATGAGATCGCCGAACGATGGTTGTTTAAAGTACCATAGGAAGAACCGGATTCCAAACATTTGGATAGAAAATCAAGTAGGGATTTTACTTGTACATTGAAGAAATCAATATTGTTGTCAATGCAGTATTTCCACCATTGTTTTAGACTTGACGAGTATTGTACCTTAGTACTAGGCGCTATGGATGACACCATTACGTTTACGGCGGAGGGGGGCACGTCCTGCGCGAGGAACGCTTGCCGGATAATACACTCGCAGCCAGGGAAAGGTTTCGGTGCAGCGGGTGTATTGTTCTGAAATTGGATGAGAGGAGACTTTTACTAGGAGGAAAAGTAACAATGTCACTAATACAAAGTGACCTAAACAACGGGTACCATGGCTGGGATGGCCAGTTTGGAACTACTAATATACCCGTTGCACCATCGTTCATGATCTTATTAAGGGTCTTCAAAATCAAGGAAAATGGTGGAAAAGCATAAAACAACAAAAAGGGTTGCCAATCCAAAGTAAATGCGTCTACGTTATGAGCGTAGGGGTCCGGTCGCCAAGATACATATTTAGGGCACTTAGCATTTGTGCGTGAGGCAAACAAATCAATATCAGGTTGACCAAATTGATTAATAATCTCATTATAAGCTCTACTGCAAAGTTGCCATTCAGTATCCACGTTGAGTTTACGAGATTCATGATCAGCTTCGGTGTTTTGTGACGACTTTATGTAAGAAGCAAAAATGTAAATTTTTCTAGCTTCACACCACTGCCAAATATCTTTAGATATTTGTGTCAAGTGTGGGTATTGAACCCCACCCATTCTATTCACGTACGAAATGGCAGTGGTGTTGTCGACGCGTAATAAAACCTCACATTCATGAATTTCGCTAGCAAACGATCTCAAACCAAAAAGGACAGCTAGCAATTCCAAATAGTTGATGTGGTGGCTCCGCTCTTCGGTTGTCCAATGACCTCCCGTGCGACTGCCGCTACAAGCGGCGCCCCACCCGGTCATCGAAGCGTCAGTGTAAATCTCCATTATGTATTTGCCTTGTCGAATAGGATTGACGGAATGTAAAATGTTATTTTCCCACCAGCGTAAATCGCCATAAAAGCTATTTGGAATTTGCATTGTCTCGTCAAAATTTTCACCGTTATTTAGAAGGGCCAAATACTTGGCTCTCTCGAATAGTTTGGTATACATCCAGCCGTAAGCTATTGCTGGGCATGCTGCGGTAAGATTTCCCAAAAATCTAGCAAAGTCGCGAATTGAAATAGATTGTGTTGACATAATTAATTTTACTCGTGTCAAAATATTCTGTCTTTTTTGAGTGGGCAACTCCAAAGTCATTTTTTCAGAATTTAGAATAAAACCTAAAAATTTACATTAGATTTTCTATAATTAATTACAAAGCCAAGTTTTGACAAAGAATTGACGGTTTCGTTAACGTTATTTAAGCAATCCTGATATGAATTTCCAAGACATAAGATGTCATCGAGATAACGTACAGAAGTAAAACCTCTTTTTCTTAGATTCGTAACAACGGGTTGTAATATTTTTGTAAAAATATACGGTGCTGATGATAGGCCAAACGGAAGGCAGACGAATTCGTAAAGAATATCGTTAAAAAAGAATCTAAGATATTTAGTATGATCCTTATGTATTGGAACTAGAAAGTAAGCTTCTTTTAAATCAAGGTTAACCATGAAAGAATCTCTGGTGAGGAGTTTAGTTGCTGTTCTGACATCTTCCATTTTAAAATGTTCACAATAAACAAACTTGTTAAGTTTTTTAAGATTTAAAATAAACCTTGGAGTTCCATCACTTTTGGGTACCAAGAAGATATCAGACACGTACTGACCCTCGACAGGATAACATTCCCTAATGGCGCCTACATCTAATAAGTGTGTCAACTCTGAATACATTGCTGTGTATTCTGTATCGGAAAAAGATCGTTTTGGATACGAACTAGGACATTGCTCAGGTAAATCTATAAAGGGTATACGATAACCTGATATTGTATTTAGGATATAGTCGTCATCAGTAATTGAAGACCAAACTTCATGGAAATATTTTAAGCGGCCGGCATGTACCTGGGAGCCGTGTGGGAGCGGCGGCAATTGCGGCGCCGCGGCTAGCGTGGCGCTGCTGTCCGATCGGTCGCAGTTGCGGCCGGCGGACGCGGTGCGCTCGCGGCGGGCGGCGGGCGGCGCGGCGCAGGCGGCGGCTGGCGGCGCGCTACTAGGGGCGGCGCCGGCGCATATTGGGCCGGGCGGCGTCGGTATGCGTACGGATTCTGATGCCTCGACTCGCGTAGCTTCTCTGCCGATGTCGGCCTCGAGACGAGGGGCCCCTCGAGTTTAAATTTGACGAAGGGGGTGCAGCTTGAATCAGTTGACCAGTTCTTTTGATTCCTCTTGAATTTTTAACCAGTTCGCCTAGATTATCTCCAAATAAGAAGCCATCCCGCTTTCTGTCTTTGAATGGGTCTATGAGCCCCTTGTCAACCAACGGAATAATTAGAGACCGCCGAGTGTCAGTTTCGGCAAAGTGAGCGTCTGCTAGGATTTTTCCTGCGTCCGACAAAATTGTTAAGATTTCAGGGATTTTGGGGTCTCTTCTAAGCAAGAGAGAAGTAGCCTTTGTAACGGCAGTTAGCGCAGTTCCCAATTGATCTTGTTTATTGTATATGCGCTTATCCCGGTTACGACTAGGGTCCGTCAGCATGGCGCTAATCTCCGCGTTTAGAGTAGGGGCCTTGGCCAGAGTCAAATTTTTTGGAACCGGGTATTTTTTAAGCATGGGCTCTCGGTCTTCCTTTTTAAAGCCATTAAGTAACAGCGGTTTTAGGCGCAAAGCGACTTGTTCGATTATGGGTTCACCCCATTCTGTTGTTTCCTCTTCCAAATTTCCAAGTAATTTAATCAGCTCTTGGTCAAGGTTAGCCGAAGAGGCGTCAGTTTCCGCAGAGGCGTCGGTTCCCGCAGAGGCGCCGGCCTCGGCCGAGGCGTCGGTTCCGCCAGAGGCGCCGACCGCGCGGTCGCCGGGGTCGGTTGCGGGCTCGGGGTCTGCCACGGCGGCGGCGGGCGTGGGCTTGGGAGCGGTGGTGAGCGGCTCAACCTCATTTGGGGGGCTCTCGATCGAATTGAACGCCCTTAAGACCCAGTCTTCGTTACCGTCGCCTTCATAGCTTTCTGATAACAAAAGCGTAAGGTAAGTAACAAGTAGGTACTTGTAAAATAAGCTAACTACGTTAGCAAAATAGCTACAGGTTAATATCTCGTATTAACTCGGAGCAAAATGGCTATAGGTTAATATCTCGTATTAACTCGGAGCAAAATGGCTATAGGTCAAGGTCACGCATTGACTCAAAGCAAAAATTTCATCAAGGAACGCCCATTTTATAGAAATAGTGATTGTAGGTGCATATAATGCTATGACGGTACTTTTATTTTCACAGAAAAAATACTAACCTTCATAATCCTCTTCTTCAACTATCTCGTGCCGCTTCCGGAGTTTAGATTCATATTTTTTTTAACTTCCGCCGCCATTTTTCCACTTTATATTCTTCATCACGATGGCGGCGCTTTGACATTGTAGGAGTTCGTAAAAATCTTTACCACAGATATAGATTATAAGTCTATGATCTTTACTACTGCGTGCGGTTATGGCGCTCGCGCACAAAGGAATGAAACTCGACCGAGACGGGAGGGCTAACGGCGTGGTATAGATGGAGCCACTTTTGCTGTACTACGCTGAATGCTGTGTGCGGATTGGCTTGCGTACCAGGGGTACTACAGGTGGATTTAAATCTCGAAGAACGAAAACAGGATAATTAACTATACCTACACGTTAAGAAGGTGGTGGACTGACAATGGTGAACATTTTATCTGTTCAAGTGGTAATATTATGAACTATCGAACATCTTGCTTTGGATGACAACCGCCCGGCTATAAGCACCACCGCCAACTGAAAGTTAAGTTGCAAACTACGTAACAACTTGATCTGTTCAAGGAAGGTTCAAGGCCTTTAAATGTATGAGGTTTTTTTAATTATAAGATGAGTTAACTCTTAACCTCAATCTTGACCAAGGTCATAGATGAGGTCGACGATGGAGCGAGTTAACCCAGAAAATGCCTATAAAGCACTAGGTACTCCTACGCACCGACGGAAAACAGCAAGCTGTTTGGCGTAGTACTTCGGTAGGGTGGTCGTGAACCAGACGGCCTTTCACAAAGCCACCGGTGTGGTAACACCGCATGAGACCATAGGATGCCACCTCAGATTGAGAACAAATTGAGGTGGTGAATTAATAGGACTAAGGAAATACAAATGGTGGTCTCATTTGTATTTCCTTGGTCGCCTCTTACGAAACCCACGGACAGAAATGGGGTGGTGTTATTCTCAACCGATCACCACACCAATTTCACCACGTAAACAGTTAAAATGTCAATCTATCGTCATTGAGATGCCATTGGTTAGTGGAATAGATGCCCTAGACGCGAGTATCTATTTAAAATAATATTTTAGTCTGTTATAAAGGATTAAAACTCGTTATTTGTGAATGAAATTGACAAAAAGTATCTATTTATTTATTTATTTATTTAGGTCGCAAGGTGCCTTATTTGTTTAGGAGTGGAGTTTTTTCGTCTCTCATAAATATATACTGTTAAAAAGGTACACTCGAAGACAAGAATAGGAACAGTCGTACTTGAAACAGCAATTGAGTATTTTTTGGATACCTACCGATATTTTTTTACAATATTTTATTTCACATATGTGTTAGAGTCATGATATATGTATGAATATGCTACTGAGCACTTGTATCCTTAGGGTAAGATTTCGATTCTACTAGTTAGTCCTTACTTTTAATAGTATTAAGGTCTTACTAGTAGTAAATTATACAATGCATATGACATGCGCACTGTTTTAATAGGCTTTGGTCGTGATAAGCTTGTACGCAATTTGTAAGTTTTTAATTAATATAGCGCTTAGGCTTCACAAAACTTATTTTAAAATAGAGCTAGAACCATAGAACTTTACCTGAGCATAATTTAAACATTTCAGAGGTAATTTTTCGGTTTGGAAAATTAAAGTTGACCGCTTACTTTGAAAATGCTGTGCCACACGCACACATATAATATGTATTAACACCTAATAGTTATTGGAAGAGCGAGCGCGAAGCGTCTCCGTTTCAGCTAGGGCAAAAATGCTTCCGTATGTCCAGATGTGCGGCTGTCCGTCCGCTACAGGTCGCATTTCTCAATCGTTTCTCGAAAATCTTGTGAGCAGTTTCGATCATTATCTATGATTTATTTGACGATTCAGTTTTTGGAACTTTTTATAAATGGGAGAGCTGTATATTTCAGCCATTTTGTAAATGTTGACTCGCAAGAACCACAGCTCACAGAATCCCTTGTGATAATTAATATCTTTAAACAGACCTTAGCAAATTTTTATTTGAACAGACTCACTCTATATTTAACACAGTGGTGACCCTTGCGTATTTCTTAATAACTTCACTATATGGCATTCAGTAGATACAATGGATACAAGCTCAAGACGAGAGTGATCGATCGGTCAAGGTGCGACCGTGTACGTGCCATAATATTTTAGTCCTACATACTTTGTTATAAGGGTCAGATTCTGAAAGGGTCTTAAAGGTGCCGCAATTTGATTTGGTACCGGGTTTTGGCATAAGTAATAGTGGATATGTTGTTGTTGTGTTTGAGGGCCGCTTCAAAACAGAGGCCTGGAAGTTTAGGGCTGCATGTAGGTACAAACAATATAAAGAGGCGACTCTTTAATTAGTCAGCGAAACGTTAGAGGATGATTGTCCACATAATAATTTTCCACGTCAAAAACGTAAGAGTCACCGACAACAATCCCAAAAAAGACAATTTATTCGAGAGTTTCCCTCAATTTCTTCAGGATTTCACCATCAGATCCTGGTTTCCTTACCATGGGACCACCCTTCGGATACTCCCTTTCCAACAAAAAAAGAATAATCAAAATCGGTTCATAAACGACGAAGTTATCCGCGGACATACATAAAAAAAATACGGTCGAATTGAGAAACCTCCTCCTTTTTTGAAGTCGGTTAAAAATGAAAAAATTACCTTAAGATACCAATATGAAATACTCATAAAAAAGACTTCCCATCCAAAGTCAAATCAGCTAATAAAACCAAATCACATATCTTTATTGTGTATCGAGAGTACAATATGGATGTTATTTTGTAACAGAAACATACACGATATGCCAGTTACGGCGTACAATAGTTTGGACCACACATACAAATAAAATACGATAAAAATAATATTTATTAATAAAGATATGTAAATCTATGCTATCGCATAAGTTGTATAGAAAGGCGAACATTTTTTTCTCTGACCAGTTCCTTCGTAAAAGTAGTCCAATTTCATAGGCTTATTCACATCTGTAGTTTCCGCTTACTAATTTTATGTCTCCGAATATAAAACTTACGCCTTTGTTCCATTAGGGAAGGCAAAGATAAAAGATTTGCTCTCGGTACGATCAAAAAAAACCTCTTTCGCTTCTTCTATTTTTATAATTCTTTTCATTCAGTCAGATTCTGATACTAGTCATACAACAAGTTCATTGGCCTAGGCCGCCCTTTTCTAACTTTTTTAGCCTTAAGTTTTTGAGTGTGTCTGTTTATTTGTTAATTGCTTACTCACGCAAAAACTACTGAACGGATTTTTATGGAACTTTTACAACAATATAGCTTAGATATCAGAGTAAATTTTTTTCCAAATTCCCACTTAGTCCCAGGCGGAAAGCTACTTTGTCATAATTTATGCTCAAATAAAGAAAATTACCTACAATTTGAAATTCCTATACTTACTCTCCAAATACACGGTCAATCTCAAATAACATAACAAAGTAACAGTAACTTCCCCTTAAATATAAATATTCAAACAAATCTATGAAAAGAAAGTGTACGCACAAAATCACAAGTCAAACTTCGTAGACTTGACAATCGAAATTCGGAATGTTTGATATTTGTCCAGCGCCAATACTTGAGCTTTAAGCGTGTTTGCTGGTCCTGTAAAATATTATTCCATGTTGATTTCCTGCTCTACAATAAATTCTTTTATACACTTTTATACCAATTTTACTGTCAATACAAGTTTATCATTGACAAAAATTTTGCGGGGTAACAATCATTATGTTGTCTTTGTTAGTTTGACAGATAATACTAGTAGTTATATATGTCCTAAACTAGACTACGTAGCATTATTTTTTAGCTAAGCCGTGTCTGTCACACTGCTGGGTAAAGGCTTGCCTTCATTTCTTCCATCGATTTCGATCTAGTGTCATTATTTTAAACAAAAACACAATTTTAAACAAAAACGCAAACACCATGGAATCACCATTTTAATCCCTCTAAAATTCATAACATTATTCATGAAAAGAAGTGTTTTTAGCAAAAATGAAAGTTAGCAATTTATGTTCTCCGTTTATTTACGAATCTGAGACACGAGATATGCTCATAAGAGTCCTATAAAGGTTGTGTAGCTGCTTTTATTTCTTTGGAATGACTGAGGTCGTAATAAATGGAAGAAACTAGAACAGAAACATCGTGAAATGAAAGTTCTAGAACTACTGTTTGTTAGTTTATAGAACTAGGACATTCAAACAAACATAGTAGCTAGACTAAGTAGGGGAATATAAATTGACAAAGTGTTTATAGATTCTTACTTATCCTTTCTAATATTATAAATGTGAATGTGAATGTAAGCTTGTTTGTTACGCTTTCACGCCTAAACTACTGAACAGATTTTGATGAAATTTGGTGTTGAGATAGATTTGACCTTGAGGAATGACATTTTATCACTTACCTGGGCACGATATAACCTGTAGTCCACGCGGGCGGAGCCACAGGTGGAAAGTTAGTAATATTATAAACGCGAAAGTTAAATTTGTACGTATGGATGTTTGTTCCTTTTTCACGCTCAAACGGCTGGACCAATTTTGATAAAATTTAGTATGAAGGTAGCTGACACCCTAATTTAATACAAAGGCTACAGTTTTTCCAAATTCCCTCGCGAACGAAGTACCGGGTGGAAAGCTAGTCCTTCGATAAACTTCTTCTAAAATATACGCAACTATAAGTAAAAGTTATATGGGGCCCCTTTAAATCAGCTAGCAAAACTTTAACGGGTGATTCTTCTCATGAAACTGAACAACTCTTCCCAAGGAACATAGGTCGAAGTATTAAAAGAAATTAACCCGAACAACATAAGAGTCGTATAGAATCAAAGGCTGCAATCTGACGTTTATAGTAAAAATGAGCTGTGAATGTGGCAACACATTATTCACAGTTCGTATCAAATACTGCTATTTCCTATAGAAAAACCACTTCAAAGTATGACAGCAGTTTCAAAACCTGCAATCTCTAAAATTTAAACTCATTAAAAAGTGTTGTCTAAAATAAAACATTATTGCATATTGTATATTAGCATGTCCTACCTAATTAACTAAAAGTAATAATGTTTACAATACATATTTAAGTTTACTATGAATAATTCGTAAGTTAAAATTTGTATGGAATACTTCTTTTGACATATGCCAATAATCACCAATAAGTCAGATTGCCGCCTTTGATTCTATTCGACTCATAATTCAACCAAATTCAATCCAATTGAGCCTTTAAAAGATGATTCGAAAAAAATCTGAGAGTTTTATATGGGTTACTTGGTTTAATGTTGTTAACTTTGAAAGGTTGTTCAGTTTGACGATGAGAATCACCCTAACTATTTTAAAACGCCGCGCGATTCTTGCACACCCGTGTGTGCAGGATTTGTATCGCACGCGCAGTATATATCATATTTTGTATATAATATATATGTAGGTATTTATTATCTATGTAGCAAATTGCATGTGTTTATAAATATATTTATTTATTTTTATTTGTATATTATTTACTTAATATAACACACCCTAATAAATTTAATTTTTCACATTTTCTCTTGGTACACCCTTGCCCACTTCAACTGCCTCTCACTCTCACATAGGTTAGCTGGAAGAAAACTCATTTCTTGAGTTAAGCTCGCCGTTGTATATGTCTTTCTCTTCTGTTATCTGTATGTATATGTGTGTACAATAAAGAATAAAGACAAAAAAGCGCGCGACGGGTTTTCGCCCCAAATGTGATGTTCTTACTTTTTTACTTTTGCTAATAATGGCCATATATTGGGCAACTAAACTGAAGTCTACACTAGCCAAAACCCATAACCATTTTCATGCAAAAGGTAATTGATTAGGTAATAGAGTGTAATTTGTTTCAAGCTAGTACCAAGATCCCACGCAAAGGTTAACCTCCATTGAAAATTAGCACTAAGTATTCATTTTTAAGAGGTTTTTGCTTTAAGTATCAATTATGCTGCACGCTACTACAATTTTACAAAACCATGATTGATTGCCTTACTTGAACGACCGTTCTCTTCGGCTTCACAAAGTTTAGATGCTATTTGGTTTTGAAATGCATTTCATTGATATAAAATAATTTTCAGTATAATTTTCAACGTTAAAAACGTATAAGTCACCGACTTCAATCCCAACAATAGTTCGCACAAAATTGATAACTAGTGTCAAAGAAGTAATCTAAATATATAAAAGGAGAAACTGACTGACTGACTGACTGACATATCAACGCACAGCCTAAACGGCTATACGTAGGCACTTGAAATTTGGAAGGGACGTAGCTTAGGTACCGTAGAGGTGCACTAAGAAAGGAATTTCCGAAATTCCCACGGGAACGGGAATTAGCGGGAAAATCCTTTTGTATGAAAAATCTAAACCGCTTAAGTTATACGCTTGAAATTTGGCATGCAGGTACCTTAGTAAACTTAAAGCTTAGTTGCAACAGGATATTGCAAAATTCCCACGGGAACGGGAGTTAGCCGAAAAAAACTTCACGCGGTTCCCGAAGTTCACGCGGGCGAAGCAGCGGGCGGAAAGCTAGTTCATTTATAAAGTTCCAAAACATTAAGGGGAGCTATCCCTACACAATCCTGCAACTTTTGTAACTAAATGGTTTTATTTCCTCACTTTTCCTATTTTTTGTGGACTGCAATGCCTCTTGGCAGATAACTACAAACGAAAATGCCATTCAGTTATTTAGATGACGTTATGGTTTGTAAGCATTTTTTGTTTTTGTTTATTTTTTTAAAAGCGCTGAATCATTTTCGATAAAATTTATATAGGACTACTTCAGGAGTATACTCTTTCGTACAAAAGAAGCCGACAGTTGACAGAGATATCGCGTAACAAAAATACAAAAAAAAAACCAGTCGAATTGAGAACCTCCTCCTTTTTGAAGTCGGTTGAAAAAAACTCCAATTAATAAAATTGCTTTGATGTTTTTTATTTATATTTAATCACAAGTTTGACGAGGCTCGAGGCGTCTATTCACACGCATATCAGCCTTCTGGGAACTTTCGAAAAAAAAACTGAAAATCAAAGAGCCTAAAGTGTTGTTTTCAGAGATGTGCTACAACATTATAGAATACTAGATTAAATGCTCAATCATAACCAATTTATTTTCTTCAATTGTGGCGATCCTTTGGTAGATTTCGCCAATGTCCTGCTCAATCATAATAACTGATACTTAATAAAAACATTTGTCCTGAACGAGAATCGAAACCGGGACTGTCGATTAACGGGAGTAAGAATGCTACCACTAAAATAACTCTGTTGTTCAGTCCACTAACGTCATACAAGTACACTGTATAAGTTGAAAGTAACAATATAGGTACAAGGAAGAGATTAATCGCTTCCCACCACAAAAGTTATAACACGATATAACCCGCCAACCTGAAACCATTTACGCAAATCCCATTTCCAATAGTTCCATTCGATTACAATCGGAAAAAGCCGAGGAACGCAAAACTTCAGAATTACCCTTAACTTACTTTCGCCCCGCTAAACATTATAAAAAGGAACATTCGAAAAGGTACGTTCGAAAACGTTACTAACTCGCAGGCCACACCGTTGTCGACCCAAGTGACACCCGCTTCAATAAAGTAAGGAACAACTTCGAAATTGAAAAAGAAATCTCGTCCGGGATGTCGAATGCAAATATTGTACGCGACTACAAAATTGCCTAACTCTCCTACAAACGAAGGTTTTCGAACGGACTTCGAATCACATAAATTACTGGCAGGTTGGGGCTATGGAAAATAATAAATTCTTTATTTGAATTTCTGAGTGATTCGTTTTTTGATTGATTGTTTTATTTGTTTTTCTTTTGTTGGATAATGCGGTCAGACCTCTTTAGTCAGGGGTGATTTTGTCATCTTTTCCAGTTTTTTTACCGCTTAAAATAATTTCCACTAATAATAAAAAAGACATCTTTCATATGAAGGCTCCATCTATATACCCACATCAACACGGTTTAGGGATATTGCACGATCTTTCATACAAAAGAGGTCTGTTTGAGAAGCTATAAAGCATACTCGAGATACATGGAGGGCTATAATTTTCAGACGAGTAAGTGCTTAACTTGAATTTTCAATTTTAGTCAATACATTTTGTTTTACTTGAAATTTTTTAAAACGTGACGGAAATGAAAAAAATGCGTAAATTCGACCATTTTCGAATTTACGCAATTTTGTATGACAAATCCTTGACAAATTGTGCAATATCCCTAGACCGTGTTGATGTGTATATTAAGGCTTAACCTTGGAGTATTTTTTTTTCTTTAAACTAATCTTTATTGCACAAACAAAGTTAATAAAAACAATTCTGTTGAAGCTTAAATTTTACACGATGTTTATTAAAAAGGCTGAGTAATTACTCTGAATAAGGTTAGGTGTAATCAAGTTATTAAATCTGTGAGTTAGAAAAGTCTTGGAAACAAGAAATGCTGCTTGATTTTTTCAATTTATTTTCAACTAGCTGATGCCCGCAACTTCGTTTGCGTGTTTTGTTTTTGTACAGAGTACACAGATTGAAAACATCTATCTTACGTGATTTAGATTTTTACATACAAAAGTTTTTCCCAGCTAACTCCCGTTCCCGTGGGAATTTTGCAATATCCTGTTGCAACTAAGCTTTAAGTTACCTAAGGTACCTGCATGCCAAATTTCAAGCGTCTAACTTAAGCGGTTTAGAGCGGTTTTCATACAAAAGGATTTTCCCGCTATTTCCCTTCCCCTTGGGAATTTCGGGAATTCCTTTCTTAGTGCACCTCTACGGTACCTAAGCTACGTCCCTTCCAAATTTCAAGTGCCTACGTTTAGCCGTTTAGGCTGTGCGTTGATATGTCAGTCAGTCAGTCAGTCAGTTTCTCCTTTTATATATTTAGATTATCTGACCGATCTAAATAGGCCACTCTATATTATTTAAGATTCTTGCGGTTATCTACCGGTAATAATCGTGGTAAGAACCCGTGGTAATAAATTGTTTAAAACTTTAATTAACTGTTTCTCTTTTAAAGTTAAATCCTTGACAGGTGGAGGTTCATTAAGCTCAGTTCGACAGCGGTTTCGAATACTACTACAGATTGCTTCCTGTTCTACGTTAAATTTAATTACACCAATCGAATAACGAGCTATTTGCACTTGATTTGTATTCATATTGAAGTTAAATTTAACGATTTTTATAAAAAAAATTTCACTATGTGTCTGTTATTTTGCAATCATTGAAAATTTTCGTAGAACAGTGATGTTCACTGATCTGAACTGATCAGTAAGGTTAAGCAAAGTACACAGGAGCAGAGAACTGGTTTGTGACCAAAGTGGATTATCACGAGCGTTTCCGTACTTTTATTCGGCTAAACCTTCGTCGGTCCCGAAGCATTATTTTTTATATCAGTCCATATATCTAGCATTAATATTATTATTTGAGAAATTAAATTTATACTAGGTAACTTGTAATCAGTACGCGAATTTTTTTACGGTGTCAATAACTTTGATAGAACGTAAATAAGTAGGAAAAATAAAATTTGTTCTTCAAATTTTTCAGATTTTGATACCCCTTTTTAACTTCTTAGAGGATAAATTTTGTAAAAAGCAGAAACACGGGTGTCAAAAATTGTTTTGAAGAGTACTATTACCAAGTTTCAAGTCAATTGGACGATGTTATTTTTTTTTCCATACCATTTTTGATTTATTTTCATGCTTCAAATTTTATATGATACGAGATAAACAAAAAAATACGGGTCTGTTAAACTGTCATAAAGTTTAAGTACAAAAAATTTAAATTAAAAAAATAACGTGGTATTATTTATAATTATGTAAAATGTTAAATTTTTGATTAAGCCTATTATTTAAAAGAACACTCATAATGTAAGTGCACTCTTGATTAAATAAACAATTTTTATTTTATTTTTTATTTATTCAAAATATAACTACATAAAACAACAAAAAATATAACCAACAATTATGAACTATTCACACTGCACCCATCAAATGGCGCTGACTCAATATATACTGACAGAAAGTGATATCCCCAAAGCACTGCCTAAACAGTTTCTTAAACAAGTTGTTTCAAAAAAACCAAAAAAAAAAAAAAAAAAAATTAATTAAAATTTAGCTTATTGCACAGCTCTATTACAAATATGACAAGTATGTCATATTAATTATATGAAACTTTGATTTTGTGGATGTCAAACCGTGCAACTGATTACTAGAGTTGCGACTATTTCACTTTTAAAATTAAATTTTGGAATTTCTTTGTTTTGGGCTTTTTTGAAACACCTTGTAGACTTTACAAGGCGATGCGTACGTATAGACAAAACGGCGCAATTCTCAGGATTTATCCCACTTCTGACTTTAAAAGTTAATATAGACTCCGCAGCAGAAATTCGAAGTATTATCAACGAGATTTTGTGAACTTGAATAAGTTTGGTCGGAGTTTATCAGGAATAAAACCTTTTCTGGGAACAGAAGTTATAAATATCCACAGGACCACATGTTTTGAACATTATATTGTATTATTTACTTCGAATTATGTATGTTAAACTTAGGTACAACTTTAATGCCTCGTCAAAATTAGTATTAATCACTATTTACAGAAATAGATTTGAGTAATTATATGTGTCTATAAGCACTTAATTATACAGGGTGTAAAAGTCAGCTTAGCAGAAACTGAAACCCTGTACAATCATTCTGAATGATATTCCAGTGGAATTTTTCTCTGCATTATTTTCATATTTTTTAATATTTTCCGCTTACATTTCTTATTATTTAATCGAATACACTCCATTTTGCAATAAAAAACAATCATAACGACGTAAAACACGAAAACCAGCAATGTAGATCGCACCCCGAAAGCAGCGTGGCGCGGGGGGATCGCGCGCACGACGCGGGAACGCGATACGTTGGGTAGCGCCAAAGTAGGTAAATAATGAAAACTCACTAACGTGACATTTCCGGGAAAAAATAACTACTTATAGCTGATGATATATTTGCTAAGCTGTCCTTTACACCCTGTATATATCCCTTTCGGTAGGTAAACTAATTTCCATATCGTTGAGAATATAAAAATCAGAAAAACTACTTCAACCTTATAAGCAGCCGCTCGAGCATGACTTCATGACGCGCGTAATGCGCCGCGGAAATGTCAACTTTGACAATGCCTGAGGGTGAGCAAGCCTTTGCGCGGGGCCCTTGCGCCATCAAAGTGAAGTTTCACCGTCAGCCAAGTTGCGCGCCGCGCGAGTATGTCACGATCATGCTCGAGCTGCAGATAACCATAAACATTTCACAACCATAGACTTTGAGTGTGTGGCGTTTTCCTTCGTGTATCCTTGTCATATTAAATTGGGTGACTTTAAATTAGTCAGCAAAAATTAAGGATTTCAATCGGATGACGAATATGAACATTTTTCCCCAAGGAACTTAAGTCGAATCTTAATATTTATATTTCTTCTGTGCGTGTGTATGTCACTGAACTCCTCCTAAACGGCTGGACCGATTTTAATGAAATTTTTTGTGTGTTCGGGGAGGATCGAGGCGGACAGCTAGTACACATATAAAATCTCGCTTGTACGATTAGCTGATTGCTTTTGCATGAGAAGTTGCATTTTTTTGACTATTTAATGTAGGTCTCATGGGAAAAAAATTCAATTTCATGGAGAGAACCAGTTTCGCTAACTTATATAAGGGTGACTTTATATATAGCATGACTAAGATTGCTGAACGATAAAATATCTGTATTTATCCATGTATTGCGTTTCAAAATGAAATTCCTAAGTAAAACGGAGCGTCGGTGCGACGTCTTCGTATCGTAAAAGCGACGTCAAAGGAATAAAAATAAAAATCGCAAACATTAAACATTTCCTCGGGAAGTTAGGAATAAATAAAGTTTCTTGAGTCTGTGGAACTCTATCTAGTGCAATCTTTAGTGTTGGGAAATGCTTTTGTCATGCGATTTTGTTACGTAGCAAAAGAGTAGGTAAGTAAATTTAAGTCAGTTCTCATAAATACTATTTGTGTTTCTATTTAAGATAAAACAATATTTTATTTTACAGAAAATAGGTTTGATCAAGATGTGGTCGAGGATCTAGCAAGCTCTCCCAGAATATATCTTTTCAATCAAACTTTAGAGATAATATGTATTATGTACCTATTGATCTTAGTCTGAGTCAGTGTCTCCTAGCAGTAATGTTTTTATTATTTTATTTTAATATCGTTTCCGTGGGAATTCGGGAAAAGTATGCAGCCTATGTCCACCGGGAATAACGTAGTTTTCTAATGGTGAAAGAATTTTTCAAATCGGTTCAGTAGTTTCGGAGCCTATTCAATGCAAATAAACAAACAATCAAATCGTTCCTCTCTATAATATTAGTATAGATATTTTATTATAAGACAGGTTAACTCTTGACCTCAATCTGGACCAAGGGGATAGATGAGGTCGACGATGTTAGTAATTTGTTCGAAGTAACTATTTTTGATCTTTAGTTCCGTTTATGTAACTTCGTTTTTTGTCATTTATACTAATACTAGCTTTCCGCCCGCGGCTCTGCCTGCGTGGACTACAGGTTATATCGTGCCCAACTGTGGGATAAAATGTAGCCTATGTCTATCTCTTTACCAAATTTCATCAAAATCGGTTCAGTAGTTTAGGCGTGAAAGACGGACAGACAGACAGAGTTACTATCGTATTTATAATATTAGTAGGGATTTGTAATGAAGAGGTAAGATTGTTTGTTTGTTTGTTTGATTAGATGACTCAACATAAAAGAGTCAACTCAATTGAATTAAGTCATCGAGTTAAGTTACACTTTCCCACCACTAAATCGTTCTTTTCAAGTAGGAGACAGATGGTAGGGCGTTGGATATAGAAAAATAACAGTGCAAACTTTCGATTGATTCTGTGCTCAAAAAGAAAAGTTGTTGAACAGTTCCAACCTTCACAGTGCAGATGGTCTTCTTAACTTGACAAAGTTGGAAAAATAAGATTTGAGATTGTGGTGGAAGGATTCTATTGGAGTTATGATTCTATCTTTTTGTGAAGGTATAAGGGAAACTCAATAGGGAATATGCATGAATTTTTTTTATCGCATTGATTGACAAAATATGAAAATATCGTAGTTGAGATGACAAAAAGTAAAATTAAAATTAAATTCGGCCAAGAAATACGGCCGATATACGCATTTAAAACTATTAAATACGCACCGATTAGACAGAGAGATCCAACACGGACTGTGACGTCACTTGTCACTACGTCCATACAAACTCTGTGTTAAATTTCGTTTTGCTAGAAAGAGATAGAAATAAATCTTCGATGGCTTATATCTTTTTTAATTTCATAGTTAATCGAAAAATAGTTTTACTAAACTTTTTATTACATGAATGAGGATTAATTTTTTAAATAAAAAAAATCATGCATATTCTCTATTGACCTCTGTGTAAGAGTTTTCAAACTGCCAACTAGCCTGTGATGACAGCCGTGGTCAGTTTGGTCGAGTAGTAGTGAGGTAGTGTTGTGGGTCCCTTAAAACATACACAAAGACAAACATGAACACATGAAACCGAAAACAAACATCTTCTTTTTACACAAATATTTGCCCCAACCGAGAATCAAACCCAGAACCCGTGTATCAAGAGGCAGTGCCACTAACACTCGACCAAACTATAGCCATTTGAGCATTGCAGAAGAAACATAACAAAACAGGCAAACAAGCAATCAAATCTTTTTCACTATAACACACGGTTTTCCGTCGTGGATAGAAATAAAGATTTCACGAGACATTTTTGGGTCAAGTGTCATAAAGAGAGAGACAAAAGTACTCAACTGAGTGATCAGAAAGGTTTCTTCTTCCTTATGAGTTTCAGAAATGAATAAATAGAATATATATATATAAGTAGGTCTGAGAATACATGCGGTGAGATAATACACGTGTAGGGTGTTCGGCACATTTTTTCGCCCTTATACGTCTCCACCGAGGGGCACGGGCCTCCCTTCGAAACACGAAGGGAATTTAAGCCATAGTCCACCACGCTGGCCCAATGCGGGGTTGGTGGACCACTCGTCTTTTGAAAATTAAATTTTTCTAAGACGGGCTGGTTTCATCGCGATGTTTTCCGTCACCGAAGCAAGTGATAATTAGAAAACCTTATATAAATCCGAAAAGACGAACACAGGCCCGCACCAGGATTTGAACCAGCGACCTGGGCTATCACTGCAGATGGACCGCCAAATTTTTTTCAGGATACTCATGAGAACGTTTGCTAGCACTCTTGGCTCCGAGGTCGAATGAGTCGCGGTTATGACCTATGTTTTTTTTCTTTGATACTTTTTTTAAAATGAACTTATGACCATTGGGCCAAGTGGGAAAAGGCAGCAAATAATCTCATCAGTACGACAAATACCCTCAATTTTTACCCGGCATCAAAAAAGAAGGAGATTCAACTATTCAACTATTGTATTATGCTTCAAAATTTCGTTACATCAATATTTTTCTTATATTTTTTATTTTTTTATTTTCAACTTTATTACCTACGACGAAAAGAAAAACAAGAAAAGGAGTACCAGTAGGAGTGCGTAGGAGTACCAGTGCCTTATTGGCATTTTCTGGGTTAACTCGCTCCATCGTCGACCTCATCTATGACCTTGGTCAAGATTGAGGTCAAGAGTTAACCCATCTTATATTAAAAAAAAAAACTTACGATGTAAAAACTTCGGTCCACTACTAAAACTAAGGACCCAGTGCACATTCAACTTTTTCATTTTATTTATTTTTAGTAAAAACGCTCAAATAAATATCTGTTAAAACAAATGTGTTTCTTAAAAAAATACGTCTGTTGTGCTTGTGACAAAAGACTTCAGAAATATATTTTCTTAAAACTTGGAACGTTCGGAATAATTTTCTTGGAAAAAGCTTTGTTTTTAAAAATAATATTTCATCCGTAAGTAAAACACCCCCAGAGGCGATTCAAACAATCTTTTGATATGTTTAGAAGCTTTCGATATTTTTACCTTTTTTGTTTTGATTTCAAAAGAAATTCAAATCTTTGATTTTCACGGATTGGCGAGTTGTAAGTATTGATTGCATTGTTAATTTTTTATTAACTAGCTTTCCGTCCACAAAAAGCTAGTTAATAATATCGGATAGACGTGATAGGTAAAGATAGAGGTGTGGAATGGGACCTAGGTTACTTGTCCATGCAATCGAAGAAGCCTAGGTCCCATTCCACCCCTCACGGGTTGCCCCGTTTTAAAAGAACATCGAGTACTCGATTCGATGTGAAGTAAGGACAAACAAACAAATACTACAAAACTTTTTAACAGACTTTAAAACAGGAAGAAGGTTCTTTGGTAGACTATATGTATCTTGTCATTTATCTGTTTCGGGAAAGGCAAAGGAATCTATCTCCGTACAGCTATTTTTGAACATTGTCTAAGTTTTATTTTTATTCTTTGAGGTAAGCTCCTAAATTAATAAAATAAATTTAAAAAAATTATAAAAATGAAATAAATAAATAAACGTTACACACTCAAAGGCCCACATTAAGGTTTTCCCTTATGTCGGGAGTTATACATTTTTTTAAGTTAAGAGCTATACATTTATGTTATTATATGTTCTATCTTTTTATCACCTTTTAGTAAAAACGTTAACTTTTATAATGTACTTTACTTTCCATTTAAAAATATTCTTCAATTATCTAGTTTAAAGTCATCTACGTATTTAAGATTCATTTCATTCAAGACAATTAAACTTTTGAACTTTCGTGATTCATTTCGATGGCTTCAAAAATCGATCCTTGGAATTTTCGTCACAAGACGATTGACGTCAATGAACCAAGAATAAATCCTTTCATATTTTTAAAACAATGTTACAATTTAATTCGACTACTACTAAAATATTCAAATCTAAAACGGTCAATCAAAAACCTAGTACTTTTGAAAAATGTATCAGATCAGTGAAAGTCATAACTAAGAAATGATATTTATAAAACTAATGTTATTCATTGAGAATTTATTATTAAGAAAATAAAAGATTTTATTTTATTTTATTTAATAGCCCTAGAGTAGGATCGTTTCATCGAATTTTAACATTTAATTCGATGAAATGATCCTACTAAATAATTTTACTAGCTTTCCGCCCGGGATTTCGTTCCCTTGGGAATTCGGAAAAACTATGTAGCCGAATATACAAGGTGTTTCAAAAAAAACAAAAAAAAAGAAATTCCAAAACTTAATTTTAAAAGTGAAATAGTCGCAACTCTAGTAATCAGTTGCACAGTTTGACATCTACAAAATGAAAGTTTCATATAATTAATATGACATACTTGTCATGTTTGTAATAGAGCTGTGCAATAAGCTAAATTTTAATTAATTTTGGATTATTATTTTTTTGGGTTTTTTTGAAACACCAGGGTGTTTATAATATTACTGGTGTAACTAATGTTAGTTACTCCTTCACGCAATGTCTACTAGACGTATTCTGATAAAACTTTGCAGTAATATAGCTTAAACATCAAAATAACATATAGACTACATATTTTTTCCGAATTCCTACGCTAGTCGTTCATAAAAATGCAAATCTAGAGTCTATCACATTTAGTTAAAAATGAAAAATGACAGCAAATGGTTGGCAAAGGCTGTGTAGAGGTGTCAATGAAGGCTTAATTTCTTCGATCAACGGTTAAATCCATGATTGATTGACGCCCGTTAGCTTTTATGAAATAAATTTTAACTGCTAATATTGAGAAGCGCGTTTGCTTGTCATGGTTCTGTTTGTTTTTATTTTTAAGCATATGTATAAAAAAAACAAATCTCTGTCACATCAAGTCACGCGCGCCGACCGATTAAAAAAGTCAATTGAAAAACTTCTACCTATTTAATTTGGCTGGTTCATACGTCATTCGAAAGAAAATTTGATAAGCTAACAACTGCTAAAAAGAAACCTTAAACTATTTTTTTAAGACAGAATATCGAACGCGCGCATGACGCGTGCTGTGTCAAAAATAACACGTTGGTCTCTATGTAAAGGTTTCTATAAATCCATACGCACATGCAGAGCATTACATGGTTCATATGACGCCCCTTTTGACATACATTCTAAGAATGTACATACATTCTGAAGGGATAGATGAAACATGAATACTGGGATGATAGTTTATCAGCCTTTCACTCACGGTACAGCAATACCCTGACTTTCAACTTACAGTAAGAGTTGACAGCTGGTACATTTAATGGTTATCAGAATTCAGTTGTCTTTCTTAGAGGGAACGCCATAAATTTTATTTAGAAATGTATTTTATTTATTTAAAAAAATATATTTAATGGTAACACAGGCATACACAAACTCATGAAAGCAAAATGTTTGTAATATTTATTGGCATTTCTTTGAGAATTCTTTAACACTTGAAACCACACCAGCAACTGCAACTGCCAAATATAAAGTGTGTCAGTTTTGTGTTTCATTAATCTTATTTTATAAATAAAATAGAGGATGCCCAGGACTTCACATCCGTGGGAATTTAGAAAATTCTTCCTTATTCCTCATTATGACAGGAACCTTCATGCCAAATTTCATCTTTCTAGAACCAAGGATTTGAGATGGGCATTGATGAGTCTGTGAGTCTGGACCTTCAATTGTATATATTAAAATTGCATATCTCATCAACGCTTTTTTTACGAAATTCCCACGAGAACGAAGTCCCGAGTATCCTTTATTCATCACAAAAATGTGTTCAAGTTCTTACTTTATACTGTTTTTAATTAAATCGTTGTATCATAGATTTAACTTTAGCAATAAAAATTAAATTAAAAATTTAAAAAACCCCCCCCGCAAAAAAGTAAAGCGGACATTTAAAAAGTAAAAAATAATTCCTTTCGTTGAGCCATCAAATTCATTTCAGAAATACCTATATATATTTTAATTATCGAAATCGATGGATGGCACGATAGGGTTTGCTCATTAAAATGGCGCTATAATGTCGCGTCGGGGTACCGCTTTAGTGAATCAGTGAATAGTCAATCAAATGAAGGGTCTGATTCACTAAAGCGGTACCCCGACGCGACATTATAGCGCCATTTTAATGAGCAAACCCTATCGTGCCATCCATCGATTTCGATAATTAAAATATATATAGGTATTTCTGAAATGAATTTGATGGCTCAACGAAAGGAATTATTTTTTACTTTTTAAATGTCCGCTTTACTTTTTTGCGGGGGGGGTTTTTTAAATTTTTAATTTAATTTTTATTTCAAAATTTTTTAACTTATTTTCAAAATAATTAAGAGTGTACTAGTGTGCTGGATATCCTGGCCGCAGCATCAGCTCACGGTGTTGCCACCATTGCATTGTATGCATAATCAAATACTGAACAAAACGAGTCCAAACACGACATATCTGCTATTATTTTTTTAAGAGTTTGCTAGTGTTCTGGATATCCTGGCTGCAGCATCAGACCAAGAGTTCCATAACCCTGCATAGTTATTAAGCATACATGAGTATTTCAAGTTTTAGGTCACATGTATGTTTGAAAAGTAAATACACATTAAGAGTCTAAGAACCCTACCGCAGCTAACAAAAGAGCTGATGACCTTGAAACGGCTGAACCGATTTTGATAAAACGTATCTAAGAACCATCGCCAAAAACCCTGCTTGTAAATAAAAAAAACCGCATCCAAATCGGTTCACCCGTTTGAGAGCTACGGTGCCACAGACAGACACACAGACACACAGACACACACACATAGCGGTCAAACTTATAACACCCCTCTTTTTGCGTCGGGGGTTAAAAATGATTTTTTTTAAGTTTGAGTTTCTTTCTCTCACTAAGCGGAACCCAAAAATGTCCACGAATCATTGATCAAAAGATATTTCGATGGAACTCATGCGGTGTTTGATTGGTGGTTGCCGAGAGCATAATCGGATAACATTGGAAGCTTTCTCGAAAAAAAAAGTAAATAAACCGATAATTTGGAAATTAAGTAATGTTTTGTTTCCTACTTCCGTTTTCCTAGTATATTTTGTCCTGGGCTCTTCAATGATAAAAATGTACATACTCTTACGTCTTTCATTCCTGTTCGGGTAAGCAGTCTTATGTGGTCCTAAAACCATTTGAAACTATATTTACTTTCGTTTTGAGGATCAGGAAAATAGTATCAAACTCAAACTTAAAACATCTTTATTTTATGTATAGAACATTCAGTATATTACTTATAATAAGTCAAAATAAAATTAAATACATACTTACACATTCGTTCTTTTGACCCTACTGACTCTACGCCTATTCGCAAAGGTGCAGTCTTCCACAGAGAAGAATAGGCAAGAAACTCTGAGGGTGCTCTTTTTAATCGCAGTACAAATTTTCTTATTTTCTAGTTTTAACTAAATCTAAAAGAACTCTAGAGATGAGCAGTTTATTCCCATGGCTGCTTGTCAGATAAATTATCAGAAATTCTGTAATAGTCCTTTTTGCAAAGTTTTTGTTTAATTACTATAATACCTATAGTGAACAATTATTCCTAAGGAACATAGGTCAAAATATGAATAAAGTCATCTCTCCATACAACTTGTGCGATTAGCTGATTTGCCTGTGTGTACTAGAGGCATAATTTAGAATCCCAATCGAAAATTGCCAACTTTATTAAAATTAACCAAAAAATAAAAATTCC
Source organism: Aproaerema taeniolella (assembly GCA_949987775.1). Taxonomy (NCBI): domain Eukaryota; kingdom Metazoa; phylum Arthropoda; class Insecta; order Lepidoptera; family Gelechiidae; genus Aproaerema; species Aproaerema taeniolella. The sequence continues at coordinate 3,981,406 of OX465260.1, read as the reverse complement.
ATTGTTTTCGATAAATTTTATTTTTCCTTATTTTTAAAACTTCATTATGTTTCGAAATTGAAAAAAACGGAAAAATATTGTCTCATTTCTCAAGACTAATTTGATTTTTAATTTAAAAAATTCTTTCCACGATTTTTCAATTACTTTCCCTGGGGAAGTAAATGATTTTAATTAAAAGAAATAATTCAAAACAATCAAGCGGGAGGCTTGGGAAAATGGAACAAACGAAATTTAAGGCTCGATGTTGAATGCAAATAACCTTTTAGGGTTATTCTTGAACCTTTCGCTAGTATTCGACAAAAATACACCTCGCTTTTACCAAGCTTTTTCTGTCACTTCTATTATCCAAGTCTGTTAAAAAGCTACTGAAAGAAAATTGTTAAGTATTACTTTTCCGCCCAGGAATTTGTTTCCGGGAAAATCATGTACTTTATGTGTTTTTATGCAGTTCAAGCACAACGTGAAAACGACGCGGTCAAATATCAAAAGAGTGTCGAAATGAGAACGCCGGAGGAGAGAAAGCCTTTGCTAAAAGATACTTATATCACCGAAAGCTTGAAACAAAACATGTCCTATTATTGATACGAAACCATATAAAGTTCTCAAAGTTTCTTTCGAACAAAAAAAATCGACTGATTCAAAAATAAAACTGCTAAAATGTCGAGAAAACGGTCGAAAGCGGCTAAAAGAGTGTAGAACAGTGGCAAAAAGTTACCGTAAGTAGTTCCCGGACGACAGGGCGCGATAAATCACACGATATTGTGAAAATTCACTTTTTCCCGCCAAAAAGTTTTCACGTTAAAATTGGCAGCCCCTTTGTGGCAACTCATGCTGAACTGTGGGACGATTTTGCGGAATTTTTGCGTACGAAATCAAGAAACTTTCTTATCTAGTAAATGTACTTAGTTTTGAAGTAAAAAGTAAGTCAGTAATATCTACCTAGGGAGTCTATTCCACTAACCAATGGCGTCTTAATGGCGATTGAATGGCAATGGTGATCATTGTTAAAAGAAACTTTTAGTTTAGTCTGCTAGATGTCGCTATCGGGTTTCTACAATGCGGTATCGAAGTGTTACCGCGTTTCTTTATAGGAAATCAATTTTGTTTGCTTATTATTACAATCTACAAGTGCAGTAGATTGCACTTTGGGCTGAGAGCCATCTGCGCTCGCCACTTGCTCGGTGAAGCTGTCAAGGCCATCAGCGGCCAACAGTGTTGTAGTCATTTAGAAAAAAATGCTTATTATTACAATCTACAAGTGCAGTATTGTGTTTTATTTAGCTAGTTCTAGTTAGTTCAAAAGTGCAGTCAACAATCATTTTATCCATTTAAGTTGCAAAATTGAAATCTATCGAAACCTCACAAACTTCATGACAACCGGCCCATTGCCATTTCACCGCCATAATTGAAACGCCATTGGTTAGTTGAATGGCTACCCTGGTATTGTTAAGAATTTTACTTTTCATTGAATAAGCAACTTTACCTTAGAAACGGATCTGACATCTTGTAGGAAAAAGCTATGACCTTGGTCAAGATTGAGGTCAAGAGTTAACCCTTTTCCTAATAAAATAATATAAGCTAACGTCAGCTGGGCTAAAATGGACGCGTGAAATAATTTTGGCATGACGATGTCGTCCTTCCTGTTCCGTAACCCTAAAATAAACTGAAAAATTCCCCTCTTAATATTTACTTGTGCGATCAGCTGACTTTTTTGTGGAATACATAAAGTTTCGCAAGCTAATTTAAAGTCAACCCATGTACATTTCTAAAGTCACCCAGAACATAGTTTCCGTCCCTACATTTCGGGAAATCCTCGAGAATTGGCAACACTAAACGGTCCCCTAGAGCATTTATCCGTAATGCCTTTGGTGCGGTATGACATAGCTATTTCCCTGAATGTGAAAATTTTGAATTTTTCAACTCCAAACTTTTATGAATCTTATGAATATTTCATACTAATCTTGGATAAGTTTATTCTTGTTGAACCTAAGACGTTAAAAATGGATTTACTTTGCATGTTTTAATGTAATAGGGCGTTAGGGATGTTAGGAGAAAGACATGTACCCTAGTCATAAAGTCTGAAGCGCTAACTTTATGACTAGGGTACACTCTACTGATTAACGAACGATTAAAATATCAATAAATAAACGCTACGCACTTAAAGACCTACACTAAGGTTTACCTCGGTACATACATAAAGACATAAACAAACACCCGTGACCCGAGAACAAACTTACTAGAAAACCCCGACTAGAAATCAAACCCAGGAGCCGTTGATCAAGAGACAGCGCCGTTACTACTTCACCAGACCAACCTCAGACATTCAGCAAATAGTTTTAAAAGGCTTAACCAATCACTATAAAATATAACTAGAAACTACCATGATCACGTTAGTTTTCAAACAAAAAAAAATATTATCACAATCGGTCTATCTGTTAAGGAACCACGATGTCAAAGTCAGACATAGTAGAGACACACGACAAACTTTATATCATTCATCTTTTTGCGTGGGGGCTGACTTTGGACAGTACGCTCCGGCCGTCATGGCCAGTACGAGACCAGGCTCTTCCCCGCTAACCGATCATAGTGTGTACAAGGAGAAAGCCTTCTTTTTTATAAACAGCAGCAGACCGAGTACGATAGTGACAGCGCCGCGACAAAACCGCGGTCCTATGTCAAAATGTCAAAATTGACAACGCCATAGGGCGAGCAAGCCTTTGCGCGGGACCCTCGCCGCAGATCAAAGTGAAGTTTCAGCGTGGGCCGAGCGCGAGTTTGTCGTTATCGTGCTAGAGCTGCAGACTGTGATAGCCTGATAGACTGAACTACTAAATTCTAATATGTATGTATAAAACACAATATGACCGTTAAAGACTCAAAAACTACTGAAAGGATTTTCATATGGTTTCCCCAATGGCCAAAGTGGTTCAAAAGGAAGGTTTATGTGTATAATTGATTCCCAAAATCCCCACGGGAACGAAGTCCCGGGCGGGAAACTTGCAAAGAAAATTTAGGTGACTTTAAGTTTTAGTCGTTTAGGTGTTAAAGTTGTTCAGTTTAGCGGGTTAATTCACATATAAGAAGTAAACATAGGTGAAATTGCTAATAAAAAATTACCGCAGTAATTTTATTACTATCAAAAAACAAAAAGGTCCCATCTAAGGTCTTCCATCGGCAATAAGAAAATGAAATTCTGTATGGGTTCCTTGGGGAAATTTGCTCTATCTCACGTTTCTCTAATTAATTAAGGCCATCCCAAACACTCCTTTAATCACAAAACTTATAAAACCTATTTATTTCCCAGTACCTCCAGACATCGTAAGCGATGACACTTCATCAGATGTGTCAGTTCAGGAGTTGGAGAACGCAACCCTCACCTGCAAGGCGTCTGGACATCCACCTCCGAAGATAACATGGAGGAGAGAGGACCATGAGCCTATACTGCTCAAGAAACCACTCTCCAGGGAGTTTGATAAAGGTAGATTATACTATGATTTTATTACACACATGAAAACACTATCCTAATATTGCACGATTTCGTATACAAAAAATAGATTTGTTTGAGAAGCTACAAAAGCTTACGCAAATGTTAAATCTGAACTTTTAATATTATTTAATAAATTTTGTTTTGCTTGTTTGTGAAAACGTGATGGAAACGAAAATATTTTTGTTTTTATTTTTGTTTTTTTCGGTTACCAACATACCTAATGTAAACCAATACATTCAAGCACAACAAACATGCACTTAAATATGAAAACTCAATGCCATTCCGATTACAGGTAACTTATGGCAAACTTAAAATCAAGTTGTAAGAAGAATACAGATACCTACTACCTATATTGTGATGATTTACTGTGTGCATTAAAATATTTTAAAATGCACTTTTTTCCAACACTTTCAACAAGTAGAAATAGTAGATTACCCAACAAGTGAAAAAAGGTGAATATTTTTCGAGGCACTGAGTTGTATCCCGAGAGGAGCGAAGGATTCAAAAGTTGAATTCCGAGTGTAGCGAATACTTTTTATTATTGACTACGAGATAATAATTACTCTGTGACTGATTATGAATTCAATTTTATTTTATAGCGGGAGTATGCAACCTCTTTGCACATTTTCTTTTTTTTTTTCTTACTAAAGTCCGTATATTCGCGCATGTTCCAAATTCAAAATTTTTTATTCACTCAGTGAAACAAATTTATTCACTGTTTTTGAAGAATCACGGGCCCTTTTTCGGGAGTCAATGGTAATAACACCGGAAGTAAAATTTTTGAATCACTCCCGACATTCGATCGCTTATAACTTTTAAACGGCTGAACAGATTTTCATGAAACATGGCTAAGAACACTAGGGATAAAATTATCTATGACACACAAAAAACTAAACGAAAATCGGTTCATTTGTTTAAGAGCTACGATACCACAGACAGATACACATATCAGATATCTTTTTGCGTCGGGGGTTAAAAAGGGCTTTTATTTTTAATCGCCATTTTGAATTTCCCCACACACGCCACTTTTTTCAACGACTAGTATAATTAACCCTCGGCATACCAGCTAAAAATTTGTAACATGCCATACAAGGTGGGGTCTGACATACCCTAACAAAATGGTCGCTGTAATCAGATAGGAATAAGGGTACTGAATTATTATTGCATATTTTTGAAATTGAACATAACCTGAGTAGCACTATATAAAAAAAAAATGAAATAGATTAAATGGTTTGTTGAAAAAGGGTAGCGAAAATGCCATCTTCTGACTACTAATTTAGACTTGAAATCACCCTAAGAATTGATAATTACCAATTTTTGTAATTAAACTGACTAAATTTAAAAAAATTGAACAACGATAATACATCTTTAAATTTTTACTTTAATCTCGAGGTAGGAGTTCTTTAGTTCGCCATAATTGCATTTTGTATATGCTCAAATAACAACAATTCTAAACAAAAACGCATCAAGAGCCCTAAAAAACGCACGCACCACTAAACTAATGGTACTTGCCAGTGTAAGAACGTCGCAACTCCAGCTACTGAGAGCTTCAGATTCCGCGCACGAAAATTTTTGAAAATATATCGATTTTTCACCGCCTGGGGTTTATTAGACCCCACCTGGTATGCGGAGGGTTAAGAGAGAACGTTGTCTTTGCATTTTCTTTGTCATCTCGAGTGACTGTACAAAATGGAGAAGTTTTCCTTTATTTTACGGTCTGGTGCCTTTGAGCTAGCCTCTTTTATCTTATTTAAATAAAGATCTTAATTTTGATAGCGCTGTTGAGGGTTCGTAAAAATGTTAATCGGTGTCGTTTTCTTGTCTCACGGTCAGTTGCCATTTTTTTTAACTTCATGTTTTGTTGCGGCAGCGAAAACTGAGGGACATATCTAGGACATATCTAAAATAAAATTTACTCTGTATAAATTGGAGATCAGCTGATTTGCCTTCGTATGGGCAGTAAATTTTTTTTTTTAAATTTTTTACAGGTTTCTTAGGAAAAGTCACTCAGTTTCACGGAAAAAATCTCCGCCCAAGGTTTTTCTAACATAATTAAAGTCGTTCCATATACATGATTTTGTAATATCGAGGTTATTCTTGTTCCTCACTGATGGTATGCATTAGAATGAGATGTTGGATCGAGATATTTATGACAAAACTACACTGGGCGTCAAAAATAAGTAGTACACTTTTCAAATTGCAATTACTCCTAAACTATAGTAGTTACACTTATGAAATAAAAAGCAGTTTATAGTAAACTTAACGAAGTTTATTAAAGTTATATTTTATTTGGCATGAATAAAGTTTCAAACTTAAAATTAAGATAAATACTAAAAAGTATCAATTTTTAACGATATGTCAACCACTTAATTTTCACGTTTTGGAACTTTTTCACAATTTAATAACTTGTGTTGCCGCCTCGGGCTCTAATTACAGCTTGGATCCGGTTTGGCATGCTGAACACTAAGTTTCGGAGGCGGTGTTGGGGAATATTTTCCCATTCTTCTATCAGCGCATGTTTTAGAGCCCTGAGTGTGGCAGGAGGTGGACTGCGCCTTCTGACTAGCCTCCCAAGCTCATCCCAGGCGTGTTCAATCGGGTTGAGATCTGGGCTTCTCGATGGCCAAGCCATCAAGTTGATGCCAACCTCCTGAATGTACTCTTGTACGTGGTGAGCAGTGTGTGGCCGGGCGTTATCATGCATTAGGATGGCTCCATCACCCATATTTATTAAATATGGCCCTGCATACTCGTTGAGGATCTCCGAGGCATATCTTTCACCAGTCAAAGTCCCATTTTCTATTACCACAAGCTCTGTGCGACTCTCTGAAGAGATACCAGCCCATACGTGTACAGAGCCCCCGCCATATTGGACTCTTTCCGAGATACAAGCTTGAATGTATCGCTCACCGGGTCGTCTGTAGACTCTCCGCCGTCCATCTGAAGTGTATAAAGAGAATCGAGACTCATCTGTGAATAAAACTCTAGCCCATTCTTCTTCGCCCCATTGTACGTGTTGACGGGCGTAGCGTAGTCTTGCTACGCGATGCTCTGTCTCAAGTTTGGGGCCATTTGCTGGTCTTAGAGGCTTCAGGTTAGCTTCAGCAAGTCTTCTTCTCACTGTACTCTCACTGATGTAGTCTGTTCGGGTCCGAAGAAGCTGTTGCTGAACCTCAACTGCATTAAGGTGTCGATTTCTTAACACAGTGGAAACAATAAAGCGATCTTCTCGGGTACTTGTGCACCTGGGTCTGCCATTACCTCGTCTCCTTAGATGGTTTCCAGTCTCTTCGTACCTTTGCTTTACTCGCTGAACCGTTCTTAAAGTTACACCCACCCTCCTTGCAGTACGACGCATACTGATGCCCACTTCGAGAAAAGCTAAGATTCTTGCACATTCTTCTGGTGAAAGAGGCATGATTAGTCAAATTTACTCTCTGAAGATACCTATGCTTTTCAATTACAATTGCTTTATCAGCAGCGAATGTGTCAAACACAAAAATCCTAAGTAAGACAACACCTTTCAACAGTTTAAAAAAAGTGTTTTTATTTATTCGTTTTTTTTAAAGTCAAGCATTATAAGTTCTTATAATGCATGAAGTTTTTATTGAATAAGATTAAATTTTCTTTTTAACCTTTTTTGTTTCAAAGGTCTAAGTTTTATAGTTTGGGAGAAATCGCAATTTTAAAACTGTACTACTTATTTTTGACGCCCAGTGTATATCCCTTGCATATGGGGTGACTTTAGTTGGATCGAGATATTTGACGGCCGGTTTGGTCGAGTGGTAGTGACGCTGCCTCTTGATCGGCGGGTCCTGGGTTCGATCCCCAGTCGGGGCAAACATTTGTGTAAAAAGCAGATGTTTGCTCTCGGATCATGGGTGTTTGTGTTTGTCTTTATGTGTGTTCCAAGGGACCCACGGCACAAGGGAAAACCTCAGTGTGGGCCTTTGAGTGTGTAGCGTTTATTATTATTATTATTTTATTCGAGAAAAACCATTTTCTTCTCCCATTTCTGGGGATTTCGCCTCTATCGCGGGCTTGTGGTCAAAACGATATTATTATTATTATTATTTATGACAAAACTATATCACTGGCATAAAGGGTGACTTGAAATACTCCCCGTGAAAATAAAAAAAACTTTCCCCACGGAACCTATATGTAATTCTAAAAACAAAAATTCAAGCCTTTCGTCCACAACAACTAAACCCTCGCGTTCCACTAACTGACTTTTACAGTATACCTGGAAAGAGTAGGCAGCTGGCACATTCTAAGTTTTTCTTTTACATCCAGTCCAGCGTAGAAGGTTTTAGGAAAGCGTGAATATATTTTTAAAGTACTTTTGGAACTTAATTATCGTTCAATAAATTGAAAGTTTGGAAGTGGCATTTCAGTTACCAAACCACGCAGGGAAACCGCAACAAAGCCTTCCCCTTTAATTTTCTGCTACATTTTAATCCCCAAGGCCAAAACACATGTTGGGCCACAGGTGTGTTTGTAAATTGGTGGTAAGAAAGGGGGTGACAGGGGGGAAGTGCGGAGATGAGTCGTGCTTCTCATTACAAGAAGGTATTTACGGTGAAGGATGAATTATTTTCTCGGTAAAATAGGCTTTTTCGAGACACATCAGATTATTAAACATGACTAAGCCAAATTAGGATTTTGGCTGACTTTTTTGTAATTGAGACCGCTGTACGCTCTTCGTGTTAAACGGTATAAATATCAATTTAAAAACTATAATTAGCATTTCTCATAAGGGTTCTTTTTGAGAAGTGGTTAGATTTTCGGTTGCCTGGAAGAAATTGCTCTTTAGACATTATTGGCCGCTGTATTGTACACTATTAGATTAGGGTGTTATCATTATTATGTTTTTGGTGTGCAATAAAAAAAAAAACGCTTCACACTCAAAGGCCCACATTAAGGTTTTCCCTTGTGTCGTGGGTCCCTTGGAACACACAAAGACAGACACAAACGCCCATGACCCGAGAACAAACATCTGCTTTTTACACAAATATTTGCCCCAACTGGGAATCGAACCCAGGACCCGCCGATCAAGAGGCAGCGTCACTACCACTTGACCAAACCGGCCGTCGACATTGTAATTATTGTAAGATTATTACAATGTTTAAGACATTTATTACAAATAAAACATTAGAATAAATCTCTTAAACATTGTAATAATCTCTTAAATCTCTTTCTGTTATCATTATTATGTTTTTGGTGTGCAATAAAAACATTGTAATAAATCTCTTAGTTTACGATACAATACTCTTTATTTGCACAAAAGACGATAAAACAGAAAAAGTACAAATAGGACTTTTTATTGTATCAACTTTTGTAAAAACTTATTTATTGTTTGTTTGGCAGAACATAGTGAGTTTGAAATTTATGTTTTATTTTTTAAATTTTAACAATAACTATTAATCTAAATCACTCCCGATATTTACAGCTATCAAACAAAAATAACCACATCTAAATTAGTCCATCCCTCTAGGAGCTACTACGATACAATATAAAGACATACAGATACACTCGTCAAACTTTAGCACTTCTCTTTTTTGTCGAGGGTTAAAAATAGAAACCTTTTACTTCACAAACAAATAATTGCCCCTTCAAAAGTGTTGTCTGACCCACATTAGAACAAAGGTAATCTGAGCTTAAACAGGAATAACAAAGAATTTATTAATTAACCAACACAATTTCCAGCTTGTTAGCTTTAACTTTGAAAACAGACAATAATATTATTTTAAAATAAATTCTATTCAGTACGAGTTCAATGATTTCGTTCTACCTGCTTTGATCAAGTTGATCGGCCGATCCCGGGGCAAATTCCCAAATTACCAATCATCAAAGCTGATTGGCGTCGGACAACAAGGGGGTTAATAATTACAGTATCCTATTTAACAGGGTTACCAGACGAAAAACCCGAAAACATACTGTAAAGGCAAAAATGGGTCGAAAAGATATGAAAAGGAAGGTCCCTTTTAGGTCTTCGGATTGCGTTTCAACGTTGTTTCTAATAATTTTCCAGCTTAGAATGAGAGTGAAAACAAAACTTAAAAAGAGCTAGCTACCAACTCTACTCAGGCTCACTGTAAAACTAAGAACCATCTAGATGACTTCAGCTTTAAAACAATAAAAAAAACGTATTAAAATCGGCTTAGGAGCTACGACGCCACAGACAGACACATAGATACACAAATACAATTATAAAATCCCTATTTTTTGCCAACAGTTAAAAAAATAAGTTTTTCTGGGTAACTATGTTAACCCCACTGTAAATCCCATGAGTACCACACATGAGCCTACCATTAAATTTCTGTTGTTGTTTTTTTGCCAGTGGAGAGCTACGTGGGTAGTTCTTTGCCGCTGTGGCGCGTGGATCGCAGACAGATGGGCGCGTTCCTCTGCATCGCGTCCAACGACGTGCCGCCAGCCGTCAGCAAACGGATCACTCTGCTAGTTAACTGTAAGTTTATGCACGTGACTAGTTAACTGTCAGTGGAGAGCTATGTGGGTAGTTCGCTGTCAGTGGAGAGTTATGTGGGTAGTTCACTGCCAGTGTAGAGCTACGTGGGTAGTTCGCTGCTAATGAAGAGCTATGAGGGTAGTTCGCTGCTAGTGAAGAGCTACGTGGGTAGTTCGCTGCTAGTGAAGAGCTATGAGGGTAGTTCGCTGCTAGTGAAGAGCTACGTGGGTAGTTCGCTGCTAGTGAAGAGCTATGAGGGTAGTTCGCTGCTAATGAAGAGCTATGAGGGTAGTTCGCTGCTAGTGAAGAGCTACGTGGGTAGTTCGCTGCTAGTGAAGAGCTATGAGGGTAGTTCGCTGCCAGTGGAGAGCTACGTGGGTAGTTCGCTGCTAGTGAAGAGCTATGAGGGTAGTTCGCTGCTAGTGAAGAGCTACGTGGGTAGTTCGCTGCTAGTGAAGAGCTATGAGGGTAGTTCGCTGCTAATGAAGAGCTATGAGGGTAGTTCGCTGCTAGTGAAGAGCTACGTGGGTAGTTCGCTGCTAGTGAAGAGCTATGAGGGTAGTTCGCTGCCAGTGGAGAGCTACGTGGGTAGTTCGCTGCTAGTGAAGAGCTATGAGGGTAGTTCGCTGCTAGTGAAGAGCTACGTGGGTAGTTCGCTGCTAGTGAAGAGCTATGAGGGTAGTTCGCTGCCAGTGGAGAGCTACGTGGGTAGTTCGCTGCTAGTGAAGAGCTATGAGGGTAGTTCGCTGCCAGTGGAGAGCTACGTGGGTAGTTCGCTGCCAGTGGAGAGCTACGTGGGTAGTTCGCTGCTAGTGAAGAGCTATGAGGGTAGTTCGCTGCTAGTGAAGAGCTACGTGGGTAGTTCGCTGCTAGTGAAGAGCTATGAGGGTAGTTCGCTGCCAGTGGAGAGCTACGTGGGTAGTTCGCTGCTAGTGAAGAGCTATGAGGGTAGTTCGCTGCCAGTGGAGAGCTACGTGGGTAGTTCGCTGCCAGTGGAGAGCTACGTGGGTAGTTCGCTGCTAGTGAAGAGCTATGAGGGTAGTTCGCTGCCAGTGGAGAGCTACGTGGGTAGTTCGCTGCTAGTGAAGAGCTATGAGGGTAGTTCGCTGCCAGTGGAGAGCTACGTGGGTAGTTCGCTGCTAGTGAAGAGCTATGAGGGTAGTTCGCTGCTAGTGAAGAGCTACATGGATAGTTCGCTGCTAGTGAAGAGCTATGAGGGTAGTTCGCTGCCAGTGGAGAGCTACGTGGGTAGTTCGCTGCTAGTGAAGAGCTATGAGGGTAGTTTGCTGCCAGTGGAGAGCTACGTGGGTAGTTCGCTGCCAGTGGAGAGCTACGTGGGTAGTTCGCTGCTAGTGAAGAGCTATGAGGGTAGTTCGCTGCCAGTGGAGAGCTACGTGGGTAGTTCGCTGCCAGTGGAGAGCTAAGTGGGTAGTTCGCTGTCAGTGGAGAGTTATGTGGGTAGTTCACTGCCAGTGTAGAGCTACGTGGGTAGTTCGCTGCTAGTGAAGAGCTACATGGATAGTTCGCTGCTAGTGAAGAGCTATGAGGGTAGTTCGCTGCTAGTGAAGAGCTACATGGATAGTTCGCTGCTAGTGAAGAGCTATGAGGGTAGTTCGCTGCCAGTGGAGAGCTACGTGGGTAGTTTGCTGCCATTACCGCTATGTATGTATGTATGTAAACTCTTTTTTGCAAACTCTTACAGTCTTACAAAAGATATTACATATATATGAAAAGGCGGACTTATCCCTGAAGGGATCTCTTACAGTCTACCTTAGAGATGGCAAGATGGCTAGATCATATGAAATATCGATAACTATTTTTAAGAGAACCAGAGTAGAATAGGGTTTTCTTCATTTTTGTTAAGGTGCCGTAAAAGCAACTAAGGTACAGATCCTTAAGCTTGCCTGCTAAGCGTTGCAAAATGTATAATTATTGTCCTTGAGTTCTGATTTTTCTTTGTCGCCTGTCGCTATTAGTTCACGATTCCAGGCTGCTGATAATTGACCAAACTATCATATTTCTGGCCAGCCTGGGATCTTACTCTGTATTGTAGGTATTTATTATGACTTTTATAAAGAACATGTTTTTTCAACAGTTGCCCCGACAGTGAAAGTGCCAAATCAACTCCTCGGTGCCCCTTTGGGTACGGACGTGAAGCTCAAGTGTTACGTGGAAGCGTACCCTAACACCATCAACTATTGGATCAAAAACCGAGGGGAGATGCTGTTGGATGGGTAATATTTATGGCTGGTTTTACTGTAATGTATATTGAATGATGTTACCATGTTACCAGCACGATAAGAATGTTAACAAATCGTGTTGGTACGAGTACAGTCAAGTGAATGCAAAACTTGACTAATCCCGGTGTCAGAGAAGGTCTCTGGCTTAACGTACCCTGCGAAATACGGGATCAATCGTGTCAAATTACCGCTGTGGTCACCCTTAAGGTTCTCTGCCCCTGTGATCTTCACAAGGGTACAATAATTTTGTCTGAAATTCACTGTAATAATTTGATAGAGTTAAAGTAAATATGAGAGGTAACTATCCATGATTATTAAATCACAGCTGGTCAAACGATTTTAAAGGTCACAGGGACGTCCTTTGATTCTTGCGTATAATAGTTGTCAATACAGACAGTACATATTTAGTTTCAATTAAGGCGCATGGGTTAAGTTTCGCTTTGCACGAAAATGTATGTGACCCACAAACACGCTACACATGAAATGACGTCATTGATACACGCGTGGCTTGCTCGAATAAGCACTTACATAGCTCAACGCCATGCATGCTCTGCATGCTTGTACAGCGTGTATGGCGCTGAGCTACGTGGGCAATATATTCCAGCAAGCCACGCTACAGTTGTATGTACATAGTCGTGGGTTTCAATCCGTGTATAGCGTGTACTGCAGTGGAAGCGTAGACCCACGTTTTTTTTAAATATTATAAGATGGGTTAACTCTTGACCTCAATCTTGACCATAAGGACAAAGATGAGGTCGACGATGGAGCGAGTTAACCCAGAAAATGCCTATAAAGGCACTGGTACTCCCACACACCGACGGAACACAGCAAGCTGTTTGGCGTCGGACTTCGGTAAGAGGGTGGTCGCGAACCAGACGGCCCTTTACAGAGCCTACCACACCACATGAGACCATAGGACGACACCTCAGATTCAGAAAAAAATTAAAGTGTCGTTGCCTGGGATGTTACTAGGAGGCAGGTCTCATTTGTGTTTCCTTAGTCACCTCTTACGACACCCACGTTGTCAAACAAATGAATCCATGCAGCTAAAATGCCTCGCGTGGCCGTGCACACGCACAGCCTGCGCCGCGGCGGGTCTGCGCCTTTACTTTATTAGTTTTGAATGAATTAAAACTGTGCCCTATTCAGTTAGGTAAGGAACACGTAGAGAATTATGACATCTAAAATAATATTAAGTTGACCTATTGTGACCTTTTGTAGGTCATGAATTTGAGCAATAACACCCACACTTCGTCCTTGTTTCTTACCCCTCGGAAACTTTCTGTTATCAACTAAAATGAACCTAATAAAAAACTGTTTACAGGTAATTTGTGTCTATTTTTGTTTTGTTTTTCTTATTCCTAATGTTTTTGTTTTTCTTTTTTTATTCCACTTATGAGATATTTTTGTCATTGTATTGTTCCGTTCACAGTACCTACAATTGATTTATCCTTAGAGTATAAATGAAGCAATCGATTTATCTATTTCTTTAATAATAACTTTTAAGTCTTTTTGCTACTCGCTTCTCTTCAGATGTTTTTTGTAGTTTCTAAAGCTGGATTTTTATTGGTATTACTTTTTCTTTAGTTCATGTGCAGCGTTACTAGATGCAAAGCATTAATAGAAGTTTTCCACCCGTTTCTTCGCTTAAAATGGATTTTCAAGTTAAGAAAATGCTACGATATTTTGATAGAATATACAAGACGCCCGCAACTAAACCAACTTTGCAAGTTTTTCAATCTGCCGTTTTAACTTTAGAATAACCAAGTTTCATCTCGTTTCGTTTCACCGACGACGTTATAGCATTAAGAACATTTATTTTACTCCATATTTTCCATGGTTTTAGAGCAGTATTTTCTGAAAAAAATCAATTAAGATTAATGAGCTACCAATTATTAATCGGATAAAATGTTAAAAATATATTGAAATGGTATTTTAAAATCACGGGTTAGCTTCAAACAGGGGTTAGTGCGTGGGTGGGTTTATTAGTGAACCAGCCTTATTGATTGGTACAAAATAGTTGACCAATTATATCTAATTTAACGCGACTGCATATACCTAGGTTAAGAACAAGATACATGATGAAGAAGCTTCTTCATCATGAGCCTTTTTACTCCTCTGGTTTGGATCACAATTTTGAATTTAAAATCACCCACTTTCTACCTTTCATCCTAAAGGTTCATTGGACAACCTTTAGACCGATTAGGACAACCTATTTAATATAGATGATAAGTAAGAAGAAATATAAAGGGTAACATAAAGATAATGGTGCTGTTTCTTCCCAGGCCAAAGTACACAATAAGAGAAGAGAAGACTTCATACAAAGTGTCGATGTGGCTCAGCATTCGCCAGTTCGCCAGAAGTGACATTGGTACTTACAACTGCGTCAGTACCAACTCTTTGGGGAAGAGTGAGGGGACGTTGAGACTCTATGGTAAGTGGGTAAATTCAGAAGATTAATTATGTCACGCGTCCATGTTAGCTAGCCATGTATGAACGATTGGAATCTAAACTTCTTCTATGAAGTAGCTGGATACAGTGGGGTAGTAAATGATACGGCGAAGTCTGGTATCTGAGTCCTATTTTTATCTTACAGTTCCCGTTAATGAACTACAATTATTTTGTTGTTTTAAAACTTGAGGAAATCAGTCTTCGAATTTCTTAACGAAATCACACTATTAATAAAACAATTTCACGCAACCTACAAACAATTAACTTTAAAAACAAACATAAAAATAGAACAAGAAGTAAAAATAGAACAAGTAGACGATTTGGTTTATTAAAGTTCACTAAAAAGTTTATGAAAGTTCGAAAATGGGGCAACGTTCTAAAAAGAAAAGTTTTTTCGATAGAAATCGTAAAAATTGCCAAAAATAAAATTAAAAAACTTTGCTAACAGAAATGAATTCTATTTTAAAATAAATAATTACAAAAAGTTCCAAATATTGAAAATGTTTCTTGTTTTTTTTTAGAAATAAAACTCAACTCTTATTCAGAGGACTTCAGCAATCAAATCAGCGTAGCTGGAGGTAAGCAATGATATTTACATTATTGTTTTCTTTCCGTCAGCGTCTTTGTTCGCGTGGTAAAGTAACCAGCAGAGCTAAGATGATCGCCGTGCCATAATTATCACACGCCGTATCACACGGTCACGTGACTTTTTGTCGTTATCTCGTCGGACCCTAACATAAACTCATTTTTGTCATGTCATGGCATGTCGTTCGGTCAAATTAGCCACGTGAGATAGTTTTGTCATCAAACCCTAACATGAAACGCGTTTTTGTCGGGTCTTGACAGATGGATATGTGATATTATGGCGTGCTCGATTTTGAACGTGACAAATTTTTCCACATGAAAAAGAGAGCCCTTCCCGGTCGAGGAAAATCGAACGTTTGTTCTAAGGTGGGTAAGTGACTGGAAGTGGAGTCGGACATGGCGATCCCTTATCACAATTATATGATAAGCCTTTACGGAAGGCGTCAGGCTAGAAAAAATTAGCGAAGGCGCATTAGAGACATTTGTGACCCCTTCGACATAGAAGACCCAGAATTCCAAAGTTTGTGGCGAATTTCAAAGCCTATGGCTCAGTTTATAATCTCTAGGCTCACAATAGACCTAGAGCCCAAAAACGGGAATGGTCTCCAGCCCACTTAAAGTTAGGCTGCGGATTTCAATACCTATTTATCTAACATCAATATACTTTAATCACTTTAGTACTATACTGGGCTTTAGGTAAATCTCTTTCAACCTCTCGGGTGGTTAATAAGTCCATGAAATTGAACAACCTTCCCAAGGAACATGGTGAAAATACAAAAAAAAAATTGAGATCCCATACAAAATGCGCTATATGCTGATAAAATTTGTATGGGAACTCAATTTTTTTTTCATATTTTAACCTATGTTCCCTGGGAAAGTTGTTCAGTTTCATAGACTGACTAAGCACCCGAGAGGTTATAAGAGATTTACCTAAAACCCTGTATAAATAAATAAATAAATAAAAATAAACGCTACACACTCAAAGGCCCACACTAAGGTTTTCCCTTGTGTCGTGGGTCCCTTGGAATACACAAAGACAAACACAAACACCCATGACCCGAGAACAAACATCTGCTACTACACAAACATCTGCTGTATACTTTAATGACTTTAGTACTTAAGTATAACTTATGGGTAGTACTTTGTTAATTTGATATCTTGTGCTGCATATAATTTCTGGGCAATTACATACATAATACTCGTACATAGATAGGCTGATAAACACATTACCCTCCTTTGCGTCGCGCAGTCGGGTAAAAACTGACAGTGGCGTCATTTATGTGAAAAGTCTATGAATTTTCCTTTTTCATTCATAAATCGCGTCCACATATGGTCTAAAAAGAATGAAAGAATTGGCCAACCCAACATCGGAGCCTTAAAATAAAAAACAACTGTCAACTTTGACATCTAGTCATGAGATAAATTTTGTCATGACGAGATGTATCTCTCTCATATCGTTCATGCTAAGGTTCGTGACAGAGAAGATGACACGAGATATTTTATCGGCATGCCATGACATAACGCCACTGCGATTATCTTAGGCCTGCTGCAGAGCTAAGATGATCGCCGTGCCATAATTATCACACGCCGTATCACACGGTCACGTGACTTTTTGTCGTTATCTCGTCGGACCCTAACATAAACTCATTTTTGTCATGTCATGGCATGTCGTTCGGTCAAATTAGCCACGTGAGATAGTTTTGTCATCAAACCCTAACATGTAACGCATTTTTGTCGGGTCTTGACAGATGGATATGTGATATTATGGCGTGCTCGATTTTGAACGTGACAAATTTTTCCACATGAAAAAGAGAGCCCTTCCCGGTCGAGGAAAATCGAACGTTTGTTCTAAGGTGGGTAAGTGACTGGAAGTGGAGTCGGACATGGCGATCCCTTATCATAATTATATGATAAGCCTTTACGGAAGGCGTCAGGCTAGAAAAAATGAGCGAAGGCGCATTAGAGACATTTGTGACCCCTTCGACATAGAAGACCCAGAATTCCAAAGTTTGTGGCGAATTTCAAAGCCTATGGCTCAGTTTATAATCTCTAGGCTCACAATAGACCTAGAGCCCAAAAACGGGAATGGTCTCCAGCCCACTTAAAGTTAGGCTGCGGATTTCAATACCTATTTATCTAACATCAATATACTTTAATCACTTTAGTACTATAGGGCTTTAGGTAAATCTCTTTCAACCTCTCGGGTGGTTAATAAGTCCATGAAATTGAACAACCTTCCCAAGGAACATGGTGAAAATACAAAAAAAAAATTGAGATCCCATACAAAATGCGCTATATGCTGATAAAATTTGTATGGGAACTCAATTTTTTTTTTCATATTTTGACCTGTGTTCCCTGAGAAAGTTGTTTAGTTTCATAGACTGACTAAGCAGCCGAGAGGTTGTAAGAGATTTACCTACCTAAAACCCTGTATAAATAAATAAATAAATAAAAATAAACGCTACACACTCAAAGGCCAACACTAAGGTTTTCCCTTGTGTCGTGGGTCCCTTGGAATACACAAAGACAAACACAAACACCCATGACCCGAGAACAAACATCTGCTACTACACAAACATCTGCTGTATACTTTAATGACTTTAGTACTTAAGAATAACTTATAGGTAGTACTTTGTTAATTTGATATCTTGTGCTGCATATAATTTCTGGCCAATTACATACATAATACTCGTACATAGATAGGCTGATAAAAACATTACCCTCCTTTGCGTCGCGCAGTCGGGTAAAAACTGACAGTGGCGTCATTTATGTGAAAAGTCTATGAATTTTCCTTTTTCATTCATAAATCGCGTCCACATATGGTCTAAAAAGAATGAAAGAATTGGCCAACCCAACATCGGAGCCTTAAAATAAAAAACAACTGTCAACTTTGACATCTAGTCATGAGATAAATTTTGTCGCGACGAGATGTATCTCTCTCATATCGTTCATGCTAAGGTTCGTGACAGAGAAGACGACACGAAATATTTTATCGACATGCCATGACATAACGCCACTGCGATTATCTTAGGCTTGCAGATGTTTCAGTACGGAATAGGAAGAATGACATTGACATGACAAAATTTTGTCACGCGTCCATTTTAGCTCGACATGTATAAATGAATTTCATCCAATTCCATGTCATTTAGGCATAAAAGTGAAACAAACACACTCAGTTGCAGAGACGTTAAAGTTAATGCTATTTTAAGTAGCATACTGCACTTACTGCCTTGTTAACGTAAATAGGGTCGGCAATTAATGAAGCTACAATGAATGTTCTACAACTGAATGATTGACTCAAAAAGTTAATTTTGCTTAAAATACTGAGTAATTTCAGCAGACAAATGTTCACAGAACACGGTATTTGGCGGGTCAAGTAATTACAGTGGAGCCACTGATATCCCACCTTCGTAAATTGCAACAGAGAAACCTGAAAAGATTGGATCATGTTTGTAATGTCACATCATATCATCATCATTATCATATCAGCCTATTGCAGTCCACTGCTGAACATAGGCCTCCCCCAAGTTGCGCCACTTTGCATGATCATCCGCTTTTTGCATCCAGCCACTACCCGCTATCTTCCTTAGGTAATCTGACCATCTATGTAATGTCACGGTTTTTTCAAATTTCCAGTGACATATATATACACACTTTGTTAATACTCTGTCATTCAGTCTGTTAGTTAAAAGCATTCATAATTACTATATTTTCCTCCAGGTCTAACAGAAGCGGCGAAAGGAAACTCCCAGATTAAGTTAAGCTCAGAAAGGACATTGTTATTAATACTGCTCTGTTACGTTGTAAGTTTTAACGTGTTTACGTAGTGCTTTGGTCTGTACAAAGTATGTATGTACATAGTTTGTTATCGGTTTGTTGTGAATTGCGAACTATTTTTAATATTTTTAAAATTTGAGTGTTTTGGTGATGATCAAATACAAAATATTTTCAGCTATTCTTTAATTTTTATTTTTTTATTAATAATAACAATTATTCAATTGTTTTTTTTTAAAAAAAGGGCGTACGCAATCGTGATTTTGCCAATGTCTGAGTATTTTAACCTAAATTAAAATTATAAGGTGAAGTCGCCAATATCAAGAAAGTTGTAAATACGTCAGAGCCTCATCCGATGATTAGTATGATTAGAAAATGTAAATATTATGACCCTATACACACCAATAACGATTTTATCAGACCAGACCGGGAATCAAACCCAAGAACTACAGATTACTCTGTACTAAAAAAACGTCAATTTAAAAGTCAATATAACTCGCAACTCTCAACAAACTCAAAATATATAATTTTAAATGCTTTAAAATAAAAGAAACGTAATTCAATTACATTGTTTAAAACTTTTGTAAATATTAACTCTTAATTAAGTAACTATGTAAGAAAATGAAAGTTAAAAAGCAAAACAACGATTTCAAAATTTATGTACAGGATGTGACAAATTTTTTCTCATTCAAAAATTTTACCATTATTCGTGTAGTATAAAAGTTATTTGAATTTTCTTCAGTATCCTACTTTTAAGAAAAAAAATATACCTTGGTCAAATAAAATAGAAAAATACTGTACCGAACTCTGCACTCACTGACTTATCAATGCCAGACGTATATGGGCTGGTAAAAAAAAAATTGCATCGACAAACTTGATGTCAGAGACTTAATGATATGAGATTTGATCCATCTTTAATTTGATTTACTTGGCTTATTTGTTTTATAACAATTATAAGAGCTTCACGGGGGCGTTTAAAATAATGTAATTTTTTACCTATTAAGACATGTTTTTATATGCTCCCCAGATGTTCTTATCTGACACTTAATTATAAATAACAGTTTATGAATAAGGTTTTAAGTCTAGGAATCTGAAATCTTGCACCATGATTCCTTTTGTGATGATGAAGATGGCAAATAAGGAAGACTTTATTTCAGCGTTCCTACCGGAGCTAAGTCCCAGGCGATCGCTAATCAGTCATGTATTCCCGTTAAAGCCGTGTTGTTTTTTTTATGTCGTGGGTAAGTATTAAAATATTAAGTCTATAATAAGTCTTTATTTTGCTAATAATTGGAGTAATTCCGTTTTCCTACCCACTGGAATTTAAAATAAAAATTTTCGACTCTCTTGGAAATAAGGGATCTTTGAAATAAACAAGGTAAAGTTTATTTTTAATGGCAATTTCTAGAAGTCAAAGGATTTCATAGAATTTGCGACGTGCCAACTCATCCCAGTCACACTGTAAACGTCACCAAAAGGCACTCAGCGGTATTGATAGTTTGTAAGTATACCAAATACTGACAGTTTATCACCAATATCGAATAAACGCTACACACTCAAAGGGCCACAATAAGGTTCTCCCTTGTGTCGTTGGTCACTTGGAAGACACACACGAACACCCATCGCCCGAGAACAAACATCTTCTTTTTACACAAAAATTTGCCCCGACCGGGAATCGAACCCAGGACCCGTCACTAAAATCGTAAAAGGCAGCGTCACTAACAATCGACCAAACCGACCGTCATTGCTCCACCTATTCTGCAACCCAAGCACAACCCGTGAGTTGCGGCCCTGTTATGTCAGTGTAACTTAGCTTTGAAAGCAGTTAACGTTCGATCACGAATTTAAAAAAAAAGTGGTAGTTCTTTTATCTAGCTAGCTGTGGGCATAAACAAATGGCGGAGTCATACAGCCAAATCTTTTGTAGATAATTTCAACATTATTTGTCAAATACTTCTGAAATCTTTTGTCACATCCTGTGTAAGAGACTAGCTCGTGTACCGCAGTTTCGCTTAGACCCGCCAAATTGAAGTATTGTTTGTTTATCAACTTGTAAATTTGACGCTCGATTATAAGACTGTTTAAAAGAAATAAAATGATGAGATAAACTATCTTCTGCTGGTTTTCCTTTAAGTAAGTGCCCCTACTTAAACTTTTTTGAAATATTTGAATACGTATTGCAATAAGATGATAGCAGAATTATCATAAGGCGAAGGACGTCTATTTAAGAATGTACTTAAATAGTGCTTTAGTAATGCCAAATTATGATATGCAATGATTTTTTATAAAAGATAGAAAGAAATAAATAAAAACAGAAAGTAAGGAAAATAATAAAAAAAAAATTTAAATATTTTTTTATCTGTAGCCCAGTACACAATATACATACATACAGTGTTAGATATATGTATAGGGTGACTATCAATCTGTTGGTGACAATCAAGATCATGAAACTGGACAAATTTTCTCAGGAACATCATTCATTAAAAAAAAATACATTTTTATACAAGTTGAACGATCAGCTGAACCTTTGAATGGGAAGTGATTTTTTTTTTAAAGAATTTCGTGAAAGTTTCTTGAGGAAAATTATTCAATTTTATATAGAGAATCACTCCCTACAGTTTCGCTAACAGATTTAAAGTCACCCTTTTTTATTATAAGATGGGTTAACTCTTGACCTCAATCTTGACCATAAGGTCAAAGATAAGGTCGACGATGGAGCGAGTTAACCCACAAAATGCCTGTAAAGGCACTGGTACTCCCACGCACTGACGGAACACAGCAAGCTGTTTGGCGACGGACTTCGGTAGGAGACGGCCCTTTATAGAGCCTACCACACCGCATGAAACCATAAGACGACACCTCAGATTCAGAAAAAAATGAAGTGTCGTTGCCTGGGATGGATTACTAGGAGGCAGGTCTCATTTGTTTTTCCTTAGTTGCTTCTTAAGACACCCACGGAAAGAGATGGGGTGGTGTTATTCTCAACCGATCACCACACCATCACCACCTAGTTAAAAAAAGTATTTAATATCTATCCAAAAATTACTTGGTAGTATAAAACCAAGTATTTTTTTTACAGAATATCATCTTTCATAAGTGTAATATGAGATCACAGACGTAAATGGTAGAATGGTAGAATTTTGAAATATGCATATTCATACAAACAAGTAAATATATTACAACACGCCAGAAAAAGCTCGTTTCACCTTTCCGGGACAGTATTGTAGTAAGTAATATAATGCAGTAGTAATGCTGGGTAATATTTCATTCGTAACCCACGGGAGTGCGCGGCCATCGATCTATGAGAGTTGTCGCTCTCCCTGTCTCTCCCGGTATTGACTAGGAATTTGATACTGTGATGAATTTTAGAGAGTGGTTGTTACTGATTTATTCAATGCCACAAAGCTGCAAGGATCAACATGTTCTTCTGCGCAGCCAAAGACTTAGTGAGATCCTTCTCTCTATAAAGGTAAAAGGTACTTAGTACCTAGTAGTTGTGCAAAAGAAAAAAAAATACACTTCTTGTTTTCTCAAATTCCTAACTGTCAGTTTTTTTTCTTATTCACAGAGCTAAAACTGTCTATATTGAGGCGGTCGTAGGAGGCGGATTAAAAGATGATTTTAATCCGCCTCCTACGACCGTCTTTGTGTATATTCATTGATGTTTACGTAAAAAGTGACAATTTCAAAACTTTAGCATTACGCTCAATATGTTGTATTCACTATTAAAATGCTGCTCCATTCACGGCCACTTAAAGCACTTTAGTATTGCACTACATTTATAGCGCAGATCGCTTTGACACAACTGAAAGTTCTTTAGTTTAAATGTAATTGTCAAGCACACAGGTAATTTATAACTATAATTAGATGTCTCGCTTTTAATAGAGTTTAAAAAATTTCCTCTTTCCTACGGTTACTACCTAGCAATAAGATTGCCTATATCTACAGTTCTGTTTCATCTTACTGCCTAAATTTTTTGTCTGTCTGTTGTCGAATTAAAGAGTATTGGGTATTTTATAAGACCTGTGTTTATCGTGTAAAATCGCAGCTTATGATATTTAAGGCCAACTATTGTAAGATTTCATAAAGGATCTAAACTCAATACATCAACGGGAATACCCGGTCACAGCTGCATACTGCACCCCGCTTCGGTGCACGGTGTGAACCGAAACAAAAATGGAACGACCGACTGTATATTTTATCAAATAAATTGTCCTTTCTTCCTTTTCCATTGCACGCGGTCTACTGAAAAATATGGCTGAATTATTTTAGAAGACATCATTGTATTCTTCTTCGAGACATTTTGACGTTTTGGGAACGTTTTTAATATAATGTAGTGCTGTTTTCGATGGTGAGTATATTTTGAAAGGAAACTAACTACATAAGGAAAAATTTAGGTATGGCTGAGGAGGGAAACTGATGGGTGACCAATGTGGCAATTTTTCACGAGCGTTTCCGTGCTTCGGAGGGCACGTTAAGCTGTCGGTCCCGGCTGTTGTCGATTGACTACGTCGTTAAAACCAAGTCAGAGGCCATTGTGCGGTTTGAAAACACTGACACCAGGGTTAGCCAAGTTCGCCTCACACTTGACTATACCTACACGAAGAAAAAGAAGAGATATGGCTGTGTCGGGAACACGACCGTGTATTTTATGTTTGCTTGCATTGAATAGGCTCCAAAACTACTGAACCGATTTGAAAAATTCTTTCACCGTTAGAATCTTACATTATCCCTGATAAGCTACATAATTTTCCCGAATTCCCACGGGAACAAAATCCCGGCCGGAAAGCTGGTCATCAATATTTTACTGAATCAGATATCACTATGAAAGCTAAAACCACTTGATGCCACGTTTTACAAACAATATTTTGAGGGTTTTCAGATGAAAAATGCTTATTCAGTTGGCCCACGATACGCCAAAACCCTCGCACCTATCCCACCTACTGGCTTCTAAAGTATGCCTGAGAAGAGTAGGCAGCTAGTATATAAAACATTTTCCACGCCCTGTCCAGGGTGGAAGGAGTGGAAATATTATTCTTGCATTTCAATTTCTTGATGATTCCACAGAATAATAATGAAAAGAATGGTATTATTCGAGACTGAAACAACACTATGACAGATAAAATACAATCTTTACCTTTGTTACTGTAATAATTATTATTTTCGACTGATTATCAAATATTCAAACGCTAAAAGCATCAGGTTTAACTTGAATTAGTTATAATGTTATGACAACAGGGACATTTCCAACTACGAAAGGCCAAGGTTAGATAACATCAAACTTTGAATGTATAATAAGTTGTTCCAGGTAATGGAATGGAATTAGATGAATCTGTCTCAAAATCAGCTTTTTTTTTTTACTAAGCATAGGTAAACTCTTGACCACAATCTTGCTGCCCAAAGAACTAAGATGAGGTCGACGATGGAACGAGTTTACCCAGAATTGCCCTTAAAGGCACTGGTTATCCTACTCACCGACGGAACACAGCTAGCTGTTTGGCGCCGGACTTCGGTAGGAGGGTGGTGCAAAGTCAGACAGCCCTTTGCAGAGCCTACCACCGATTTATGGGACCTTCGACCGTCATCTCAATATGAGACAAATTGAGATGACGTTGTCCGAGATGGCGTATTGTTACGGGGCAGGTCTCACCAATTTTCCCAAGTCGACTTTTACGACACCTACGGGAAGAGATGGGGTAGTGCTATTCTGAACCGAACAACACTCGGTTAATTGCAGGTTAATTAACTGCAGAGAGGACAAGGAAGACGTCTGAAGATCTCCTGTCTACAATAATAATAATAATTTATTTATTTACGTAAAACTTAAGTCTAAATACAGTAAAATGTAAAATAAACAGTATGTGTACTAGGTATTTAAAAGTAAGACAAATTATGCTAACACTAAACAAAAATTTACGGATTACAAAATGGTTAGTAGGTCAATATGCTATTGTGATACCTAAACTAAGTATATGTATACTTGTATCTTAGGTATCGTGAGTTAGTAATACATTTTTGCCTATTTGTAAAATATTTCCATAACAACAATAAATAAGAACAACTTAACATTTTATAACTAAGCAGGGCCAATTAGGCCATCAAAATAACAATTAACATTACGTATAATTTGTACAACAATATTATAATTACATTTGCTTTTCGTAAGTGAGTTAAGGATTGGTATGTGTTGCGACACTCACGGGAAGAATATGCCTAGCTAGATCATAATTTAATTTTGATGTCTAGGATATTTTCTACAAATACTGAGTAACAAAAAAACATTGCTTTAAAAAAACATTTATACAGTAACAATACAAATAAAACAAACAGACAGGTATACAAAAACAACAAAAACAAACAAAAACAGACACGTACAATAAAACAATCAGTAAGACAAAACAAAAGAAATATAAATAGATGGGCCCTATTGCTAGGCAGCCATTTCTTCAATTTATTTTAATTTCTTAAACATCCTCCGACTTTTAGAAGTGATTTTTGTTTTTGTTACTGATCCGGTTTTTATTTAGTCTCTAAAACTTTTTACAATACAGTTGCTCGGAAATGGCACCGTAACATGGCCACGGAGTGTATGTTTACGTACCCCATAAAACACATGTCATGTTATGGAATTTTGAAATGAGAAGACGATTTTGAAAAGAAATAAAAAATTTGAACTAATCAGCAAATAAACCATTTTTCATATACCAAAATTCAACTTCAGTGACTATTTTGTGATCCAGTAAAGTATTTTTTTTTATGAAATGTTGCATAAAAAGTATGCAAAAAGTGAATAAAATACTGACAAAAATGTATGACGCAATAAAGAGTAGCTGGTTTGATAATTCAGTGCCCTTTTGACAAGTGAGAGTAATACCTTTTTCATAAGAGTAATACCTTTTTCATAAGCCAGTATGGCTTTACAGAATGACAGCAAAGAGTTTTTATGCCTGACAAAATAATTATTTCTGACGAAAATCTTGATTTTCAATTAAATAAAATGTAAAAGTTAATTATTTATTTTTCTTTTTCAATAAAACAAATCTGATTTCTAATAAATAATTGAACTATTTAATAATTTCTGTAGGCGCAATTGGCATTTTATTTACTTCGCCCTTGCCTCATAAATGTGGAAAAACATTTTGCTCGCCATTGTTTTGCCCGCCATTTAAAATTATTTGTTCAACAAAATCATTTTTGTGTTATAAAAATGTTAATTCCTTAATGTTTTGTGTTGTTAATCGTAAAATATTAGTGCACATTGTTCAATAGTAACACGTTTTCAGTGAATGTTGATTGAAAATAGGTACTTTCTTTTAAGAACTTTGGATATACCTATACGATGTAAGTTTTTGACAACATTTTTTTTAGTTTCGTTTCCTCGGCTACTGCATTGTAAAACGTTGAACAATATACGTGCCTTAGGTAATGTGTAACTGGAGCCCTATAAAACACTCGCTTCGCTCGTGTTTCAAATGGGCTCACGTTACACATTACCTACGACACTAGTATCGTTAATAACTATTACAATGCAGTTGCTCGGAAACGGCCCCGTAACATGGCCACGGAGTGTACGTTTACGTACCCCATAAAACACATGTCATGTTATGGAATTTTGAAATGAGAAGACGATTTTGAAAAGAAATAAAATATTTGAACCAATCAGCAAATAAACCATTTTTCATATACCAAAATTCAACTTCAGTGACTATTCTGTGATCCAGTAAAGTTTTTATGCATCATTTATTAAGTGATGCATAAAAAGTAAGCAAAAAGTGAATAAAATACTGACAAAAATGTATGACGCAATAAAGAGTAGCTGGTTTGATAATTCAGTGATCCTTTTGACAAGTGAGAGTAATACCTTTTTCATAAAGCTTCATGGTGGCTTTATAGAATGACAGCAAAGAGTTTTTATGCCTGACAAAATAATTATTTCTGACGTAAATCTTGATTTTCAGTGAAATAAAATATAAAAGTAAATTATTTATTTTACTTTTTCAATAAAACAAATCTGATTTTTAACCAATAACTGAACTATTTAATAATTTCTGTAGGCGCAATTGGCATTTTATTTACTTAGCCTTTGCCCCATAAATATGGAAAAACATTTTGCTCGACATTGTTTTGCCCGCTATTTAAAATTATTGGTCAACACAATCATTTTTGTGTTATAAAAATGTTAATTTCTTAATGTTTTGTTTTTAATCGTAAAATATTAGTGCACATTGTTCACTTGTAACACGTTTTCAGTGAATGTTGATTGAAAGTACTATCTTTTAAGAACTTTGGATATACCTATACGATGTAAGTTTTTGACAAAAAAAAAATAAGTTTCGTTTCCTCGGCTACTGCATTGTAAAACGTTGAACAATATACGTGCCTTAGGTAATGTGTAACTGGAGCCCTATAAAACACTCGCTTCGCTCGTGTTTCAAATGGGCTTACGTTACACATTACCTACGACACTAGTATCGTTAATAACTATAACGGCCAGTTTTGTCGAGTGGTAGTGGCGCTGCCTCTTGATCGACGGATCCTAGGTTCTATTTTTAGTCGGGGCAAATATTTGTGTAAAAAACAGATGTTTTTTCTCAGGTCATGGGTGTTTGTGTATGTGGGAGGTGTATGTGTGTTCCGAGGGACCCACGAAACAAGGGAAAACCTTAGTCTGTGCCTTTAAGTATATGGCATTTTTTTTCTACATTTTCTTTTTTACGCTTTGTCAATCAATCAATCATCTCAATCAATCAATTTATTTGCTTAAAAACATAGTCATTAATCAGGTCTTACAATAATAATATAGTATCTAATGTTTTACCACCATAGGCATTTAATGAAGTACACAAATTAACACAAATAAAAAAGGAAAAAAAATGAAAAAAAAAATTGATAAATAAAACAGGATTTTTTTTTAATTGGTCACAAGAAAAATGTCAAACAAAAAAATGCAAAATTAATAATTTATAAAATAAGAATAATAATTTATAAATTGAAAATATTTAATCTTTTTATAAAAATTTGTAAGTTAATCCAACAAATTACTGATCAAATGTAAACACATATTAGATTGGTAACGAGGTTTAAAAAATAACTTAATATTTAAAAAAAAGTAATAACAATAATTTCCATTGCAATTTAACATTTATATTCAAAAAAATCTTTAATGGAGTAAAAACATTTTTCTAAGAGCCAGTTCTTAAGTAAAGTTTTAAATTTATTTACTGGACTTAGTTTTATTTCGTTAGGCAACTTTTTAAAAAATTTTACGGCCTTACAATGGACATTTTTTCCGTAAATGTCTACCCTTGATCTCGGCACTTTTAAAAGGATAATTTTTTTTGCATTTCTAGAAGGCCTTTGGGGTAGTTTTTCAAAGTACTCAGGGTGCTCCCTCACAAATATGGAAATTTGTTGAATGTACATGCACGGTAGAGTCATAATTTTTGTACCTTTAAAAAGAGGTGTGCATGGTTCTAAAAAGTGAGCGCCACAAACTACTCGTACACATTTTTTGTCCAGTTCATGTTCAGGTTTCCAGAAAAGCGCCTGATGACCAATAAAGACAGGGAAGCGACTATCATCTGAGATCTGATAACCTGAAAATATTGGAACCTGGCTGGCTTGAATAATGGCTATTCTCGTGAGATTATGAAATGTCGAAAAATTGTGAACTGTACGTACAGTGTACACCACCTTTCACAATTTTTCGGTAGTTTCTAATATTTTCTTCATGCTGGACTGGGAGTGAAAGATAAACTTAGAATATGCCAGCTGCTAACTCTTCCCAGGCATTCCGTAAGAGTCAGTTATTGGGACATGAGGTTATTGTTGTATTGTGGGCAAAAGGCTGACTACCTTTTACCACTTTACTCATTTTCCATCTAATAACCCTCAGAATGTATGTATGTTATAATCTTACTGTAACAAATCGTTAGTATTCAATCGTCTGTACAAGCATGCACGTTTCCTCCAGATGTTTTCTTTACTGTAGAAACAACGATAAGAAAAGAAAAAACACCGAAATCATAAAAATAAAACAAAGGTAGGAAATACAAAAAAAAATGTTAACAAAAACCTGCACAAAGTCTCCGGTCTTTCATCCCTCGAGCACTCAAACAAGATCTTAATCAGTTCGATAAATCAAAATCTAGTCACAACAGCGGAGGGATTGAATAACAAAAATTGCGTTCATAAATCAGAGGATGCTGCTCCATCATTCAATTTTCCTTCATTTGTTCTGTTGGGATTTTGGTGATCCCTGCCTGTGTTAATTGTAAGGTATTTGGTAGTGGTACAATCAGGCACAGATGTTTTATTACATTAATTTTGTACTTCATTTTTACTGTGATTTTAGTAGTGACGGAATCGAACAATTTCTTCTGTTGGAATTTCAGTGATCGCCTTTTGTTAGGGGTACAATCAGGCATAGATGTTTTATTACATAAAATCTGTGTTAAATTTTAAATATGGTTGTAGTAGTTACAGAAATGTTTATTCGTCAGAGTTACCACTCTTAAATACGAGTGTAAAATGTTGTTTATAAAGTAGGTTGTTTTTTACTGAACCTTTCAGTGTATTTAAATTACGAACATTATGACTGTGTTTGTAAATAGAGAGTGATAGCACTGCAGACCACATGAGACAATACTTCAGAATCAGGTAAGAATCCTAAATAATGTAAACAAATTCCTCGAAACATTTCTTAAGGTAAAACTCGAGTAGTAAATATATATGAGTATAATGTAAAGCACCACAAAAATTAATTAATTTGCATAAAATTTTAAAATATTTACATACAACATTGATATAACTAGGTAAATTATTAACACGATCAAAAAATACATTTTATTTGTTCGAATATCACTCCGTCACTCCGAGTCCAATAAAAATGATCACATAAAGTGTAATTATGCCTCCCGCTGAAGGTCGGGACAAAAAATGGGTAGATAACAATTACACGCACCTGTTTGTGACTTTTATGATTGTTTATTGATCTGTTTAGCGTGCTTTTCTGTGATATTTTTTCAATTTTCAACGTTGATGCTTGATTTTCCTAAAAAATGAAATTACGATTATTTTCGTGTAACAGAAATAGGTACTACGAAGTTATAGGTAAAATTTGTTAGAAATAAAATATTTGGAGTGTATTTAACCATCAACTTATAATTTACTAGCGTGACATATAATATGTGACAATAGTAACATTTTGCATTAATTCATAATCAATAAACAAATACAAAAAATAAATACAAAACAGACATTTTATTGCTTATTTTAATGAGGCACTTATTTTAAATACCTCATTATTGATTAACTTATTTCAGGATGCCCACTCTTCATTTCATTATCAGGTCTACTTATGATTAACTAAGTTACAGTTTATTAATGACAATTAAAATCAAGGCATGCAAAAATTATATGCAGTGTGCGTGTGCATGTCTCTTTTTGTGTGTGTATCTGTGTGTTACGAGGAAGATTATTTATGCAAAAGAAAACATTTTATTCAAAACGAAACACATTTATAATCCCGAGTAAAAAAGTTAAAAAGTAAATGAAATAAGTACAAAGATTAGTAATAATGACTAACTCAAATCAAATGATAAAATAAAGATAACGTCTGTTTAATAGAACTAAGACCACTTTTGCTTCCAACTGTACGCGACTGTACTTTTAGACATATGCTCGTGTCAGTGCGTCGTCGTCTTCATCAATCTTGCGGTGAGCTATGGGTGTTAGCGCGTATCGGAAATAATAAGATATTTATTGTTGTTTACTTTTTTAATTATTCTGTACGATCGTTTAGTTAGATTTTTTGTGTACGGTCTGTGACAGAAACTGCGTGTTGAGTTAATACATATTTGTTTTTGGTTTTCTTGTTTCAACTTTAAATTAAAAATAGCTTATTTCAGAGAAAAATATTTTCTGTGAAAATACTGTCCTAAGACTACGTGGTTCGACCACATAGTTCGATCGATCGAACCATATCACACTGACTTTTAGGAAGCTTTTTGAAGTAAAAACTTCTTTAGCGGCGTTGTGCACTTTGAAGTATCGGTAAAAAAGGTTAAACTCGCGTCAGGACACGTGACGGACAAGTGACCCTGATCGAAAATTCGTAAGGCGGAGGGGTGTTTAATAAATATAGGAAATTAAAACTGCAAAAGTCAAGATGTCACGAAGGGGTGTTTAATAAATTATATAGGAAATTAAAACTGCAAAAGTCAAGATGTCATCCGGTGTCAGCATAGAAAAAAATAAATTAAATATTAATGCACAACGTTAATGTTCAAGTTCTCACTTCTGCCGGCACTCCCGGAGTGCAACCCGTTGTTTGTTTTTCTTTTTAATTTTTTACTTAATTAACATTAGCGTTTAGGAAATAATCTTACAAGGAAATATCATTACAATATTACAAAGGCACCTCTATTTGCTTTATTTAAAAAAATTATAGGAAAACCTTAGTTGTTCGAAATTGCCTCGGGAAAATTTATTCCAATCCCTTTTAATAGTTTAGATTCCTATTCTAAAATATTACAGAAGCAAAGACAAAGAACAAATAAAGAATCTTCGTTCCTCGCTAAAAGCGGTAACTCATTAAGTATAATGTACCTATCTAGATGCTTTTAACGGTGCTAATGGGACACTGAAATACCAAAGTAGATATTAACATTTTTTATTCACGAATGCAAGTTTTTAAACTCGGAAAAGAGGATGGATTTTTCAAGGTAAGTACTTCAAGGTGCTCTCAAATCATAACTGAGCTTAATTTAAAGTCTACGAAGCGCTCGTAGCCTGAACCAATCAGTGAGGTTAAGCAGCGTATACAAGGGTAGGGAGATGGATGACCAATATGGCAATTTATCACGACCGTTTCCGTGCTTCGGAGGGTAATTATCAAGGGGCCAATTGGCGGATTAACACCAGGTTAATCCAATTCTAACACCAGGATTAGTCAAGTTCGTCACGCATTTTACTATACATATACGATAAGAAGAAGAAGACTGAAGCATCAGATGTCAGTACATATTTTCCGCGACAACAACTACACAACAATTGCTTTGCTTGTGGTTGGGTAAAACAGTAATTGTGCGATCAGCAGATGGTATTATAATATACACATCAACGCGGTCTAGGGATATTGCACGATTTTTCATACAAACGAGGTCTGTTTGAGAAGCTATAATAGCATACTCGTGATACATAGAGGGCTATAATTTTCAGACGAGCAAGTGCTAAACCTGAATTTTTAATTCTAATCAATAAATTTTGTTTTACTTGAAATTTGTGAAAACGTGACGAAAATTGAATTTTTTTTTGCGTAAATTCGACCATTTTCATACAAAAAGCAGGCAAAAAGTGCATTTTCGTTTTCGTTTCCGTCACGTTTTCACAAATTTTAAGTAAAACAAAATTTATTGATTAGAATTGAAAATTCAAGTTTAGCACTAGCTTATCTGAAAATTATAGCCCTCCATGTATCTCGAGTATGCTTTTATAGCTTCTCAAACAGACCTCTTTTGTATGAAAAATCGTGGAATATCCCTAGACCGCGTTGATGTGTGTATGTGAAGTCGAAAATATTTTTAAGAATTTTAAATAACAAGAGTCAGTCCATAAGTTTCTGTAATCTACACTTGTACATTGCATTGTGGTACATTAAAATCATTGTCTAATATTTGGTTACCTTAAATTAGCCGTCGGAAGTTAAGTATGTCGATGAGAACATTATACTGATCAAGTTTCCCCAAATAATATAAAAAAACATGAAAAAAAAAATTTCCTCTCTACACAGTTTGACAATCATCTAATTGCCTCGGTATAAGAAGTAAAATTTTTTGAGAATCAGCCTTCAAAATTTCATTAGCTAATTTAAAATCTAACTATATAGCATAAGTGCTAACAATCCAACATACAGGGACGAATAAGTAAGTGAATGTAAAGTTTGACGGGTTCTCAACTGTAATAGCATTATGTCGGAGGACTCTAGCACCAGTCAAGTCACACTATTTCTCTAAAAGCAAGAGAGGCGTTATTATTTAAGTCGACGCTTGCTGCTGACGGCTAGCGTTTGGTCTAAGTCCTGAAAACCAGCGTTGGGGCCTCGGCTTCAATACATGCTGAGCTGTGTCCTGTTTGACATCGCACTACAGCACAGTCCACTTTTATACGTTGTTTTGTCGTTTTCTGTATGTGTTCTTGTCCTGTGTTTTACATTTCATTTTTTTTTGTGTGGTAGTTTTTATGTCAAGTAATTGTTTTGAATCTTGAATACAAGAATAAGGATATCAGAGGGAGAAACAACGTCAATGAACTCTGCATAAATAAATTTTCTTGCATCCACACAACATCTAACCCCAACAGTAGCAAGGCTTGTACTAAGGCTGCTATAGATAACTGATTTACCACTTTCATTCGTTTTTTACCAACTTCAAAAAAGAAGGAGTTTCTATGTTCGACTATATGTATTTTTTTATGTCTGTTCACCGATTTCTCCGCCAATTATGGACCGATTTTAAAAATTATATCTTGTTCGAAAGAGTATACTCCAGAAGTAGTTCCATATAAATTTTATCGAAAATGGTTTAGGGCTTTTAAAACAATCAGCAAAAACAAAAAAAATACTATAAACTAGTATTTTTTGGCATTGTAGTCTGCCGAAAAAAAACTAGTTATCTACTTTATGCGAACTGTTGTTGGAATTGAAGTCGGTGACTCATACGTTTTTATATAGGATGTAAATATATTATATATTATATAGGATGTAAAGGATAGTTTATCGAAAATGTTGTTTAACTCAAGCGTGGAAGCGTGGAGAATCGTCTTTGTGCCATAAAACCTAATAAAAAAAATGTGTGAAATTCACAAAAGAAGATGATTTTACTTACGCTACCCAAAGTTAGCGTCAGGCCGATAGTTTCGATTCTATACGAAAACCTTCATCAAAGAGTGAAGAAGTTCATACGTCGGCACTCGCAACAATATAGAATAAAATAGAATAGAATAGAATAAATTTTTATTCAGTAACATACACCTAATATACAATATAACTTATGCCTGCTATGCTGTCAACCACGCCGACTTTTTGTAACACGAGTAATTAACCGTGTTATCTTTTGTATAATATTCACGATTACGTGAAATTCTTTTAAAAACGGCATAGGTAAATATTTTTAAAAACATTTCGTCAATCTCCTATATTTTGAACAGAAACAAAATTTAGTATGAGAAATTCCTTTAAAAAGCTACCTAGATGACAAAACATACTTCGCGAGCGTTCGCGAGTGTGCATGTGCATCTTAGTTCATGTCATCTCGTCTAATATAAAGCTAAAAGTATAGGGTGGCTATTTCACTAAAGGATGGCGTCTGAATTGCGGTGGAATGATAATAAAGACCATTTATTTATTTATTTAAGCTTAGTCTTACAAGCCAGCCTAATAACACAACAGGAAACAAGAAGTTTAAACATAATCTAACAATTTTCGTAATGTTTATGAATTTCTCCCAATGTTCTTGCCCATTCAAATGCAAATAGATCTATATCTGGTGATGCATTCAAGAGGCCACGGAGGCCTCTTTATTTCATTCAGGTGGCGAAATTTAGAACCTCATACATTTGATAGGAGCTACCTTAACTGTGGGCGCCATTGCTAACTGAATGTAAAATTGCTAGGTAGTTAGCAACTTACCTATATACAGTTGGCGGTAGCGCTGCTGATCAGGGCGGTTGTCAACAAATGTATGAGATTTCGATAGTTTTAAATTCTGCCACCAGAACGGAAAATGGTCACCATTCTCATTCAACCGCCTTTGAGACGATATTACGAGTATTTAGAGAGAGAAAGAGAGAGAGAAATACATTTATTCATGTAACATACAACACAACACAAAAAAACAATTAACGAAGAAAGTACATTAGGTAAACATGTAGGTACTAGGTACCGCATCGGTGAATTGGCTTTGGCTCAACTTAATGTTGTGATAGTGCCACAACGCTGTTAATTCTGCCAACACCCAAACTTCTTCGGAACGCGTCCCATATTAATGTATAAATAATAATAATAATACTGTAAAAAAATAATAAATAAAATATTAATGTAAAAGTGTACGAATCAAGGTAAGTAAAAAATAGAATAATCAAAAACGACGATGGAGCCAGTTAACCCAGAAAATGCCAATTAAGGGCACCGACGCACCGACGGAACACAGCAAGCTGTTTGGCGTCGGACTTCGGTTGGAGGGTGGTCGCGAACCAGACGGCCAGACACAGAGACTACCACACCGCATGAGACCATTGGAGGCCACCTCAGTTTCAAAACAAACTGAGATGTCGTTGCCTACGATGGATTACTAGGAAGCAGGTCTCATTTGAGTTTCCTTAGTCGCCTCTTACAACACCCACGGAAAGAGATGGGGTGGTGTTATTCTTAACCGATCACCACACGGCGGCATTCGAAATGCCTTTTAACTATTTACATATAGATCAATACTAACAACCGTATGCTCTAATAAAATAAAGTAATTGATGTACCACATTCTAAATGCACATAATGAAAACGCATTTCACGACTGCATCCCACATTAGAATTTCTACAATTGAATTGCCTAAAATAGTCGGAAACAGCTGAATGCGACACGATGTGATTACCAGATTAATATTAATATGAACCGGTTTTGAACCGAATAATAAGCTTTTGACCCGTCTATAAGCTGGATATTATCTATGTAGTGTTAATTACTAAGTGGTGCGTGGTCTAAAATTGGATTCTCGTATAATTAGGTCGTCGGATCCCATGAAATAGCTACGGTTGCTTAGACTTGCAATAAATTAATAAAACCGACTGTTTACAAGCGAAAATCTGTGAATAGAATAGAATAGAATAGAATAGAAAAATATTTATTTTATAGGACATTCAGGATGTCACTTAAAACAAGTCAAGATTACAATGAAATACATACAAACATACATTAAACGATTTAAATACATATATAAGCATTCGTACCTCTGATCCTACCGACTCTATGCCTATTCGCAAAAGTGCAGTCTTCCTCAGAGAAGAACAGGCAAGAAACTCTGAGGTTGCTCTTTTAAATCGCATTACAAATTTTCTTATTTTCTTGTGATTGTAGACGATCATGAAATTGCATAATATAAATAACCACCTTACATCTACGGCACTTTTTGTGGAAAATAAATAATTATTTGTGATACAAGGGTGGGAAGTAGGTTATTCTCAGGCTCACATATGAGTTGATGTATGTGAGCCCGAGCCATATGTCACTGCAAAAAAATCACGTTTGTTATATGGGAGCCCCCTTAAATATTTATTTTGTTCTACTTTTTAGTATTTTTTGTTATAGCGGCAGGCAACCAAAATACATCATCTGTGAAAATTTTAACTGTCTAACTGTTACGGTTCATGAGATACAGCCTCGGACAGATGTATCTATAAAAACGATCAAAAAAATCACGTTTTTTGGATAAGAGTCCCCTTAAATATTTGTTTTATTCTAATTTTTAGTATTTGTTGTTATAGGGCCAATAGAAATACATCATCGCGAAAATTTTAACTGTCTAACTGTCATGGTTCATCAGATACAGCCCGTTGACAAATGGATGGACGGACGGACGGACAGCGAAGCCTTAGTAATAGGGTCCCGTTTTTTCCCTTTGGGTACGGAACCCTAAAAAAGACTTCCTCTTTCGTAGCTAGGAAGTGCTACGAAGTACTACGTACTGGCTATGAAGTACTACGGCAGTATGACTTAGTATGTTTTTTTTTCTTTTTTCGTAATAAAACACTTAAAAACAATATTAGCCAAAGAAAAAAAATGTTTTCACATACCTTGGAGTAAAATTACATAATTTTTCATTCAAACATTTTCTCACAGAAAAAAACGATGATTGGGGCCCTTTATCCTTTGAAAGCCTGACTTATATATTAGACCCTAACTCAAATAGCATCAAAGTCAAGAGCCCAAAGCCATTAGCCAAATAATCGGATAGCGTTTACAGCAAAAACATGATCGATGTGAGCCCGGCAGTGTTCGTTGCTGAAACGTGAAGAAATAGCATGCAAGTCCATTAGTTTTAGACTAAGAGCTGAGTGGATTTATGTGACTCTTAATTTTTTTTGAAATTTTGAAAATTGTAAAAAAAAATAAAGAGTTCTCACTACAATTATTATTTTTGATGATTGTTTATTTATAAAAAAAAATTGCCACTACAGCCAAAATTTTTAGAGAAATAGGCATTCAATAAATGAATAAATAAAAATCGTATTAGCTCCAACATTCATTGCTTATTGCTTCTATTTTTAGCATATAAAGATAAGAATAAAATTATATTTAAAAAAACGTATCAAAATCAA
Organism: Aproaerema taeniolella; assembly: GCA_949987775.1. Classification (NCBI taxonomy): domain Eukaryota; kingdom Metazoa; phylum Arthropoda; class Insecta; order Lepidoptera; family Gelechiidae; genus Aproaerema; species Aproaerema taeniolella. The sequence continues at coordinate 3,944,030 of OX465260.1, read as the reverse complement.
TCCAATAAAGTACTTACAATCAAAAACTTGTTATACAAAATACTAGCTTCCCGCGCGGGACTTCGTTCCCGTGGGAATTCGGGAAAATCATGTACCCTATGTCCATCCTCGATAATGTAGGATTATAATGGTGAAAGAATTTTTCAAATCGGTCCAGTAGTTTCGGAGCCTATTCAATGCAAACAAACAAACAATCAAATCTTTCCTCTTTATAATATGTATAGATATAGACTAACGAATAAGTCTAAACATTGATTTTTTACTTACCGTAACATACATAAAGTTTACGCATTGTGTAATTTTGTGTTGTGTTAGTGCGTGAATGTGTGGCTGTGTGTACACATTTGTAAGTTTTGTGTTAAGCAAACGTTTTATACACCCCTCTCCTAGCCAACTTGTTTCTACTTTCGCATGTGATGCGCTTAGGTCTAGCACAAAATGAAGCAAAACAAAACATGCACTATCTCATTTCAGGCTAATGGAAATGGCTTATTGCTGCAATGTCTATTCCAGAGAATGGCGAACAAGTTCAACCTACTATCTTATACAGAGAAGCACGTTTTCATGGCAAAACCGTCTTTAAGACAACTGCATAGAACACACTTATGAAAACGCTGTTCACTTTACAAGAAAATCTCTTCTCGATAATGTTTTAAAGGCTAAGAAGGTATTCTAGATCAAAAGGTGAAGCTTAAACGAAGCGTCAGAGCAAAAGGTGACAACACCACACAAAACACGATACAATCATAAGTACAAGGTGGTAAGACTATACTTGCTTTATTTCTCTTTTTACTTAGCTTGTTCTTCTTTTGTTAGCACTACGCGATAGAACGAGAAACATACGACAAGATTTCCTCACTCGTCCATGTTAGCTATGCTGGAATACAGAAGTTCAGTTTGTAACAAATCGAACCTATGAAATTAAGTATATAATTTTGTTAATTGGATGAAGGTGTGATCTCTTAAACTACTTAAAGGCTTAAAACCTATTTACACTATTTGAGATTTCTGGAGATAGACTACTTTATATTCAGAAAATTTGCGTGCGACGCTGCAGGCACAATACACAAGGATACACAACACAAGACATATAACATCGAACATAGTGTACAATAAGGCGGCCTTCTTGCAAGAAAGCAATTTCTTCCAGGTTACTTTAGGGTAGGAATGTCCCAACAGATTAACTATTAATTAATAAATGCATGTAAACATCTCAGTACATTGAGTTATTTTAAATTAGCAGGCGAACTCAAGGGAATTATTCTCCCTACGAAATCAAACAACGTTCCCGGAGGAACCTATATAAAATTTTCAAAAATTCACCTGTCCATACAACTTGAACGATCAGCTGATTGCTAGTATAAGAAGTAGTTTTTTTTTGAGAATATCATATTCTATCATATGTTATAGATTATGTTCGTTAGGCATTTTCCGCATTTAGCCTCTAGATCAGTGCTTCCTAACCTTTTTAATATTGTTACCCCTATAACTTATGAGGAAAACTGATTTTACCCCCCTTTAAAATGTTATCAAATAAAAAAAAAACAAGAAAATATCAAATCAAACAACACAAAAAATATTTTATGTTGAGAGAAACTCTTTTTCTTTGTGTGTTCTCTGTTCGGTACCTCTGTGTGGTATAAAAGAGATTAAATTTTGCACCAATTTCACCGCATAGAACTTTGAAGAATCTCGAGTTTGTAGTACTGCCACGAATATGGTTCACCATTATATTTTTTTACGATTCTAATAGTTAGGTTCTCCGTTACTCCCGTAAAATAGCTGATTTACCCCCGCAGGGGTAATTAATTACCCCCAGGTTAGGAACCCAGGCTCTTTTAGATTGAGCCATTTAGCGTAAATATAATATCATATGGGAAATGTTGTTCAGTTTTAAGAGGAAAATAAACCCCTAAAGTTATGCTATCTAAATCAAGTCACCCATTTATAACATAAGTTTTTTTGGGGATATTCTCCAAATAACACAACAAAAATATGCAAACATAAAAGTATGAGGCAGATATAAACAACGTACCTAAAAAGCTGTAAAGATTTTAGTCGGACCCTCATCTTTTTAATGGCCCGAGAAAATACAGGCCGAGATAAAGCCTTTAGAGCCGTGAAAGAAGATCAAAATCTTTACTTGAATATTTTAAAGACGCTTCTTTATACAGGGTGTAAAGGACAGCTCAGCAAATACTTAAATGGTGGAATCTACCCATAACTATCATCAGCTAAGTAATTATTTTTTCCCGGAAACGTCACGTTAAGGAGTTTTCATTATTTACCTATTTAGGCGATACGCAACATATCGCGAAACCGCGCCCCGCGCGCGATCCCCCCGCGCCGCGCACTGCTAGCGGAGTGCGATGTACATTGCTGATTTGCATGTTTTACATTATTATGATTGTTTTTTAATGCAAAATGTTATGTATTAGATTAAATAATAAAAAATGAAAGCAGAAAATATTAAAAATCATGAAAAAAAATTAAAAACTTCCAGAGAAAAACTCTACTGGAAAATCATTCAGAATGTAGAATGATTGATTGAAAATCATTCAGAAGAAAAAAAAATCTACCAGGACTCATTCCAATCATTCTTCTGAATTCTTCTGAATGATTGGAATGAGTCCTGGTAGATTTTTTTTTCTTCTGAATGATTTTCTGAATGAATTCTGAATGAATTGGGGAATGAATGATTCAGAAGAATGATTGGAATGAGGCCTGGGTTTCAGTTTTTGCTAAGCTGTCTTTTACACCCTGTATATACTTGTCTTTTGATGTTGAAACTAGTCGTCTCATATTAAAACTATGTTTATCATTTAAATTACACGCTGGTAAGATGGAAGACCGTAGGCATAGATGAGATAGAAGAAGACCAAATACAAGAGATTAGCACAAAGGAGATAATAACGTTTGAAAAAGCTTCTGGGAGATTTAAAGAGGTGGAACTGTCAGCGCATAGGTAAAACTCATGCGTTGCTACAAATAAGTGAACTGATCGGATGGTCAGGCGGATGCCTATACCTAGTGGGCGTCTTCTCTATAGATAGATTAAATTAAGGTCTTTTGTTTATGTAAAAAAGTGTTTTAATAGTAACTAGCAACACTTGGTTTACAAATTTTTATTCTAAGAAAAACATTCAATTCAATTTTTTGCTAAATGTCGTGGTTTTGCCAATGCCTGAGCATTTTAATCAAAATTAAAATAGAGAACCCTTTACGGATTACTTCGGATACTACAGAGTCTCGATCATTGATCAGCAGGGTGTACCGCTAGCAGGTATCAGAAAAACAGAGCTGCTGGTAAATTTTACCTGTAAGTTTTTTTATTGCATACGCACCGAATACCTCACATAAAATCTCAGAGCTTGAATGGTCTTATAACAGAATATTTTCTATCTATAATTACAGCGAAGTGTTTAAAATTCATGTTTAAGTCAAAAAAGTTCCTTTTAAACACCGGGTTATTTAGTACAGTCTCTTTTTTATTTTTTACTTGTAAAAGTGTTTCTGCACTGTTGCTACTCATAAACACGTTGCAAGACAAGATACACCAAGATAAAATGACAAAAAAAGACAAAATATTGTGAGACAGAAAGTTACAAAACTAGACAATTTCTAAATTAATTACGATTAACTGTTGGTTTATAAAAAAATTGGAATACAAAACGAAAAAAATCACTAAGATCAACTAAACTAACACCTGAAAATGGTAAAATAATTGACTCATTAGCTCAACGTAAAGACGACAGAAAGACGACTTAAATAATGATTTATTTAAATCAAGTTTTAAAATCTACATCATTATGTCAGCCGCGAGACGTCTACAGCTGGACATAGGCCTACATACTTGTATTTAAAACTGGAATGGTAAGCTGGGAAGTAATTCAATTCCAAATTTTTGTTTAAAGAACGTCAGCTGTAACAGAACTATCAAATTATGCAAACTTATTTAGCTTCTTCGGACGAGCATTAGTACAGCTACGGCCGGGGTCCGGAGGGGCCGACCGGACCGGAACAGCCGGATATTGCGAGCTTGTCGTCCACCGCCTTAGGAGAATGACCCAGAAAATCGTAACTATAAATGTAATTTTCATTTGTCCTTATTTTATGAGTATGTCGGTTTTGTGTTTGATTGATGACAATCTTAAAGGGAAGAAACAAGATTACGAGGGAGTATTTGAAACAAGATGTTTGTTTTCGCGTCATGGGTGTTTTTGTCTGTCTTTATGTATGTTCCAAGGGACCCACGATACAATGGAAAACCTTGATATTGGCCTTTGATTGTGTATCATTTTTGTAAGGAGGCCTTTTCATGGAGGTATCGTTTTTTTTAACTTACTCCTCAAAAAGTGGCCGCTACATTTAAAATTCCTTTATTTACCTACATTAAATATAGGTGAGTAGAAACCAAACATTTATAAATAAATTCATCCACAGATATACACGCTCAGACAAACACGCACACACACACACACACAGACGCATACGCACGAGCGGACACACACGCGTTATACACACGCACATGTGCATATCTATTATTACGTTTTTTTATTATTATTTTTATATTGTATAATTAATTTTAGTCAAATTCTATCGAAATAGAATTGTTTACTTAGATAACATGATGTATAGTAGAAGAGCGGGGCTTCTAACACAAGTAAAATTTTTTCTTAAAAGAAGCCTCAACACTGTTTTTTGTAAAATTGTTCTCTAGGAAATAATCTTTTTTTTTAAATTAAACATCCGTCTTTGGGTCACCAACTTACATAATGTGTAAGATACAACTCAATCGGTCCAGTAGTTTCAAAGCAAATTGGCTTCGACAGACGGAAGGACAGACACATGAGTGATCCTATAAGGGTTCCGTTTGTTCCTTTTGAGGTACGGAACCCTAAAACTGGATGTCTTTGTTTTTAAGACGCTTTTTCATCGAAACATTTATCGCGAAAACTACGAACAAGAAAAGACATCCTAAAATTTGAATTATTCGGGTCAAAACGTAAAGAGATATAATAGCTCTGGGATTCCACAAGAAGAAGTAATTTAAGAAGTCTAAAGTACTATTAACATATTTTTCCTCTAACCCCTTCGCGAACGAAGTTTCTCGAACAATTCGTCTCGCGACCTCTTTAGGGTAGTTTGACACGTCATGCGATGTTTTGCTACTTTTAAGTTCAGACTAATTTTAGATATTTTGTTACTTACAGTGACTAGTTAACTTTACAGATTTCTAATGTATTAAAATGAAACAGTCAGCGATTAGGTACGTAAATCCGCGGTCTCCATTCTAAAACTCTTCTGCCCCAACGGCAGACGAGTTCTAAAATCTCAGATATTATTTACTAGATTGTAATAACGCCTAATTGTATGACAATTTGTGTAAGCTGTTGTGTATTCTAAAAAAACATATTTAAAAAGAAACGGCCATCACTTCTCCGACAGACATGACTAGCCCATTGCTGGTTTAACTTGATAATAAAGAGCTTTCTCTCAGGGAGCGCATTTGAAACGAAATTACCGACTCGGTGAGTTGGAATATGTAGATAGATAGATAAATACTTTATTGCAAACTTAACAAGGTAAGACAAAAATATGCAATACAAATTTCATTCAAAAGTGTGAAATTCATGAGCTGTTACGGGAAATAAGACAAAATTAATTAAGGGAGTAGATATGACAAAATTATCTTTTTTTTTTATTATTAGATGGGTTAACTCTTGACTTCAATCTTGACCAAGGTCATACATGAGGTCGACGATGGAGCGAGTTAACCCAGAAAATGCCTATAAGGCACTGGTACTCCTACGCACCGACGGAACACAGCAAGCTGTTTGGCGTCGGACTTCGGTAGGAGGGTGGTCGCGAACCAGACGGCCCTTCACAAAGCCTACCACACCGCATGAGACCATAGGACGCCACCTCAGATTCAGAACAAATTGAGGTGTCGTTGCCTGCGGTGGATTAATAGGAGGCAGGTCTCATTAGTGTTTCCTTAGTAGCCTCTTACAACACCCACGGATAGAAATGGGGTGGTGTTATTCTCAACAGCTCACCATACGGCTCAAAATCTGACGCGTTTAAGCCAGCTACGCAGACATAGCAAATCTTTCACTGGTAGTCCCACTTTACCCCGTTTCGTAGCACGTCCGTCACGGAGGGCGACTCCGTTTCACTTCGCCACATAAATCTCTCCGCTCCTGAGCTCTTACTCTTACGTCACTCGTGGCTGAGTTCGGACTTTCTTGCAAAGACTGTGTTAAAATCTGGGATTGTTCGGTCTTTGTAGCTAAAAGTAGACGAGAAAATGGCTGATTTTTTGGTACGGACGGCCGCAACTCAGGTTACGCGTTCACTCTGTGCTGTTGTGATAAGAGCAGTTTTGCAATGAAAATGGAGTAACCTGATGCGCTGGCCTCTGTACAATCTGCCGTGTGGTATGTTCGATGTACAGAGGGCCGTACGTCAGGTTACTACACGCGTGCACTCTGTGCTGTTACGATGAGAGCGATTTTGCAATAAAAATTGAGTAACCTGATGTGCTAACCTCTGTACCGTGAGTGAGAGTGATGAATGTGATTAGATTGTTTAATTTGAATATTTTTGATCAGTTCTTAACCCACGATTTTGTTCACGTGGAAAAGTAGCTTATGTCACTCTTAGATCCCACGATTTTCTTTGTGCAAGAAATCAGATCGATTTAGTACTCTCTTGCGACGTGATAAAGAACAATCAAACGCATTTAAAATGTTAAGTTAAAAACTAAAAAAATCCATAAGGCACATACAAATTTTACGTAGTTTGATAGCGTTATCTTTTTGTGTTTGCATTATTGGTTTAATATATATATATATATATAAATGTTATTATTCGTTCTTGTTGTTACTTTAACATTACTCTGATACCGAAAACCTACGTAATTCAATAACCCATGGGTTTTAAACAGCGTCTGTTCAGAGAAAATAATGAAATGTAAATTATTGAGATCTCTCAAACGAATATTGAAATTCATTTACCATTCCAAGTCTCTTTAATCTTTTGTGAAATGTAATTACAGTTGAAACTCGTGTTTCATTTTATTAAGTTGAGAAAACCTTCTATAAAAAAAACCTCTAGTTAACATTAATTCTGATGTTTTTATAGTTAATGCAATTTAGTTCTCTTATTAACTTTCTAATGCAGTATTTCTTTGTCGTTATATTAGTGCGATTTTCTTCTACTTTCTATCCATTATCTAGTCTATTTCAAGTATCAGAAACACAGAGCAAAGAATACAAAAGAGCTTGACTGTAAACATTATTCTGTTGTTTGAGAAAATTTCGCATCTTTATTTATAAAGAAAGGTTTTTTTTCATTTGTTTTCTAAACATTAAATGTTAGTTGAAGTCCATCCTACGACTTTTGCAGGAATGGATTTAGGGACATTCTAGCTTATAGTTTTTTATTAGTATTAGTATAGAATTAGGTTAGGCAGCGTGCACTTCTATTTGGAAAAAAAGGCATTTTTTGTAAAGTCTGTAATCAAATTGTATGTCTATTTTGGGTTATCTACCTTAGTGTTAGAACTAAAGACAAGCACTTGACTATTTGGTCTAGACTAAAGCTAAAAATAATATCTGACTACGGAATATTCGCTACAGTAATTATTACATGTTCTACAATAGGAATAGTTAAGTTCTATGATCTCGCAACAAAACAATAATTTATTCATTCATAAAATTATAAAGAACTAGCATTCCGCTCGGGACGTCGTTCCCGTGGGAATTTGGGAAAATTATGTAGCCTACGTCCATCGGGGATAATGTAGCTTTCTAATGGTGAAAGTATTTTTCAAATCGGTCTAGTAGTTTCGGAGCCTATTCAATGCAAACAAACAAACAATCAAATCTTTCCTCTTTATAATACGTATATATATGTATATGTTATGGACCAAGTGATAAATTGGGCATTATTCATAATGACCGGGCATTATGAAAAATGCCCAAGATGAGAGGGCAATTTGATAATAATTATTAAAATAATCAAATTGACCGGGCATTATACATAATGCCCATCACCTTTTGGGCAGAGTAATACAAACATATTTAATTGCTATTTTTCTTTATTATTTTTTTTTATTATTTTTTTTATTTTTTTATTTATTTAATAAAAATTCTAAACATCATCTACAGGTATACACCCAAGTCGACAATGTGAAATTCATTACATATTATAAAATCAATTTACAGTAAAGCATTCATAATAAAAACAGTTCATAATCTCAAAATAAGTAATCATTAATTAATGTCAATAATAAAAATCACATAAAAAACGTCCAAAATAAAATTAAGTAACAATGTCACAACAATAAAATTATATAAGTTCAAATTAAGTAAAAGTATATAATCTACAATGTCTTCATAATAAAAATATAAAAATAATATGGTGTGTCATAAAAAATAAAAAATACAAGTATAATTCATTCACATAAATAGGTTAGTGCAACATTATTAAATTCTTTTAATGTACAATGAAATATATCAACACGTCTCGAAACTGCATTTAATATCTGCAATGCTACCGTCACTGGTGCGTACTTAAGGATATTAGTCCTACACCTCGGCGTGGCAAACACCTGGGACCGCGGCCCTGCTCGCAATCTAGGGTTTGGCACATACAGTTCAATAGACTCCAGAACTACAGGGTCATCCATTTGTCCGCGGAACACTTTAAACACATAAGTAGCTAGAGCCAGCTTCTTTCTAATTTCCAATTTGTAGTCACCTATCATCCCCAGTAGGAAAAGAGTTGGATAAATTGTTGGAAAAGTCGGATACACTGCAAACTGCTTTTTATACATTGATCTCAAAAATTTGTTTTGAATTTTTTCCAACATTAAGTTGTATTTGCTTTCATGGGTGTTCCATACAATTGACGCAAACTCTAATTGGCTTCTAACTTATTATAGTCATTTAACTTGAAATAAACTAAATGTTAAATAATTTAAATAATCAGACTCATTATTTGTATTAAGTAGCAAGGTAAAAGGCGAGGCCGAAAGCCGAGCTCCGCATAGGGCGAAGCCCGGAGCGTCTCCCTCCCCCAATCCAAGATGGCTGCCATACGAGTTAAGGTTTTAACGGTGAGGCGAGGTCGCAGACCGAGCTCAACTCCGCGTAGGGTGAAGTCCGGAGCGTCAACCCCCTCAATTCAAGATGGCGGCCATACAAGTTTATCTAAACACTACAGGTGGGGTGAGGCCGTATGCCGAGAAAAGCTGCATATAGGGCGAGGCCGAAGGCCGAGCTCTGCGTAAGGCGAAGCCCGAAGCGTCACCAAGCGTCTTACCCGCCGACTGCCTTCCGAAAATTTAATATCCGCCAACTTTTATTTTAGTTGGTGGAATAGTGACGAGAAGGGCAAACCCCGGAGCGTCGCGATTCCCCGCACAAAAAATCCAAGAAGGCGGATATTAAATTTTTGGTCATGCCGACATGGGTATCGTTTAATAGATTGTCGGGGATGCTGATTCCAAAAATGTCGTTTATTTTGATATCCAAGATGGCGGACGTTTACATTTTTGAAAAAACTGATATGGGTGTCGTTTAATGGGTTTTCGGGGGTGCTAATTCCGTAAAAGACATCCATTTTAAAATATAAGATGGTGGACATGCATTTTTTGTAAAAATCCGTCATGGATGTCGTTTCAGATTTTGAATACTAAGATGGCGGTCGTGAAAAAAAAAAAAAACTTTTATAAATTGCAACGGGGGCACTTCCCTCACCGCACCGCTTCCCTCCCCGCACTTCCGTCCCCGCACCGCATCAAACTTAGCTTTATTATCAAATTGCCCAATTGTCACGTAGCAATATAATAATGACCGGGCAATATGATAAATAATGAAGTTTAGATAGTAATTAATCACTTTGCCCGATAGAGCTAGACATTATGAATAATGCCCAGGCATTATTCATAATGCCCGCATTAATCACTTGGTCCATAACATATAGACTTCGTCATTTTGCGATCTCTAGTACCAGCTCCAATCGTGCATCGTCCATTTGATAGATAAGCATGATCTCATCATCAAAGTGACTATAAGTTTTTGGTGTCTTTAAATTTGCGTATTTTTAGGGGCTGATTACTTATGAAACTGAACAACTTTCCCCAAGGAACTTAAATGAAGTTCTCAACAACAAAAACACAGTTAATCGCACAAGTTCTTTTGAGAGGGTTTTTTTTAATATTTCGACCTATGTTTCATGGGGAAAGTTAGTAACTTTTGTAGGCTGGTTCACATCTTTAATTTTCGCTAAACAACTAAATGCCACCCAGTATTTGGCAGTAATATAAGTGATTTGCTGAAACCCTTATCTTATTCTTCTACACTGAGAGAGTGAGATCTTCTGCTTCTCACTCTATCTCAGTGTCACCCAATCCTCTGAACATTTTCGATTTTTAATGCTCTTATTCTGGCCCTGGATATTTTCTGTTTATTTTCTTAAAGGATCACGTCCTAGTTTGCAGACAACTGGTAAAATAACAAAGAATACAATAGAATTCTTTTTAAATCTACTCTTCTTTCTTCAAGAATAAGAATTGATTTACCTGTCACAGAAAGTTTATCTTTTGAAGTCGAGTCGAAAAACTGGAGAACCAAAACTCTTACATTCGAAAAAAAAGTATTACTTTATTCTAATAACTAGATAATGATTAATTAAAGTTCCTGGTTGTATTAAATACTAGCTCGAAACTTTGTTCCTGTAGTAATTCGAGAACATTATGTAGCCTATGTCCATTCGCTGATAAGAGAGCTTTCCATTGGTTAAAACATTCAATTGTTTAAATCGGTGCAGTAGGTCCAGAGATTACTTACTACAAAACAAACTTACAAAGTTTACTTATTCATAATATTTATAACTAGCATTCCACCCGGGACTTCGTTCCCGTGGGCATTCGGGAAAATTATGTAGCCTATGTCCATCGGGGATAATGTAGCTTTCTAATGGTGAAAGAATTTTTCGAATCGGTTCAGTAGTTTCGGAGCCTATTCAATGCAAACAAACAAACAAACAATCAAATCTTTCCTCTTTATAATATGTATAGATGTTAATCTTAGTTGTGACATTCCCACCCTACGGTTGACTGGAAAAAATGCTTTCAAGCAATAAGGCCACCTTGTTATGCACTATATTCTATGTTATATACCTTGTGTTGTGTTTACTTGTATGTAAATAATAAAAATAAAAAAGTATATTGTGCTTTAGTATAGATTGAACTCAATATGTATTTGGAAAATTCATATTGTTTTATTAAAAAAAGCAATTTGTCTGTATATGGCATGGGTAGTTTTGATTAATCCCACAGACCGTCTAGAAGTTTACACTTTTCCTTTTATACAGTCGTTATCATTTCTTATCGAATAGCTTTCAAGCAATAAGATCAAGTATGTGGCGAATTAAACCAACCTGGGATTCAAAGTTTTTAATTCACCAAATGACCTCTGACATGGTTTAACGACTGCCTCTTGATCGGCGGGTCCTGGGTTCGATCCCCAGTCGTGGCAAACATTCGTGTAAAAAGCAGATTTTGTTCTTGGGTCATGGGTGTTTGTGTTTGCCTTTATGTGTATTCCAAGGGACCCACGACACAAGGGAAAACCTTAGTGTGGGCCTTTGAGTTTGTAGCGTTTATTTATTTATTTATTAAATATAAAAGTGAGGTCTTCAAAAACACAAGAACTACACTTAAAAAATTCAAAACAAAACACCACAATTATTAACTTTCCGCATATAATAACAAAATCGTTGCTCTTCACCATCTCAAGAGCTAAGTCAGTGATATCAGTCGAGACAGTCCCGCTGACATATGACGTCATAGCTCACGTGTACTTAGCCGGGAGAGGATTAAGCGAGCTCTTACCCAGCTGATGTATGAAGGAGCCTCCACTTGATTCATGTAGAGCGTTTGGCTCAAGACCAACCAGTACCATTGGTTTTTTGCATGTGATTAATTCAGACAAATAGATCAGATGAAGATTTTGAATTATTATTCCCTCTTTTGCAGTTTTAAACCGACTTCAAAAAGGAGGAGGTTCTATGTTCGACTGTATGTATTTTTTTTGTATGTTCACCGATTTCTCCGCCAATTATGGACCGATTTTCAAAATTATTTTTTTGTTCGAAAGAGTATACTTCAGAGGTGGTCTCATATAAATATAGAAACAAAAAATTACTACGAACTAGACCATCGTCTAACTAAATAAATGAGTGACATTTTCGTTTGTGGTTATCTGCTAATAGGCATTGTAGTCAGCAAAAATATTAGCCATCCACTTTCTGCGAACTGTTGTTGGGATTGAAGTCGGTGACTCATACGTTTTTGACGTGGAAAATTATAAACATGTCATAACGGGTACCACGTTTGTTGAGTATCCAATATTTCGGCGCTCTTGCTAGCACCATGATGAACTGGAGAACTGCAGGAAGTCTTAAGGCGATGAAATGACAATAGTGGCCACTTCATCCGTTCAGATGGTGAAATTTAGAACTATCTAAACCTAATACAGCTTCCTTGTCTGGGGGCGTCATTGCTAACTGAATGTTAAGTTGTTAGGTAGTTAGCAACATGCCCTTGGCAGAGGCGCTTCTGATGGTTGTCATCAAGTGTGTGAAAGGTTCGATGATACTGAATTTGCTAACTGAACGGATACAATTCTCACCATTTTTATTCAACCGCCATTTGAATGCCATTGATTAGTAAAGTAGACGCCCAGATGGCATGGGTCACATTATAATTACCTATAGTTTCCATTTATCTTAGCTTGTTAGATATAATTGAATTGTTAAACTAATACAGTTCGACAGATTGCGGCTAAACCAATCATAAAATTCGTGATTACATTGCTTGTTTTATTGAAGTAATAGTTATTTCTGAAAGTTGGCTACCACTGTTAAAGCTAAAATAATCACGGTTTAATGATTTACGAAGGGAATGGAACGTTTGAAGTTAAATACGAGAAGTGGTATGATTTCCAAATACTGAATTGTAATTAAGCGTAAGTCGATTACAAAACGGAACAAAGCCTTAGAATGAAGAAAGGCATTTTAGCGTTCGCTGTAAAATAAACAACACAAATCCTTAAAACTAGAAATAGTTTGTTCTAACAAATCTTAAATCTATCTTGCTATTTTTTTGTTGCTTAGCCTTCGGATCCAAAAGCTTATAGAATGTTTGTCGCAGTGAGATACCTTAGTAACCCTTTTTCTAAATTTTATGAGTTCACTTAACATGTTCGTCGACAATATTTCGAATATTTTACATCTTTTAGCTGATATTTGATTCCTTTGATGACAATTCGAAACAGCGCGTTATATCTGGTTTTATCGTATATTCTCACCAAATATATCACCTTTGTATGAAATACGATCAGGATTATATTGAAAGAATCTTCTTTGAAAAACTATCAATTTACGCGAATTTTGTCGGTTCAATAGCTTCAGAAATATTTACTTCGTGACTTGACTTCGCAAGGGAAATTGAAATTGTAAGAGGACTTTATAGTATGTAGTCTTTTAGGTGTTACACCATCATGCACACCCTTACTAATATTATAAACGCGAAGGTTTGTACATATAGATACTTGTTACTCTTTCACGCTGAAATAGCTGAACCAATTTTGATAAAATTTGGTATGAAGGTAGCTGTTCTGGACTGTAAGTATTTTTTGTTTTCGTTAATTTTTTTAAAAGCGCTGAATAATTTTCAGTAAAATTAATATGGGAACATTTAAGGAGTATACTCTTTCGAAAAAAAAATAATTACGAAAATCTGCCAACAGTTGGCGGAGTTATCGCGTAATACAAACATAAAAAAAAACAAATAGTCGAATCGAGAACCTCCTCCTTTTTTGAAGTCGGTTAAAAATGTTGCGTTAGAAGTACCCAAATCCTACGAGCGTGAGGAAGCGAATTATGAGAATATAGATGAATCAAAAGAGGTACTGTTGGATTGTACCAGGTGGCAATCATAGTCTCTGCTTACCCTAATAGGACAATAGCACATATGATGACTACAATATTTTGTTACGACCTCACCGCTGCCTTTCAAACCTTAAACCCTGCCTTGACTTTTGAATTCTCTGATTCTTATTAGTAAAAATTATTCCCCTAAGAACTCTTAGTTATCTGTCAAAACTAATTGCAAAAAAATCAAGCATAACTATTCCTTAGTATTTGCATTAAATTTACAAGTTTATGTTTAAATGCTCATACTTATAGTTAGATAACTGCTATTATAGCTTATGTTCGAGTTTTAACAGGATCGAACTAAGGTGGGTAAATGAAGTTTGAATTTATTGATTACTCATCTTTCGCTTTTACATTTTGCACCAGGTCCTTTAAACACCCCATGACAAAGAAATATTATTAGAGTCACAATGATATACATAGAGTTACTGAAAAAAGAAAAAAATATATTATTGATTCATGTCAGATTACAAAGATCCATTAAGTATTACAAATAAAATAAAATAAATTAAAAATTAAAAATTACACAAAACATTCTCATACATAATCCGACTCTCGACCCAATGTTTGTCCCGACCGAAAATCGACGTGACAACTTTTTATTATTTTTCTTAGCCAACACCTCGGCCCATTGACACATGATCCGAGAGTCGTACCGCTCAGAGACAGTCTTCAAGACACAGTCTTCAAGAGACAGTCTTCAGTCTATAAGAAAACTTATGTTTTACATAATAAAAGTTAATCAGATTAAAACAAATAATAAAATGAATACTTACTGCCTACATACAGGGTGTAAAAGACAGCTTAGCAAAAACTGAAACCCTGGACTCAGACTATCATTTTGAATGATTTTCTAGTGAAATTTTTCTCCGGAAAATGTTCAACTTTTTTCATGTTTTTTTTATTATTTTCTGCTTACATTTTTTTCTTATTTAATCGAATACACTCTATTTCGCAATAACATACAATCATAACAAAGTAAAACACGAAAACCAGTAATTTACATCGCACTCAGACAGCGGCGCGGCGCGGAGGGATCGCGCGCGTGGCGCGGTTTTGCGTTACGTTGCGTAGCACCAAAGTAGGTAAATAATGTATATTCCGTAACGTGACGTTTACGGGAAAAAATAATTACATTTTATTTTTTTTATTTAAATAAAACCTACCAACCTACCTGCCTACCTAAACCTACCTATAAACTGGGTCTGTATTCAAATCTTTTCACACTTGCTATATGATTAATGACGTTTACTCACGCAAACACACATAAACACACACACACCCAAACATATACACACTTGGCATACTGTGGAAACATCTTATTCCTGTTACTGTATTGTAAAAAGTAGTTGCATTTTGTTATTTCTTTAATTTTAATTAAGAACGTTAAAACATTTTTATAAGAAGAGTGGTGTTACCCGACACAGGCGATGAGCTTAATGGGTGGCACCTGCCACTAGTTTTTAAGAACCCATTGTAGAGGAAATAAAGAAAATAAATAAATATTTAAAATAAATACATAATTTAAAAAAGAATTAAAAATGCCCCTCCGGTCTTATCTTTAATTCACTACTTTGACTTATTTTAAGTAACATCCTCTATGTTCCATGACATAACGCTATTTTTGATCTTGACTTTGACTAAGCTATGAAATATGAAAGGGGGGTCGAAAGTCCAAATGCGACCCTGCCCTCGGCGTCCATAAAACATATCCTTAAGGTCCCTCGTGACGAGGTCACGGTCAGAGTTCAGAACGTTCCCGGCTCTCCCACAGGGTCTATTGAGCAGCCTTAACGCAATGATTGACTAAAGAGGACTACTTACGCCACTTATCTGAAACCTAAATAATGAAGTTAAACATTTATTTGTTTTTATGTTGGTCTAGAACAGGGTTTTTCAAACTTTTGGCTCCACGAACCCTTGTTGAAAGTTTCCAGATGACAGCGAATCCCTTGACTAACCAAAGGTAACGAATACAGTGTCAAAAGAAATATCATTTTAATATTAATGTAATGGGTGTTTCTTGTCGCAAATTAAGTCAATCTTAGGAGTAATTTTGGACAAAATGCCGTACGTGCCTGCCAGTCATCAAGCCGCCGCCATCACGTAAATCTTGCCGCGAACCCCCTACCGATGAATGGCGAACCCCTAGGAGTTCGCGTACCCCACTTTGAGAAGCCCTGGTCTAGAAAATCAGATGATGAATTTCGTCTAGGTACATGAAAAGGTTAACAACTTATGAAAAAAAAAATATGTTTCAGTGCTTGTATTACTGATTAAAACTGGCCAAGAGGCGCAATAGTTAAAAAAATACATTATTACTTGATCGATCATTACTTGTTGACCTGAAAAGCCAACTTTTTTGTGATAGTTTTTATTTAAATTTCGTTGTAAATGCTACCACCGTAATTTTTTTCTAATTTTTCAAAGCAAAAGTTTAATTGGTAGATAATAAGGGTTAGGTTAGTTAAAACAAATCAATTTTCATTACTCATACTCTGAAAGTAGGTCTGAAGTTGCCTAAGGAGGGGCTTGAAAGTAATACTTTTCAGGCTTAGGGAGAATCGCTTTCAACTGACAGCTGTCAAATTAAGTATTAAAAAAAACATGTTCCGACATCCAATACTGCCACTCTATTACAGCGCGATGTAAAATTGAAATAACAAAAGTGAAGTATTCATTGAAGAATATTTTTTTAATTACTTTATAATAATATACTTTTACGTATTTCTTTATAGTAAAAGAAATTTTGGCAAAATATTTACCATTTTTTTCAAAGATGAAAATGAAAAATAATGGCTGAATAGCTGGCCAGCCACAGAAAAAAAAAACATAATAGGCGGGAAGTGGCATTCCGATCTTCATTTGTTTTTTCGAGTTGTAAAGTTTTGTTCATACTTCTGGATTGCAGAGATTTGTATGAATGCAATGAGTTCAGCTTATTGATGTTGTTATTTTCTTCGTATTCGTAATGAAAAGCACAGTGTTTACCTCAGGTGAAAGACTTATTTTCACCCCTTAAGTAACAATGTATGTATTATTAAAACTATTAATTACTCTGAGAATTGTTGTTATTGTGGCGTGAACAGATGCTCTGCCTACCCCAATAGAAAATAGGCGTGAATCAACGAAAAGTTAAAGAAAGGTAGAAAAGTAAAGTTACCCCAAGACCTATAGTTTATATTTTTTAGATGGCGTTATAGAAGGGTTTTCCTACACTAAAAATATGTTTTCGTAAAGTAGAAAATTATTTATGTGTTACAAATGGAACTTGAATAATGTATTATATCAAATGGACGTTACACTCGTATCTAACCCTGACGTATCGATAAGAAGTGGGTTGACAGTAATGGATACTTATTATTTGTCTAAAAATAGAGGTACACTTTTTAACTTTTAGGTTCACATAATGATATTTACGACTACTACTTGTAGGCAAAAAAAAACGTATCCCCACATATGAAATTCCTATCCTTACTAATATTTTAAATGCGAAAATAACTACCACCTATGTATCCCACTGTCTGTCTGACTGTCCTTCTTTCACGCCAAACTGCTGAACCGATTTTTATGAAATTTGGTACAGAGATCGATTAGAGCCTGAGAAAAGACATAGGCTTTATTTTATCCCACAGTTGGGCACGATATAACCTGTAGTCTACGCGGGAAAAGCTAGTTTACCATAAAACATTTTTATCAAACTGATTTTTTCATTCTTCTTATCGTGTAGGTAAAGGCAAGTGTGTGGTGAACTTGGCTAACCCTCATAAAAATACTTGTAAACCTGTTTACCCGACTGCCAAGGAAGGGTTATGTTCTTCGCGCGTATCTTGTTTGTATGTTTGTAAATTTCTTTATTACCAGGGTACCTACCACGATCGTTTAAAAGCATTTCTGTTTAGGATCCAACTTTGAACTGCTTCGCAATTGGAATGTTTTTTAAAATGGTACATGAGTGCGCTGCTTTTGAACTGCTCGGTTGTATATGGTCCATTTTAAATGTCTACATAAATTGTCGCTGGTCTGCCTTTGAATCGCAACAGCGCCAAAATTGAATCGCTTATAAGCCATCACGCTACGAATACGCGTTGCAGACTTGTTTAGGTCCTAAATTGGATCGCGCTAAGCGATCATAGTAAACCCCCTGTATCGTTTGATTCGTCTCAAACACCCGAATGTTCTTTGGTAGATGATTTTAAAAAAATAACAATATGGCGGCATTTTGCCACCAAATCTTATTTTTCTCGCCAAAGTCATAAGATAGCTTTTTAAAAGATAGAAGGGGTTTACTATTAACGTTTTTCGATTCAGCACTCCGTTTGCGAAACATTAATTTTTAAAGTGTTTTTTGTCAAACTCGAGTGTTGCCAGCTAAACTGTTGATATGCTCTACCAGCTAAACTGTTGTTTCTAAAAATGAAGAAATCACGATGGTAGAATATACGACGAAATTTAAAGGAAAACTATCAAAGATAAGTTGACCCTTCAAGTTAACCAATAATGGTCGATCAAGTGCCAAACATTGTTGGGATTAATAAGAATAATATACAGGGTGTAAATGACAGCTTAGCAAATACTTAAATGGTGGAATCTACTCATAACCATCATCAGCTTTAAGTAATTTTTTTTTTCGGAAACGTCACGTTAAGGAGTTTTCATTATTCACCTACTTTGGCGCTACGCAACCTATCGCGAAACCGCGCCTCGCACGCGATCCCCCTGCGCCGCGCATTGCTGGTTTTCATGTTTTACGATATTATGATTGTTTTTTTATTGCAAAATGGAGTGTATTCGATAAAATAATAAAAAAATCAAGCAGATAATATTATAAAACATGAAAAAAAAATCCGGAAAAATATCCTACTGGAAAATCATTCAAAATTATGGTCTGAGTCCAGGGTTTCAGTTTTTCCTAAGCTGTCTTTTACACCCTGTATTTATTAATATTAGATCCTTGGCACTACAGAGCTGAAATTTGGTATGGTTATACATATCAATTGCGCCGACAGATCTAATATAAAATGTTGGGAAAAATGTTTTTTCGGGTGTCTCCCATACACATGAAAAGGCGACGGACTTTTGTTGCCCCTCCTGAGATCCGGGGCTGCTATGTAATGTGAAACTTTAAAAAAAACCTCCTAAAAAATAAATCGCGCTGGCTTCGCTCGCGCATTCAAATCATTCGTTCTGTTGTATTTATGCCACAAAATATTTCTTTATAGGTATTTGAAGATTTTAACGACGACTATAACCGTAACGATAGTATACCACTTTAAGGCCTGTGTTTACCAAAAATATAACCAACGGTTAAACCGCGGTTAGAAGATAATCAGACAAAATGTCAAAAAAAATGTATGAAAATGACGTCAAATCTCTGGTTAGCTGCTAATCGTTGGTTAAATTTTTGGTGAACACTGGCCTAAATGAATACGTAATGTTAACGATTTTTATACAACCGTTTGTATCCACGCGAGGTGGTTCTTAAACTGTACGAGGTTTTATTAGACGTTATTAGCGGTTTAACTGTAAACTCAATATGCTTATAGAATTAGGAAGCCAGCAGCATATTTGAACCATACTGCTACGAAACCCAAAATGCGCGTAGCCTGACACGGTCTTGGCCGGTTTTTATTTTGTTTGACACACTGTCAATAATTCTACATCTTGTCCGAATTACATAGGTCAAAAAAGTAGATTTTTTAAAAAGTCTAAAATGAAATAAATGATTTTAAAAACAAAAAACCCGACTGCAAAAACATCAACTGATAAGTAACGCACTAAAAAGACCGAAACAAGATTGATAAAACAAACTACTAAAACTAAAACCGTTACTTATCTGTTGATGTTTTTGCAGTCGGGTTTTTTGTTTTTTAAATATTTTTTATTATTATAGAGGGTTAGAAAAATCACAGCTTTCTTTTAGCCACAAGCACTCAAAGGGATGAAATTACCATCCCTATCCCGATGGTCATAGAAGATACAGTATGGGATGACAAACTCCTTGAAACCAGCGACGTAAGTGATGGGATGTCCAATCTCATTCTGCAGCTGCGTCAAACTGGCCGACATCAACCGAGTATTTGTATCATACACCGCATTGCCAATCGTTTGAGGGTTCTGGTTATGCTGGTAGACTATCGACCAGTGTTTGTTATGGTAGTACATGAAAGCGAATCCGACGATATTGTTGATAATTTCACCTGAACTTTGCCGATAGTACCCGTAGTCTTTATATTGCATAGCGTATACTGGTTCTCCCTTCTCTTCTGTGGACAACCTGTTGAATTGAGCGTCTTCTTTTCCCCCCTCTACGTGTCGGATGCGGAGGAAGCCGTCCATGCCACCAGGGCCCTTGCGGAATGTTGATATGGTCAAGGAGCAACCGCTGAAGTCAGGGGTGAAGACAAAATGAGGGTCATCTTCTGTGGGGCGGATAGGGATGTCCACATACGGACGTTCAGAGCTATTTTCTGTGGAGCTGTCCCCGTAGTGAAGACGTCCTAGAAAAATAAGAAATGAAGACATAAGTAAAACGTACTCGGCGGCTATTCCTTTTATCAATACCTACCTTTAGAAAAAAATATTCAAAACCTAACTTTTAGAAAAATGTATGACAATAATTAAACAAAAACTTTGTAAAAAGGGCTATTATATTTCTGATTATCTGTTAGACAAGCAACCATGGGAATAAATTGCTCTCTCCACAGGTTATTCAGATACTAATTCAATTAAAATTTGGAGTAAAAAAATGTATAATATGATTGACTTAAAAAGAGCGACCCTCGGAGTTTTTAGCCTATTCTTCTCTGGAGGAAGACTGAACCTTTGCGAATAGGCGCAAAGTCAAAAATGCTAATGTAATTCACTATTTTGCTCAATGATTCATATTGAATTTGCTAATGTATTAAAGGTTTTCAAGCAGCACTTTGTTGGTATGTTCTATGAAAATAAAATATTTTTGACCTTTGAATGGTGTCTCAATGGCGGTGGAGTGACGATGTTGGCTATTTTATCCGTTCAGGTAGAGAAATTGAGAATTAATGAATCATACATTTGATAACGGCTGCCTTTAATTAATAGAATAGAGCCACCGCCAATTAAATAGAATAGAAAAAACTTTTTAATAAGTTGTTAGGTAGTTTACAATGCATATTTTGCTTGGCGGCTTTGAAAAATACCAATCAAATATAAAAAAGAAAATCCACAATTTTAACCACTCTGTTGGTATCGTCAAAAATAATGTTAAGATCCCGGAATTTGTTTCGTACCTACACTCGGATTCGTGTTTGTTGGATGATTTCTTGTAAATACAAAAAAGCCCATTCTTACCTCCTTGTGGTACCCAGTAAGCGCTCTGAGCTTTAGCTTCATCTTGTTTGGCGAATTGGAGCGCAAACGTCTTGACCTTCCGTTCACCAACAGTCGCCTCTATCTCAGCTATCACAAATTTGTTCCCATTTGTCATTGCCAACTTTTGCTGCAAAGGATGGTTAACAAGGCTTGAAGTGAAGACGTACTTTTCGAAATTCTCATCAACCAAGGCGTCTGATGGTCTGTGGATTGTAACTGTAGCAGGAACTTCAGTAAATGTTGTTGTTTTTGGTTCCAAAGCATTTTGTATGTTTGCATCTTGTCCTGTGAGCAGCTTCTTGTCTGGTAAGGGTTTGATTTGTTCTCTCCATCTTGGTCCTATTGCGTTGCACAGACTCAATGTTAATAGTGGAATTAAAATGCGAATTGTCCACATTTTTGCGAGAGTTACTTCTATTGGAGCCGATGTCAATGCGAAAACTGTTCAGTTCGAGATAGCAACAGGCGCTTAAATGTCAGTTCCCAGTTCTATGATTCATAACTAAATTTTCTGATCTAATTGTTATAAAGGCTTTTCCACACTATACTCAACAAATTCAAATAATATAATTTGAAACTGAAATAATTATATGACATTAGTTTATGTTCTGAAACTTTTATATTGTCAAGTAGATGTACGACAAATACTTAAAAGTTTATTTTCGGAAAATGTATTGAGTTATGTTAAAAGGCGTGGAAAAAAAATTGTCGTTTATGTGGTAGTGATCTAGCCTTGCAAGGTTGTTAGTGTTTAACAAGTAACCCTGTATTATAATGGTGGAGTACAGCTTTAATTTTAACCTAAGATTTACATTTACAAATAACTTAAACAAAATTAGTTTATTAAAACTGCAAGAAATAAAAAATCTTTACCAAAGTCATAGATGAGGTCAACAATGAAGCGAGTTAACCCAGCAAATGCCTATTAAGGCACTGGTACTCCTACGCACCGACGACGGAACACAGCAAGCTGTTTGGCGGCGGACTTCGGTAGGAGAGTGGTCGCGAACAAGACGGCCCTTCACAGAGCATCATGAAACCGCATGAGACCATAGGACGTCACCTCAGATTCAGAACAAATTGATGTGTCGTTGCCTGGGGTGGATTAATAGGAGGTAGGTCTCATTTGTGTTTCTTAGTCGCCTCTCACGACACCCACGGAAAGAAGAGAATAATGAAAACTTTAACATTAATCATTTTCCACGGTTAAAACGTTAGAATCAACTGACTTCTATCCCAATAATGCCTTTCGACGGATAACCACAAATCAACACGATTTTCGTTATTGTTTTTTTTTAAAACGTGTTGAATAAATTTCGATAAAAATATTTAGGAACCACTAGGATACACTTTCACTTTCACTAGTATACACTTTCAAACAAAAAAAAGAATTTTGAAAATCGGCCGACATAAACATACAAAAAAACATATAGTCGAATTAAGAAACTCCTCTTTTTTTAACCGACTTCAAAAAAAGGAGGAGGTTCTCAATTCGGGTGTTTTTTTTTATGTTTGTCACCTCAAAACTTCGTCATTTGTAAACCGATTTCAATTTTTTTTTTAGTTCGGTAGCATCTACTTCCAGATTGGTCCCGTAAAAAAATTTTCGAAATCGCTTAGTAGTTTAGGTCAAAAATAAAAAAAATGAAATTTACGGTGATATGATTACTGGGCTGGGCAGCGTTTGGGAAACTCCGCCGAGTCTTCACGTCACCCATACCTCAAAGCCTGAAAACGAAAGTTTTCAATCAGTGCGTCCTACCCGTGATGACATACGGAGCCGAGACGTGGCCACTCACAGTGAGACTAGTCCACCAATTTAAGGTCGTTCAGCGAGCTATGGAAAGGGCTATGCTCGGTATTTCTTTGAGGGATCGGATTCGAAACGAAATAATCCGTCAGAAAACCAAAGTTGCCGACATAGCCCGGCGAATTAGCAAGCTTAAGTGGCAGTGGGCTGGTCATATCTGTCGTAGAACCGATGGCCGTTGGGGCAGAAAAGTTCTAGAATGGAGACCACGAATCGGCAAACGTAGCGTAGGGCGCCCTGTTACTAGGTGGGGTGACGATATTCGTAAAGTAGCGGGCAGTGGTTGGAGGAGGAGAGCTGAAGACCGAGCTCAGTGGCGTGCCATAGGAGAGGCCTATGTCCAGCAGTGGACTGATACAGGCTGATGATGAACGGTGATATATGTGGATGATAATAATAGGTCATCAATGTAAACGAAGCAAAAATGAAGTTGTTCCCTGAGACTTTTAAGTTGTATTTTGGGTCCTGGGGCTACCTACTCTACCGGTCACCGTTTAGTGACCGGTAGAGTATATTACCACCACACATATTTCCTACCGTCTGGTGATCGGTTGATAATATCACCCACCACCCCATATCTTTCATGCCATCTGGCGATTGGTTTGAGAATTGTACTACCACGTATCTTTCTTGCCATCTTGCGACTGGTTATGAATATCACCACCTCATATCTTTCCGTGGGGTGAAAGTAATTGATCACTATATCGCTCTTTAATCTCGAGTGATTGATAGTAAATCTACGAGGGAGTTATATGAATGACTAGCATCCCGCTCGGGACTTCGTTCTCGTGGGAATTCGGGAAAATTATGTAGCTTATGTTACTCAGCGATAATTTAGCATCCTAATGGTGAAAGAATTTTTCAAATCGGTCTAGTAGTTTCGGAGCCTATTCGTTACATACAAAAATACAAATCTTTCCTCTATATAATATTAGTATACATGAATGATAACCTTTAAAAAGAATAAAATAAAATATTTTTAATAAAAAATTGACCCGCCTTCAAAAAGGGTGAAATAATGTTTTTAAAGCTATGTTCACGAGTAAGTAGTGGTTACGGGTAAAACAGCAAATAGGTGAATTCATAGCGGAATATGGTAAATAGTGAGGAATGTTATTTTGACGTCGGCACCGGTTTGAACAGGCAGGACCTAGTTTAATGAAATTAAGTATTCGCACAAGCTTTTTTTGGTAGTATAAATACTAAGATAATTATGCCATGCGAGTAATTGTTCGGCACCGATGTCAAAAAAAACATTCCTCTCTATTTACCATATTCCACTATGAATTCTGTTTTCTGTTTTACCCGTAACCACTACTTACTCGTGAACATAGCTTTAAAAAATTATTTCACCCTTTTTGAAGGCGGGTTAATTTTTGTTAAAAATATTGTATTAAGTCTTACAACATAACCTCTATGACGGATGAAGAATCGTTCATGAAAGCGATTTTTTCATTTTATTTCTGCATTCACACAAAGGTTCACCACTAATATAAAATATTGTTTATTAGCACAAATCATTAAAAATTGCCTTACATTAAAATATGTTACTTATCATTGCATTACATAGAAATGATAAGCTGAAATGTTGTGTTCTCTCCCAACCAGATTATGGTATCAATGCTATTTTTTTATCAATCTTTTCGTGGAAGTTCCAAATCAGTGCAAAAGCAGACGACCATAATTAATTGAAATATATATTAAAGTGAGGGATTAATATATATGTCACCGGAAATTGATAAGAATCGTAAGTTGATCAATTTCCGAGGTAGTTTATCAACTATCGGCAAATCATGCACGGCAGTTGAAATGTATTATTTAACGCAATAAATTTTATCTAATCAACTTACGCTGCCTGGCTGTAAGTTTATCAACTAACAATTTGCCACACATCAAATCATACAAGAATGGACCAATCGCTGCTCAGTGTACATTTTTACGTTAAACTGACATCCATAATATAATACACTGTTCTCTGATTGGTCGATGCGACAACCTCTTAAGCCAACCACAGTCGAGTCGTTTCTGGCACTTCGCCGGCCGCTGCCGCGGCACGCTCGCTACGCTCGCTAGGCTCGTGAGTTTTAATGTTGGTTGGGTTCGGCTACTAACAAACCTACTTGTCTCAGTTCTAAGTGAGACATTCAACCAATCAGCGAACACCTCGAGTTTTCAACCAATCAGCGTAAACATTGCGTTCGTCGGATCATTTTACCGCGAGACGCCGTTAAATAATACATTTCAACTGCCGTGTATGACTTTCCGATAGTTAATAAACTACCTCGAAAGTTGATCAACTTACGATTCTTATTATTTTCCGGTGACATATACATGAAAGTGTATTAAAGTGATTGATGATTCGGTCTTACCTTGATTATTTACAACACAAAAAAATAAATATTTAAATTAGTATTAAATAACAATTGTATGGGTAATATGTTTTATGTCAAAGATTCATTTCATGGCGGTTTCCAGAAAAAAAATAAACTTAAACTTAATAAGTAAATAAGTGTTTTTACCTTAATTTTAGAGAAATTGATAATTTTTGATAGGCATTTTATACGAAATATATTAAAGAAAAAATAAATTATTTAAAAAACATAAAAACTCGACTGCAAAAATATCAACTGATAAGTAACGCACTAAAAAGACCGAAACAAGATTGATAAAACAAACTACTAAAACTAAAACCCAACAAACTCTACTATGGTTTAACAGACTGAACTATGAGTTGAAAGTCTAAGTTACCTAAATAATTTACCCTAAGTTTGTTAGCAGGCGGGACCCATTAATTTTCTTTCGGTTTATAATTTTCAAATGGGTCCCGCCTGCTACCAAACATATTGTAAATTATTTAGGTAACTTAGGCTTTCAACTCATAATTCAGTCTGTTAAACCATAGTAGAGTTTATTGGGTTTTAGTTTTAGTAGTTTGTTTTATCAATCTTGTTTCGGTCTTTCTAGTGCGTTACTTATCAGTTGATGTTTTTGCAGTCGAGTTTTTTGTTTTTTAAATAATTGAATATTTTTCGGGAATGTGAATTCCATATGTAACGAAATTTTGTTAGAATATTGAAAAAACATTCATATAACAATTTCTACATTTAGTTTACTGAAAGTGCTAGTTTAAAAAAAATATAGCGAAAATAAGCAATGAAACGGATTCGCTTAATTTATTATTAAAAATTATGTAGTTTCGATGATGGAATATTATTTTTCAGTTGGATTCAAAATTGCTGAAAACGCTGACCCGATTCTTATGAATTTGTCCATCGATTAAAATTAACATCTACCCACATTTTAGCTAGTGGACAATGCTCGGATGATTGTCATGCTAATGTGTTCACAATATGAATTTTGCATGTATTGGTTAGAAAGCTCGCTACTTCTAAATAGGGCATCAAAAATAACATAAAACTACAATATAGTATTTAAATTAGTAATTATTATTATTTATTTTTATTGCATCGCAACCCGCGTCACACTCTCAACTACTCTAAGGTAAACTGGAAGAGATCCCTTCAGGGATTGGTCCGCCTTTGCTATTATATTACCCTTCAAAAATTAAACTACCTATCCTGTCTTCGAGAAATAAAGAATTAATATACATACATAAAAGTGGTCGTATTCATTTTTGAGGTGTAATCTAAGCCAACGTTTCTCACAACACATCAGTGATTTTTCCTAGATATTTGTAAGGCGGTGCGCGGTCAGCCTACTAGTTCCATCTCTGTCTCTTTCTCGAGGAAGATAGGACACGTGTCCCCTCGTGTCCTTATTTATCACGTTTAATCCTTTGCTTGATGTTTCTACGTCACTTTCGCGCCCCATAACCAGCGCTTGAGCACGATGGCGACAAACTCGCGCGGCGCGCCACTCGGCTGACGCTGAAACTTCTCGCCCTCTGGCGTTGTCAATGTTGACATTTTGATATAGGACTGCGGCGTATTATGCGCGCTATTACCATCAAAAATTCAAATTCAAATTCAAATTATTTTATTTGCAAGAATATGTTTTACATTAGATGTCAATTAAAAATGTTTACAGTGAGTCACATATTCTACCTAACATAGGCATGCAAATATTTGTCACAGTTTAGATTTATTATTACAATATACAATAAGTTATTTCTATCGTACTCGAGCTGCAATGGTCAAAATACAATAAAATCTATATTACGTTAGTACTATTATTTATTCTGTGTCTATACAACGTGTTTCAAAAAAACCCAAAAAAACATAATTCAAAATTAATTAAAATTTAGCTTATTGCGCAGCTCTATTACAAATATGACAAGTATGTCATATTAATTATAAGAAACTTTCATTTTGAAATATGTCAAACCGTGCAACTGATTACTAGAGTTGCGACTATTTCACTTTGAAAATTAAATTTTTGAATTTCTTTTTTTGGGTATTTTTGAAACACTTTGTATAAAATATCGGTTGATCTGTCACTCCGTTACAAAATGAAGGAAGAGCAAACAAACAAATACAATATTATGTTTAGTAGGATATTAAATATTCAGCTATTAGAGTCATACTTCTTGACTCTGTTTTTTACGTTTTATATTGCAATTAGGCTGACATGACTGACATGAAAAAAAAATGTTATTTAAATTTAAATTATTTAGTTTATGTATCCAACGCATAATGTTATATCTTTTTGTGAAAACTTGACTAGCTTATGGATTAGTTTACTTTAGAATAAGTATTTTGTGTTGAATAGCTGTATGTTTTCCTTAATAAAGAAAAATAAAATAAAATAAAATAAAAATAAAAATAAAATTACCCTAATTAGACGCCCCTAGTCTCGTCAAAATTGTGATAAAAAATATATAATTAACACGCTTGAAAAACGGATTAGCGATGGTTTTTTTTCTTTTTTTAGGAAAGTAAGAGTTTTCCTTACCTTTTCGACATCAAGTGGATCACAGAGAACAAGTAAAAAAGGATATAACATGCTATGTAAAGATGACAAAGATGAATTTATTTATTTGGAAAACATAGCACGGTAAAATACAATAAAGCGACAGGTAAACATTTTATAGATCTTGTGACTCTTCGCCGATTTACACAAATCCATGCTCAAAGTTAGCTAAAGAAAAATAATGCTAATCTTACCGTTATTTTCGGAAATTTCTGACTTATCCCTACTTTTAAGTAACACCTAAATTCTGATTAATAATAATTATAATTATAAATCATTTATTCTCAGGCAACTAAGGCCCAGGGGAACGGCCCATACATAAATACCTTAAAGACTAACATACATATAAAATATAATTAAAACATAATACAATTTCAACTTAAAACTATGAGCTGCGTAAGGACTTGCAGATCTTCGTGTTCGCCTCCCTGTAGCGTCGGAACACTATCCCCTCGGGCCAGAAGTCCGGGCTGAGGAACATTGTCTGGTGTACAGCAGGAACACGAACTCGGAAGGACCGGAAATTTGTGGACCTGCTGGACTCCAGGGGAACGATCTCGACACCAAAACCAGATGTCGTTCGGCCCACGCACATCTTCTCGATGTATGTTAAGATGTGCTCCTTCGTCATGCTCGTATCGACGCGGGAGAGGTAGATGAGTGTGGTCGGTGTGGCAGCCCTTAAGATGGTCGGGACCACAGGTGCGGTGCCGCGCTTATTGCGGTTTTGTTAATAATAATCAATTGTTACGGATGTAACTTAATTAAGGAACTAATTTAAGTCTTTCTCTAAATGTTTTCTAGGTAATAAACATATTAAAAAGAGGCGTGACGTAAGCAGCCAATCCCCGCGTCTTAACATTTTTTCTAATTGGTCGCCGCGAAGTTCCGGCGTCCCGGCGCACCGCGCGCCCGGCGCGC
This sequence comes from Aproaerema taeniolella, assembly GCA_949987775.1. Classification (NCBI taxonomy): domain Eukaryota; kingdom Metazoa; phylum Arthropoda; class Insecta; order Lepidoptera; family Gelechiidae; genus Aproaerema; species Aproaerema taeniolella. Next base: position 3,915,010 of record OX465260.1, on the reverse strand, counting down.
GCGCCCCTCAGTTCTTTTTCAATTTTCTTATTCAGTGCTTGGATGGTGTTTGCTTGGCAAAGACGCACTCGGGATAGATGTTCGTCACGCGCCTTTCATTCAAAATAATTTGGTTGTTTTAATTGATTGCCACAATCATTGCACTACCTGCGCGAACCTTTGTGGGTATGCTTCCGTAACAAACATTTTGGTCAATTCGAGCCGGATCGCCGTGTGTGAACCAGATTAGTAGTGATTGTGTACCTACCTATCGCGCATAGGTGTGGTGAATATGTCCGTTTTTCGTTCACCGACTGGTGTCAAGACCCGCAGCATGGCCGCTGCACGAACGGAATCGGACTCAGTGGCACCTGCTCCTGTGGATGAGAAGCGCAGCACGACGACGACAAAGCAGTCTACAGCGACCGCACGTAAAAGGCTGGAGTATGAGTACGAAGCTGCCCAGCAACGGGCTCGCATTGAACTTGAGCTTGTGAACAAGAAATTGGAACTGGATTTGGCAAGCCTGGAAGACGAAGAGGATGATCGTGAGCCTACAGAACCCGATCAGACGAGCCATGTTGAGAAGTGGTTAGATGATCAGCCATTCGCCAGGTGCACCAACTGCCTCGAAGACCCTGGTGGAGGTAACGACCACCCAAAAGCCCGCCAACCACCTACATACCTACCGCGCGGTGGCGGCGGCGGCGGCGCGTCAAACGAAGGCGGCGCCGGCGAACACAAGGACAACGGTTTTGTTTACAAGAATGGTGACACCGCGGGTCAAATGAATCGCCCACGTACCCATAACATAAACCAACATGATGACTTATATTGCCGTCAAGATCAGATGGCAGCATTTACTACGGCAATACGAGACGCCATTATGACGTCTTCGGCATCTAGAAAGGATAATAGCGTGTTGCTAACTCGTCTCGCTACTTCAAAGGATTTGCCAACCTTTAGCGGCGACCCACTGGAGTGGCTCCAATTTAAAGAGGCCTACTACGAGTCGACGGTTCTCTGCAAGTATAGCGAGGCCGAGAATATCTGGCGCCTGAGAAAATGCCTACGCGGCGAGGCCAAAGATGCGGTCTCAGCCCTTCTGATTGGAAGTTCTTCGCCAATATCAATATTAAAGACATTGGAACTTCGTTTTGGTAGTCCGGATATATTAATGAATAAGATTCGAGAGGAGCTTTCAAAGCTTACCGCGCTTCCGGCCGCTTACCACTCAGAAATAGTTAACTTCGCCATCAAAATAGAAAATTATGTGACAGCTACCAAGGCTATCGAACGCGATGATCACCTTCATAGCCCTGAGTTGCTCAACATGGTGCTGACAAGACTCCCACCAACTGTACTTGGCAAGTGGGCCGACTATGCCTACGAGCGGCGTAACGAGGAAGTTCCGAAACTAGAGTTACTATCTGCTTTCCTGCACAGAGAGGCTACAGTGGCTGCCGCTTCCGGTATTAGTTATATTCAACAGCAGCCGCCCCAGGCCACAGGAATTGCACCTAAAAAGAAAACCGAGAATCAAAGAAATACTCATCAAGTTTTGGTCTCTGAGGACACGGCTAGCGAAGCGAAGTGTCAATTTTGTCGTTCGCCTACTACAACGCATAAATTAGAAAACTGTAATAAGTTTAAACGTGCTCTAAAGAGAGACCGCTGGCGTCATGTTCGCAGCAAGAACCTATGTTTCAAATGTCTTGGCGCGCGACATTCTGACCCTTCTGCGTGCCAGGGCTCTGTATGCGAGGAGTGTGGACACCCTCATCATCGCTTGCTACACTGGATCCAGCGGGGAGAGCGCCGAGGAGGCGGCGAGAGCGGCGGCCGGCGGCGCGAGCCCGACCCCGGCCCACAGGGGGCCGACGACGGCGGGCGCGCGCCCGGTGGCGGCCGCGACGCCCGCGCCGACGACGGCGGCTGTAGCGCAACGGTGGCCCATACGACGGCTAGTGCTAAAGTGTTACCTAAAGTGTTACTCAAAATAGTGCCCGTGACCGTACATGGACCTAAAAAGACAGTACATACACACGCTTTATTGGACGATGGTGCGACAGTGAGCCTCATCGCGGGTGACCTCGCTGAGGAGGTCGGCCTGCACGGCAAGCCCATCACGCTACGCGCACGCGACGCCTGGAGCGGAGAGTTGGTTTGTCAAGCTGAGCAGGTAAGACTTAACATCTCTGCTCGTGACGGCGAACGTTTTGTTTTGAACGCACGTAAATTGAAGGAACTGAACCTACCTACACAGTGTTTGTCTAATGTGGACTTTTCTAAATATAGTCATTTGAACTCTGACGATTTGTGCCTGTGTGATGTGCAACCAAAATTACTGATAGGACAGGACAATTACGACCTTATAGCACCCATACTTTGTATACCGGGTCATGGCAAAAATGAACCTTATATAACTAAAACACGATTGGGTTGGTGTGTGCACGGGTTTCTGGGCAACCAAGATAAGCATCATCATGTTAATTGTTTCTCTGAATCTGATGTAATTGCACACCTTCATACAACATCTGACGACGACATCGGGTTGCACGAGTTAGTTCGTCAATCGTTCTCACTCGACTCAATAGGTATTTCAAATAACCCTCGTAAAAACCCCGATGAGTCGCGAGCTGTTGAAATATTAAATAAAACTTGTAAATTTGAAAATGAGCAGTGGTCTGTCGGCTTGCCTTGGAAAACCGACCAATTTTGTATGCCTGACTCTTATCCTCAAGCTGTTAGCCGTTTGAACCTTGTTAAAAATAAAATGGCGCGAAATAACGCTTATGCGGAGCGGTACCAGGGACGTATTCAGCACTTACTCGAAAACGATTTCGCTCGCGAACTACGCGAAAATGAAGTAGCTGAACATATTTGGTATTTACCCCATTTTGGGGTCGATAACCCCAACAAAAGCAAGTTACGTTTAGTTTTTGACGCTGCTGCTAAGTCGCACGGTTACTCCTTGAACGACTTTCTTCTGTCAGGGCCGGATTTATTGCAATCCCTGTATGGAATTATGTTTAGATTTAGAGAAAATCCATTCGCCGTGGTAGGAGATATTAAAGACATGTTCCTAAGGATAAAAATTAGGGAAGAAGATCAACATGCCTTGCGTTTCTTATGGGGGGATAATAAAAAGTACGTCATGACGTCACTCATATTTGGAGCCAATTGCTCGCCCTACATAGCGCAATATGTAAACAAATTTAAAAATGCATCTCGCTTCGCAGATGAAATGCCTGACGCAGTGTTAGCCATTGAAAACAATCAGTATATGGACGATTACATCGACAGCTTTTCCAGCAGGGACGTAGCTAGGGAGACTGTTAATAAAATAACATTCATCCATTCACAGGGTAGCTTTGACATGCGAAATTGGAGCAGTAATGAGCCAGCTATTCTGGAAGACATGCCTAGGGACAAGCTGAGCGACAGCGCCTTTTGTGCGATTGATAGTCGATGTGAGCGCACTTTGGGGTTGTTATGGTATCCGGGTACTGATTTATTGGGATTCGATTTGTCACTGAAGCGCGTACCTGACGACATACTGCAATGTAAACGTGGACTAACTAAGCGAGAACTTTTACGTATAGTTATGTCTATTTTTGATATTCACGGATTCTTAGGCCCATTTACCATACAAGGTAAAATTATCATTCAAAAGGCTTGGAAATTAGATTTGCAGTGGGATAAAGAGCTGCCCGAGGATTTATTTACTATCTTTTCAAAGTGGATTTCAAATTTGGACTCTATTAGGAACATACGTATACCGCGGTGGTTCTTCCGCAAACCCGACGCGAACCTTAGTCCGACCCCTGTAAAGTCAGACGACTCGGTAGGTAGTACTGCGCGTGAGATAGAACCAACGCTCGAATTACATTTATTTTGCGATGCATCGCCGAGTGCGTACGCAGCTGTAGGTTACTGGCGGCAAGTAGACAGCAATGGAAAGATATTGGTATCTTTTATAGCTAGCAAAAGTAGAGTTGCGCCGACTAAGTTAGTTACGATACCCAGACTCGAGCTTCAGGCCGCGGTATTAGCATGTCGTTTAGCGGAGAGTATTAAAAAAGGACATAGGCTGAAACCTACTAAAATCTTTTATTGGACGGATTCTACAACGGTTTTACATTGGGTAAAAAATGAAAATAGAAATTATAAAGTTTTCATTGCAAATAGACTTGGAGAGATAGACGAGCTTAGCAGCATACAGGAGTGGCATTACGTGCCAACTAATTTGAACGTCGCTGATCTCGCCACGAAGTTAAATGATCATCAATTGGATAGTACGTCGGTGTGGTTTTCCGGACCCTTGTTTCTGCACGCTGACTGCGCCACCTGGCCGACGGAACCTGTAACAAAGATAAACATTAGTGATGAGGTTTTAGAAAAAGTTCATTTAATTGAAGAAGATAGTAGTTATTCGTGCGACTTACCTGTACCAGACCCCACCCGTTTTTCAAGCTGGTTACGATTATTGCGCGCGACTGCAACAGTGTTACTGTTTATTAATAAATGTAAGAAACAAAAATTGAATGGACTTACCGACGATTTAATGAAACGCGCTGAAATTTTATTAATTCGTTACTCACAAGCCAAGTGTTTTAAATCTGAAATTCAATTGTTAAGGAAAAATAAGGAAATAAAAAAGGACAGTCGACTTCGTACATTAACTCCGATACTTGACGAAAACGAGTTGTTGCGCGTGGGTGGGCGTATAGGAGCTGCTAAAGGGGTGTCAGCTGAAGTTAAAAACCCGTTGATCTTAGACGGACGCGACTACCTCGCTAGGCTTATCGTGACCGCTTATCACGTTCGCGCTGCACACGGCTGTAACGAGTTAGTAGTAAATGAGTTGCGGCAAAAATATTGGATTTTAAATTTGCGCCCTACGGTGCGCACTGCTGCTTCTCGTTGTTATTTTTGCCGAATTGCTAAAGCTTTACCTAGACCGCCACGAATGGGAGACTTACCTGAGGCTAGGCTTACTCACCACTCTAGACCTTTTACAATTTGCGGTGTTGACTTGTTTGGACCTATAGAGGTCACAGTAGGTAGGTCTCGACCGAAACGATATGGCGTCTTATACACGTGTCTTACTATACGCGCGGTTCACATCGAACTCGTACCGTCGCTAACAGCGGATTCTTTGATTATGGCGACACGTAGAATGGCAGCTCGTAGAGGTTGGCCGAAGGTAATCTACTCGGATAACGGGACGAATATGAGAGGTGCAGACGCTGAGCTTAGGAAGGCGTACCAAGCTGTAGCAGACGACTCCCTCAATAAAGGAGTGTCTTGGCGATTTATTCCGCCAGCCAGCCCCCACATGGGTGGTGCATGGGAGCGCCTTGTGCGCAGTGTAAAGTCCGCTCTGAAAGTTGTTCTTAGGGAACGAGCGCCTCATGAAGAGACATTGATAACTTTGCTTGCAGAAGTAGAAAACATCGTTAATAGTAGACCACTTTCATATGTCTCAGTGGACCCCAACGACAGTGAATCTTTGACACCTAATCACTTTCTTATAGGTTCTTCATCTAACCTACCCACACCAGGAGTGTTCGACGATAGAGACCTTAACCTTAGAAAGAAATGGCGCATCGCCCAGCGCCTCACTGACGGGTTTTGGAAGCGCTGGATGAGGGAAATTCTCCCTGTCCTGATCCCTCGCCACAAGTGGCAAGGTGAAGGTAGTCAGTTAAGAATAGATGACGTAGTAGTAGTTATAGATCCAACATCCCCTCGCAATTTTTGGCCCAAAGGCGTAATAGAATCAGTATACCCTGGTACCGACGGCCGCGTAAGAGTTGTAGACGTGCGAACAGCCTCAGGGCTTATGAAACGACCAGTTACTAGGGTCGCCTTATTATTTGACCGTTTTGAGTGTCGTGATGACGACACTGGGGGGGAGAATGTTACGGATGTAACTTAATTAAGGAACTAATTTAAGTCTTTCTCTAAATGTTTTCTAGGTAATAAACATATTAAAAAGAGGCGTGACGTAAGCAGCCAATCCCCGCGTCTTAACATTTTTTCTAATTGGTCGCCGCGAAGTTCCGGCGTCCCGGCGCACCGCGCGCCCGGCGCGCGCGCCCCTCAGTTCTTTTTCAATTTTCTTATTCAGTGCTTGGATGGTGTTTGCTTGGCAAAGACGCACTCGGGATAGATGTTCGTCACGCGCCTTTCATTCAAAATAATTTGGTTGTTTTAATTGATTGCCACAATCATTGCACTACCTGCGCGAACCTTTGTGGGTATGCTTCCGTAACAAACATCAATGTTTTTTGACGTAAGTCCTGACATCCATATAAAATATCATTATATAACAAACAACTGTGAAGCCATCAAATGGTTACAACAATGGACGACAATAGCCGGTACAATGATACTACCCTAATCTGCAATAAAATTGCTCGTAAAATCTACAGTATCGATCAGGAACAGTCGTTGTCACGAATTCAAATTGCTACTGGTGACGTTTTATTGGTACATGTTCCAACTGCGAACTTTAGTATCTATTTGATGACTTTTTGGTGACCCAAGGAACCGGTATCCATTTCTCAAAAAGTCGCCTCACGTCTTGTGCAGTTACCTTAGTACCATGGACAGTTGAAAATGTTTTTTATTAGAAATGAATAGAGTTCTAAGGGATTAGTAGTTCAATCTCTTGGGGATAAAAATCCCTTAATTTTTTTCCAACTACATACATACTCGTACGCTCGCGCCTATAATCTCTATCGAGGTAGGCAGAGAATCAGTGGTTTCAAATCCACTTGATGCCACGTTTGACATAAGTTCAGAGGGTTTTAGATGAAATATGATGTACCAAAGTGGTGTAAAGTTTTCAGCCTTTCGCCCACAACAGTAAAAACCTCACGTCTCACTTACTGACTTACTGTATGCCTGGGCAGAGTAGGCAGCTGGTACTTTATAAGTTTTTCTTTTACTCACAGTCCAGCGCGGAAATTTTCCAACTAGTTTGAAAAAAGAAACGTTTTTAATTTTCACTGTCAGCTCGTGGTGGTGACTCCCACTCTGGCTCCTACCTGGTCCAGCGTCTATCCATTGCCGTCCAGCGCGGCAATGTGGCCAGCTTGGTGGGGACGTTTGGGCCGGGTCAGATTCAGGGCGGATTATTTGATAGACAAAAATTATGTGGATTTTCAATGTTTATTTCTGTTTTTATTTTGATATGTTTTATTGTTTTTAATTTCATGTATCAAATTAATAAACAGTCCAACAACTCAGCTTCATCGTGACGAATGAAAACATTAATACTACGCGCCAATTCAAGAATAAGTACACGCGTTATTGCGCACAATGGAGATCATTTTACCTAATTAATTTGAAAATGTAAAAGGGTTGGTGTGTTTATGAGAGTTTCTCTAATTAGCATTAAGCTTATAATACCAGGAAAGAATAATATTGCCGAGAGTGATAATGGTTGATCAGAGAGAGATGGAAGACATTTATTATGCGCCGTTAACAAGGATGAATAGCAACATCATCAAAATAAACGATCCCTTCAAACCTCAAGTTGTCTTATTTCTGAGACGGTCACTCAAATCTTTTAAAAATGTACAAAAACCAAGTTAAACATTTCAATGAGCATATACGTGGTTGTTTCAAAAGAATCTTAGGATTCACCAACATTATTATGAATTATGAGCAAACATTACAGAAAAGGTGGAAATTGAGCTGGAACTATAAAAAGAAACCGCTGAATTACTTTAACTGGGCCATTAATGAGAAAATAACTGGGAAAATAAATGGGAAAATAAATAAATAACTGGGAAGTCATGAAATAAATTCTAATCTCATAATAAAAAAAACTAATAGTAGAGACGGTGAATTCTTATTATTTTTAGGTGAGTAAATAACTAATATATTTCTAAAAATAGATAAGCTAATCTAAAAATAGATGAGCTGCGCCACAGCTCGAGGGAATGTCACGCTATCACCAGGCCTCGCAGCTCTATTAAACGGCAGTAATTTCAAAACGAGCATGAAACGAAAGGCATTTAATGCGCTGCCCGAAATAAAAGTAGCGAACCATTCATGCCGACTTGTGCGATCACGCAATAAGACGGTAGCGCTATTTGAAGGAAGCGCAGAAGAAACTCAGTTTGCTCAGGCATGTTCAGTGCTTACAAAACTAAGAGAAGAGAGCAACAATATCTTGGTAACATCCCGAAAGATAAGTGTTGACACAATGGCGGTTGGACACGTCAAAGGCGAAGTGTCTGATTATATGGGATGTGTTAAAGCCTCAGAAGTACACGAGGTAGTTGTTTACGAAGATAGAGGTGAAAACCTCAACTTTCTCTTACCATACACACCCAATAACGAGACAACTACCAATGCCACCGATAGCTGGGGCTATCCCATTGCGGGAACACTTAGTGGATCAGAAAGGCTACAATAAAAGATAGCCGTAGCAAACCACACAACGCAGCAGAAGCATAAAGGGGGAAGTCAAAGTCAAACCAAAGGCAAAAGCAAGGTCAGTGCAATTCTTGATGCATTAAATGCCGCTGCAGCCAGAATACCAGGCATCCTGAAGAAGAAAACAAACAAAGTAATCGCTGCAGAAGAACAGCAAGCAGCTGTTAAGAGGTTCACGAAAGGTATTCCTAAAAAGCAGCCACCAAACGCCCGATCCAACCGAACAAAAGCTGACATGGGGCAAGTAGAACCGCCCTCTCTAAGGCAGGCAGTGACTCCTCTTGAACACATGGTAAACGCATTTCTTGAGTTCCTAGCAATAACAAAAGCGACCAGAGAAGTCAATGTTAAGACTTGCGAGAATATATTGCAATCTTTCATGATAGAAAATGAAGGTCTGCTAAAGGTGAGACTCGAGGAAGCGGATGCAACTGTTTACGACAATGACACCTCCCAAGTTCTAAAAGGTATAAAAATGAGTCCACACATGGCCGCATACAACAAAACAAGTGGCTTTGTTACTCTCAATGAGAAAGTAACTCGCCGCACGGGTACAATGATAAATGATAAATGATTTATTAAACTGTCCGAATAATACAACATAGTTTTACTGAGATAACCACACTAGGCTAGGCCTGTGTCGTGATTATCTTTACATAATGATTAAACAAGGACATTTCTTATAGATTTTCTATTTGAGCAAAAAAGTATTTGTCTGTGTATGTGTGTGTGTGTGTGGTGTGTGTATGTGTGTGCGTAATTGTTAATGTTTATATAGTATAGTGGGAGCGATAAATGGAAGAATTTGTTTTTAAAAAGAGACCGCTATTTTGTGTGCTTTAGTAAAACCTCAGTTTCATCATATGACATATTCACTAACATTTGTGTCAATGATTTTTTAACTTCGTGAACCGGCAGGTTTTTAAAATCTGCTCGACGCTTTAATATTTTATTGTAAATGAAGGGAAACATAAATGGTGAAAACCTAGTAGCAAATTCACTTTTGACAGCTTGTCTTTGTAATTTAAATACTCTACGTTTTAACAACCTATCATAATTTTCTGAATTTACGATATTTTTATGGGTACTCAACGTAGCTCTGAGTATGTATAGCCGACGCACACTCAGGACCCCAATTTCTTTGTAGAGTTGCGTAGTCGGATACCTATAGGGCCTGCGGAACATGACCTTTAGAACAGCTCTTTGAGCTCGTTCCAGAGGTAGCATGTAGGTTTTTGCTGCAGCACCCCACACTTCCTGACAGTACGTAACTATGGGCTCACAAAGCGAGGTATAAATGGATTTTAAAAGTTCAGCACTGGCCACGTCTCGTAAATTTTTAAAAACATATATTAGTTTTCTAACCCTAGCTGCTGTTAGTTCTATGTGTTTACGAAAAGTGAGCCGTTCATCCAAAGTAACTCCCAAGTATTTTATCGAATGTGATCTAGAAATGGAGTCACAATGACAGTTTTGAGGGATTGTTCGTTGAGGATCTCTTATGCAATCATGTACCACCAGGTTACGATTTTGATCTGGGGCTGAAGCAGCAGTTTTGTGGAAACAGAGGTAAGTGGTTTTACTTGTGTTAAGAGACAGTAGGTTCTCGGATAACCAACTCCCCACCATGGCCATACCTCTCTCAGCATTTCGAAAACAATCTTCCCAACTGTCACCATGAAAAATAAGGGCAGTATCATCTGCGTAGCAAAAGATGTCTGCTTTATCCACTTTTAGCGAAGCAAGGTCATTCAGGTACACAAGGAACAAAGTTGGTCCGAGAACGCTACCCTGTGGCACACCAAAGTTAACAGATTTTGGACTACTCCTCCAGTCACCGACTTTCACCAGTTGCTTTCTGCCGGTTAAGTAACTCTTGAACCATTCGAGTGCAATTCCTCTAATACCTATCCTCTCCAACTTTCTGACAAGTAGCGAGATTGCCACTGTATCGAAAGCCTTTGCCAAATCTAGAAAGACTCCGATACAAGGCTTTTTCTTTTCCAACAAAAAGGCTATTCTCTCTACCAAACCTCCAACGGCACCTTCTGTCGATTTCCCTATTCTAAAACCGTATTGGTTACCGGACAGAATGTTTTTCTCCTCTAGATACTTTGACAGGCGTTTGTTTACTACTTTTTCAATTATTTTTGAAAAAGCAGGAAGCAGTGAAATTGGCCTATAGTTATTGTAGTCGGAGATATCGCCTCCTTTGTGTATTGGCGTAACTGAGGCAATTTTAAAAGATTCCGGTACGATTCCAGACTCCAAGCTCTGGTTGATGATGTTAGTTAGCGGTGGAACTAAGGGATTTTTGGCCTTTTTAATGATTCGATTACTAATGCCATCAATTCCTGGAGCACTATCATATTTTAAACTATTGATTACTGATTCTACTTCTGCATTGTCTGTGGGCATCAGAAAAAAAGACTGCACGGGGGAGTTATTGGTATCTATTTTGTTAGCCAGGTTGATAATTGAGTCGTCTAATTTGTGTAGTATCTTAGATGCAAGTGATTCTCCCACCTTAACAAAGTGCTCATTGATAGCATTTACCGATTCATCCGGAGTATTTTTAACATTTAAAATTTGGTTTGTTAATTTATTTGATTTATTGGACCTGTTTGCAATTTTATTTATCGTTTGCCATAGTTTTTTACTATCTTTTTGGTGTAGTCTTAATAGGTCACTGTCATAATCATTTTTGATTTTTCTTAACAAAGTTATATAAAAGTTTCTGTACCTAGAGTATATAATACAATTAATATCATCTTTTGGCTTCTTTCTAGCTTTTTCATGTAAAAAATCCCGAACTTGAGCACATTTCAACAGGCCACGATTCATCCAGGGCTTTAGAATCTTTATATTTCCACGTATTTTTTTATTAATTTCACTATTTGAGTCTATAATTTTGAGAACTAATTTAATAAAAACGTTTACTTGTTCTTCGGTATTTTGAGCCTTGTGAAGTTTTGACCAGTCAGTATTACTAAGCTCTATAACAATATTTTGATAATTATATCTCATTCTGTAAATGTTAGGTTTGGGTGTTTTAGGCAATTCTGTTGTTATACCTGTAACAACAGTTCTATGATCTGTTACAGTGGAAGAGATCACAACAGTTTCATGACTTCTGCCACCTTTAATGAACACATGATCAATTAGCGCTTCTTTCCTCGTGGGCTTGTCAACTGCAGACTCAAGTCCCAATTCTGACATTGTACATAGATATTCAGTAGCATCAGCTGATAGAGCGGCGCTATCCATAATATTAATGTTGATGTCCCCGGTAAGTACAAGGCATTTCCGTCTACCAAGATTCGATACAACTTCATATAGAGATTTAATAAATGGGTTTGCCTTTTTAAAAGATGGAGACCTGTATACAGCTAAAACTGTTACGTATCCCCTTATGTCAATTGCCAGGCAATTTGCCTCACATAAATTTGGTTCACTGAAATGCGGACTTAAGTTTTCTTTAACGTATGCTATGACACCTCCTGATTTATTAATAAATTTAGTGCTACTGAAATACGTGTATCCGTTCATACGATTTATAAGTGACATTTCAGAGATCCAGCACTCCGTTAGTATTATGATATCTATTTCTAATTTTGTCCTAGTGAGTAACACAAGAAAATCGTTAAAGTTGTGATTAATGCTTCTAATATTCATAGTAAACATTTTTAAATTATGATTTTCAATATATTTGTAGCAGTCTTCAGCTTTGGTTATGGAATGGCACTGTATATAACTTAATTCGTCTAATTCATTTATTACACTATAAGTAGCCATTATAACATATTATATTTATAATATTATATTTATATTTAAGATTGGTGGCCATTCCATAGTCTTTGCTAAGCCTTTGCTCTGTTTTCTCCCAATAATGATTATGTAATGTGTATATGTATATGATGTATAAGAAGTGTGTATAAGTATATATAGTGTTATTAGTGTGTATGTAGTTGTATTTTATAATGAAATTTAAATTAAAAATCGAGTAACATGCAGAATTCACAATGACAAAAAGAAAATGAAAATTTACAATGAAAAAACTGAGAACTGACTTTTCCTCACAATAAAACAAGACCGCTTGCAGCAGCAATAGGTCACCCCAGCTGATCCAGGTCTTCCATTGATCTAATGAGGATTGCTGGACTCTTCTCTGGCCCACTGTTGTCCTTCTTACGAATAAAGATTGACCCGTTTCGAAGCCAACAGTATTTAAATCCAAGTACCGAAGCTTTAGATCGAGCTTCACGAAATAAAAGTCGGTTGGCTTTAGTCAGTCGCTCATTTATGTAAATTTTTGTAGGTGGTGTAGTGGGGACAATGGACTCCGTGGTGAGATTCTTCCTTACCCTGGCTGCTGAGATAAGCTCATCCTTTTTGACTTTCCTCGTCAGTTCCACGACAATGGGTCTAGGTGATATCTTCGACGTGTTGTGCTTAGGACCAGCTCTAGACAAACTATTTATGTCTGTCTCACGTAGCTCGATGTTTAGTTTTTGACCAACGGTAAGCAGAATGTGCATTAGATTTTCTTGTTTGACTTCTGGGATTCCCTGTATTTCAATCTCATTTCTTAGTGAGAATTGTTCATGTATATTCAATGATGACTGCAGGCCAGATATAGATTTCTTTAAATCAAATATGATTAAGTCTTTATCCTCCAGTTGTTTTTGGAAATCTTTCATTTTGCTGGTAATGGACTCATTGAGAGAGGACATTTCAGCTTTTAACTCCTGAACATCTCGCCTAAGTAAAATTATTTCGTTGTTTTGTTGTTTAACTCCAGCTATCTCTTGTCGCAACTCTTTTATTTCTTGCATCAGTTCGGAGATCTCAGGAGATCTCCCCCTTATTAGAGGTTCCTCTAGACCCCCGCACAGTGTTTACATTTTCCAGGTTGAATGTATTATTCATAGTATTTGTATTAAACCCGCGTATAGGGGTGCTAGAATTTCGTTCGAAACCCCAGCCCATGATAACGTTCGAAACCCCTTCAGATGATCCTATAGTTGTCACAGCCCGATGCACGAAAGTCATGCTAGATGACAGGATCCTCCAAATGGCTGAAGCGGTTTCGAGGGATGTTTCGGGCGGCGAAAGCTTGGATTCCTGGGAGGTGCCAAAAATATCGTGGATAAATGGAGTTCCTGGATGTGGAAAAACAACTTGGATCGTAAACCGCTTTGATGCCGAATTAGACCTGGTAGTTACAAATACAACCGAAGCAGCGAAAGACCTGAGGGACAAACTTGCGAGTCGTATAGGAGCTGACGTGAAAACCAAGGTGCGCACCCTTGCATCAGTTCTTGTAAATGGCCTCAAAGAGCCGAACAGGAAGAGATGCAAGAGACTCATGGTAGATGAAGCACTCATGAGCCACTTTGGAGCTGTCATAATGGCGGCAGTTATCACGAAAGCAAGCGAGTTGTTTCTCATCGGTGATATAAACCAGCTACCATATATTGACCGCAACAATCTCTTTCCTCTGAAATACACCCGTCCTGACTTAATGAGTAAGCAGAGGCGGCGGGCCGAGGAAAAGTGATTGATTATAACCTTAAAATGGCAATCAAAAATCGGGATACGGTTGTTATCGATGCTTTAAGGACTGGAGACAACAGACAGAAACCACCGCTGGCTTAGGTAAATAAACAGAATAAAAATGTATTTAAGTATATTTTAGTTTCTTTATATGTATTTATTGTAAACTCAAATGGAGTATAAAATCTGTTGAAAATGTAAAATTAGTATTAAAAATATAAATTAAAATAAGACAAGGGCACGGACATCAAGTCTGTGGATGCAAAATTAAGTGTAATTAAAAAAAAAAATAGATAACCGATTTTATGCCAAACTTTTCTGGTTTGACCATCTAGAGAGGGTAGCGCATATATAGAAGCGCGCGCGGTGGGTCGTCCAAGATACCGCTGAAAAGATAAAGTCATCAAAATCTTAAAAGTTTTGAAAGTGTACGGTCAACATTGATACAAGACAGGATATAACGGTGCAGTTAATATTGGAGACCAATATCCATTTCATGTCACTGAGTCAGCAAAGTAACTGAGTACACTAAACAAAATGATCTCTAGTTAGGCTTGGATTAGGCACGTAGGTATACCTAAAATACAATCAGTATTCAAAACACTATAAGTAATAACTCTATCTCTGTTTCGTGCTATCAAAGTTTATTAGAAAGACGTGATAGCTACGGGGTAGATACCTCGGAAAGAAAAAAGTTAGAAATGCTATTGCATAAGGTCAGCAGGGCAATCGCGCTAAAAAAAGTGGATTGAATCGCAATTGAAACGTAGCTGGGGAGCTACCACCTAAGTGAATCTGATGCTGGGTAAACGAATGGAACGTAGTCGATTGCTTCTTTATAAGGAGACCTTGATTAACGATATGAACCAAACACAGCAATGTACATCATTCCATTCGTTCAATCAGCATCAGCTTCGCTTAGGTGGTAGCCCCCCAGCTGCGGTTCAATTGCGATTCAGTCCACTTTTTTTAGCGCGATTGCCCTGCAGCTAAGGGATGGCGCTTGACCAAAAAGTGGCGAGAAATAAATAACAATATATCAGTAAATGAAACACGCTTTCCCTTGTTACATAGGTCCTTAGATAGAGTCATCGTCATTATCATCCAAAACACGTCCTCACCAAGGGATAGGGGCCTCCTTTAGGTTCAGTGAAGGGGATTTCGGGCCATGCGATAATTAAACAGAAAAGTCATGGTTTTTTAACCACCAAAGTGGCCTCAAATTAACGATTGTAGTCAACTGACACCAGCTGAGATCGCGATCGCGATAATAACGCGCCCATGATAAATTGGCACCGTAGTCAACTAAGTAGGTTCATATGCCACAGTTTACGTACTTGATTACGAGTGATTATTTGTTATCTTCTTAAAGAGTATTAGAGATTCCTAAGCGATTCAGATTGGCTTAGTATATATCACATCTTGCTTTCAACTCTGTGGAAGCGACGCTATCTCTGTAAGCTTTGTATGATAGATGACTGTTTGAGAAATTAACGACTAACATTAATTATTTCGCCGAATACGAATGTTTGTTCGTTTGTTCCCCGTTATATGAGAGTGACGTGAAATATTGTTTAGGCGAGCACTAGTTGGCTAATGATTTGTATGTCAGATCTTGACAGGGATTTAGTATAGTGGTTTACTGAATCACTATCTAGGCTGATCGATGTACAGTTTAGGGTAAAGAGGACGGTGATACCTAATTTTCAGGAATAAAAATTATATGGTGTTCAGGTAAGCCTTCGATTCTTCATACAAAAGCAACATACGCACACAACCATATGTACAGATAAAACAGCATGCACATCATATCATTATGCATATTGCGCTATGAAAACCACGTCCATTATAAAAGAAATAAGATTACATACGTAGTCTGATCATCGACTTATTATAATTCTAAAAAATAATCCATGAGCTTGTTATAATCCATGAACTGCAAACTTCTTAGGTGTTTAACAATCGTAAATTCGCTCATATGATCCTAGACTGCATGGCAGTAGCACAGCACTGGGTCAAAATCCTGGCAGATATGAGGTCGCTTCGTGAAGCCTGAAAAATACAAAAAGACGGCCGGTTGGGTCGAGTGGTAGTGGCACTGCCTCTTGATCGACGAGTCCTGGGTTCGAATCCTAGTCGGGGTAAATATATATTTGTGTAAAAAGCAGATGTCTGTTCTTGGGTCATGGGTGTTTGTGTCTGTCTTTACGTGTGTTTCGAGGGACCCACGACCACCTTGGTGTAGGCCTTTAAGTGTATGGCGTTTTATTGTTATTTATTTATTATTAAAATCCCCAGGAGGATTCTGAGCTTCTGGACGGAGCTGCAGTGGGTAGAATAGCCACCGACCACATAAAAGAGCCTAAATGCGGAAATAGTAGCCCATATCACTAATCACTCCTACCTGAAAACCCAGTCTACGCTTTAAAGGAAACCTCTATGTTTAAAGTAATTACTGTCTTTATAATTCTAAGAATATAATCCTTGCTTTTAATTGCAAGGAGGGTTTAGTGCAGGTAATGTGTGATGGAAAATAAAATTTAGTGACATCGTATATCCACTCTCTTGAAGACACTTTGCGTTTGGCGTAAGTTGGAAGAGGACACCGAGCACCTGAACAAGGTTCAATGAAGCTGGAGCACGATGGCGACAAACTGGCGCGGCACGCCACTCGGCTGTCGCTGAAACTTCACATAGATTGCGCGAGGGCGGGCCCCGCGCAAAGGCTTGCTCGCTCTCTGGCGTTGTGAATGTTGACATTTTGACATAGTACCACGGCGCATTACGCGCGCTATCATACCATCGTACTCGAGCTGCAGAAAATAAGAGCAAAGACACATGTCCTATTTTAATTGCGAGAGAGCGAGATGGAACTAGTGACGTGATCGCGCGCTGCCTTACTTAAGTGCAAAATGACTGAGGTGTTGTGAGAATCTGACCGCCGTAAATTGAACCTTAATAGTTACTAGCATTCCGCTTGGGACTTCGTTCCCGTGTGAATTCGGGAAAATTATGTAGCCTATGTCCATCGCGGAAAATGTAGCTTTCTAATAGTGGAAGAATTATTCAAATCGGTCTTGTAGTTTCGGAGCCTATTCAATACAAACAAACAAACATACATACAAACATACAACATAAACAAACATACTGTTTTTTTCTCTTATAATGTGTTTTGTGTAACTTATGCTCATGTACAATAAAGAATAAATACATACATACATACATACGTACAAACAAACAATCAAATCTTTCCTCTTTATAATATGTATAGACTAGCATTCTGCCGGGACTTCGTTCCTGTGGAAATTTGGGAAAATTATTTAGCCTGTATCCATCGGGGATAATGTAACTTTCTAATGGTGAAATATTTTTTCAAATAGGTCCAGTAGTTTTGGAGCTTATTCAATGCAAACAAACAAACAATAAAATCTTTCCTCTTTATAACATTAGAGAAGAGATATGCTCGGTGGAAGACGATTATGGTCTTGCAAAAAATGATGTTAGTCCCTGCGCTTGCAACCGACTTTCCTCTTAAAAAAAATGTTTTCAGTTCCAATATGCGCAATTTTTTGGTGTATAAAAAAGGAATTCCTAACTGAAGAACAAAAAAGTTACGAAGAAGAAGGCTGAGGTTGAGACGCATGTCGAAAATAATCCTGACCTGCTTTTACTCTGAATTCTATAGCTTAGTCCACAAGTCACCAAGTGGAAGTTCCAGTGAGTTGTGGCAGCAGAAATCGCGGGTAACTCTCAGCAATAAGTCTGCTGTGCGGAACCGTGACGAAACGCTCTTAAAAGACACGCTACTTGACTCTCTAATGTATGGATTGTTTGCCACCAAGTGTTTTAGGGTTCCTTCAAAGGTAGGTCTTGATTTGGCGACACTTTGTCTAATTTTTATTGTATTGTTCTGTCCGAATTGGAGAAGGAGAGATTCAACATGTTTTTGAATAGCCAAGAGTAGATTGAACTTTAAAAAACTTTTAAATAGATACGTTGAGGTTAGTGAGTCAGCGAGGTTAAGCAACGCACACAGAGGTAGGAAACCTGATGAGGGACTAAGGTGGCAATTTATCACGAGCGTTATCGTGCTTCGGATGTTGTCGATTGATGACAGTCATTAAAATCAAATCAGAGGCCATTGAGTGGTTTTAAAACTCTGGCACCAGGGTTAACCAAGTTCGCCACACACTTGATTATACTTACACAATAAAAAGAATAGGAAGGAAGGAATAGATAATTTGTTCTTATAACAACTCGTGATAAGACCAAATATGTTTTAGGGTTTGTCACAATAAAGTACCTAGTACAATAAAGTACCTAGTAATAATTTTTGACTTGGTCTAATCTGACCAAAATTTTTACTTGTAGCACAGAATTTACTTTGTAAGATTTTAATGTAATTTTGTAACTGACGTACTAAATGTTGCGTACAATGTGACATGGCAAATAAATATTCTGATTCTGTCTTTAAAAATATGCTTGAATCTTTTTCGCAAATGTCTCAGTGAAGTGCATTGATCTTGTGAGTTAAGTTAGCACCCTAGTTAAGTTGGTTTTTTAGTCTCTAGAGACATAAAGTTTTCGAAGCAACAAAAGGTTAAAAACTTGGCTGAGCGACTGTTTAATGAATCCTCTGAAGTACGGAAACGTTCGTGATAAATTGACACTTTGGTCACTATGATCGAGTTTGCTTCTTCTTCTTCTTATCGTGTAAGTATAGTCAAGTGTGTGGCAAACTTGGCTAAACCTGGTGTCAGGGTTACGCACAATGGCCTCTGGCTTGAATTCTATGAGACTTTAATTGCACTCAAGGATATACTAGTACAAAGACATGGGTATATAACATAGTGTAGGTACAACAAGGTGGCCTTGTTGCTGGGTAGCATTTTTATCCAGGAAACCTTAGGGTTGGACATCAGTTAATACTAGGCATAGAAGAAGTAACTAATGTAACTTATCTTATTTAATTTAACTTATATCAACTTACCGTTGATAGTAAAAAGTATCTACAGAACCATTTTGTTTTTTGCAGCTTTTGTACATTTTATCATTTAAGAAAGACATCTTTGGCAACGTTTTGTAAACAGAGTGCTTTGTGAAATATAAACTGCTTTCCTTGAAAAATCCAACAGTAAAGATTCATGCAGTTAAGGAGACAATTTCAACCACAAACTAGACAGTTTGCAAAATATTCTGCTAAAATCATAGCTTCGTGCTTCAGGACTATAAAAGTACCAGGGTTATATGAATTGTTAGGAAATATTGTGGTATTAGTACGTTTTATTGTTATATTTTATGATTATTGCGGACTAGCAGTGGTAATGAGCTTTGCGAGTTTATTATAAATCTTTGTGATACATACTGCAGATATTAGATTTCGAAGAATGAGACGAGGAAATTATCCAAAGATTTCATCATTTATTTTTTCACGGTGTGACTTAAGAGCATGTGTTTTTCTCTTTAAAATCGGTATTCTTCTTTTTTTAACCGATGACAGCTAATAGAATCTAACTAATACAAGCACAACGGAAGGTTATTATTTCGAACGTTATGTATGTTTGTAAATAAAATATCCCACCAAAACATAAATGTGAAAAATTACAGCCAAGTTTAATAATTCATCATTTCTTTTTTCACGGTGTGATTTAAGAGCATGTGTTTTTCTCTTTAGAATCGGTATTCTTCTTTTTTTAACCGATGACAGCTACTAGAATCTAACAAATACAAGTAAAATGGAAGGTTATTATTTTGACCGTTATGTATGTTTGTAAATAAAATCCCATTTTCTTTCCCTCCCCACTCCCTAGCTAGGCTAGGGTCTTTGCTTCTATCCACTTTACCAAGCTTGTTTTTTTCGTTGCTTACCACTGTCCCTTACATTTGCTGCTCGTATGTATACATAGATGTATATTATATTTATTTTATATATTGATTTATATATAATTATATATATGTATACTTATATATTTGTTTATTTGTATTATTTATAAATATTTATGCACCACCAACTATTTCTTACCTTACTGCTGTCCTACCCTAAGGTTGCCTGGAAGAAATTGCTACCTAGCAAAAAGGCCGCCTTGTTGTACACTATGTTTCATGTTCTGTTAATTGTATTGTATGTCTTTGTGTGCAAATAAAGTATACTGTATTGTGTTGTATGTTTATATGTTCCATCAAAATTTCTAAACTACTTACAAAAGAGTTAATGACGGAAGCGCCTTGATCGTTCGCTGGTTTTGTCTCTTCTTTCAAAAATTTCAAAGACAATCGTGAAATGGGATTTTTACGATAGAAGGACCCCTTCCAATGAATTTCCCTCCTTCTATTGTGAGAAATCGGATTCTTGGCAACAAATTACTTAAAATTTGATAAAATTTAAACACCACCAGAAAAGATACTTCAAAATAAAAAAAATTGAATAAGCCCACCATAATTTTTACCACGTCGTGCAGGTAACTAACTAAGGTGTACGTACTCGTAACACCAACAGACAGGTAAGAAAAAATAAAATGTAAAAAAAGCAGTCTACCTAGCGTGGTGAGTACCTGTAGCAATTTGAATAAATTTCATTTATGTGTAAATTTTAAATGCATAATGTAAATAGTACAAGCCCGTGTGATAGGTCATGGTCACAGAAAATATACTTACTATTTATATGAGGAACTAACACTACCACTTTAAAAAAAAAAAAAAATTAAAAAAAAAATATTTCCTTAACTTAGCATAACATTATTATATTATGTTACAAGAGCACTCCCTTTAAGTAATGTTAAATACTTGTGTTGGGAGGCTCTGCTCTTCCATAAATATGTAGGAAATTCTTACAATAAAATAAAATAGTTAAGACAAAGAAAAAACAGATTTCAAAATATTTGTGAAGTAGTGATGTGACTAAGAGTATAGGTAGGTATAAATTAATATATAAGCGCGCGTTTATGTGTGTGCGTGTGTGTATGTGTTTGTGTGTATGTGTGTGTAAATGTGTGTTTCAGAGAAAGTGTATGTGTCTGTGTATGTGTGTTTATGTGGGGTGTTTATATAATAATAAAATATTTGACTATACCTATACGATGAGAAGAGAAAAAGTAATTAACGCTTTGAATTTGAATTTGTTCCTCACATTAATAAAGGGACCCGTGTCCAATAGCGGGCTTCTTCTTCTTATCGTGTGGGTATAGTCGAGTGTGTGGTAAACTTGGCTTACCCTGGTGTTAGAGTTTTCAAACCGCAAAAGAGTTTAAAACCATGGCCTCTGACATGGTTTTAACTGGAACCAATCGACAACAGCCGGGACCGACAGCTCAAAGTGTCCTAAGAAGCACGGAAATGCTCGTGATAAAGTACTATTTTGGTCACTCATCGGGTTCCCTGCCTATGTGCACGTTGCTTAACCTCACTGATCGGTTAAGAACAGTGAGCGCTACTGGGCTACGAGCACTTCATCTATATAGTTACCTACTACATCTTTATGTATAATTGTTTCTCTTTTGTGGATTAGATTTAGCAAATTTGTTTAATATTTTATAGACTAAGACTGAAGAATAAGACACTAAAGACAAACCATATGTGGTTTAATAGTGTCTTCTCGAAGCTATTATCTAAATAAATTTTAAAAACAAAACTGAAAGGTTAGGTAATAAAAAGTTTTTACAAACCGCAGCATATATGTTGAGGTAACCAACTTATTACAGCAATAAAACCTTTATCGTACATTACTCACGGGTAAAAGCTGGCAGGGTTTAACAACGTACCTTTTGTATAGAAAACAATCTTATAACGGCAACGTCAGCCCATGAAAGGCCGACGAAAAACGGCTTGCAACACGCAAACGTTTTGCAGTCTTAGAGCATTGAAGTAATAGAAAGATTTATAAAAAAAAATATCATGCAAAAGTAAATAACCAATGAATATAATGACACAAGGTGCAGGGACCCGATTCTGTTACTTCATTTGTGTGGTGAAATTGTGAACTATCCTTTCATACATACAATGACGGCTGCTTTGACTGGTGGCGCCACCGCCAACTGAATTTTCAGTTGCTAGGTAGGTAGTTTGCAACTTTACGTTCGGTTGGCGCTGACGCTGCTATTCAGGGTGGTTGTCAGAAAGTTTATGAAAATTAAATAGTTCTCAATTTCGCCATCTGAACAGATAAAATGACCTCCATTTCATCGACACACAACTGAAGTTACAGAATCGGGGCCCAGGGTAGATTAATACATAGAGAAAATACCTGTTACTTAGGGTTTGTAGAGGGCGTTTAAAGTAAGAAGCTTGCCTCTACATGAGATCTGATAACTTTTTGACAGTGTGAGCCATTATGCTCTCGTCTTGGTAACATTTTACATGAAAATGTTTTTGGTGGGATGACATTGTCTAGAAGTCTTATTCTACTTCCAAACTTCCAAACCGCAAAGTTGGACCTTGGTCTCTATCTGTTTTCGTACTTCTAATGTTGCAGTAAACATGGAAATCGATTCCAATTTCCCTGCCAGAAACAATTGCCTTTTAACACCTGTAATGTTGCAAATGAATTTGCTTTGACCAATCGGACAATGGAATTAGACAGAAACAGGCGTTTTGGGTGTTATGCTGAATGACAACACTTTTCACGCTATTTGTACTACATTTTTAGTGAGTAACAATGCAAACGGTTTTTCATGGAATGGCTTTGAATTTGTAAGCGACACTTCAGGGGTTGATCCACTCTATGAAACTGAATAACTATCCCTAAGAAACCGATATGAAATTTTCAAAAAAATTATCACAAGACAAAGCATAAAATATTATAACTAATTTAAAATTTTGTTTTTTGCTCTAAACAATTTTTTTTATTAGGTATTTTTGTTAATGTACAAATTGATTTCTCCGCTGATAATGGACCGATTTCAAAATTATTTTTCAAGTGAAAACTTGTTTAGCGGCGTTGAGCACTTTTAGTATGGGGAAAAAATGTTAAACTCGCAATGAACTCCCGTCAGATCGTCAGATGTCACGTGATCGTGATCGAAAATGCGTAGGATAGGGTTGCCACCTTTTTTGAAGTAAAAACTTCTTTAGCAGCGTTCTGTACTTTTGAAGTATGGGTGGAAACCCGGACGGATGGCAGCCCTATGGTAAAATTATCTCTGTGACAGATGTCAACGATTATTAACACATAGTGCGCAAATACCGATAGAATATTTTACTGAATTGAATGTAGACAGTTTGGTCGAGTGGAAAAGTTGCCAAATTGTAAGCAACAGGTCGAGGCTTCGAATCCAGAGAGAATAACGGACTCTTTTTGTGGTATTTTGTTTTATTTCCATATTAATGAACAACGTTAATGTTCAAGTTTTCACTTCTGCCGGCACTCCCGGAGTGCAACCCGTTATTTTTTTTTTGTTTGAAAGAGGTGGTCCCATATAAATTTTAATCGAAAATGATTCAGCGCTTTTAAAAAAATCAACAAAAACAAACAAATACTACAAACCAGAACATAATTTAAATAAATGAGTGAATTTTTCGTTTGTGGTTATCTGCTAATACGCATTGTAGTCTGCAAAAAATACTAGTTACCTACTTTATGCGAAATGTTTTTGGGATTGAAGTCGGTGACTCATACGTTTTTTCAACATGGAAAATTATAGAAACATTTAATATCACATGTGACATTAATTCTGTGAGTTATTAGATGAAACACAAAGGTTCGTTTGTTAGCCTATCACCCACCACAGGCAAACCCTCGCGTCTTATTGGCTTGTACAGTTTGCCTGGGAAGAGTTTGCACATTCTTAGTTTATTTTTACTCTCCAGTCCAGCGTGAATCTTTTTTTTGTAAAAAGAGGGAATTTTTTTTATCATGTGCCTACTTGGTTCTTATTCTAAGCGGGTAATCAAACTTGTTTAAACTCGAAGATAACCTAACTTGTTTAACTAAAAATACTCATTACAAAATTTGTAAATAAAGGACAAGTAGCTTAGAGTTAATTGCTACCAGAAGTTCCAAAAGCATTTAATTTTCATAGCAAACAGTCGTGTAATAGTTATGTTGCAGTGGAACCAAACAGACCAACTGGGAATTAACAAACAGAATTAATAAGCAGACTGTCCGACTAATATTTGTCTGTTTGTCGCTACGACTGTACTTCGTACTATCTGAAGATACGGTTACAGTATTCAGTTAAAACTAAATTTTGAGCATGGAAAATTTTATTAACCAAAACGTATTTACAAAACTACCTTTGTAACCGGGTTCCTGTATTGTAAAAACGACACCTTCAATAAATGTTGGAAATCATTGATTGAAAGAGCAAATCACAATGAGATCACAATAAGACCTGCCTCATAATAATCCACCCTAGGCAACTACACCTCAATCGCATGATGCGGTGTGATAGGCTCTATAAAAGGGCCGTCTGGTTCGTGACCACCCTCCTGCCAAAATCCGACGCCAAACAGCTTGCTGTGTTCCGTCAGTGCGTGGGAGTACCAGTACCTTAATAGGCATTTTCTGTGTTAACTTGCTCCATCGTCGACATCATCTATGACCTCGGTCAAGATTGGGGTCAAGAGTAACCCATATTATAATAATAATAAAAAAAAACAGTCTGGTGTCAATTGATTTAAGAGCCACATAATGGTCTGCCTAGTCTGATAGGAATATAGATCTCAGTTTATTAATATTGTATGATTTTAAAATAGTTGACGAAAATAATAATTAAGGATGTAAATCTGCCCACGAAACTGAGCAACTTTACTTTAGAACATAGGTAAAGACTAGTTTTCCGCCCGCGGCTTCGCCCGCGTGAACTTCGGGAACCGCGTGAAGTTTTTTCCCGCTAACTCCCGTTCCCGTAAAAATTTTGCAATATCCTGTTGCAACTAAGCTTTAAGTTTACTAAGGTACCTGCATGCCAAATTTCAAGCGTCTAACTTAGATTTTTCATACAAAAGGATTTTCCCGCTAATTCCCGTTCCCGTGGGAATTTCTGGAATTCCTTTCTTAGTGCACCTCTACGGTACCTAAGCTACGTCCCTTCCAAATTTCAAGTGCCTACGTTTAGCCGTTTAGGCTGTGCGTTGATATGTCAGTCAGTCAGTCAGTCAGTCAGTTTCTCCTTTTATATGTTTAGATTCGGCCATCTAAACAATTTCTGCGATTCTCTGATTAGCCTTCCAGTTGAAATTCATTTCTTCTTAAATGTCACCGAATTTTTTTAAAAACCGTAACATTACACTTTTCTTAATAAAGTTACAATTTCAGGAAATTTTAAGGGTCGCCTGCATGAAATGAGAACAAGTTATGTCAGGTCAGGTTAGACTTTTTTAGGTTCAGTTAAGTAAGGATTCCTTATATTATAAGCGGTGATAGCCCAATTGGTAATGAGCCAGACTTGTAATCCGAAGGTCGCGGGTTCAAATCCTGGTGCGGGCCTGTAACACTGAATTCGTCTTTTCGGATTTATGTACGGATTTCTAATTATCACTTGCTGAACGGTGAAGGAAAACATCGTGATGAAACCCGCCCGTCCAAGTAAATTCATTTTCGAAGGACGAGCGGTCCAACAACCCGCATTGGGCCAGCGTGGTGGACTATGGCCTAAATCCCCTTCGTGTTTCGAAGTGAGGCCCGTGCCCCTCAGTGAGGACGTATATGGGCTGGTAAGAAGAAAAGTACATATTTAACTAAGTAAAATTTCAACAAGGTTTAACAAGGTTTCTGATATATGGGTTCCTTGGGAAATGTGTTCAGTTTCATAAAGAGAATCACCACCTAAAGTATCGCTAACTAAGGTCGCCCCATTCATATATGGCTTTATTTATTTTAGTATGACTCACAACAAAATATCTAGTAAACTTGAGATAAAATGCAACTAAAAGTGACAGTTGGGTCTCATAAAGTGCAGTGAACATGATCCCGGGCAAACATCCAAGTCTGGGCAAGTGCTACACTTTAGTATGTACGCTGTTGAAGTACGTACTGTTCGTATGTAGTTTTCTAATGTTATTACCAATCCGGGAAAATATTTATATGATATTCTATGGCCAAAATTATCTTTGTATAGAGGTAGAAAGAAATCACATTATCATGATTCTTACAGGCCTGTGCCGTCATTTAGTGTCATCACATCCCATTCCAAGGCTCAGCAAAGGTGTTTCCCTTGCCTTTTTTCACGAAGTCCAATAACGCAAAGTAAATGGCTCATAAATCATCTAAATTACCCGAATATTGCAATATTTTTACGCTATGCTTCGTGTGAATCATGGATTTAAAACGTATGTTTATTTATTTTATGGCCTCAGTGTTATTTGTTCAATGTTCCAGTTTTCGTGATATTTTTATTACAAACTTCAGAGCTTATGTTTGAAATCCTTAACGAGGAAGAAATGTTTTTTAATGAAAAGAAAAACTTTGGTAAGACATCTAGCTTTTTTTACCTACACTATCCCACTGCTGGGCATAGTTTCTCCCCTATGTTTATCCTCATTATTCGATCATATCTACTTTATTAACGAACATTAAGATTATAAATAAATGAACTGAATAAAGGTTAACTAACGAAATAATAACTACTACCTAAGTATTTAGAGAAGTCTCATTACTTAATTACTTTATAAAAAATACATACAAAAACAACAATTCCCCACAAGTAAAAGCTTAGCCGCCAAATTGGTAGAATTAAAGTGCTATTTATTTAATTTAACTCACATGTTGGTAAAATACAAGCAGTAGGTATCAACTTTTTTACAGTTGACAAAAATTAATCAGCTTTCTTTGTTAGTAAGGAAAGTCTTACTTTTTGAGCGATGCAGCTTGGGCAAACATCGTCTGTCTGTTCGAATGTTCTCCTTACGCAGTTTCGAATTTTTTGATTTAGTTTTGTAAACTTTTCAAAATGGCAGCTATCTTTTTTTAGCTATTTTGTAAAAAATATTACTCGCGAGGTCAACGGAGCCACTTTGTTTTTTTCTTAATAGGGTACTTCGAAATTTACATGCTATGAAGAAAGATCTCACTAAAGGGCAAGAATTTATCTTCAAACATGTCCTTAATTCTCGCTAAATGATTTAAAGTCACCGTATTAGGTGACTTAGGTGACTGAGAACGGGAATCAGCCCTTGAAACTGGTCAATTTTCCCTAAGGAACATAGGTCGCAATATGAAATAAATATGTTGCCTCTCCATGCAACTTATGCGATCAGTTGATTTGCCTTTGTATGGGAAGTAGAATATTATTTTAAAAATTTCATATACATAGATTCCTAGAAAGCTGTTCAGTTCAGATTCAGAAACTTTAGCTACCCCCTAAATTTTTGCTTACAAAAAAGTCACACCATATATTATTAGTAGGATCATTACTGCTTTATAAAACCGAGTTCCGCGCCGAAGGGACAAGACGTGAATGTGTAAATCAGCCGCCAATCTTCGGAGGCGGCAGTCTTCAATCATTGCGGGATTCCAGCGCGACATTCCATTTCCGGAGACGAGTCTGTGTGATCACGATGAATGTATAAGTAGATGCGGTATTTTAGAGTTGTAAAGTTCGGATTCCATCTGGTATAATTAGGGCCAAAAAAATGTTTTTCAATTCTATACACTCACTCCTATAAACCGTTCCGTGATAGGCGGAATGTGATATGGATCTGGAACTATTAGCACGCCACATTTAATAGTAATTCCAAGGGTTATTCATAGAATATGAATATGTCAGTGATAGGTGGTCGCCTTTAGCTCACAATACCCAAAACCATCGCGTTCCACTTACTATTTACTACAGTATGCCTTAAAAGAGTTGATAGATTACACATTCTAAGTTTTTTTTTCACACCTACTCCATCATGGAAGTAAGTGTATTTTTTAGCTATTTAGTCTGTGTTTTTTTTTTCTCTGATGCAAAAAGAGCAAGCAACTCTGAGAATCTGTGGTCAATATGTGGTAAAATATTGATGATGAATAATAAATTTAAAACAAATGATAACCTGGTTTATTTTAAAAGTGCAATAAAATTAATACCGTATCCAAATAACTTCTGAAAAATAAGTACCAACGTCATTTAGGTAGAATCACAACGTAGAGTAAACCTTACGTTAGGTGTACCACGTGGGTTTTAATAATATTGGCAATATTTAGAAAGACAATAAATATCCTGTTGGCAATATCCAGCTTGCAACACTTCCCAGGCATACTTTAGTGGGATGCGAGGGGGTTTGCTTGCTGTCTCGTGGGCAAAAGGCTGACAACTTATCACCACTGTACTAGTTTTTCATCTAATAACTCTCAAAAAGTATGCCAAAAGTGTCATCACCTTGTTATAGAAGCTCATGTTGCTCTCCCTACCCTGTATGTATGTATGTGTACTATATAGAAATATTTTTTTTGTGCTTATTTTTAACCGACTGCCAAGGAAGGGTTATGTTTTTTAATAATCTGTGGTGAATGTAATTTCACTGTACCCAGCAGTGGGCAACTGTAGCCTTAAGGCGACTACAGCACCTAAATTACGATTTTATGATGCGTAGATAAGCATGACGCACTGCATTAAATCGAAGAAAAAAATACAACGGTAAGATTCAGGACATAAACTAGATAAGTAGTTTGCTGAAAACATGATTTTCAGCACTTTTGGTTCGATAGAAAAAGCTCACAAAGTCACCTCTAAATACCAATATTGTGTATCTTTTAAGCTGTAAAAACGATAGTAAAATGCACACAGGAACTTGAATTTGCTTTAAAAATGTTCGTGATTGAACACTCTCGATAAGTAGTTAACGCATTTTTTTGATTTAAGCTGTTACCTTTCCATAAATCCCATTTTTCTAATATTCGAACATGTTTTTACGCACGCACGCTTTCATAATCCGTAAACTTCGTGTATCGACACTGTTCGCACTGCCGGCCCAGGACTGTTGAGAGACGGAGATGGCAATATTTCTATGTGTGCTGCCTTTGTCGGGTGCTGTAGTCGCCTTAAAGGAATACCATCAAACCAAATTATAGTAAATAAAAATAAGACGTTTCGCCAGTTCAAAAGGTGTATGAAACTGTTATTAAATATCCAAAAAAAAATTGAAGACCTGGTTTGTCCCAAAAAAGAAAATAAGAAAGATAGGTTCCAAGTCAAATTTTAAATGTTGCATAAAAAATTAATGTTGTCATTTATGTATTGACTTTTTGTGTAATTACTTACTTATCCAAGTTTTAGTTCACTTTCCTCTTTGTGACTCGGGTTGGGCTTAAAATCAGCTTGCTGTGCCCACACTCTTTCCACCCTGCCTTTGAAAATTTTTGCTATGTGTTTTCGACAATATTGTGCGTGGAATAAAGGAATTTGTATTTGTAAACAGCCTTAAACCTTTGATTACAAATTAAGCCTTTAATCTAAACATAACTCTAAAATTAAAAATTGTGTTTTACCCCTGATATTCGACTGCTTATAACTTTTAAATCGCGTTACCAATTTAAATCAAATGTACTTAACTAAGAACCGTCTCGATTACATCAGCAGCTCTAGCACGATAACGACAAACTCGTGCTCGGCTCACGCTGAAACTTCACTTTGATTGCGCGAGGATCCCTCGCAAAGGCTTGCTCGCCCTATGGCGTTGTCAATGTTGACATTTTGACATAGGACCGCGGTGTTGTCGCGGCGCTGTCACTATCATACTCGGCCTGCAGCTTCCAAATTAAAAAAATCGCATCTAAATAGATCCTTTCATCAAGGAGCTACGCTGCCACAGACAAATACACAGATATACACGTCAAACTTATAACACCCCTCTTTTTTATCGAGGGTTAAACAGAAAAACATTCTCAAAGAAACCGAGTACATAATAAAGAACATAATATTGAATAGAAAGTTTTGGAGCGACAGGATATTAAAAGTATTAAAGAATTCTCTCCCAAGGGAGTCGTTGAGAGAAAAACTTGTTTCATTATACGAGACTTAAACTCAAGTTGGGAGACATGAATAAAACTGTTTTACCGCCATGGGAATGGAAAAAGGGAATTTTCACTTACTAAATGGCCTTTCAGATTACAGATGTACAGGGTGTACAGTAACGTTGATAGAATGTAAATATGGAGGATTTTTTTTAAATTTTTTTTTTCAGATTTTGATACCCCTTAGAGGATTAATTTTGTAAAACGCAGAAACACGAGTGTCACAAATTGTGTTGAAGAGTACTAGTATCAAGTTTTAAGTCAATTGGACGATGTTTTTTTTTTCCATACAAAAATTTTGATTTATTTCATGCTTCAGACGATCTAGCTTGAAATTCTTATATGAAACGATATAAAATAAATAATGCGGGTCTGTTAAATTTTCATAAAGTTTACATACAATGGTACATAAAGTGACGTACTGATTAAAAAATAACGTGGTATTAGGGTTTTACTAAAAAGGGAATTCATATTTAACACATTACAGAAAATAATTCTAATTCTGGTTATGTGGTGATTTGGAAGATTAGGTCTTACTAATACATTACGCACTAGTACAAACACCAATATTTACTAACTAGTAAATACATGGTAGGGAAAAGGAAATAGAAATAACATAGAAATAAGTTAAATAGTGTGATAGTATTTTTAAACCCCCACTAAAAAAGAGGGGTGTTATTGAAAGCTGACGTAATCGAGATGATACTTAACTATATTTTATCGAAATTGGTTCACCAATTCTACAGTCAGCCATAACAGGCAAAGGAATCTATGTCCATGTCCATACAGCGAGTTAAAAAAAATAATTTTTTTTTGTAGTAAGGCCCTAAATGTCGGAAGTTATAAAATCATTAGGAGTTCTATTTATAAATGTGAGATACAGATATAATCCGGTAAACTCATTTATTTTAGTGACGTGTACGGATATCTATGACGTCACTACTCGCCAGTCGCTACACGTTTCCGATTTGTCAGCGACACGCTTTTGCGTGCGACCTTAATTATTTTTGTTGTATAAATAGTGTGAAGAATTAATAATTATATTTACATACTTTGGGAAAATTGTAGGGTATAACTCTTCTGGGACTAAAATGTCAGGGAACATGAATTCATGTTATTATAAAAATGTAGTGCTCTATTTTATTAATGTCTTTCAGAAAACAGTGTCTATCTCATTCTTGTCATTTGAAAATCAACTTACTTATTTGAAATACGAAATTTGCCGAACCGCAAAAAGAAAAAGAAACACTGCACAACTCTATGCCTTTGTGGTAAGTAGTTGATTTGAGGTTGGCTTAGACGCAGTCACACTGCGATAGTTCTAAAATGTATAGGATTAACATGGACTGACCGCGTAATTTTTCCAATATTTCACGCCCATACATTCTTTACCAGTTACCACTAATAGAAGGGGACATTGGGCCTTTTTATAATTCGAACGGCACGGCACAGCATGACATAATTTGTATTACCATTGCCTTCTATGTTCCCAGCTTCTAGTATCACTAGTGCATAGGAGTCAATGGTAATACAATTTTGTCGTGCCGTTTTCGTATTATAAATAAAAGGGCCCATTGTCTAAACTTCAAGATGTACTCCTTGGCGGTGCTTCTTCGTAAGTAAAGCTGTAATGCAATCCAAACTATCACAATCGCATTTCAAAAGATTCAAGTATTATTCCCTTATTATTCCTATTAATATCAAAGTAAAATGTATTCGACCTCGACTTGGTGCGTATATTCATCGTTCTGTGGCCTTTCGTGGCAGCTTTCGTTACCGGGCAACAAAATGTTGGAACGATATACCCCCACCGATTAGGAACCTAACTTCTAAATCTAATTTCAAGACAAAAATGAAACACTTCTTACTTGAAATACAGAAGTTAGGTAAACAAAATAGTTATCTCGGTCACTAGCAACCACGTAGTCATTTCATCCATTTTTTGTGTTTCAGCTCTATTTAAATTTAAATTTTCTGTTTCTGCATATTTACATACCTTCATCTACTGCACCTTCACACCTCATTACACTCACACAGACACTTAACACTTGAATTAGGCCCTAGATTTGTAGTCTTAACATTATATAGTATTCACTCTGTCCCTCGCATCTCACTTGGGCGAGGGCTGAAAATCAGTGTTGCCAGCCTGATAATCAGTCTGGCATTAGTCGCTGAGCCCAGGCCTTTTTTCCTCACTGCGGCAGGCATATGCAAGCTTAAACTTGTATAATAGGATAAGAATATTTTGAACTTTTTTTTTAAAATGTATGTGTGTGCTGTTCTGAAGAAATAAACGTATTATTATTATTAAGAATAAAACTTAACAGTGCCACCTGTGGTATACGAATGAGGTTTATATCTTTACCTTATTAAAACCTTTTATGTTAACCTTTTAGTAGGTTATAGAATCACTTTTTACTACCCTTATCTTCATAAAATAGTTTTCAGAGTGACTAATTAAAAGCAATCCCTATAAAACTAGACGACCTCTCAAAAATTATTTTCTCCCGTATGTTTATGACGTAGCGCTACGTTTATTGCTCCCGTAATGCTATGTAAATCCCTGTGGTCCATCCAACGATGGCGATATTCCGTCCGAGACCGTAAATTACAAATTTTATGCCCAATAAAAGCTTTCCCCCATTTTTAGGGTTCTAAAACCATATGACAAGGAAGAAGACTGTTATCCCACTGCTTTTAAAGTGTCTTTAGATATTACTCATTATATTTTGCCTTTTTTGCTTGCACAGTATTGTCATATGATTATTATTTTAATAATTCATCAATTTAAATTAAATTGACATTGCTTCCTCCTTTTTAAAAAAATGCGTGCTCAATCATGGTCCATGAGCTTGTATAATTTAAATATCAAACACTATGTAAAAAACCATAGAATTCAATAAAAAATTGAGTATTTAGTAGAGAAGACACTGTCTAAAACGGTCGAGTCTCATTTTTGTTTTTATTAATATTGCTTTTTGATCTATTTTTTTAAAAACCTGAAAATAGTTTTAAATAGGTTCCTAGTTTTAAAATGCAGAACTTATTTCTAAGCAAATGTTAAAATTAAAGATGGCTAATTTAATCAATTTATTCATTTACTTATATTTAACAGTTATCATCGCTGGGCAGTTGAAGTGCTATTTTCATTCTTACATACGCTTTCGGAAAAATAATTGTATAAAGTTCTATGTTAAAAGTCCGATGTGAACTTAAGTACACATCAATCGAGTACGGGTCTGTAAATGTCTATGAACTTATCGTAAAATTTGGTCAGTGATTAAAACGACACTGTGTTTATGAAAAAAATAAAAATAACAAAATATCTACGGAACAGAAACTTCTAGAAACTTCATGTTCTTCGTAGGTTTTTATTCTCACGTATTTTTGAAAAGGTGTAAAAGTTTTTATGCATCGTAAAGTTCAGGCACCTATGTCGGGATTCCACTTGGGATGATTTTATTTGATACGCCTTTTTGATCCGAGGAAAAGTGCTATTTTATAAGCCAAAGGCGGCCAAAGGGGCTGTCTTTATTGTCTTTATTTTATTTTTTAATATCACATTTATTTATTACTTTTTTCCTTTTTTTTTTACTTTCTGCCGATTGAAAAGAAAATTGTTAATAGGACTTGACAAAATA
The DNA here is from genome assembly GCA_949987775.1 of Aproaerema taeniolella. Classification (NCBI taxonomy): domain Eukaryota; kingdom Metazoa; phylum Arthropoda; class Insecta; order Lepidoptera; family Gelechiidae; genus Aproaerema; species Aproaerema taeniolella. The sequence goes on along the minus strand of OX465260.1, from coordinate 3,881,449 downwards.
GGCACATTCTTAGCTACTGATTTCAATTGTGATAAATAAATAAATACTTTGAAAGACGGCGTCCATAGTCGTGATTTATCCAATATAAGAGTACTTTTTAACCGACTTCAAAACGAAGAAAAAGTAAATGCTTTTTTTGTATGATGTTCCCACATATTATATCGAAGTCACCTACAAAAACAAAAAACACCCACGCATTTTGACGTTTTTAGATTTGTAGTCCGGGGACATTTATATTATGAAAAAGGTTACCGTTTGTCTTTGTGAAATTATTCGCCATTTTATATAATAAAAGTGAGGTCTTTAATGACCGTAGCCAGCCATAAACATATGTTGTGCTAAGTTAAAAAAAATCTATAATATATGCTGGTTATTTACATTTTTGTGTTACCTACCGTTTTAAATTTATACATATCTGAATAGGCCCTGTGAACAAACCATATACCTATTTTAAGACGATTTCTGTGGCCGGTTTAGATTTTAAGACTCATCTAAACCGGCCACAGAAATCATCTAAAAATAGGTATACGGTTTGTTAAGAGGGTATATTAACAGATATATAAATTTGAAACGGTAACTCAAAAATGTAAAAAAAAACACTAGATATGGTTTCGACGGGTTACGGTCATTAAGACCTTCCTTTTAGTATGTAAAATGGCGAAATCTATAATGGCACGGCAATATTTATTACCATTGCCTCCTACGTAATAGTAATACTAGAAGCTGAGAACATAGGAGGCACTGATAATTCAAATTTTGAATTGTCGTGCTGTACCGTTCGAATTATAAAAAGGCTCATTGGGCGGTTTTCCACTTGACGGCACAGCAACGGCACGGCACCGGCGCCGGTAACCGAGGATTCAAAAATGTATGAAAAGGAGTCATCGCCGTGCCGGTGCCGGCGCCGGTCAGTGGAAAAACCTGTTATGTTTTCATACATTTTTGCTTCCCGCCGTGCCGGCAAGTGGAAAATCGCCCATTGGGCGCTCTTCCACTTGACGCCACAGGAAATGGCACGGCACCGGCGCCGAAACAAATATGTATGAAAAGGAGTCATTGCCGCGCCGTGCCTGTGCCGGCGTCGGTCAGTGGAAAAATCTATCATGTTTTCATACATTTTTGCTTCCCACCGTTGCCGGCGCCGGTGCCGTGCCGTTGCCATGCTGTCAAGTGGAAAACTGCCCATTGTTGGCATTGAAGTTGTTTGACTGTCAATTATATTGAATTAATTTCGAAATCGAAACAACAGAGTAACTAAATCATTTATTGAAAACAAAGAACTTATTTATAGAACAAATAAAAAAGACTTGTACTAAAGCCGACAATTAATTTCTTGGACTGTTTAACTACAGAAGACGAAGTTTAGGACTAGGTGTATTCAATTAAGTTTTCGCAATACCGAAACACGGCGAAATTCCCAAAGTTGTATTAGATATTATAGTCGTATTTAAGTATGCCGTAATACCAGTTTTAAGCGATTACGCCAGAAGTTTTCCAGTTAAAATTTATCTCGGAGACGCTTAGTTATTTTTCAATTTGGGAGTACCGGGAAGTAAACACAAAGTAGGTATTTTAAGCTCCGATTACTACTGGAATGTGAAACTTGGAGCAAAAAGATGTTAAAAGAGTGAATTAGAGCTTGCCGCTTGGAGTCTTCAAATTTTTTTCTAGTTTCGCAAAGAAATCAGATGCTTTACTAACAAGATTATAAGAGTAAAACTAAGGTTGCCTGGAAGAGATTGCTACCTACCACCGTTTTTTGATAACATTATTTTGTCTGTTTTTTGTTATGGTAATAATAATATGTTCTTGTGAAAATAAAATGTTACGTATCCTACCCTAAGGTTGCCTGGAAGTAATTGTTTTTAAAACAATAAGGCCGTCTTGTCTTAACATTTTGTATAATACCATAGATATTTTATGAATATTTTACACTAAATTGCGGGTGTAATTAAAATAATCAAAATAATTGTAATTATCTTAATTTCTGAAAATTGGTATCATTATTTACCTCATAAAAATCATCACTCTATAAACAGTATTATTTTTTATGATCTTCAAATGTAAACTGTTGGTAAAACTGCTTTCTTTTGGCAACTTTGACCTTGACTTTTATTTACCTTCAATCTTGACTTTGACTTCAACATTTACCTTCTGAAAAATTAATTACAGCTACTACACCAACATTTATCATGATTATAAAAACTACTTTACATAATCCAACGTGACTTTGATGCCCATTTAAAAGTGTGATAAACCTTCTTAATAAATTTTAAGATACAAAACAAAACAATCAACCATACGCAGCTATACAGATGCCAAAAAATCAGCCAAATTTTCTTTTTAGATCGTGGAACCCTAAAATAACAGATCAGCAATTTGTATTCGTTTCAGGAGTTACTAAAGTGTTTAATGGTTTTAAGTGGGAATCGGATGGGCTTTTGTTTTGTTTAGTGACGCATTTTCAAGTTAGTTTGGTGAATAGCTAACACGTTAAGGCTTTTCTTAGAATGGGCGTCTTTTGCGTGTTTGTAATTTTACATACCTACCTAAAATGCAGCTTCAAATATAGTTTTTGGCATAATTTTTATCTTAATGATGGCCTGTTATGACGAGTGATAGTGGTTCGATGGGTCCTGGGTTTGATTTCCATTCGGGGAAAATGTTTGTGTAAAAAGGAGATGTTTGTTCTTGGGTTATGGGTGTTCATGTCTGTCTTTGTGTATATTCCAAGGGACTCATGACACAAGGATAAATTTTAGTGTTGGCCTTAAGTAGAGTTTTTTTTTGTGGTATGATTATTAATCTACGACGTCCATCATTTATTTTTTATTGGAGTAATTCAACCATTAATCTAGATATATATTACCTGAAGCATATCTGTTGATACCCCTTCTCCTTATCAAGAATGTGGCCAAGTTGACTTACCTTAGAGTTGGTGAACATTTTGAAAATATTTCATTTTTATTAGTAGTGGTTTCGCTCTTGTCCATCTATCTTAACGGCGAAGATGCAGTCGAGGATGTAGCAAGCTCACAGAGAAGCAGACTATTCACTAGAACTTTAAAAAGATCGTGTATTAAGAGTCTGCAACACTTGAAGTAAGTACATTTTGCAACCGCAGAAGGAGTCAGTGGACAGAAGCAACACATCAGGAAAAAATCCTCTATTGTGATTGGCCACGAAAAGGGAAAAAGTGATATCATTCTGATGAAAACAACAACAAAAAATCCTAAAACACTCCCCGCAGGAAATCCCCTGTCCAACTTAGTGACAATAAAGCTTCAAAGAAGGATAGGGACCACGCGAACCAAAGAAAACGAAACGGTAAGAAATTTCACGTTTGATTTGTAATGTAATAATATTAAGTTATTTACGGGCGGGTGGCAATAAGTTCTTGTTTCCGATGAAATGTTGCCAGTGGCCCAGGTCGCTGTGAGGAGTAAGATATAAGCGAGCAGAGGAAAGAATGTAAAACATGGTATTTGAATTTAAAGAATTATGTTGCACTGTATGTACCTTTCAAAAGATGCACAGGAAGTAATTCTAATGAGTAAGCCATCAATTTTTTGAATGTTTTGTTTTAACAGCCCACGTACTTCCTTGCCGAGGGGCACGGGCCTTCCTTCGAAACACAAGAGGGATTTAGGCCATAGTCCACCACGCTGGGCCAATGTGGGTTGGTGTTTAACTTACAAAACATTTTTTGTTAGTATAATTTGTGACAGTGTATAGTCGTGAGCAGTTTTTTAGCAGTCAAATTGAGCAAAATTTTGTTTAAAATGTTTTCCCTGGAAAATGTGGATGGGAGTTTTCAAACATAAACGGTAGAAAAATTTAAGCAATTGCAAATCTAGTTTAAGTCCATTTATTTGCAGAGAATAGGTTTAGTTTAATGGGCAGTTTTCCACTTGACGGCACGGCAACGGCACGGCGACGGCGCCGGCAACGGCGGGAAGCAAAAATGTATGAAAACATATGACACTTTTTTCCACTGACCGGCGCCGGCACCGGCACGGCGATGACTCCTTTTTATACATTTTTGTTTCCATGGTTACCGGCGCCGGTGCCGTGCCGTTGCCGTGCCGTCAAGTGGAAAACCGCCCATTGGGCCTTTTTGTAATTCAAACGGCACGGCACGGCAAAGCAAAATTTGTATTACCGTTGCCCCCTATGTTCTCAGCTTATAGTGTCACATGTACAAAGGAGACAATGGTAGTATAATTTTTCCGTGCTATTTTCGAATTATAAAAAGGCTTAGAATAGGATTCACTGTAGTATTGACTGTATTGCCACTGGCAACATGTTCTTAACATTATCCGCCAGCCAGCCAAATACTAAGTTTCAAATCCTTACTAATATATTATAAATAAATGCGTAAGTAACTCTGTCCGTCTTTCACGCCTAAATTACTGAACCGATTTTGATGTTGGTACCGAGATAGATGGAAAAGGAAAAGGACATGGGTTACATTTTATCCCACAGTTAGGCACGATATAACCTGTAGTCCACGCGGGCAGAGACGCGGGCAGAAAGCTATTGTGTTATAAATGCAAGTTTTTACTACGATCTCTGATTTTATCGTCGAATGTTTTCTTAGTTGAAGTACAAAGTCGCTTCCTCTCATATCTTACAAAAGAATTGCAAGTGGGGAAATTTATTCATAGAATTCAATTTACTCCAGGTGTGCCTTGACCCTTAACGGGGAATAAACGGGTCTTATTATGGGTGACTTTTTGCCTTTGTTTTCTTTATTTTACCTCAATCCACGTCTGGAGTATCGGGACGAATACTAAGAAGAATAAGAGCAATGAAATAGGTGTCCTGCCTAGCTAACATAAACGCGTGACATAATATTTTTTTCATGTTGATGTCGTTCTGGCTGTATTTTACTGACGACGCTATGCGATAGAACGACCAAATAGGCGGAATAATATACGTACGACGAAATTATCTCACGAGTCTGTTAGCTATGCGTAAAACATTTACTGGAATTTAAAGGGAAAATTGTGGTTACGAAAAGGATTGGCTGGTTTTTATCACAAAACATTTGCCAGAATTAAAGTTAATTATTTGACCTTGTATACGATACGATTCAGTCAGTTTTGCGTTGCCAGTATTCAACAGCTTTCCATAACCCATGTCTATATTATGCGTCTCGTCTTTCATCACGTGTCTATGTTTAGCCTATGTTTCACGTCCAGCATAGCTAGCACAGTCCGCGACTAACACATGCGTCAGCATCACTAGGGCGGGTGAGAGGGCGAGTGAACCGCGCAAAGGCTTGTGCTTGCCCTATGGCGTTATCATTTCTATCAAAATTGGTTTAGCCGTTTAAAAGTTATAAGCGGCGAATATCGAGGGTATACAAACATTTTAATTTTAGAGTTTTATTTAGAGCAGTGTTTTTCAATCTTTTTGAATTCGCGACCCCTTTGCGAGATAAAAAGTTCTCGCGACCCCCTAAGACCCCCTAGGCTAAATCTACGACCTACGTCAGAGATAACCGCGGGGTAAGCACGAAAGGCGGGAGGCAGCTTTAAACAGATACAGCCTTTTCATTGAAATTGTAATTTCTTATTGTCGTGTTAGGACCTACAAAAAGAGGTGTGTTTTTCTTTTACTCGCGACCCTCTGAGAAAGGCTTCACGACTGCTCAGGGGGTCGCTCGTAGCCTAGTGGCTCTCGCTGATCTCAACCGATTAGTGAGGTTAAGCAACGTACACAGAGGCAGGGAACCTGATGAATGACCAAAGTGGCAATTTACGACGAGCGTTTCCGTGCTTCGGAGGGCACGTTAAGCTGTCGGTCCCGGCTGTTGTCGAGTCGTTAAAACCAAGTCAGAGGCTATTGTGTGGTTTGAAAACTCTGACACCAGGGTTAGTCAAGTTCGCCACACACTTGACTTACCTACACGATAAGAAGAAGAAGGGGGTCGCGACCCACAGTTTCAGAAACACTGATTTAGAGTATGAGGGTAGTTGTTAAAATAAAATATCCTTCAGTCAAGCTCAGTAGCTAAAGGGTACGTTACTTCATTACATTATTCGTTTTATTACTCACTAAATGAACTTTCTCAAGGATTTAATATCTCAATACTTCGAACTCTATAGACAAAACGTAATATCAGCGAAAATATGTTATTTTCGGTACCTAGTCGTTCCTTATTTGAATTTCTACGTGCATCTGTCGCCAGACATGATTTATTATTTGTTTGTGAAGAAATGTTCCCTGAAAACAGGCGGCGGATCAACAGTTCGGAAAAATATGTTTTTACCTCGAAATATTAAAGTTTCGACTTACATTAGTTTGGTAACGTCACTTATTATTTGATTCTGTTCTGAGAATGCTTTGAAAACCACTCTAGTTTATTAGATAGTTCTAACGAATTATATAAATCATCGCAAAAAATGGAATTTCTTGGAACGTTAGAAAATTATAAATGAAATATTATGAACTAATGAACTGCTAGAAAAGCAATTTCAGTTTTTTTTTGAGTAAAAAAATATAGTCTTAACTTTCACTAGAAAAACAATATAGTTTCAGTACTTTTAAGATAACACCTTGATAAGTATGTGTTTTTTTGTGTTGATTTTTTAAAAAAGCGCTGAATCAATGTTAATAAAATGTAAGTATACGGAAGTATAAATTTTTTCACATACGAACATACAAAAAAAAAACAGTTGAGTAGAGCACCTCCTCCGTTTCTTGAAGTCGGCTTAAAACCAAATATAATATTGACATTATTAATAAATAATAGTTTAAATATAATTGATTAGAATTATGTAAAAGTACGCCAAACTTTTCGGTAGAATATATTGAGACCTAACAATTTGATATCATATATATATATATATATATATATATATATATGGTAAATAGATTTCATTTACAATTATATATATATATATATATATATACTGGAGAATGGCTGGACCAGTTTGGAAAATTTTTGTCTTGAAATAAAAGTGAATGTTCAGGGAAAGTTTAAAAGGTGAGAAAATATGTAAAAAGGCGTTACAAAGTTTGCCGAGTAAGCTAGTAATATACAGGGTGTTAAGTAATTCGATCTTATCCTCTCAGGTGGTGAGTCAGCCCATGAAACTAAACAACTTTCCCTAAGAACAAATGACGAAATACCAAAAAAAACTTTTACTTCCCATACAAAATTATTTATCAGCTGATGCAATTTGTATGGGAAGTTAAAATTTTTTTTTCGTATTTCGGCATTTGTTCTTAGGCAAAGTTGTTCAGTTTCATGGGCTGATTCACCACCCGAGAGGATAAGATCGAATTACTTAACACCCTGTATAAATTCTAACAAAAAAAATTTGAACTATCGAAGAACTTTAGGGAACAAAAACGAATTCCCACATCGCTCGAAACTCCAGAAGTGGAACGACACATTCTTCACGATCCGGCCCCGGATGCGCACCTGCACCTGGTCGTGAAATATTATCGCCAAATCCCCGGGTTTATGCACGGGAATAAAATATCCCGGACAAATCGTCCAGGGCTCTCCTTCGTGACGCTCCTTGTTCGATCTGTTAAAGTTTTTATAAAAGGTGAAAAAATATCAACATGTTTTGTTGATATTTTTTATTTTTTTTGTCTTATAACTTGCTTTTTGCCCGGGACTTCGTTCCCGTGTAAATTCAGGAAAATTATGCCTACGCTACTCAGAGATAATGTAGTATTCTAATGGCGATAGAATTTTTTAAATCGGTCAAGTGGTTTCGGGGCCTATTCAAAGCAAACAACCAAACAATCAAATCTTTCCTTTTTATATTATACTAGCTGATGCCCGCAACTACGTTTGCGTGTTAATTTTTTTTTTGAACAGATTACAAAAGTTTTTTCCCGCTAACTCCCGTTTCCGTGGGAATTTTGAAATATCCTGTTGCAACTAAGCTTTAAGTTTACTAAGCCTGCATGCTAAATTTCAAGCGTCTAACTTAAGCGGTTTAGATTTTTCATACAAAAGGATTTTCCCGCTAATTCCCGTTCCCGTGTGAATTTCGGGAATTCCTTTCTTAGTGCACCTCTACGGTACCTAAGCTACGTCCCTTCCAAATTTCAAGTGCCTACGTTTAGCCGTTTAGGCTGTGCGTTGATATGTCAGTCAGTCAGTCAGTCAGTCAGTCAGTTTCTCCTTTTATATATTTAGAAGTGTAGATTAAACACTAAACACCCAAAGCCCACATGTCCGTATTACAGAACGTGACTCAGATTCCGATCTAAACTTAGTAGCAGTCGCCTGTGTCATTTTGATAGTCAGAGGAAGAAACAATCAATACTTAAGTTTAGATCAAGACTCGAGTCTCCTTCTGTACGGGCCTAAGGTTTTCCCTTGACTCGAGAACAAACATCTGCTTTTTACACAAATAATTGCCCCGACAAGGAATCGAATCCAGGACCCGTCGATCAATAGGCAGCGCCACTACCATTTGACCAAACCAACCGGCCAATAATTTAACTGTTTTTTTCATTGTGTAGTAATTTTTCAATTTTTTCTTAAAGTGTCACGTTCGTTTGTACTTTAACGGCTCTTTGTGAAATTTTCCTTTGGCTAACTAAACAATAAACATATAATAGATAAAAAAATAGATAATCCAAATGGGTTTGTGTTCATCAATTTATTTTGCAGCTTAACTTTTTTATTTCCTTATGAAGAATTGTTTATGTCACTGCAATAGTAGATATTAATTAGGTAAGCGCACCTTTGGTGCGGATTAGTTAGTATTCAGTATCAATTACCTATGTACATTCAGGCAAAGCCTACCCATACAATAAACAGGGTAGGTATAAGGGACAGCTTAGCAAATACTTAAATGGTGGAATCTACCCATAACTATGATCGATTATAAGTTTTTTTTTCGGAAACGTCATGTTAAGGAGTTTTCGTTATTTACCCGTTTTGACGCTTAGCAATTTTCTGCAAAACCGTACCCTGCGAAACCCATTTAAGTCATGAAAACGAGCAATGCGATTTACAGACAATAGCACGTCGGGTCACCCATTTGCACTACGAAAACCGACGCGAAAGAAAGCGTCAAGGCGACGTCAAGGTCAACATGTATTGGCTGATGTGGTGCCGTGTGTATATTGCTGGTTTTCATGACTTACGCTATTATAATCGTTTTTGTTTAAAAATTGAGTTTTTTGAATAAATAAATATTATTAGAAATTAAAAATTTCAAAAAACAATTTCATTAGAAAATCATTCAGAATGGTGGTCTGAGTTCAGGGTTTCAGTTTTTGCTAATCTGTATCTTACACCCTGTATAGGTAATCATCTTAATAATCAATAGGCTCATGATATTGGGTATCTGTCCCCTATTAGACATCAGTACTATTGTGGCGCAAAGTGCAATAATGATCTCATTAACCAGCAACCAAGATTAGCTATTAGCAAGAGTGACAGACTCACCGAATGATAAGAAAGAGATACACATACTTACATATTAGGGGCGATCCATTAATTATGTCACACGTTAAGGGGGAGGGAGGGGATCGACAAAGTGTGACATTGTGTGACAAGGGGGTGGGAGGGGTCCTACGTTTCGTGACGTCACATTTCAACATCTATGAAATCAAAGTGTTTAAACACAAACTTTGAACTATTAAGGAAAACATTTGCAACTAATATAATTTAAATGGAAATAAAACTAATTTCATTAATTACTAGACTAGATGTTACTAGATGTAAAATTGCAAAATGTGTGACGTCACACTAGGGAGGGGGGAGTCTCACAAATGTGACCAGCTGTGACAAGGACGTCAAAAAATTATGAAATTCGTGTGACGTAATTTATGGATATCCCCTTACATACGCTCACGCCTGTAATTCCTATCGGGATAGGCAGAACATGAGTCTCTCCCTCTAAGGATAAACTCGCCTTTGTACAAAGTTTTCTTTTTATCCATCTCTTTTGTTTTGTAATTTTTATTATGTGCTATAAAGTGTTTACATACGTATGAACCACTTGATGCCAAGTGGTCCATTTATCTTCTAAATATATAAAAGGAGAAACTGATTGACTGACTGACTGACTGACTGACATATCAACGCACAGCCTAAACGGCTAAACGTAGGCACTTGAAATTTGGAAGGGGCGTAGCTTAGGTACCGTAGAGGTGCACTAAGAAAGGAATTCCCGAAATTCCTACGGGAACAGGAATTAGCGGGAAAATCCTTTTGTATGAAAAATCTAAACCGCTTAAGTTAGACGCTTGAAATTTGGCTTGCAAATACCTTAGTAAACTTAAAGCTTAGTTGCAACAGGATATTGCAAAATTCCCATGGGAACGGGAGTTAGCGGGAAAAAACTTTTGTATGTAAAAATCTAAATCTTAAACTAAATCAATATTTAATAAACTAAATGAAGGTCCATTAATGGACCGTCAATAAAGTGTTATCTGTTCAAAAGAAAAAATTAACACGCAAACGAAGTTGCGGGCATCAGCTAGCATGTACATATATTGTGAGGGTTATTAGATGAAACATGATGCTTAATAGTGAGAGGCTGTTAGCCTTTCGCCCGCGATACGTACAGCAAAACCCTCGCAACTCACTTACTGACTAAAAAAAGAAAGAGATAGTTAAATTAAAAATATATCATATAGCTGATGCCCGCAACTTCGTTTGCGTGTTAATTTTTTCTTTTCAACAGATTACAAAAGTTTTTTTCCGCTAACTCCCGTTCCCGTGGGAATTTTGCAATATCCTGTTGCAACTAAGCTTTAAGTTTACTAAGGTACCTGCATGCCAAATTTCAAGCGTCTAACTTAAGCGGTTTAGATTTTTCATACAAAAGGATTTTCCCGCTAATTCCCGTTCCCGTGAGAATTTCGGGAATTCCTTTCTTAGTGCACCTCTGCGGTACCTAAGCTACGTCCCTTCTAAATTTCAAGTGCCTACGTTTAGCCGTTTAGGCTGTGCGTTGATATGTCAGTCAGTCAGTTTCTTCTTTTATATACACTGGGCGTCAAAAATAAGTAGTACACTTTTCAAATTGCAATTACTGCTAAACTATAGTAGTTACACTTATGAAATAAAAAGCAGTTTATAGTAAACTTAACGAAGTTTATTAAAGTTATATTTTATTTGGCATGAATAAAGTTTCAAACTTAAAATTAAGATAAATACTAAAAAGTATCAATTTTTAACGATATGTCAACCACTTAATTTTCACGTTTTGGAACTTTTTCACAATTTAATAACTTGTGTTGCCGCCTCGGGCTCTAATTACAGCTTGGATCCGGTTTGGCATGCTGAACACTAAGTTTCGGAGGCGGTGTTGGGGAATATTTTCCCATTCTTCTATCAGCGCATGTTTTAGAGCCCTGAGTGTGGCAGGAGGTGGACTGCGCCTTCTGACTAGCCTCCCAAGCTCATCCCAGGCGTGTTCAATCGGGTTGAGATCTGGGCTTCTCGATGGCCAAGCCATCAAGTTGATGCCAACCTCCTGAATGTACTCTTGTACGTGGTGAGCAGTGTGTGGCCGGGCGTTATCATGCATTAGGATGGCTCCATCACCCATATTTATTAAATATGGCCCTGCATACTCGTTGAGGATCTCCGAGGCATATCTTTCACCAGTCAAAGTCCCATTTTCTATTACCACAAGCTCTGTGCGACTCTCTGAAGAGATACCAGCCCATACGTGTACAGAGCCCCCGCCATATTGGACTCTTTCCGAGATACAAGCTTGAATGTATCGCTCACCGGGTCGTCTGTAGACTCTCCGCCGTCCATCTGAAGTGTATAAAGAGAATCGAGACTCATCTGTGAATAAAACTCTAGCCCATTCTTCTTCGCCCCATTGTACGTGTTGACGGGCGTAGCGTAGTCTTGCTACGCGATGCTCTGTCTCAAGTTTGGGGCCATTTGCTGGTCTTAGAGGCTTCAGGTTAGCTTCAGCAAGTCTTCTTCTCACTGTACTCTCACTGATGTAGTCTGTTCGGGTCCGAAGAAGCTGTTGCTGAACCTCAACTGCATTAAGGTGTCGATTTCTTAACACAGTGGAAACAATAAAGCGATCTTCTCGGGTACTTGTGCACCTGGGTCTGCCATTACCTCGTCTCCTTAGATGGTTTCCAGTCTCTTCGTACCTTTGCTTTACTCGCTGAACCGTTCTTAAAGTTACACCCACCCTCCTTGCAGTACGACGCATACTGATGCCCACTTCGAGAAAAGCTAAGATTCTTGCACATTCTTCTGGTGAAAGAGGCATGATTAGTCAAATTTACTCTCTGAAGATACCTATGCTTTTCAATTACAATTGCTTTATCAGCAGCGAATGTGTCAAACACAAAAATCCTAAGTAAGACAACACCTTTCAACAGTTTAAAAAAAGTGTTTTTATTTATTCGTTTTTTTTAAAGTCAAGCATTATAAGTTCTTATAATGCATGAAGTTTTTATTGAATAAGATTAAATTTTCTTTTTAACCTTTTTTGTTTCAAAGGTCTAAGTTTTATAGTTTGGGAGAAATCGCAATTTTAAAACTGTACTACTTATTTTTGACGCCCAGTGTATTTAATGACTTTGATTCTCTTCTTCTTTACCAGCCCATATTAGTCCACCACGCTGGCACAATGCGGGTTGGTGGACCGCTCGTTCGAAAATGAATTTTCTTGGACGGGCGGGTTTCATCACGATGTTTTCCTTCACCGTTGTGTAAGTGATAATTAGAATTCCGTACATAAATCTGAAAAGACGTATTTAGTGGATTTTTGAACGCACCAGGATTTGAACCCACGACCTTTTGATTACAGGTCTGGCTCATTACCAACTGGGCTATCGCTATTACCGCCACCGCGACTTTGATTACTGCAGTCAATGTATGAAGTGACTATTTTTAAACTAGGATAGCTCAGTTGTTTAGAGTACTAGGAGATCTAATCCTGCGGTCGTGTTTTCAAGCCCCATTCGCGCCGAAAATTTTTCAAATCCTCCTTCGAAAGTGAAAAACTAGCAAATACGTATGAAATACATGAGAAAATGATTTTTTAACGCATCAGGGAGATATATATATTTTTTATTTGAATGTATTTTTTCATAAACACTTTTAAACTTTGATAACACTTACTAACATTTTTTACGTCTTCAATTAATTCTGCTAGGTTAAACCAATTTTTTTTTTTTAATTTAAGGTAAGTATGTTTTGAATCTGAGGTGGTATCCTATTGTCTCATGCAGTGTGGTAGACTCTGTAAAGGGCCGTCTGGTTTGCGACCCCTCCTACCGAAGTCTGACGCCAAACAGCTTGCTGTGTTCCGTCGTTGCGTGGGAGTACCAGTGCCTTTATTGGCATTTTCTGGGTTAACTCGCTCCATAGTCAACCTCATGTATGACTTTGGTCAAGATTGTGGTCAAGAGTTAACCCATCTCATAATAAAAAAATAAAAATAAACTGAAACCCTGAACTTAGAACATCATTCTAAATGATTTTCCAGTGGAATTTTCCTCAGGAAAATCTTCAGTTTTTTTTCATGCTTTTAAATATTTCCTGCTTTAAAAGAAATTATTTATTCAAATACACTCCATTTTCCAATAAAAAATAATGATAACAGCGTAAAACACGAAAACCATCAATGTACATCGCATTCTGTGTCGGAGCGGCGCGGAGGGACTCTACGCGGGGCGCGATTTCGGGTAGCGCGATTTCGCGTAAATAACAACTCCTTCACTTGACGTTTCCGAGAAAAACTAATTACTTGTAATCGATTTTAGTCATGGATGGATTCCACCATTTAAGTATTTGATAAGATGTCCTTTACTACCTGTACATTTAGGTTATAATATGCCTTTGTCTAGAATCTAGATTGGGACGGAGCTAGAACTTGATATTCTGAGCTCTGATTACCAGAGACAAGAGACTGTGCTGATTGCTCAGATGTTTGAATGTGCTTTGATCAAGTGATATTACAAATGACGGAATATAATGTAGTACCAGGAGGGAAAGTTCGACATTTTATGACCTTTGCAAACAATGTTTTGATAAATTATTTTTTATCTTGTAACACTTATAGTTTCACTGTATTAGTTTGTTACTATGTTTATTTAATTTAATATATCCTTACCTAATAAATAGGCGAGTCAAAGTATGATATTATTTTTTATATAATTTCTTTGATTTGACAGCTAACAATAGTTAAGTAAATGTAAGTTTATTTCACTAAGGGCGACTTGCACCTAAGTGCTAAACGTATTTAGCGAGAATAATTTTGAATAATTTGACAGATTTTGTTGCTGTGACAACCAAGTTAAATGTGTTAAAGCTATTATATGTATTTAAGGTTTTGGTGCAAGTCGCCTTAACCTTTTAATAAAAAAAATATTTTTAAGAACAAACTTTTATAATATAGGATTTAGAATGACGTCATTTAGCTGACAATGCGTTGTCACTCAAACTAAACGTTACGAAAAAAATTTGATCAATCGGTTGAGGGTTATTATTGTGTTAAAGTTGCAAGTAAAGAAAAAAAAGAAACTATTTTCTTCTTCCTAGCACTTAGTTCCGTTTCTCTTTCGGGATACGCTCGACCATGATCCAGAGTTTGGCAGTTTGAGTCATTACAGTGGAGCGACTGCCATCTGACCTCCGTGAACCTGCTAACAGGGAAACCTGAGTTGATTGGATCATGGTTACACATTCAGTCTCCTTAATGTGCAGGTTTCCTTACGATGTTTCCCCTCACCGTAAGAGCATCGGTTAGTGTGCAACTAATGTACATAACTCAGAAAACGAGTCATTGGTACATGGCGGCACTGGGAATTGAACTCGGTATCTTTCGCTTACGAGTCCGACCCACTAGCCGTTAGACCACCGAAGCTCTTAAAAACCCACCATGCTAGTTTCAAAGCATTTGTGGTGCGGTTCCCGACGTTCATGCTGGAGACAGTCATGAAGGAGAGTTTTTGGCCGGAGGGCGTGGTGTTCCGCCGTTTCCGAGGGAGATTCCCGGTTGCAGACACCCCCGGAAATAGTGTTAATTAGTTTATTTTAATTAATATTATGTATGTAAGTCTGTAAGATATTTATCTATGGGCCTCGATGCCTGATAATAAATGATTTTATGATTATTATTAAAAAAAGAAACTATGACACACCAAACACAAAAAAATGTTTATTGAAGATTCGTGACATTCAATAAAATTTGATAAACGACCGAACCAAAAAAAGCGTCCTTCACCAGTCTCCTATGACTATAGCATTATTTTTCAAACTCAGCTCAAGCTTAGTTCAATATTTCACCTGACGCCTTATTACTTCTTTCGCAGTTTGCTCTTCAAGTAGGTAACTTAATAAATGATATTGCTTTTCCGTTTTTTCAGAGAAAACTGATCAGTTTGAGAATTTCGGTGTGGAATTTCTATTTTGTTTGTTTCTATGTGGCATGAACTGGGAGGTATTATTAATTTTTGTTTGGATACAGAATATCCAACAATTGTCTTCTAACTCTAGACATATTGAGATTCTTTACAATTTATATAGCTTTCATAACTGTAAAATGTAGGTATGGCATGTAAGTAGATACGGTTGTGTGTTTTTTATAGGATGTACTTCGGAGAGTGTGCTCAGAGGCTACATGAGCTGATTCCGCCTGCCCCTTTTTTCCATCGGACGTCCAGACGCACTGCGGGGTACCACCCTTATCTTGTCGAGATTCCTCGGATACGTACTGAGCGCTATTATTCATCTTTTATATTGCGCACTGCCAGGGAGTGGAATTCCCTGCCGGCGGCGTCTGTATTTCCGAGTTCATACAACCCAAATATCTTTAAAGTGCGAGTGAATAGGCTTCTTCTGGGTGAGCTCGCTACATCCTCGACCACATCTTTGCCTTAAGCTAGATTGTGGTCAAGAGCAAACCCATTTTTAATATAAAAAAAAGTAGATACAGCTACAAACGACTCTATCTGTTTCGTTAGTTCAGCCGTTTAAAAGTAATTAGCAATAGCATGTCAAGGCTGAAATATTTTTTAAATTTAAAGTAATCTACCATTTCTTTTCACCATCATCATAATTCCGCATAATTAAACTCTTTATATAAAACTCTTCCCGAGTTCCGCACACTTCATCAATAATCTCTTTGACGATATCTCGTTAATTAGCTACCAACAGTATAAGCTGATGGGCGTATTATACAAATGTTGCAAGGCAGTCGCGGCTCTTTGCTACAGATACCTGACGGGGACGTTTTTAGGGATATTGTAGCCTCTTTTCACTCTTAAGAACTTCAATGGAATATAGTTATCTTCTGATGCATCTTTTAACCCTTTGAGTCACATTTACAAAACACAAAAACATTTATTTACTACTTTAAGGTCTTACTTTAATTAGTTCAATAAAACAAATCGTTTGTCTTGTTGAGCTGTGGGCAAAAGGCTAAAAACCTGTCACCACTAAAGCTGTGTCCCATTCCATGGTTGCTCCCTTTTATAAGAGAATCGGGGTGGCGACATGTATTCTTGTCTGCTAGTTTCCTTTAATATCTCATTCAATTTTTTTTTAAGATTCAGTTTCTTCATATTTAAGATCAGCAGCTACTGTCCTTCGAGTGAAAATTCCCTTTCATGGACTACACAATCAAAATTATTCACAACCCAAAAAAACTATCTTGAATTTTGTTACAAAAAAGTCACAACTTGCCGACCACAACTATGAGCCAAATTCAGTTCTCGTCACAAATCTGAGTTTGGCCCTGCTCACTACAGTTCTTAGCATGATATTACGTGGCAAGTATTCTCAAGTTCTCCTGATGGGGGTGGAAGTAATGGGGCTGGGAATGCAGCGCTGGAGCTCCCATTTAGAGGTGTCACGGATTTCATTTTTATCCGTCTATTATTCGCCAGGTATAGAGATAAAATTGTGGGTTTTTAACCCCCGATTAAAAAGAGGGGTGTTTTTAATTTGACGTGACTCTTTCTGTGGCATCATAGCTCCTAAGTGAAAGGACCGATTTTGATGCGATTTTCTTTGTTTGAAAAGTAACATGATCTAGATGGGTTTTAGTTATTATTAAAATTGGTATAACCGTTTTCATATGTTTAATAAAAAAATAACTTTATAAACAATACAGTTTTGTAAACACCCAATGGTAGTATAGGATTTCATAATATTTTATGATTTATTTAATTAGACGTTAGTAATTAAATAATGTTGTATGCATCAACTATAGAATTCATAAAGCTCTTCGCGATAGTAAAAAATATAATGATATAAGAAAATACTTAATTTATTATTTTTATTTTTTCAAGATTTTTGGCATTTAAAAACAAACTTATACACAAACCCCATCAAACAAGTCTGTCAAGAGTTAAAGTTAACAAAAACGTTACCTACAAGCGTTTAAGAGAAGAACAGCTTCAGTTTTGTGCTAGAAAGTATCGTTATATAATAAAAAAGTTAATTCTACCAACTTGCATACTAAGAATCACCATACTCTTGCATAAGTACACAGATCTAAAGCGGTAGGACTTTTTGTTATAAAACGAAAGATACTTATTTTTGTGAAATCTACACTAACATTATAAAGGGGAAAGATTTGATTGTCTGTTTTTTTGCCTTGAATAGGCTCCAAAACTGCTTAACCGATTTGAAAAATTCTTTCACCATTAGAATGCTAGTAACATCCCAAGTAACAAAATGTGGTCTTGTAGTGGTTCTGGAGCCAGGACTATAACAGGCTAGTAAACGTTTATAACCACGGAAAAGGGCCCATTTTAAAGGCGTACTTTTGCTAGTAAAACACTCATAATAGACTTGGCAAGCACCACTTAGACCAATAATACACTTATTGTTGGACTCTTCAGAACTATCAGCTCCCGCGAAGCTCACTATGAGCATTTAATAGAACCAGGCAGGCCTGTAACGTACTCCGCGCTTCTATTACTAGCTACTTCAAACTTTTGTGAATTGTATGTGTTTTGTTGAGAAAAATTAAAAAAAAATATATTAAATAAAAAGGTAATTTCATTAATTTTATATAAGCGTGTTTGGAAAGTAATATTATACTTGTATATGTGTTTGCACGGCAAACACAAAAGTATTTTCGGTGAAGTATATTGTGTTTTACATCTCAATTTTTGTTCGCCTTTTGAACACGGCGTATTTACTAAGTTGTGTTTAAAAATAATATTAGTCCTAATGCATTGTTGCGCCATGTTGTGACGAATTAGGATTTCACAAACGCTTCAATATCTCAACGAAGATAACTTTGGATACTAATAGTTTTACAAGAAACCTTTATAAAAAAATGAAGACTATAACAGAATTCGAGAGTCCACAATAATACCAAGAACTCTACTCTTAGAAGAAACCACTGTAGAACTAATTCATTTATAATTGGCACATAAAGCTAACTTATACACCCCTATAAGGTCAAGTAACAAATGCAAATGGTTCTTAGTGCATTTAGTTCTATAAATTACTATTAATAGCGTATGACACTTATAGCGGATTTATAATTACTTCTTGTAGGCGATTATAAGATAAAATTACTGGAGCAAGTTTTCTCAAGTGTATTTACTCCTTTGCAACACTTTTATAGGCCATCTTAGCCTTTACTGCTCCTATAATTTCGTTCTATACACGACTATAAGTCAACTTATAAGAGCAGGTGTACTATAAACCCAAACGAACTCCGTGTAACCTGTTATAAGCTTGGTAGTAAAACCTGGAACCACTAAGAGAAAGTTACTAGTACTGTAAGCCTGTAAACTGTCCACTACAGGAAAACTTTGTTACTTGGGATAGGCTACATAGTTTTTCCGAATTCCCACGTGAACGAAGTCCTGGAATGCTAGTCTATACTTCTATACTAATATTATAAAGCTAAAGAGTTTGTTTGTTTGTTTGTTTGTTTGTTTGTTTGAACGCGCTAATCTCCGAAACTACTGGTTCGAATTGAATAATTCTTTTTGTGTTGGATAGTCCAGTTATCGAGGAAGGCTATAGGCTATATAACATCACGCTACGACCAATAGGAGCAAAGATATAGTGGTAAATGTGTAAAAAACGGGAGAAATTATACCTAGACTGACGGACATATCAACGCACAGCCTAAACGGCTAAACGTAGGCACTTGAAATTTGGAAGGGACGTAGCTTAGGTACCGCAGAGGTGCACTAAGAAAGGAATTCCCGAAATTCCCACGGGAACGGGAATTAGCGGAAAAATCCTTTTGTATGAAAAATCTAAACCGCTTAAGTTAGACGCTTGAAATTTGGAATGCAGGTATCTTAGTAAACTTAAAGCTAAGTTGCAACAGGATATTGCAAAATTCCCACGGGAACGGGAGTTAGCGGGAAAAAACTTTTGTATGTAAAAATCTAAATCACGTAAGATAGATGTTTTCAATCTGTGTACTCTGTACAAAAAAAATTAACACGCAAACGAAGTTGCGGGCATCAGCTATATTATCTATACTAATATTATAAAGCTAAAGAGTTTGTTTGTTTGTTTGAACGCGCTAATCTCCGAAACTACTGGTTCGAATTGAATAATTCTTTATGTGTTGGATAGTCCAGTTATCGAGGAAGGCTATAGGTTATATAACATCACGCTACGACCAATAGGAGCAAAGATATAGTGGTAAATGTGTAAAAAACGGGAGAAATTATACCTAGACTGACGGACATATCAACGCACAGCCTAAACGGCTAAACGTAGGCACTTGAAATTTGGAAGGGACGTAGCTTAGGTACCGCAGAGGTGCACTAAGAAAGGAATTCCCGAAATTCCCACGGGAACGGGAATTAGCGTAAAAATCCTTTTGTATGAAAAATCTAAACCGCTTAAGTTAGACGCTTGAAATTTGGCATGCAGGTACCTTAGTAAACTAAAAGCTAAGTTGCAACAGGATATTGCAAAATTCCCACGGGAACGGGAGTTAGCGGGAAAAAACTTTTGTATGTAAAAATCTAAATCACGTAAGATAGATGTTTTCAATCTGTGTACTCTGTACAAAAAAAAATTAACACGCAAACGAAGTTGCGGGCATCAGCTATATTATCTATACTAATATTATAAAGCTAAAGAGTTTGTTTGTTTGTTTGTTTGTTTGTTTGTTTGAACGCGCTAATCTCCGAAACTACTGGTTCGAATTGAATAATTCTTTTTGTGTTGGATAGTCCAGTTATCGAGGAAGGCTATAGGCTATATAACATCACGCTACGACCAATAGGAGCAAAGATATAGTGGTAAATGTGTAAAAAACGGGAGAAATTATACCTAGACTGACGGACATATCAACGCACAGCCTAAACGGCTAAACGTAGGCACTTGAAATTTGGAAGGGACGTAGCTTAGGTACCGCAGAGGTGCACTAAGAAAGGAATTCCCGAAATTCCCACGGGAACGGGAATTAGCGGAAAAATCCTTTTGTATGAAAAATCTAAACCGCTTAAGTTAGACGCTTGAAATTTGGAATGCAGGTACCTTAGTAAACTTAAAGCTAAGTTGCAACAGGATATTTCAAAATTCCCACGGGAACGGGAGTTAGCGGGAAAAAACTTTTGTATGTAAAAATCTAAATCACGTAAGATAGATGTTTTCAATCTGTGTACTCTGTACAAAAAAAATTAACACGCAAACGAAGTTGCGGGCATCAGCTATATTATCTATACTAATATTATAAAGCTAAAGAGTTTGTTTGTTTGTTTGAACGCGCTAATCTCCGAAACTACTGGTTCGAATTGAATAATTCTTTTTGTGTTGGATAGTCCAGTTATCGAGGAAGGCTATAGGCTATATAACATCACGCTACGACCAATAGGAGCAAAGATATAGTGGTAAATGTGTAAAAAACGGAAGAAATTATACCTAGACTGACGGACATATCAACGCACAGCCTAAACGGCTAAACGTAGGCACTTGAAATTTGGAAGGGACGTAGCTTAGGTACCGCAAAGGTGCACTAAGAAAGGAATTCCTGAAATTTCCACGGGAACGGGAATTAGCGGAAAAATCCTTTTGTATGAAAAATCTAAACCGCTTAAGTTAGACGCTTGAAATTTGGCATGCAGGTACCTTAGTAAACTTAAAGCTAAGTTGCAACAGGATATTGCAAAATTCCCACGGGAACGGGAGTTAGCGGGAAAAAACTTTTGTATGTAAAAATCTAAATCACGTAAGATAGATGTTTTCAATCTGTGTACTCTGTACAAAAAAAAATTAACACGCAAACGAAGTTGCGGGCATCAGCTATATTATCTATACTAATATTATAAAGCTAAAGAGTTTGTTTGTTTGTTTGAACGCGCTAATCTCCGAAACTACTGGTTCGAATTGAATAATTCTTTTTGTGTTGGATAGTCCAGTTATCGAGGAAGGCTATAGGCTACATAACATCACGCTACGACCAATAGGAGCAAAGATATAGTGGTAAATGTGTAAAAAACGGGAGAAATTATACCTAGACTGCCGGACATATCAACGCACAGCCTAAACGGCTAAACGTAGGCACTTGAAATTTGGAAGGGACGTAGCTTAGGTACCTCAAAGGTGCATTAAGAAAGGAATTCCCGAAATTCCCACGGGAACGGGAATTAGCGGGAAAATCCTTTTGTATGAAAAATCTAAACCGCTTAAGTTAGACGCTTGAAATTTGGCATGCAGGTACCTTAGTAAACTTAAAGCTAAGTTGCAACAGGATATTGCAAAATTCCCACGGGAACGGGAGTTAGCGGGAAAAAACTTTTGTATGTAAAAATCTAAATCACGTAAGATAGATGTTTTCAATCTGTGTACTCTGTACAAAAAAAAAATTAACACGCAATCGAAGTTGCGGGCATCAGCTAGTTAATTATATAGGTCATCGGAAAATTGTAGCAGCCGTAATATTAAAATTTAAAAAGTGAAAGTAACTCTCTTTCTCACACTATCAAAATGACTAAGACGACTGCTACTCCAGTATAGATCAGAGTCTAAGTCGAGTTCTAAGGTCCGTATTAAAGAACCGTATTAAGTAAGAAGAAGACTTTTTTATTATTATTATAAGATGGGTTAACTCTTGACCTCAATCTTGACCAAGGTCATAGATGAGGTCGACGATGGAGCGAGTTAACACAGAAAATGCCTGTTAAGGCACTCATACTCCTACGCACAGACGGAACACAGCAAGCTGTTTGGCGTCGGACTTTGTTAAGAGGGTGGTCGCGAACCAGACGGCCCTTAGATTCAGAACAAATTGAGGTGTCGTTGCCTGTGGTGGATTAATAGGAGGCAGGTCTCATTTGTGTTTCCTTAGTCGCCTCTTACGACACCCATGGAACGAGATGGGTTGGTGTTATTCTTAACCGATTATCACACGGCTAAAACTTATCAAAGCCAGCTAGTTATCTGTGTGTTAACTCCAGAAAGGTTCTCACAGTAAGGTTCTTGCGAGGTGCAAACGAGCGTCTGTGGGGAACTGCTCGCATTTGAATAATATGCCGATTCATTAATACGGCCGGTAATTAACTCTGTTCGTATACTGCCAACTCAGCTCGGGATTTTGCCTGGCTTGGTAATCGAGTTTTATGTTTATAAGTGAGATATATTTTTGTTGCTAAGAGTTGAAAGTGCTCGGTGAGTCGAAATTGGCGCAAGATAGAATGGAAAATCTCAGAGGCCAAGATCTACTTCGGGTCGTTGGTCCCGTGTTTTTGTTGCTCGATGAAATGATTAATTTCAAGAACTTCTTTAAAATAATCAATTCAAAGCACTATAAGTACATATGATATTTTTTGAAGACTAAAATTATCAAAATCATTACATTTAGGGCGACTTGCACCAAAGTGCTAAACGTATTTAACGAGGCTAATTTTGATTAATTTGACAGATTTTGTTGCTTTGACAACAAAGTTAAATGTGTTTAAGCTATTAAATATATATAAGGTTTTGGTGCAAGTCGCCCTTATATTCATATAATTATCTTAAAGCGTCGTCCACATTTTAGCTATAGCTTGCCAGTGGTGTAGCATCGTCTGTCAGCTACATATATGTCTTTGTATGTCGATCGTAATCTTACATAATAGACACCACGATTCCTGTCACTATCGTCTCTATATCCGTATATGTCACTATAGACACTATATCCATATATCCGATGGTAGAAGAAGTACTAGTCGTAGACTTCTTCTTCTCCTCGTGTAGATACTTATAGTCAAGTGTGTGGCGAACTTGGCTAACCCTGGTGTCAGAGTTTTTAAACCGCACAATGGCCTCTGATTTGGTTTTAACGACTGTAGCCAATTGACAACAGCCGGGACCGGCAGCTGAACGTGCCCTCCAAAGCACAGAAACGCTCGTGATAAATTGCCACTTTGGTCACCCATCAGGTTCCCTGCCTCTGTGTTCGTTGCTTAAACTCACTGATCGGTTGAGATCAGCGAGAGTCACTGGGCTACGTGTCGTAGACGTACAGAATAGATGCATCAGTGATTGCAATGGAGTAATTATTAAGGTAAAGCGTACCCAAAATGTCAAAAGTAGCTAGGAAATAGAATACGTTTATTTGAAACGAAACAAGTTCTTATTCCTTCATTCGGTTAAGTTAAGGATAGACTCTGGTGTGGGCAGATTCTTGTTCTGACAGATTATTTTTTGGTAGATTCCTAAGTCACATAATTTACGTAAAGCGATATTTAAAGACAAACTGAAACAAATTTAACAAAATAACAGACAAAAAAATTAACCTCCGCATATAGCACTACAGTCCGAGTCCGATAGTGACAACGCCGCAGCAACACCGCGGTCCTATGTCAAAATGTCTCGCCAGAGGGCGAGCAAGACTTTGCGCGTGGCCCTCGCGCACTCAAAGTGAAATTTCAGCGTGAGCCGAGCGCGAGTTTGTCGTTATCGTGCTAGAGCTGCTGCTTAGTAAATGTAGAAAGGTTGTTATATATTTTCTCGTCGTTTTAGCAACTTGACTTTGCCATTAAAATAAGCGACATGCGACAGAATTTTAGTGGCAGCGTCGAGAATCTAATATCCTAAAGTGCTTATACATTTGAAAACGTATCTCGACAGATCTACGAACCAGGTAGGTGCCTCTCCCCAACTCGCTATTCAGAAAGTTATTGTATTAAGATCAAAATGTGTACAGTGCCTCAGTTTTCTTATAATACCATTTTATTCTTATTTTTTGTGACGATCACAACATGAGAAGTGACTATTTATTTAAATAATAAATAAATAAATAAACGCTACACACTCAAAGGCCCACAATAAGGTTTTCCCTTGTGTCGTGGGTCCCTTGGAACACACAAAGACAAACACAAACACCCATGACCCGAGAACAAACATCTGCTTTTTACACAAATGTTTGCCCCGACTGGGGATCGAACCCAGGACCCGTCGATCAAGAGGCAGCGTCACTACCACTCGACCAAACTGGCCGTCAAATTAATTTGAATTTGTATGCTTTGTTGTGAGATTAATAATTTAAATTAAAGTAGACGATAAATCTAATATGTAATGGGACATGAAAATTAAAACAGAGAGAGGTAAATGCGAAAGTAACTGTCTGTCTGTCTGTTACGCTTTCACGCCTAAACTACTAAACCGATTTTGATGAAATTTCGTACAAGGATAGATTAGACCTTAGAATAGGATATGGGCTACATTTTATCCCACAGGTGGGCACGATATAACCTGTAGTTCACGCGAGCGGGGCCGCGGGCGGAAAGTTAGTATCTGATAATTCAGAGCTATATAAAAAAATATGTTTTCGTGTGTATTCGGAGAATCAATAATGACCGAGACGAGAATTTTTAATGAGTGTTTACTAGAATAACCTTCCATGATTTCAGAAAAATCAAGGGTATGACGAGATAAAGGGCTAGAAAGAAAAGTTGATCATATAAACTTTTTCGGTTTTAATTTTACAAATTCCAATTTAGTCATCCAGTACCAACAAAATAAGCGTAGTGATTAGAAGCCGATGCCTTAGAATGAAATAAAAACAAATTCTCCTTTCCTCTGAGATTATTCTTTTGTAAAATAAATTCTACCGAAAATTTGACATGGGTGGTTTGAATCTAGCATAATTTTCATGAAGTCTGGCATTGTTCCCGCAGTTTGGCGGCATTATTCAAATATAAGCAGATCGGGCAGTTGACTGCAGCCTTCGCGGCACTGATTAATATTAGATTTGCTTGGGTTGCATCGGAAAATGTTTGAATTGAAAAAGGAAAAATATTTGAAAAGGGTTATGATTAGGTATTATAAGGCAAAAACTCTGAAAATGAATTTTCATGTGTAACACCACAAGTTTAAATATTATACGTGAATTACGCCTGTGTATAGGATAGCGATCAGTTTGTAGCTTCAATGCTAACTCACCGAGCCTATATAAAAGCTGTCTTCATCAGCCCATATACGTCCCCACTGCTGGGGCACGGGCCTCCCTCGATAACATGAGGGGTAAATGCCATACTCACCACGCTTGGCAGACGCGTTTGCGAGGGTTTTGATTTAAAAAATTGCAGAGTTTTCCTTCTCTGTGTGCAGATGAACTTGCTTGCATATTTACCTTAGTCGCCTTGTACGACACCTCTGCAAGAAAGAGTCCTATTCTACTCTGCCGGGGACTCACACGGCTATCTGCCGGGGACTCAGCTGTCTTACTGAAACATTTTTTTTGTATTAATTAAACGTACTCAAGTTACCATCATCCGCAAATATCATCCGCAGATAGGCAGATTCATCAATGAAGCAGAGGAGGCAGGCAGGGGAAAAGTGGTCAATTACAACCTCAAAATGGCGATCAAAAGTCGAGACAGAGCCGTCGTGGATGCCTTGAGGTCTGGATGCAACAGCGAAGAACCGTAACCGTTTTTATTATAGCTATTTAATAACTGTAAACTACTATGGAAAGTATAGTAAAATATTTTTAAAAGAAAAAGCAAATATTAACAATAAAACTTGATCTAGACAAGGACACGGACATCAAGTCTGCGGATACTAATAATATTTTTAAAAAATATACTTACATTAATGTAACCTAACTAACCTAACCAAACGTTAAAAATTCACAGATTTCGTGCCCCACACGACTATCGAGCACATTGGAAAAGAATCTACGGAATTCGAAAAAAATGTTCTGACTTTTTGACTTTTTTTCAAAAAGGCTAGGCTACAGGGCAAACCCGTAACCCGATCTTTTTTAGGCTCAAATTGTAGCTGACAAAATTTTCCAGAGAAATATTTATCCAATTTTTGGCATCATTTTTCGTTTCCAAAATTATAGGGCGACAAAATCAAAATTCGAAAAAAATGATTTTTTTTTTACATTTTCGGCCATAACTTTTTACATTTTTGACTTTCTCGAATAATTATTTTTGCACCTTACAGCTCTCATGAATACGCGTCTTTTGAATATCATATCATCACAATTCTCCGAGTAAGGGGATCGCACCTTTTCGTAAAATCGGAGCCTATACTGGAGCGAACGAAAAGACATTTCCGATGTCAAAAGTCTTACATTATCTAATATAACCTGACTTATCCTAATCTTATGTAGGCGGCTCATAAAGTGTCGTGAAATTGTAATTGTAATGTCACAGGAGATTATAATTTCAGTAGTAAAATTGAAATATTAGGTTTTTACAATTTTCAGTCTTCTTCTTCTTATCGTATAGGTATAGTCAAGTATGTGGCGAACTTAACTAACCCTGGTGACAGAGTTTTCAAACCACACAATGGCCTTCGACTTGGTTTTAAAAACTGTAGTCAATCGACAACAGCCTGGACCGATAGCTTAACGTGCCCTCCACTTTGGTCACCCATCAGGTTCCCTGCCACTGTGTACACAGTGGCACGTGCACGTACAAGAAACGTACACAGTGGCAGGGAACCTGATGGGTGACCAAATTGTCACTTTGGTCACCTATCAGGTTCCCTGCCACTGTGTACGTTTCTTAACCTCACTGATCGGTTGAGATCAGCGAGAGCCACTGGTTCTCCAGTGGTTTCCAGTGCCATATAGATACAGATTTTAGACATAAAAGTCTTAGTCTTAAATACGCTGTATTTAAAAAACAAGGTATGGCTTCATGTTTCTGGCCACCCTAGTCATTTGTCCCTGTTGCAGTATGAACTGTTTTTCCTCACTGCAACGGAAATAGTGACATGTTCCCTGTTGCATACTCTTTATGCGTTCAAATCCGGTATAGTTTGTTACTCAGAACACAAATGAATGTTTCCTATGTTTTATGAAAAGTTATACTGGGTTCTTGCACTGAGACGTGATAATAATGCACCGATAGTGCTGCCTATGAAGAAATGTGGGAATACATACATAAACACACGCCTATGATCACTGACAGGGTAGGCAGAGATCTTGTGGTTCTAGAACCACTTGATGCCACGTTTGACATAAATTCTGAAGGTTATCAGATGGTACAAGATGTATAATGGTGAGAGGTTAACAGCCTTTCGCCCACGGTTTACAAGCAAAACCCTCAAGTCCCAATCATAGACTTCTACTTTATGCCTGAAAAGAGTTGGCAGCTGGCTCAATCTAAGATTTTCTTTCGCTTCCAGTCCAGCATGGAAGAAATGTGAGAATTATGTTAATAGTAATAACTTTAAAATTAAAAATGTTGTTTAACCCTTATTATATCTCTAAACGACTGAACATACAAAACACCTTAACCTGAAATTTTCAACGCAAAAGTTGAAATGAAAAATCCACTAAGTCCACCATAACAGTGTTCATGTTAATCTACCAAACAAAAACTTAGTACGGAACTCCGCAAAAGATTAACAAAACCGATTTAAGCGGAAGGAAATTCTTGAAGCAAATTATTGGTATAATTCTACTGAGCTGTCCTGGGACGTAAGATTGATGCGCCTTAGCTAATTAGAAAAGTTGGCAACTGTTATTTAATGACTACCCCTCAATAGTGATTCTGGGTGGGAGATCTTTGCAGTAAGGAAGGTGTTTTAGTAGGTCGACCCTTGCTCAGTTATATATACAGGGCTTTAGGTATCTCTCTTTCAACATCTCGGGTGGTTAATCAGTCCATGAAACTGAACAACTTCCCCAAGGAACAGGTCAAAATACAAAAAAAAATTGATCTCCCATACAAAATGCGCTATATGCTGATGAAGTTTGTATTGGAACTCAAAATTCTTTTTTCGTATTTTGACCTATGTTATATAATATATACAGGGCTTTAGATACCTACCTAAAGCCCTGTATATATTATATTTTTGATTGTAATTTGGCCTTTTTATAATTCGAAAACGGCACGGCAAAATTGTATTACCATTGCCTCCTATGTAATAGTAATACTAAAAGCTGAGAATGTAATTCAAATTTTGAAGTGCCGTGCCGTTCGAATTATAAAAAGTCCCTTTATAAACTAAGCACTTAACCTTTAAAGGTGCTTTTAAATTAGTAAGTTTAAGTTAAGGATCTGAATCAGCCCACTAAACTTTCCACAAGTCAAAATATAAAAAAATATTGTTCTCTACACAACTTATGCTGCCAGCTGATCGCCTCAATACGGAAAGTCTTTTTTTTTATTAAAAAAATCATATGGGGTGGGGTTCTCAAGGAAATTCTTTAGTGTCATGAGAATAATGGGCCTTTTTATAATTCGAACGGCACGGCACGGCACTTCGAAATTTGAATTCCCATTGCCCCCTGTGTTCTCAGCTTCTAGTCCTACTATTACATAGGAGGTAATGGTAATACAGTTTTACCGTGCCGTTTTAGAATTATAAAAGGCCCATTAACTCCATAAAGTTCCGCTAACAACTTTAATCTCACCTTCTAAGGAGTGACTGTAAATTAACGACTTTCCTCAAGGGATCAGTGGAAAATTGAAAAAAATTCGACTTCGTATATACAAAGGCAAATCACACAAGTTGTAATGAGAGGTGAATTTTTTTTTCATATTTCGACTTAAGTTCCTCGGGAAAAGTTGTTTAGTTTCATTATGCCTTTTCGAAGACGGCTCGACAAAATTGTATTACCACTGCCTCCTCTTTATTAGTAATACTAGAAGCTGAGAACATAGGGGGCAAATTTTTAAGTGCCGTGCCGTGCCGTGCCGTGCCGTTCGAATTATAAAAAGGCCCATTGGCTATTACATCCTTAATTTTCGCTAACTAATTTTAAGTCACCTGATATTACATCACAGGATTACAGGATTACTTTAATAATAATAATAATAAAATCATTTATTATCAGGCATCTAAGGCCCATAGATAAATACCTTACAGACTAACATACAAATGAATTATAATTAAACAAAATAAAATAAAACTAACTAACACTATTT
Source organism: Aproaerema taeniolella (assembly GCA_949987775.1). Taxonomy (NCBI): domain Eukaryota; kingdom Metazoa; phylum Arthropoda; class Insecta; order Lepidoptera; family Gelechiidae; genus Aproaerema; species Aproaerema taeniolella. The sequence goes on along the minus strand of OX465260.1, from coordinate 3,852,163 downwards.
CCCGGGTGTTTTTCCGGGGGTTTCTGCAGCCGGGAATCTCCTTCGGAAACGGCGGAACACCACGCCCTCCGGCCAAAAGCTCTCCTTCATGACTGTCTCCAGCATGAAAGTTGGAAACCGCACCACAAATGCCTTAAAACTAGCATGGTGATGCGATTCCAACTTTAACGCTCACAATGTGTGTATTTTGTGATTAACGAATGAGTACCTAAAAAAGAGAAACGCTGTAAATAAACAAAAACTAAGTTAGGCTCAAGACCTCACTAATGTTTAGTTAAACAAGCACGATCCAAACCTAAAACCTACTTGTCACTTAGAAAAGCGTTTCTGTGGTTCAGAGAGCACGTTAAATTTTCGGGTCAGTCGGTGATAGCTTAAGCCAGTATTGATCTTATTCAGAGGCCATTTCTCATTTTCATCTCGACAAGCTTTTATATCCTAATAAATTGTGTACTTCCATGCTGGACTGGGAGTGAAGGAAAAACTTTAAATGTGCTAACTGCTGACTCTTCCCAGGCATACTGTAGAAACCAGTAAGTGGGATCAGTGATTCTAGTGGGTTTTCTTTTATTGTAGGCGAAAGGCTGAGCACCTATTACCACTATACTCAATTACTCATATACCATCTGATAACCCTCAAAATTTGTTTCAAACGTGGCATCAAGTGGCTCCCTAGAATCACTGATGCTCTGTCTACCCCGATAGGGATTATAGACAAGAGCGTATGGATGGATGGAATTTTGTGTAACTTTTTTTTATATGAAAAGTTGTAGAGGAAAAGTTTTATTTTATTCTTTTTACCGCATTAAAATAAAAGCTTGTTTTAAAAAAAGTTTTATTTTTATTTTTAATAATTTTAACTTAAAATAATGTAGATTACAAAAAATCTTTACTTACACAAAACCCCACCACATTTTAGTAACCATAAATATAGCTCCAAAGAATTTACTCCCGAAATGTAAAACCCGGTAACAGGACGTTTGTAGCGATGCCTGTGGGATTTGGACATGCACATTGCACATAAACTTACTGCCTCGGATGTAGAGCAACGAGATGCACATAAAATTTCGTTTACTTTGTTTTTTATTTCACTGGACAGCTTTTATGTTCTTTCGTAAGGAGGTAGGTTACACTTTTTTTGTAATTTGCGCCAGGAATTTTATTTAAGTACGTGTACCTACTTCTGGCCGGGAAAAAGTTCAGTTAGGGACTTTTTCACTAATATTCAATTTTTTTTTTATTAATATTGGGTTTGCTCTTAACCACAATCTGCGGTCGAGGATGAAGCGAAGCGAGCTCACCCAGAAAATGCCTATTCACTCGAATTTTAAAAAGGTCCGGGTTATATGAGCTAGGAAATACAGACACAGGCAGGGAGTTCCATTCCTTGGCAGTGCGCAATATAAAAGATGATGAAAAGCGCTCACTGCGGATCCGAGGGATCTCGACGAGGTAAGGGTGGTACCCCGCAGAGCGTCGGTACCCTGCAGATGTCCGATGGAAGAAAGGGGCAGGCGGAATGAGCTCATGCAATTCCTGTGCACACTCTCCGAAGTACATCTAAAAAAAACACATAGGCAAGCTACTTTGCGTCTATGAGCTAGGCTTTGTAGTTTGTTTTTAACCAGCTTTTTATCATCGATGAGTCTTCTGGCTCATCTTTGAATAATATCGTCCACAAGTGTGACTTCATTTTTAATACAACGCTATATTAAGTATATACATCTATATTTTAATCAGCACGCAATCTCCCAATTAAAATATAGGATGGCGAAATCGCCAATATCAAGTTAACCCATTATGGACGGAATTTTGTCAAGTTATAGAAATTGCGTGATTTTTTGTATTGCGACACTATGTTCAGCCTAAAAAAGTATCGCTTAATAGTTTTGGAAAAATTGCAGATGCCATATGGCACCGCTAGACTCCTATGTAAGCAATTTATAATATTAATAATAAAAACTTTTGTGAGTAAAATATATAAAAAAACAAGATGTAGCAATGGTTTATTAAAATAATCACAATAATTATAAAAAGCCACTGAGTTTACATGGCGCAAAAGTTTGAAAGCGTTAAAATTGATGCCATATGGCATCGCCAGTCCATAATGGGTTAAGAAACCCGTTACGGGTTGTAGTAACTCAGAGCCGCGTCTATTGATAAGTAGGGTGCACCGCTAGTAGGTGAGTATGACGGTTATAAAGCACTAAGATGTTATGGCCCCACATCCCTTTTCACCAAATATCCTACGCACGGTTAACTCGCGGTTAGTTCGCCACATGCTTGACTAACCTACATGGTAAGAAGAAGAAGCTAACCAGACAAAATGTAAAAAATTCCCACGGGAACGAAGTCCCGGGCGAAAAGCTAGTTAGTAATAAATCACTGCTATTAAAATAATTCCATACTACTCCCGCATAAATCACTTGATCCATAGTATTTACTTTTATTCTTCTTCATGTGTAGCTATATTCAAGTGTGTAGCGAACTTGGCTAACCCTGGTGTCATACTTTTCAAACCGCATAATATCCTCTATCTTGGTTTTGAGGACTGTATTCAATCGCCAACAGCCAAAACCGACAGCTTAACATGCCCTCCGAAGCCCGGAAACGCTCGTGATAAATTGTCAATTTTGGTCACCCATGAAGTTCCCTGCCTCTGTGTACGTTGCTTAAGCTCACTAATCGGTTGAGGGAGATCAGTGAGCGCCACTGGGCTACCAGCTCTTCACACTTTTCTACCTTAAGATTTCTAACAAGGTTTCACAGGTCATCTAGATAGAATATCCTGTTTAGTGCCAAGCGTCTTGTTGTCCACTATTCACTCCTATAACTGCCACATGGTTGATTTTATCAAGTTTTATTCCTAGCTCAATGTTATCTGCACCGCGATACATAATTTTAAACAAGCAGTATAACAATGATGTATAAAATACTATATCAGTTTTATAAGTTCGCGAAAAAACCAACAGATGGCGTTGGTAGTCTTTTAAAACGTGCTATCCTCGAAGTAGTTTTGTACTTTTAATTAATAATCTTTTTTAAAGCAAAAATAAATATTTAAGTCCAATTATTTCTGTTTTATTGCTTGCAACCTTTAAAACCAACTTGTATTGATTTTTACAGAACAGGGGAGCTATTCCCGATTGCAGAATCGAACAATTAATCTCAAATTGTGATTTTCAATGGAGCTTTTTTTTAGATAAATCATAATTGACTTCACTATCTGAAACAGGGCCTCAATATGTAGGAACCACACCACAGCTTGCGTTATCTGTGAGCGTTGTTTGAGTGTCCAACTTATCTTCTTGTATAAAGCAGCCGCTTGTGCGCTTTTGTTCTGTAAATAGCCCGTTTTTCCGTTGTCGCTGCAAATTGTTTGTTTCACGCCTATTGTGGCGTTTCACTCGCTTTTTCAAATGTTTTTGCTTTTGACAGACGTAATCAAGTTACGTTTTGTTCGAGAAAACGGTCTTTCATCGTCGTGCGTGGAGGAAAACGTCGGGAAATTATTTATGGTGGTTTTTATATTTTTTCATGACACATTTTTTGTCTGGGACGTTATTTGTCCACACACCTGTCTTATTTTTTTTTAGGATTACTTTTGTAATGGGATTTTCAAGGCCCGTCTTGTTCTTTTAGTATAAAAATGTTATACAGCTGCTGATTTGTACATATTATAAATATCTAAAGCATTGGTAATATCCCTAACTTTTATTCCTCATTTTATTTGTACTTAACATTGTAAGTTTTTAGCGAACCTATTAACATAAACTGAAAAAGTATTCTTATACTTCAGTGCTATATTGCTTGTCTAAAGTTTTACATACGAATATCGTGACAAAAATAGCATTGAGGTAGGAATAAAACTTGATAAACTCAACTATGTAACAGGCGTGGATTGTGGACAGCATCACACTTGGCACGAAACAGGAAACTTTATCTCGATGGCTATAAATCCTTTCTAGAAATCTTATGACAGAAGTGCAAATATGAGTCAAGTGATTTATGTATAAAAAAATATACATCGACATAGATAACATTTATTCACATCACAAAACACAATTAAATAATAAGAAGAAACACAATAAATAAAGTTAGTAACATAAAGCATAGCATTATTAATAGTGTTGTGACAGTAACTCATAATAAAACGATATTTTTGATCATCTACTCATTTAATCGTTTTTAGGGTTCCGTAGTAATCTACGAACCCTTATAGTTTCGCCATGTCCGTCTGTCCGTCTGTCCGTCTGTCCGTCTGTCCGTCTGTCCGTCTGTCCGTGGGTTTTCTAAGAAACCTTTGGTACTACAGAGCTGAAATTTAGCATGGTTATACATATTAATCACGCCGACAGAACTGTAGAGTAAAACCTTAGAAAAAAAAAATTTTTCGTGTGTCTCCCATAGACGTGAAAGGGCGATGAATTTTTTTTTTCTCGTCAATATCATTGAATGGGGTGTCATAGAATAGCTTTTTAAAAGATAGAAGGGGTTTACTAAGAACGTTTTTCGATTTAGCACTCCGTTTGCGAATCATAAATTTTTAAAGTGAAAATTTTTGTCAAACACAAGTGTCCCCCCCCTCTACCAGCTAAACGGTTGTTTCTAAAAATGTGGAAAAATTCACAGAGGTAGAATATGCATCAAATTTAAAAGGAAAACTATAAAATATAAGTTGGTCCTTCAAGTTTGCGAGTAATGGTAGACCAAGTGCCAAGCATTGTTGGGATTAATAAGAATATATTTACTAATATTAGATCCTTGGTACTACAGAGCTGCAATTTAGCATGTTCTTATATATTAATTGCGCCGACAAATAGAAAAAATAAAATTTTGTTAAAAAATATTTTTCGGGTGTTTCCCATACATGTGAAAGGGCGATGGATTTTTTTTCTCGCCGATATCATCGAGTGGGATGTCATAGGATAGTTTTTAAAAAGATAGAAGGGGTTTACTACAAACGTTTTTCGATTCAGCAGTCCGTTTGCGAAAAATTAATTTTTAAAATGAAACGAGCATTAAGCATTTACGACGAAGTTCAACCTAATCCAAAACAACTGCCATACAAAGTTCCACGCTAAAAGTGAGGCAAGGTCGAAAGCCAAGCTGTAACATATTGACATTTCATGTGTCGTTATAGGTTTTTGGGGGTGTTAATTACGAAAATGACATCAAAATTATACACAATCGCCACGCGGCCTGCTCTTTAGCACCAGCTTGAAATTATTCCTAACAATACTTTTGTTGCTAAAAAAATTTAAAAAAATTAAAAAATACATTTTTTTTATAAATAAAAAAAAATTCGCGCTCGCTTCGCTCGCGGATTAAATACTTTCATTCTGTTGTGTTTAGCCCAAAACCAAAGTTAGTGTCCCCCCCCTCTACCAGCTAAACGGTTGTGTCTAAAAATCAGAAAAAATTCTCGTTGGAATATACAACGAAATTAAAAGAAAAACTATCACACATAAGTTGGCATTTCAAGTTTGCGAGTGATAGTCGACCAAGTGCCAAACGTTTTTGGAATTAATAAGAATATATTTACAAGGTTCAATACTAAAAGTGAGGCGAGGTCGAAAGCCAAGCTGTAACATATTGACATTTTAGGTGTCGTTAAATAGGTTTTTGGTGGTGTCAATTACGAAAATGGCATCAAAATTATTTTATCAGCAGGTCTATATTATTTCTAATAATATTGTCGCAAAAAAAGAAACAAAAATTTTTCGCTCGCTTCGCTCGCGAATTTTATTATTTCATTATGTTGTGTTTACACCAAAACTAAAGTTATTTCTGAAACTACAAACTCTTTAATACATTTGTTTTTTAAAATATAGTATTTGGAGATGTTAACATCGACTATGACTAGTGATGGAAGATACTCAGTCTTTTAAGGCTTTTAATAAAGACTCACCTTATCTTTGACGCCTCACGACTGATTCAGTCTTTTAGTTCCCAACCTTTAGTCATAAGACTAGCTTTTGTAATTGAAGTCTTTTAACGTAAAAAACTGAGCTGTTACTTAAACAGCTTAAAGGACTTAAAAAACTGGCGACTCATTATCTGGGAAGTGGACAGTCGTAAGGTATGTGTTGATAGAATGTAAATATCTCATTTTATCTCCTTGTCAAATGTTATCAAAATGTATTTAGTGGTTTAGGCGTGAATTATTCCTTTTGGTTGATAGGTTACAAAAGAAATATTTAATATCACACACAAACTGCGGTGCGATCCCTTTTACATAAAAGAACTTGAGTCGTTTAAGTCTTTTAGTATTTTGAAAACAACTCGAGTCGTTTCAGTTTTAAATCTTTTAATAAAACGACTAAGTCTTATTAATAAAAACTCGAACTTTCAGTCTTAATTTTAGAGTCAAGTCCTGTAAGATGGAGGCGAGTCTTTTTAATAAGCCTTAAAAGACAGTCTCTTTCATCTCTAACTATGACTAACGATAGTACACCCGTTTTAAATGAATACGTAATGTAAACAATTTTTATACAACCATTTGCATCCACGCGAGGTTGTTATTAAACAGATAATTTTTTTTTTCATTTTCCTGGTGGCGCTGGAATCTACATTTCTCCTTTAGTTACCTTCTTTCTTTGTGACCTCTTTTTATTAGACATTATTAGCGATTTAACCGTTCATATGCTCGTAGAATTAAGAAGCCAGCTGCATATTTGAACCATGCTACTACGGAACCCTACAATGCGCGTGTCCCGACACGCTCTTGGCCGGTTTTTTATCTTTACTGATGAATCTTCATAAAAATAGAATTCAATCCCTACTAACATTATAAACGCGAAAGTAACTCTGTCTGTCTGTATGTTATGCTTTCACGCCTAAACTATAGAACCGATTTTGATGGGATACAGAGATAGATTAGACCTTGGAAATGAACATAGGCTACATTTTATCCCACAGGTGGGCACGATATAACCCGTAGTCCACGTGGATGGGGCCGCGGGCGGAAAGCTACTACAATATACGTATTTATTTGCACAAAAGAGACATAATAGAGATACTTGCCTCAACAAATTCATAAAGTGTCAGATTTACATGTAACATAAAATTAAAAGCTGTTCCACCGTGAAATGTCGCCTAACAGCTGAAGATTGGAAACAGCGCTGTGTCTCGAGCTGTACATTTCAATATCTCAGCTACTTTGTTTGCGTACTTAGTTCCAAACTCAAACCACAAGACAACTCCTTCCTATCTCCTTGCACAGTAAAGATGTAGGTCGAAAAAGAGGTAGGTTTTTTACAACAATCTTACTTCCTACATTGGATGATATTAATTATGAATCAGTCCACTAAATCAAAGAGTCAGTAGGGTCAATAGAACGAATGCGTATGTATGTATTTAAATCCTTTAATGTTTGTTTATATGTATTTCATGTAATCTTGACTTGTTTTAAGTTGCATTCTGAATGTCCTATAAAATAAAGATTTTTCTATTCTATTCTATTCTATTCTAGAACAACGTTCCCCGAGAAATATGAAAACAAAATTTTGTCTCTCCATACTACTTGAGCTATCAGCCGATTGCGTTAGTATGAGCACAGAATAAATGGTATGAGAAGTCGAAAAATTGTTTTTAAAAATTTCGAAGGATTCCTTGTGGAAACTTGTTCACTTCCTACAATTTCACTCACTAAAAGTCACCCCCATGTACGTGAAAGTGTGCTTGTTGTTTGTTTCTCCTTCCATCATATCGTACCAAGGAAACATAGCGCGAATACGAGCGATAAACCCAGTGGACATAGGAATAGACTTGTTTTGTCTCTGGAGAGTCATCTCTGCTGTTAGGATACAGTCCAATTTTTCATCGATTTAGCTTTATCTTGATTAAACTAAGTACTAAGGAGTATTAGACGTCAGTACACCTCTTTCTTGGCATTTACAGACAGTTACAAATATCGGTCGTGATTTGTCAGAAATTTTATAGCGGCTGACTTTAGGTGATTGAACATCGTCTATTATGTATTATTTAGAAATATTTGCATGCCAGGCAGTGGCCGAATATGACAGAACCACATTTTAAAATAGGCCCATCTTTGTACTCATATTCAGCAAATAAATTATTTGATTTGATTTGATTTGATCTACGTAAAACATATCCGTTTAAACCTGTCTACCTTTTTTCTCATCGAATTGTCGTCTGAGTACCTCACAGCGTGCGATGTAATGAAAAATTGATCTCCCTTGTTCGAAACTAGGGCGGAACCGCTGCAACGCGTAATGAGAAACGTAAACACGAAAACGACGTGAAGTGTCAGTTTATGTTGGGCTTTAGGGTTCCGCATAAGTATGAACAGATGTTTGATAAGACTGTTGATTTAGTTAATGAGGGGCTGTTTATGCTCTTACGTACCGGGAACTTTACCATAGTTATCAAAACCTCAACATACGATGTGACCTGGTGAAATGAAGCCGTCAAAGGAAATTAACTCAACGTACATCAAAGATGATTTACGAATACTGCGTTATACCCTTAGGTTAGGCCCGTATTACAGAAGGAGACTCAAATCTTAATCTATACTTAAATATTGATTTTCTCTTTTTCTCACTATTAAAATGGCAAAGCCGACTACTGCTTAAGTATATATCAGAGTCTGAGTCGCGTTTTGTAACACTGACCTTAGACTTTAAAATAGGCGTTGGTGAAATTATGATCGAAAAAAATTGTGTATTCTAAATGTGAATATTATACTGATGATGCAAGAATAATTGCTCGATCAGAGTGATAAACGTTAATTATCTAATATAATTAATGTATAACTTCCTCAGAGGACCAAAGTCTTACATCGCCTATTTAGAATGTTGAATGTAATTCCACATTTATTAGCTGTAAGAAGAAACTTAGAAGAATTTGGTAGGTATTTATCCCGCGAATGAAAAAAATCAAGGCGATAGCAATACATTCTTTATTGTTATTTTAAGACCCCACACGATTGTTTATGTTTTAATAACAACCCACGTTCGTACAGCAAGTCGAACTTTATTTTCATAAATCATAGCATTATTCTTTACTTAAAACATCAACCCACATATGATCATTTAAATAGATACAACACAATATCCTTTGACCTTTCTAAATACCACAGTTACATTTACCAAAAATAAATTTTCTTTTTCCTGTTCTAATGACACACAGAAACTTAAATCACTACGGTTGACATTCTTCCGTGAATTAAGGTATGTGATTTATTTAAGTAAAATCGATTCTAAACTTATCTATAGTAATATTATAAAGAGGAAAGATTTGATTGTTTTGTTTGCTTTGAATTTCCCGAATTCTATTGAAAAGTAAAACAATTCTATCGTTTTTATAAGACACTAGCATTCCGCTCGGGACTTCGTTCCCGTGGGAATTCGGGAAAATGATGTAGCTTATGTCCATCGGAGATAATGTAGCTTTCTAATGGTGAAAGAATTTTTCAAATCGGTCCAGTAGTTTCGGAGCCTATTCAATGCAAACAAACAAACAATCAAATCTTTCCTCTTTATAATATTAGTATAGATAATTAAATAACTACGGAACACAGTTAATGTAATGCTCTATTTTGACGTGTTCAAGCAACATTTTGTATGTCCTATTAAATAAAGCCTTTATTGACTTTGACTTTGATAAAGAAGAATACCAAACAAAACGTTTAACAAAAAATAAGTTAAAATTCCCATAAAATCGCTAGATGGCGCTGAAGGATTTTTAAATTACAATTTTACTTGTTATTTGTTCCTATAATTTGAATTTTAGATGCTTGGCGGCAATATTGATTCTTTTTCTTATTGTGTAGGCATAGTCAAGTGTATGGCAAACTTAGCTAACCCTGGTTTCAGAGTTTTCTAACCGCAGAATGGCCTCTGACTTGGTTTTAACGACTGTAGTCAATCGACAACAGCCGGGACCGACAGCTTAACAATACTATTAATCTATGTTAAAAATATTATTGCTAGAGGAATTTACAGAATCCTGTTGCCTGAAAGCAGGGAAAAACGTTGCATAAAGTTCCCTATCCGGTAATCCTCTTCGCATAATCTGAATTAAATTTAAAACTGATGGAGGACTCGTGATTGACTGTTCGCTTAATTTTGTAAACACAAAAGCCATTAATGCCTTGTTAAATTAAACATCAAGATCATGAAAAAGATTTCCTTAACGTTGCGTAGGTATTTATCCTTACTAATATTAGTACCGTGATAGTTCAATTGGTATTAAGCTAGACTTGTAATCGGAAGGTTGCGGGTTCAAATCCTGGAGCGAGCCTGTGATTTATGTACGGATTTCTCATTAAACCTTCGCGCGATTCTTGCACACCCGGTGTGCAATATTTCTATCGCACACGCCGTAAACAAGTCCGCGACGGGTAATTAATTAATTTTATCCTTTATAGCACCACAACAAAGTATAAATCTGATTTTATGGTATAAATCTGAAATCAGCGAGTACCGAATTATTTGCCTTTTAGTTTCCAGTGGCACGAGGTGAATGTGGTCGATTTGTGGTTCGTTAATGCTAATGGCTAATTTTATACGTACGTACTGCAGTAGAGAGCAGCAATGAAATGCACAATGTATGTATTTGTATAGACTAGATGATATTCGGGACTTCGTTCTCGTGGGAATTTCGTTAAATCTTTCAACTTTGTTTGTCTGCGTTGTAATAGAAAACTTTGGGCTTTTCAGCTCTCTAAAGCTTAGAAGTTATAAGTTATAAGCAATCGGATGTCGGGGGTGACAGATTTTTTTCAAACTTTAAAATTATACATAGAGTTATGAATCTAAAATATCCTTATTAATATTCTCATTTGTTACAAATTTTCTAGACTATTATTAAATAGTTGGAACTTTCTTATTTTTACAAATGCAGTTGCATTTAATATTCATATCAAAATCAATTAATATTAAATTTCGAAATCAGCGTTTTATTTGTCAATTACTTGCGCATATTTTCCAGCATAGTTTGCAACTCCTCAATTAATCCACCGCAATAAATAGCTGAAACACCACCAAAATGGTCAGATGCTGCATCAATTTGCCTTTTATCAGATTTCAGTGACATAAGTCCAACAAATTATGACGTTTTGCGGTTTGCGGTTTTAATGATTGAATTCTGAACAGTTTAATTTATAACGAGCCTCTTTTACTACCGTTTTAGACTGAGAGTTAAAGAAAAACGTAGAGACACTTTCCAAGCTACTGTAAGTATCAATAATCGGGGTGTTATGATTTTTTGAATTTCAGGCGAAAGTACAACAATCAATAGGTAAAACATGCTTTTTTATTTTTTTAAAAACCTTAAACATTCTGGCTTCAAGTGTTAAGAGCCAATTGATTCTCTGCCTACTCCGATTGGCGTGGATGGATGTATGAATGAATTAATAACATCCTCTTTTGATTTCACTTCTTTAAAGTTACTGAGAAAATTATTAATTTCAAATAATTATAGTGAAAAATTCTAAAATTATAAAGTAAGTTAAAGAAACACGAGGTATAAAAACAGCACGTCAGGTTACCCAATTGTATTACGAAAGCCGATGCTATTACGAGCCAGATAAGGAAGATGCCAAGGTCAAAATGTAAGCCAGATGTGCTGCCGTGTGTACAAACAAGGTACGAATCCTTTTTCATTTTGACGGGATTATTTGGACAAACATAATTAGTTGGAGTTGAAGAGCCAATAGAGTGTCATAGGCCACTTTTACACGTGAGTAAAGTCACAGGTGGAAAGCTAGAGCATTAATAATTAATTGTCCAAGCGCGGGTAGATCGATAAGCCACCAATTACTAGATGTGGTGTATCTTGCGTCAGGTTGCGGTGCAATTGCACGGCGAACCCGGTCTACGGTCTATTACAAAATCATTTGCAGATTCTCTTTGTTTATTTAGTTTATACCTTGCTTTTTGCAATAACTTTCGTCTTTTTTTACTGAATCATTCAGCATTTATGTAAATATAAACAGATTCTTGATCGTGATCCTGTTTCTATATTTTTTTTTAGTTTTTTGAAATTAGTGGACGCTCACGTCTTTGTTCTACTGTTTATTTTTTATCTGCTTCTTAACGTGAAGGTATACAAGTACGTGGAAAATATGAGTTTTCAAACCGCCAAATTTTCTCTGACTTGGTTTTATCGACAAAAGCCGGGACCAACAGCTTAACGTGCCCCCCGAAGCACGCGGAAACGCTCGTTATAAATTGCCACTTTGGTCACCCATCAGGTTCCATGCCCCTGTATACGTTGCTTAACCTCACTGATAGGTTCAGATCAGCCAGAGCCACCGGGCCTTTTACCTATTTTATTTTTTTGCAATAACTATCTTCTTTTTTTGTTTATTATTCAGACAAAGGAAAATTTCACAAAAAAGGCATTAAAGTGCGATCAGGCGTGACACTGAACTTTAGAAAATGATAAATAAATTGCTAAACAAAATTAAAAAGACAACGGGTTGCGTCTTTTTTACTACACATAAAGAGTCCATTATTAATAAAACAAAAAAACATAAAGAGTCCGTTATTCTCTCAGGATTCGAACCCTCGTCCTGTTGCTTACAATCTAATCTGGCAACTTTTCCACTCAACCAAACTGCTTTCAATTCAGTAAAATAGTCTATCAGTATTTGCGCACTATGTGCAAATAAACGTTGACATCTGTCACTGAGATAATTTTACCATAGGGCTGCCATCCGTCCGGGTTTCCACCCATACTTCAAAGTACACAACGCTGCTAAAGAAGTTTTCACTTCAAAAAAGGTGGCAACCCTATACTACGCATTTTCGATCACGGTCACGTGACATCTGACGATCTGACGGGAGTTCATTGCGAGTTTAACATTTTTTCCCCATACTAAAAGTGCTCAACGCCGCTAAAGAAGTTTTCACTCTGATTGCTATTTGTTAATTCTTTAACCTTAAATTGTGAGATAAAAAAAAACTATAAATAATATCACCGTCCCCAATAAGTCTGTGTATCGGTCACGAATAACGAATCATTTCTAGAATACCTCGCCATACCTACTTTTATCTATTTCATTTAGAAGAGTACCTTTACCTAAAATACAACCCAGTTTACCCCTATGAAAGCATTTTCAACCTGCCCACGTTCTTACCTCTCAAAGAGGTTAGGTACAATCACCACAGCTCAGTCTGTGAAACTTCAACAAAGACATGAAAAACACTTTTTACAATCCACAACCGCACATCCGAGTTCTTTTGAGGAAGGCAAAGAAAATAAACAGCTAGCGAGCTTACAAACATTAAGTTTCAAGTGCACATACCGAATGGATTTGATGATGGAATTCTTACACTGATGGAGAGACGCTTTCTGTTTTGAGGTCAAATTTGTCTTCTCCAATTTGAAATGTAAGTTCCTAAGCTACCGCTTCGGACAGGAAACGTGCACACTACTCAAACACCAAAATTATCCACGGAATTTTGGTACCTACAAAAATCTTTGAAGGTGAGAGGTTTTCAGCTTTTTGTTTGAAATAAACGAAAAACCCCAACGTACATTTTACTGACTTTTACAGTATGCCTAGAAATAGCTACCAATTGGAAGATTTTACGTTTTTCTTTAGGGTAAGCATTGGACTCTAAACAAAACACCACACGGGCCGCAAATGCTCAAATGAATTCAAAACATTTTTCTTCACAAAATGAACAAGATAAAAATTCATAACTTTGTTCTCAGTCATTACTCTTAAGCTTAGTCTTTCAGACTTTTTCTTACCTTTGTGCATCAGACGGTGCTCGGTAGCTACCACTTGCTAACTTCTCACGCCTGGGTTCCGTAGCTAAGTTTTGTTAAACTTTGTTTGATAGAATTTGTGATGCGCCAATTTTAGTTTAGTTTAGGCTAATTTACTCTTTGGCTTAGTTAAACAATGTTTAGTGCCTGATGCAGGAGTGGGAACGTTGAAGAGTGTATTACTAGCAGACTTGACGAGGTAGATCAGAACAGCCATAAAATACATGTTCATCGTTTTCTTAGCAACGCAATGTCAGGCCAGTAACCTGAGGGTGACCATAATGATAATTTATCACGAGACTTTCCATGATTTGAAGATCATGTTTAGCCTTTGGTCCTGGCTGTTGTCGATTGCCTGCAGTCAGAGGCTATGTGGCGGTTTGAAAATTCTAACACTACGGCAAGTCAAGTTTGCCATGAACTAGATCGACCTACCAACATGATAAGGAAGGGAAAGATCGCTTTCTAACACAATCATATTATTTTTAGGCAAACTATACCCATCAAATAGTGCAATTGTGCGCTCTTGTGTATATAATTTTTCCGTCATCAGCATCTCATTGATTTTATTTAGTTTTTTTCGCTTATCTGTGGTTATTTCTGAGGATATAGGCTGTTCCCTTTCACTTCACTGGCATATGTAGTTTTCCTTCTTATTTGTTCACGTGATGGGTAAAATGGATAATCACTTTCAATATATAGATGACGTTTTGGTTTGTGGTCATCTTCTGATAGTCATTGTTTTTATTATTATTATAAGATGGGTTAACTTGGAGCGAGTTAACCCAGAAAATGCCTATAAAGGCACTGGTACTCCCACGCACCGACGAAACACAGCAATTATTGTGTCCTAATCCTACTTGGTCTATTTGTCAGATGGTCAAAATTGACGAACATACTCTTGAATCTATTTCCTCTTTTTGGAAAAAAAAAATCCTTTTTTAGTGCTCGCCTCTGTTACCCTAAGAACGCTCATGCAAATGTTATTATATTTTTTATTATAAGATGGGTTAACTCTTGACCTCAATCTTGATCATAAAGGTCAAAGATGAGGTCGACGATGGAGCGAGTTAACCCAGAAAATGCCTATAAAGGCACTGGTACTCCCACGCACCGACGGAACACAGCAAGCTGCTTGGCGTCGGAGTTCGGTAGGAGGGTGGTCGCGAACCAGACGGCCCTTTACAGAGCCTACCACACCACATGAGACCATAGGACGACACCTCAGATTCAGAAAGAAATGAAGTGTCGTTTCTTGGTATGGATTACTAGGAGGCACGTTTCATTTGTGTTTCCTTAGTCGCCTCTTACGACACCCACGGAAAGAGATGGGGAGCTATTATTCTCAACCGATCACCACACGTTAAAAAACGTTAGGATCAACTAAACAACTCAACTAAGGATAATAGTTGATCCTAACGTTTTTTAATGTGAACCATTTTTTTTTTCATCACACAAATACGAAGATTCGAATTTTCTCCACGAGACAACGGAAAAGTAAATTGAAACCAACGATCGAAACCTAAAACTATTTAAAGTCGTTCGGTCGTGTCGGTTCCTTGGTACGGTACATTTCTTTCTATCTCATCCTCGAATGAAACTGCGGATTCGCACACCTGGACCCCTTCCCCCTCCCCCTTTCAGGTTTTAGGATAGAACGTTTTAAAGTCCCCCTTTTTGTTGGAACAGGCTCCCGGGGACCTGACGTGGCAAAGTGACCAATAAACTGTTGTAATGGCCCTGATAGTTACACGTTACAGTTCTTTTTAAAAGAGAATTAAAAGTTGTTTAATTGTAAAGTCCGTGATGCTGGAGTATTAGTAAAGATCATGGACGGGGAGAGGGGGTTCTTTTTTTATTTAGTTTATATATTATGAACTTTTTGCATCGATGTTATAATCTACTTAGAGTAGGAAATTTATCTATTACGGCTACACACTTAGATAATTACTCGTAAGTGTGTTTTAACCTAACTTTGTCTATTTGACAGATGGTCACAATTGACGAACACACTATTGACGTGCCTCCTTTATACCCTGTTTTTTATTCTCAGAGACTAAATTGACAATACCTGGGTTGCCAGTTTTTTGCAAATCTTAAATAGTGATGTACCATTAACGGTAACCGATGTTATCAAAATTAAGTGCCGGTTTTATATTACTTAAAGAGAAGGGAGGAAATACTTACTTTAAACGTAACGTAATGTCCCTAATCGATATAAGTAGTATTTATTATGCTCATGCACCGCTATATCGATAAAATAAATGCCGGCCGGGCATTTCGCCAGTTTTTTTATCCCTTAGAAGTATAGGAAAACATAATAAAACGCAGTACATTTTTAATTTAATTTATTCATATCTAAAAAAGTAGAATAGAATAGAATAGAAAAATCTTTATTTTATAGGACATTCAGGATGTCACTTAAAACAAGTCAAGATTACAATGAAATAGATACAAACATACATTAAACGATTTAAATACATATATACGCATTCGTTCTTTTGACCCTACTGACTCTACGCCAATTCGCAAAGGTGCAGTCTTCCTCAGAGAAGAACAGGCAAGAAACTCTGAGGTTGCTCTTTTAAATCGCATTACAAATTTTCTTATTTACTAATTTTAACTAAATCTGAAATAACTCTAGAGCTGAGCAGTTCATTCCGATGGCTGCCTGTCTGATAGATAATCAGACATTTTGTAAGTAATAGCCCTTTTTGCAAAGTTTGAGCAGTTCATTCCCATGGCTGCCTGTCTGATTCAAATGTCTGTCAATCAGACATTTTGTAATAGCCCTTTTTGCAAAGTTTTTGAGGGCGTCCCGCGTTTTTAGGGTTGCCGTATCAAAAATAGAAATTACCGTGTTTTTCGCTAACATACACCAATAACTAATAGAATAGTTACCGATAGATTTTTCTTTTTTTAAAGTTGTTTGCTGTTGTCATATTTAAATAAGTGCCGTATTTATTAAAAGTTTAGTGATTTTGTCATAAATAAGAGCGTGAATTGTCGTATTTTACTGTTGGAAACAACACTGATGGCAACTGTCTTTTTTTGTTTATAAGCATCAAAAGAGGTTTTATTATAAATTCATTTTGATAATAATTTTTAAAATGTTAATATCATAGAAAACTAAGAAGCTAATCATCTAATAAAGACAAAATCATTATTATTACGTTTTTTTAAAGTTTCGATTCAAAAATCGACAATTTGGGTACAACACTATTAAAAAAAACTGGTAACATTATTTGTAAATTTGCATATGTCAATTTAGTCTCTGAGAATAAAAAACAGGGTATAAATCGGTTTCCTCTTTTTCCCGCAGGAATTTTTAGAAAAAAAAGATAAGCCTTTCTTAGTGCTCGCCTCTGTTACCCTAAGAACGCTCATGCTAATTTTCACGCATCTAAACCCAGATGATTCGTCTGTGAGTTGATCAATCAGTTAGTCAGCCAGTCAGCTTCTTCTTTTGTAGGTTCAGATAATACAACACAATACAGGGAGTACTATACTGGACCCCGATTCTGTAACTTCAGTTGTGTGTCGATGGAATGGTCGTCATTTTATCCGTTCAGTTGGTGAAATTGAGAACTATCCAAATTTCATACATCTAATAACGGCTGCTTTAACCGGTGGCGCCACCGTCAACTGAATTTTCAGTTGCAGGTAGTTTGCCACTTTACATTCGGTTGGCGGTGGCGCTGCTGGTCGGGGTGGTTGACAGCAAGTATATGGAAATTAAATAGTTCTCAATTTCGCCACCTGAATAGATAAAATGGCCTCCATTCCATCGACACACAACTGAAGTTACAGAATCGCGGCCCTGTACTGTAACTTGGTAAGAAAACAATTATTTTAAAATGTTATTTTTCAAACTTGTAGCCAAAGTTAATCTACAAATACAACTTAAATCATGTAAACTGAACTAGGGTTTAGAGAAAATGGCGATTTAAATAAAGTATATACCCAGTACATTTACAATTTTAATTAAAGCTGACCTAAATAAGGAAATGAACAGTGAAATGCACACGGCATTTTCGCATTTATGAACTATTCTAACTTTAACTTTAATTTCCACACGATATTAGGGGAAAAGTAAGCAAGACAAAACAAGTTCAAAGTTTGTCTGGAACAGTGGTTTTCAACTTTGAATTTTCACAGCATTGCAAAATATACACTTGTTACAAACTGGTTCTTTAGGTTAAATATGTTCAGAATAATGATGTAATTTATAAAATCAAAAGACGTTAAAAACAAAAGATGGTTGTTCCTGGTGTTCCAGCGGCAGTGTTTTAAACGAATCGAACATCTTGCTTCTCCAAAAACATTTTTAGGTAACACATTTATTTTGTGATCCTACCATAACTTAGACAATTGTAATTATCTCCTTGGAAGAAGATGAAAGAATTTGGTGACCAATCAAAAGCAAAAGTAGGAGTGACGACACTTTTCATTTCTCAATAACAACATATCAAGTTGAATAATAAATCTAAGCAGAAAGATACAAAGAAATGAAATGTCGTGATTTATAGCATACTCTGGCACACAATGTGCTTATTTTTTGTAACAATCAACAAGAAGCAGAAGGCAAAAGTTTTCTTTACAGTTGTACTAAAAAAAATGGCAATAATTTAAACTTCCCAAAGTTAAACGAGTAACGTTCCAAAAGTTAAGTATGCCTGTCTCGGGCCATTATCGTGAACTGTTGTTGGTAGTTCAAGGAATAGGGGCAGTGTCTGAAAAAGCAATTTAAACTGTTCGTGAGTTTGAAACTGGTCTAAGACACGAGAGAACTGCGAAAAATTTATGGGAGCGCAAAATGAATCAAGGATAAATTCTACTCAGCTACCATAGAGTCTTCATAACCTCCATACAGCTACTATACAAACTCTATCCAAGTACCAACTCCATACAATTGCCGTAGAATCTCCTTACAATCTCCATAAACTCAATACAGCTAACGAACAGAAGTGGAAGTTTTGGGAAGTGGGCATTATGGGTCAAAAGGCTATGCTATAAGTCTACGAGTGACATACGACCGATACTTATCAGTTGTTACTGCATTTCACTGTCTACTTTAAAGCGCAATACAGGCAGTACAGCGCCACCGCTAAAACCTTAAAGCCGCAGACCCACCGCGGTGAACGAAGAAGCTACGCATGTGTCTTAAGCTTCGCTTTGCAAGAAAACGTATGTGATTGTGTTCACTGCAACCCACGAACACGCTACGCACGAGTATGACCAACGCCATTATCTACTAAGTGAGTATGATGTTACGACACAAATTCGATTTTGATCTAATCCACGCAGCACAGCGCTGGGTCTGCGCCTTAACACCTCAGTGACCGAGGCTACCCGTGCATCGCGTCTCCTGAGTTAAAGTTAAATTTGACATAACAGGCGTTATTTAGTGACGATAATGTGACGCAAATGATGAAATTGACTTTATTTACGCTGTGTTACCTGAGAACCACGCAATACGGATAAGTATTCAACTGGTATTCGATTCAAATATGGTATCTTAGTTTTGAGTATTGAGTACCCCAATAGAAAAAGGGCCTATAGATAAATTTTATGTCTAATGTTATGTCTACTTATATCATGTCATCTTGACCCTCGGTATTTTTTTAATTTTTTTTTAATTATAAGATGGGTTAACTCTTGACCTCAATCTTGACCATAAAGTTCAAAGATGAGGTCGACTATGGAGCGAGTTAACCCAGAAAATGCCTATACAGGCACTGGTACTCCCACGCACCGACGGAACACAGCAAGCTGTTTGGCGTCGGACTTCGGTAGGAGGGTGGTTGCGAACCAGACGGCTTTTTATAGAACCCTTTAAAAATGAAGTGTCGTTGCCTGGGATGGACTACTAGGAGGCAAGTCTCATTTGTGTTTCCTTAGTCGCCTCTTACGACACCCACGGAAAGAGATGGGGTGGTGTTATTCTCAACCGATAACCACACGGCAAACACACACTTTTTACATGAAAAGTAGACGTTCCCTTCCTTCCTTGTCTTCCAAGGTCTTCAGTGACCTTCTGTGACTTGAACCGTGGTTAAGGATTACTGTGTGACACAAAGAAGTAAACTCGCGTCGGGTTTATTGTAAATCTTGTACAAGGGAAATAGCTTGCTAATCTCCACGCTTTGACTTTGTTCGCTTTCGAAGTAAGACTTACTGCTTTTAGAATAGTTCTACAGTATTAATTTGACTGGCTTGATAGCACTGTCGGTAATGACCTTGCTTACTAATTGGTAGATCTGTCGGTAATGACCTTGTTTACTAACTGGGTTCGATTCCTGACCGAAAGAAATAATTTAAAATTCCATTTTCATATATTTATGAGGAGTTTGGCTGTTTTTGCGTGAGATGTGTGTATTTACAAAAAAAAGGTAAATAGTTAATTCCTATTTGTACAAGCTTTGCTTAGTTAGGGATTAGATGACACTGTTTAAATTATCCTAATATTATTATTATAAGGCATTTTGTGTAGTATTTCAATATTCTCACATAATATTACGCGCCCCCAAGAGACCACAGCTGGGCAAAGGCCAATGATATTACGCGAGCATTTTGTATAAATTGTCCGTTTACAAACTGGTTTGGTTCAGCTATTCATCGTTTCCTGTGTTTGAGTCCCTGTACAGGCAACAATTGTTTTTGACTCTGGGTATTTGTACCTATGCTTGTATCCATCCCGAAGGACGTATACAACAAAAGAAACCTTATTGTAAATTTGGTGAGTATTAACAAGTATAGATAACTAACTTTCCGCCCGGGACTTCGTTCCCGTGTGAATTTGTGAAAATCATGATAATTGAGGGTGTCGCTATCTCCATGCCAAATTTTATTAAAATTGGTTTAGCCGTTTAAGCGTGAAAGAGTAAAAAACACCCATACATCCATATACACCCTCACAAGATTTTGCATTTATAATATTAGTAGGAAGTAGGATGACCAACGGCGCAGTGTCTTAAGAGTAGCGTCTTAGTTTGGACTAGCGTCTCAGTTGTTTTTCATGCTGTCTCGATGTCGACCACCCACCTTAGACTTGTGCGAAAGGGACAATTGCAGCTTTCCAGCGAAATGCCGAGTTTTATTTCAAAAATTATGAGTTTAGGCGTCAATGAATTCCTACCCCAAAACTTAATAAAATTGTACGTTTTTGGTCTCTATCGATTTGTTAGTGTATAAACGAGGTTCGTACGTTTTATTTTTCCCAAAATTGTTGTTAGTTTTTCAACAGTCACCTCTTAAATGTTGAGAATTTCTTTGGCGACAAATGCTGACTTTTAGTCTCAAATATCTTTTCGTCTACTAAAAATATCAGAAAAATCAAAACGTAGGACCTAGTTTCTGGTGTTCCTGATAATATACCAAAATTGTACAGGGATCCGTTGACGTTTAGGGGATGAAATCCATTGACGCCGTTTGTATGGGAAAAAAATACTGAGACGATCCTCTTAATTTTACCAATGTTAACAGTAACAGGGTCACGGAGGTCATGTGGTCACTTCTATCAAGTCCTAGATCATGGTCAAGTACACCTTATATCTGAGATGGGACAGATCGGTTAGAAAAAGCATACTTAAATCTATTAAAAAAGCAAACCCTCACCCTCACAAAATAAACCCTCAGGTACCTAAGCAAAGTTTTACACTACACTACTACTACTAGTACTACGCTACTACTACTTATACAGGGTTTAAGGGACCTCTTAGCAACAACATCTAAGAATTCTACCTATAACTAAGTATACATAAACAGATAAATAATTTATTAAACACTTAAAGGAAAAAAATGTACAGTCAACAGCACATCAGGTTAATACAAACTGTCAAATTTCCCCAATGGATAGTAAACTCTATTGCTTGGAGATAAAATTAAAAATCGATCGAAGAAATTTGACAGTTTTGGATAGCATGATGTGCTGTTGACCCTGTACAATCCCCAGTTTAAGGTTAAAACAGCACATTAGGCTGTACGTGTTGACCTTGACGTCACCGTTATCTTGCTTACAATAGGCTTTTGTAGTGCAAATACGTGATCTGCGAACAGTGTTGCAATCAAAATATGCATAGCTGGTTTTTATTCATGATTTTTGTTCTTCTTCTTATTGTCTAGGTATAGTCTAGTATGTGATGAAGTTGGCTAAGCCTGGTGTCAGAGTTTCTAAACCACACAATGCCTCTGACTTGGCCATTGATTCATTTTGTTGCTAAGTTAATACAAACTTAACAAACATTTCATTAAATTACTTGTGCAGCAGAAAAGAAAAACATATAAAATACCTATTCAAAATATTACAAAGGAAAGTCCCACTGGAAAATCATTAAGAATAATATACTAAATTCAAAGTTTCAGTTTTTGCTAAAGTGCCCCTTACTGTATACTATCTAAAGTTAGTACACAGACCATTGCACCGCATCCAATCCTGAAGCATTAAAAATGTATAAGACTCGGCACTAATTCTAGTTTCTAGTGTTTTAGTGTTTTAATCCAAGTGGTACATATTTCAGTCTATTTGTAAAGTTATACGGTACTCGTTTATTCTCAGTTTATGAGAGTAAACGTACGGCTTGTCTCTACAAACGTTCTAATTCTAGGAATTTGTCCAAAAAACACTCAGAAAACCATTTCTATGACTTCAAAACGGTACACAAGGTACACTTGTGATAATGATGCAACGTCTGTTGTACACATGACAGCATATCAGACTACACATATTAACCTTGAGAATAATAACGGTTTTCTCTCATTTGTAATAAATGTTCAACAAGATACCTACATGAAAGTACAAATAGGAGTAGATACTTATGTAATGTAGTATGTCATTTTATTTTTTACAAAATAACGATTGAGTACATTTAATTTTACTTTTGTCCCTCAATCGATTCAAAATTGTCTGAGAAAATCGCCCTACTACTTGAAACACGTCCTACAAAATACTATAAATGCTAAAGTTTGTGAGGATGTATGGATGTTTGTTACTCTTTCAAGCTCAAACGGCTGGACTAATTTTGATAAAAATTATGGAGGTAGCTGACACCTTGGATTAACACATAGCATAATTTTCCCAAATTCCCACGGGTACAAAGTCCCGGGTGGAAAGCTAGTTGTATAATAATATTAATGCATATTAATGCAAGCGTGTCTTATAGCCACTCCCGGGAAAGTGGCTATAAGACACGAATGGGAAACTCGATTAACTTTTCAACTTAAGGAATGTTCGATTGTAACTGCAATATTGTGAACTATTTAATTGGTTCAGCTTGATTGGAAGCACAGTTCAAAGATCAATTCCTTACTCGATAGCTTACACAGAGTAATTGCGTCTTGGTACTGCCTAGTAAAGCGTTCAATTGGAAATTTATTAATTACGTATTCGCACTGCACTAGAGCTTTTTAGAGCCTATTGATGTTCAAATTGTGACTATTGATTTTCCCCATGGAACTGAACAAATAAAAACAATTTCTCAACAGAATGTTGTTGTTGTTTCGAATTATCTTAAATATATAAAAGGAGAAACTGACTGACTGACTGACTGACATATCAACGCACAGCCTAAGCGGCTAAACGTAGGCACTTGAAATTTGGAAGAGACGTAGCTTAGGTACCGTAGAGGTGCACTATGAAAGGAATTCCCGAAATTCCCACGGGAACGGGAATTAGCGGGAAAATCCTTTTGTATGAAAAATCTACACCGCCTAAGTTAGACGCTTGAAATTTGGCATGCAGGTACCTTAGTAAACTTAAAGCTTAGTTGCAACAGGATATTGCGAAATTCCCACGGGAACGGGAGTTAGCGGGAAAAAACTTTTGTATGTAAAAATCTAAATTACGTAAGATGTTTTCAATCTGTGTACTCTGTACAAAAAAAAATAACACGCAAACGAAGTTGCGGGCATCAGATAGTGTTTAAATAAAGTATTCATCTATCTAAGTTTCTCACTCTACAAAGAAATATTTCGGAGGGTGTGTTCATGAGCTGCACGAGCTTATTTCGCCCGTCTCTTTATCCACCCAACGTCCAGACACAATGCAGGATACCTTTGCCTAGTCGAGATTCCTCGGTTCAGAACTGAGCATGTTTTTCATCTTTTTTAATAGCACACAGCTAAGAAATTGATTTCTCTGCCGTACTTCCGGGTTTATATAACCCGAATCTCTTTAAAGTTTGAATGAATAACTTCTTCTGGGTGAGCTTGCCATATTCTCAACTACATCTTTGCAGTGGTTCAAAAACTACATGACGTTCTGCCTACTCCCAAGGGGATTATAGGCCTGAAAGTATAGATGGTGTACAGATAAATCTTCATCCCTGATCTACGAGTAGATTGCGGTACAGAGCAAACCGATCCTCTATTTAAAAAAAAAAAAAAAAACATTGATTCTACCTCCGGATATACGAGCATGTGTGGCATGTTTTCGAGTGTGTGGCATGTTTTTTTCTCTGATCGACAATTCCGTCATCTTTCTTTAAATTGACGTCGTCGTTCGGATAACAACCTGTTTGATACACGAGTGGTTAAGGATACTTTTTCGCAATATCTCCACGCGTCCCCTTCCTCGTATAGAATTAAATCTGGCCCAGGATCAGAGGAATCAAGCTGTAAACACAGTTCCGGCACAGTTCTACTTATCAAACGTCCTTCCCTTCCCTTACCCTGTCGTTACTTTTTATTTGTTTTTTCAACGGTCTCGCCCTTTGTCTAAGGCCATGTGTAGACTTTGTGACATTTTTTATAAAAAGTTTTAAATGCGGTTGCTGATTAATTTGATTTTAAAACACAAATGGCTTTGTCACAGTTGCTGTATGAACCAACCATCAGATATTCGAACCCGTTGCTCGTAAACCCGTTGCCGTTGCGTCGATGTATGTGTGTGCTGTTCTGAAGAAATAAACGTATTATTATTATTATGTTTGTCTAGATCCTTGAATCTCGGGCAATTACGTCCCGGACCTTTGGAAGGCGTGCGTGGGGCCGAAGCCAACACGTAGAGGCCCGTTAGACAATTTAATTTTGTAATGTGACACCAACCGGCAGTTATCCTGTATGCACTATAGAAATGCACCCAAAGACAACCCCCGGTTAGTGCAGGACTATTGAAAGGAATGGAAAGAAAGGAAACTGGGCTATCGGGTTGAGAGGCTAGTGGACTGGGTAACTGGACTATGGGTAGGACTATGGCACCTGCCTTATCAATGTTGAAAAACACGACCAAATGGGCAGGTGGTGACTCGCCAACTCACTAAAGATGGGCCCCCCAAAACGGCCGCACGCTTAGTGCGACAAGGGAGCAACATCGCGTGAGAGGCTCAGGGTGTCGAGAGGTGTGTACCGCTTTCTGCTCGGTGGCCGACCGGCTCACCTCACCAACTCGCGACTTATGTATCTTTCACTTCCACCCTGCGAGCATATAGCTCTGACACCCCACTCTGACCGGCCAGTGAAGGCAAGCCAGAGGCGAGAGTCCTACGGCCCCTCTTGGGGTCCACTCCAACCGGCCAATAAAGGCAAGCGGAGAGAGAGGCCTGACCGACTCTCGGGGGTATGGGACCCAAGGGACGTCACTTCCCATTCAGCTCGCCACAAAGCTGCCCTGGGGGCTTATTATTATTATTATTATATACATTTGTAAATTATGTTACCCCTGTAAAGTTTACCGCCTATTTTGGCCATCAGTCTGTTACCAATACTGAGTTAACTTCTTTCATAGACAATTTATTACGACATTTAATTGATGAAACAAATAAAAATCTTTATTTAAGAGAAAAAAATTACTGCATTTGTGTTATTTCCTTGTCTTATACGAAGTTTAGATGTTATTATGTT
Organism: Aproaerema taeniolella; assembly: GCA_949987775.1. Lineage (NCBI taxonomy): Eukaryota > Metazoa > Arthropoda > Insecta > Lepidoptera > Gelechiidae > Aproaerema > Aproaerema taeniolella. Next base: position 3,826,579 of record OX465260.1, on the reverse strand, counting down.
CAACTTTATTTTATTATAAGCTATCTCAGACCGCGATACAAAAGAAATGGAGACTAATAACTCACTTAACTTACTGAATACCATTGACAGAACTTTGTAAGAACTACAGTTAGATTTAAAAACTTCACTATACACTTAAACTTAAAAATCAAGTAAGTAAGTATCGACTTCAAAAAAACGGAGAGGTTCTCAATTTGACTGTATATTTTTTTTAGTATGTTTGTTACGCAATAACTCCGCCAATTTTCGGCTAATTTTCAAGATTCCTTTGTAATCGTAAGAACACTCTTGAGGTGGTTGCATGTAAGTTTTATCGAAATAAATTCAGCGCTTTTAAAAAAAAAAAACATCGAAAACAAAAAAAATATACTTTATTTATAGATTACGTGTTGGTTTGTTATTACCTGCTAACAGTCATTGATGGTAGACAATTATGTAAATTAGGAAAGCGTAAATCATTATTAGTATTTATTTTGTGTAGGTATTATCATGTAGTGTAGACTCAGCCTATTTAAATAAACCGAGAATTCTTTAAAAGTAACACAACATAAAGCATCAAATTGTATTCCCTGATAATTTTTAACAGACTTCAAAAAAATAGGAGGACGTGTCTTTTTAATGTCTGTTCACTGATTTTCTTCGCCATTTTCAAAATTCTATTTATTTCTCGGAAGAGTATATTTCTGAGTTGGTTCCACTGTTACCAGGTCAAAATTTGATTCAAGAAAAAAGCGACGGATTTCAGTAGGATTTCGGCTGGTCGGGAACCAGACGGCCCTGTACAGAACCTACCGCATGAGACTATATGACGCCACCAGATTCAGAATAAATTGAGATGTTGTTACCTAGGATGGATTGATAGGAGGCAGGTCTCATTAATAGTGTTTCTTTAATCGTCTCTTACGACACCCACTGAAAGAGATCGGGTGATGTTATTCTCAACCGATCACAACACAGCAAAAAAGTTTGCCACATACTTGACTATACTTACACGATAAGAAGAAGAAACAAAAAGTTTTATTTTTGAAGTCGGTTTATTTAATACAACGCACACGAAGGGACAAATCCTTATCACGGTGACAATTGTAACTCCAGTGCACCCTTCGTCGGATATTGTATTCGGATGTTTGTCCTTTAAGCGTCGAAAATTGTTCAGTGTGTAAATAATTCATACATAGAATGGGGAAATATTGAACCGATAATTTATTCATGTGGTTCATTTGTGTCTATTTCTGTTTGACAGGCTGCTCAAAATATGAACTATTCACGTTTCATAAGTAAATCGTGAATTTTGGACGTAAATATGGTTTTGGCTTCATTTAGGTAGGTACTAGTAATTTTTGAACCCCCCTTCTCCTCTGCACCAATCTCAGCAATATAAATCGAAATTTGTAAATACAGGGTAATTTTTTATCACTATCCAAATTTTTCGTACAGTGTCAGTAACGTTGATAGAACGTAAATAAGGAGGAACAATTTTTTTTTTCAGAATTTTCAAATTTGTGTAACCCTTTTTAACGTCTCAGAGGATGAATTTTGTAAAACGCAGAAATTCGGGTGTCACAAATTTTTTTGAAGAGTACTATTACAAAGTTCCAAGTCAATTGGACGATGTTTTTTTTCCATACAAAAGTTTTGATTTATTTTCATGCTTCAGACGATCCAACATGAAATATTTATATGAAACGTAGAAACAAAAAAATACGGGTCTGTTAAATTTTCATAAAGTTTACGTACAAAAAATTTGGATAGTGATAAAAAAATTACCCTGTATAAATGCTACACACTCAAAGGCTCACACTTAGGTTTCCCCTTGTATCGTCAACATACCTACACAAAGACAGAAACGAACACCCACGACCCGAGAACATTCAGAACATTAAGAGATACTTATTCAGGATAATTTTTGCGTTCATGAAACTGAACAACTTTGCCCAAGGAAAATAAGTCAAAATACGAAAAAAAATACAACTTTATTAGCTATTTGTCTTTTTATGAGAAGTCAAATTTTTTTTGATAGTTATTATATGTCGTTGGGGAAAGTTGCTTAGGGGATAATTAGCCTCAAAAGCATCGATAACTAACTTAAAGTAACCCGATAGACGCAAAACTATAACCCTTAAAAGACCGTTCAGAGTATCCATTAGTTCTAATAAGCACAGACTTCATTATTCCATTCATCTCAAGTAAGCGTCGGAAGCATTCCACCGAAAACATGCTGGCACAAAATAAGTGTTTCCTTTACTAAAGTTCCTATCCCTTTCGCATTTCCCCTTCCTTCCATGGGGGAGGATAAAATGGCCTGTCTATTGTTGAATTCATCAGCTGGTGGAACTATATTAAAGTTCCGGAGGGTGGAAGGACGTTACATGCTCGACGTAGCCTATCTCTCATTTGGATGGGTTTCACACCGAAGAGCGTCAAAATTTTATAATAATGTATTGTAACAGACAATCGTGTTCTTTATATCGAATCTGGTATTTGCCTTTAATTATTTACTCGTTTAGATTTTAGTTCGTAGATTATATGTTTACTTATGTATAAGCGATGTAAACGTTGGCAAGTCTTAGTTTAAAAAATAAATGAAAAAATAACAAAAAGTTATAGTTTTTGCCTTTGATGATCTAAAAATTATCGTTATACATATATGTTTCACCCAGTTGTCTGTGATTTTAATACTCTTTTTTTTAGCAGAGTTTTTTGTGTCCCACTACAGAACAAAAGCATCGTGACAAACCGAAAAACGTTGGTGTAGTAATTTGGAGGTATAATTTTTTGAACAGAAGTTTATTCATACCAAGGAAACTCTTCAATTATCATGGTCTTCTTCTTATCGTGCAGGTAGTGGCGAACTTGGCTAACCCTGGTGTCAGAGTTTTCAAACCGCACAATGGCCTCTGACTTGGTTTTAACGACTGCCGGGACCGACAGCTTAACGTGCCCTCCGAAGCACGGAAACGCTCGTGATAAATTGCCACTTTGGTCACCCATCAGGTTCCCTGCCTCTATGTACGTTGCTTAACCTCATTGATTGGTTGAGATCAGCGAGAGCCACTGGGCTACGATAGTCATGGTAATCTACTGATTGCATAACACATACACAATTCACTCTAGGGTCTAGGCTTTTTTGTCACACTCCCATCTTATTCCACAAACCAGTTGTTTTCGTTTCATCGACCAATATAGTTCTCGTCATCGTAACGATGCAACGTAATTTTTCTATATGACCGGGCATTAGAGTGAGATAGGTTTCTTTTCCACGGGTAAAAAGCTAGTTTCTAATAAAACTACGTCGCTCTTTACTTAAACATAAAGCGAGACGTTTAGTACACTAATAATATAAATAGGAAAGATTTGTTTATTTGCATTGAATAGCCTCCGAAAAATCCTTTGACCATTAGAATGCTTTATCATCCCTGAGTAACATTAAAACTCCATTAAAATTTTTAAACTGTTTACAAATGACTTTTATTAAAAATTTTGTGTACAAAGTATAAATAAACAACTAAACATGCTACATATTTTTTCCGAATTCCCACGGGAACAAAGTCCCTGGCGGAATGCTAGTTTGTTCTAAAACGGTGTAAGAATTTACAGTCGCACAATCATCACCAGACACTGCTCGTACCTTTCTCCGCACAAACTCTTACAACTCGAGAAAACGTTCGTAACTTGTAAAAAACTTGTAAGTAGTGTTACGAAGGAATAAAGGAAGTAAAGGACGTGGTCACTGAGAGATACTCGGCGAACATTAATTCGATTTGCGAACTTGTGGGTCATTGGTTTGAGGGGCGCTTTATTTATAACGGTTGTAGTGTTTTATGAGGCTAGGGACTTGTTACGTTTACTCTACACGGAAGCCGTGGTACCTACGATTGTTTTATATAACATAGGTTTATTAATTACTACCTTTCCGCTCGGGACTTTGTTCCCGTGGGAATTTGGGAAACTTATGTAGCCTATGGCTAACACAGGTTGTCAGCTACCTCCATAACAAATTTTGACAAAGTTGGTCCAGCCGTTTGAGCGTGAAAGAGTACCAAACATCCATACTAACTTTCGCGTTTATACAATACAATAAATAAATAAACGTTGCACACTCAAAGGCCCACACTAAGGTTTTCCCTTGTGTCGTGGGTCCCTTGGAACACACATAAAGACAAACACAAACACCCATGACCCGAGAACAAACATCTGCTTTTTACACAAATGTTTGCCCCGACTGGGGATCGAACCCAGGACCCGCCGATCAAGAGGCAGCGTCACTACCACTCGACCAAACCGGCCGTCACAATACAATATACTTTACTTGCACACAGAGACATACAGTACAATTAACAGAACATAATATTAGTAAGGATTAATTAATCATTTGTAATTAATTAATTAATTAATCAGTTTGCACGCACTAAACATCGTATCCGAGAGATGGTCAGATGACTAAGCAATCGATTTTCGATTTGACTGCAAATTATTTTTTAAAATATTTTTCACTTCATTTAACATGTAATTGAATTTAAATAACTTTTTTTTGTGACGCATACCTACTAATATTTTTATTAAAGTTCAGCGGTTACGGTTATAATCAAAAAGGTTTCTGGGTATTAATTTTTTTAAATTAATAGGTAACAAATAAATGGAAAACTGTGCATCGAGAGAAAATTCAATAAAAAAATATACGTGACGTTCTATTTATAACCCGAAACACTAACGTACACAAGTTATTCCTAAAACATATTTCAAACAAATTAAATTTTCGTTTTTTCGCATTTTATTGTAGCACAAAATGACATTTGTCATTCGAATTAGTGACGGTTGACGAACTCTATTGATTCGGACGCGATACGAATTTAAAACGTCATAAATCTGGTAAATAAACACGGAACGAATAAAGCCTGGGAACATAGGTTATGGAAGATTTACTTAGAGGACAAAATTTATTTTTTTAATTCAACTTGTGTTATAATTTTTTATTTTTTTATTAGAAGATGGTTTAACTCTTGACCTCAATCTTGACCTAGGTCATAGATGAGGTCGACGATGGAGCGAGTTAACCCAGAAAATGCCGATTAAAGGACTGGTACTCCCACGCACCGACGGAACACAGCAAACTGTTTGGCGTCGGACTTGGGTAGGAGAGTGGTCGCGAACCAGACGGCCCTTTACAGAGCCTACCACACCGCATGAGACCATAGGACGCCACCTCAGCTTCAGAACAAATTGAGATGTCGTTGCCTGGGGTGGATTAATAGGAGACAGTTCTCATTTGTGTTTCCTTAGTCGCCTCTTACGACACCCACGGAAAGAAATGGGGTGGTGTTATTCTCATCCGATCACCACACGGCGAAACATAAATTACAAACACTCTTTGTATAATTTCTTAATTTACAGAAAAGTGACTAAGTTTTAAACCTAAATTGTTTAGTGAGTACTTCATTTTTGCTCAGTAGCCCAGTAACGCTCACTGTTCTGAACCGATCAGTGAGGTTAAGAAATGTATATAGGGGCAGGGAACCTGGTGATGTATTTTTTAAACAATTGAATTCGAATTCGCATACGAATTGACAAGATGGTCTCCTGATAATAATAAATATAATAATAATAGTTTGAAGTTTGGCAGTTTGAAAACTCTGACACTAGGATTAGTCATTAGTCAAGTTTGCCAAAGAAAAAAACAGCGGCCAGAAAAAAATGCTAGAAAATAAAATATTTCACAACTTAATAAAGCTAGAAAAACCGGAAAGAACCTGTGGAAATATTCATCTCTGTATCTTTTCCATGTAAAAAAATAACGTTGATATTTGCGATGTGAAAGAACGAACTCATTACGATAATTGCTTTCACTTTTTATTTACTAACTAAATACATTATTTTACTTACCTACATTTTTCACTGTATCATTTTTTACAAGATACGTAAAGTTTCCACCTAATTTTCATAATAAGCCTCAAAATGCATTACGATTTTTGTAGGAAATAATATAATAACATGAAACATAATACGCAGTGCACCGCATAATCTAATTTCCTCTACTTTTTTCACGTGAACGCTACGGGCAAAAGGTTTTAATCATGGAGGTAAAAAGTCAAGTACTTTATAATGGAGTAAGAGTGTCGATAAATCTGAATTGGTAAAACTACATAACATAGGTAGGTACTAGAATTAATGAAAAAGAAAGACACATTACCGGTTGACTGGAAGAAATCCCCTCGTGGTATAAGTCCGCCTTTGTAAGCTTCCTATCACTGTAAACTTGTTATCCTCTGTATTATCATTGTACAATCCATACTTATTATTATAAATGCGAAAGTAACTCTGTCTGTCTGTCCGTCTTTCACACCTAAACTACTGAACCGATTATGATGTAATAAGGTACAGAGATAGAGAGCCTGGGAAAGGACATAGGCTACATTTTATCCCACAGTTGGGCACGATATAACCTATAGTCCACGCGGGCGGAGCCGCGGGCGGAAAGCTAGTAAAGAATAAATACATAGATACATACATTACCGCAGTGATATGTTTCTAACTCCATTATAGTTCTACGAGAGAGAGCAGCTTAAATACCCTTACGTTCCTAACGTAACACTTGTTGATTAATAATAACACAACACTTGTTGAAAAAATTCTTATGACAGTTTTACAACGCATGGTTTCGAACAAACCTTAGAAGTTTTTTTTAACATAGTTATTCATCTTATACTTTATTATTAGCTTCTAGTTGACCAAAATATTTTTTTGAATATTTTTTTTTCTGTTTTGTTTCATATTAAAAATTACTTACTTTGCTTATGGTAGGTATCCTCAAAAAAAATCGATGCCAAATTTGACTTCTCATTGTTCTATGTAGAATCCAATAAGATACTTTTATACACATTGTTACTATGTTTTACAATAGCATTGTACACTGTCTGTTGTGTCGGAGAAGATTGCATTTGCCGGAACGTTTATAAAGGGTAACACGGAAAAAGTGGTTTTTCATGCGCTAGGATGCCTAGGATACCTAATGTCTAGTGCTTTCCACATAGTTGGGTAGGTAATAAGGTTTTAGCAAAACTTCAAGCTAGCCGTTTTGCTAATACACGTTAAGCTAACTGACAAGTAGCTTTAGTAAATGGTTTGGGTGCTTTAGAGGGCGGTTTTGTAGTATACTAAAGCAAATTGGGTTTCAGGATTACGTTAGTCGAATAGAATAGAAAAAATCTTTATTTTATAGGACATTCAGGATGCCACTTAAAACAAGTCAAGATTACAATGAAATAAATAAAAACATACATTAAATATACATACATACGCATTCGTACTTTTGACCCTACTGACTCTACGCTTATTCGCAAAGGTGCAGTCTTCCTCAGAGAAGAACAGGCAAGAAACTTTGAGGTTGCTCTTTCAAATTGCATTACACATTTTCTTATTTACTCATTTTAACTAAATCTGAAATAACTCTAGAGCTAAGCAGTTCATTCCCATGGCTGCCTGTCTGATAGATAATCAGAAATTTTGTAATAGCCCTTTTTGCAAAGTTTTTGTTTAATTACTGTCTTAAATTTGGCCAAAGGTAAATTTTGAATACACATGGGAATCTTATTATAAAAACGTATACATTGACCCATAAAAGAGTTCGTGACCTTGTGGAGACGTCGTTCTAATGATAAGCAGGGAAACGCCTACTTCGAATCATCGAATCTCTCTTTGGCATTGCACGATGATAGAAATAAGTTGTGACAAATATTTGCTAGTTTTTTGTATTGGTGTACGATTGGAACCATATCAAAATATATTATATTTGAATGTACAGCAGCAAAGCAGCAGCAACAGCAATGTGACTTACGAAAGCCGTATTAAAAGTGAGATAAATATTAATGTGGTTCCGGGCTAATAAATATGTAAGTTGATAAGTTTTCATAGCCAATTTCTAATTGCCTTGATAATTATACCGCGCAAATTTTAACTTCGTGCTTTGATAATAAAACAAGCCATAACAGAACACTGTAATGTAAATTATTATTCCAGTATCCCCTATTTATGACATTTGATCCCCGCGCTTTATTCATGATTCAGAGTTGCCATAATTAAATTTATTGTGCGAACATAACTGCCAGTTTTTGTTCTTTATTGCTTTCATTTCCGAACTCCTAAAGCTTTTTGTTTATTATTTTTGGTGACAACACTTTTATTTCGTTTTAGGTGTTATTTATTGTCTAGAATTACATTTTTTGCAGAAAAGTTTCGGTAGGGAAAGAGAAAGAGGGAGTAGGGTAGTGAAGAGAGCGAATATATCTTCCAAATCGAGGCTTTTTATCTGATTTTATTCAACAGAGTTTGTGCCACTTTTGGGAAAAAGACCTGAAAAATTCATTTGATTAAAGTTTTAGTGTTATCTTGATGTACACTCAGTTTTATTAACTACTAATCATGGACTGAATATTACTCTTCGAGTGAATAATACAATACAATGCAATACAATATACCTTATTGCACACCAACATAATAGAACCAGGTACTATAATAATTGGCTTTAAAAAAAAATACTATTTTCAAAGTTTACCACTAGGCCGACATGAGCGTAAATTAACGCCCCAAGCTTTGCCAAACGCTGATTTAAACAAAAAATCCAAAACGGCATTCAACATAAAAAAACACAAGCAAACCTTCGACTTTTCCACCAAAAAATCTAGCAAATAGAAAGAAAAATACGGATACGAATTGAAAACAATTACGCAAAAGCAAGTTTCGCGTGATAACGACCCGAGGGTGACTTTGTCAAACGAAAAACGAAGAAAAAAAGGAAAAATAAGAAATTTTCAGACTCCCCTCCCTTCTCTTGATTTAGAATAGCATTGTAGCAAGATCTTTGTTGTTGAAGTGGGCAGGGTAGGACAAGAAACATCGTAAATATTTGAGAGCCATGAATCTGGGTTGTATACATTTAGAATTTTAATGGGTAAATACATTTATACACGTTTCAATTATTTAAATAGTGTATGTAGGTAAAGAAGCTCCTATTATAAAAACCAAACTTGCAATTATTTAGTAATTAGTGATAATGTCAAATTTTAGTAAAGAATACAACATTTCTTATCCTAAAACCTAAAAAACACCTTTTTAAAAAACCTGCAAAGGCTAAAAAAATGATTGGAATTTGATAACTTACGCCTTTAGATAACTATTTCCCCTTTTCTGTTCATTTTGGGCAATGTGAGTTTTATCTGGCCACTTATAATCTAATTAAATGAAGCTCAAAAAACGTAGTTTCTATGTAAATTAGGAGTAAGTGTTTATCAATGGAGCAAAAACTAATATTGTAATTGAATATATTTAAGGTATTAATCTTCTAATATATAAAAATAAATTGCTGTTCGTTAGTCTCGCTAAAACATGTGAACGGCTGAACCGATTTGGCTAATATTAGTCTTGAAATATTTATGGAAGTCTAGGGAAGGTTTAAAAGGTAAGAAAATATGGAAAAAAGGCGTTACGAAGTTGGCCGGGACAGCTAGTATATAAATATATGTGACTGTAAAAACGGAAACGCACAACTTTCGTGATAGTCGTTAAGGTTCAGAATTAGTGTGATGAGCTATTGTAAATCACTCTTATTGACTGCCCCGAAAGTTATACCTTTTACTAAACACAGTCACACATATATACTTCATTTGGTTAGTAGATAACTGCTCTTGTAGATACTGTAGCGTAGCTCAGAGAGAGCAACCGGGGATCAAGCGTTTTGGAAAAAGTCATAGAATTACTTAAAGCGTTTATTCAGAGTAGCCTAACTCGGGCAGCCGAAGTCACGGGAGAGATTGTGTCAGATCTATAAAAAAATTAACTTTATACAACAAAAAGAAAACCGACTTCAAAAAGCGAAAAATAAAAAAGTTGCATTTAGTGTGCTACGTACCTACTGATCTGTTTGAAGTCGGTGCAAAGGCGGATGTACGTATAGCCTATCAAAACCTATTTTGCTTGGCACCGACTTCAAACAGTAGGTATGGAGCGCACTAAATGCATGTTTTTATTTTTCGCTTTTTGAAGTCTGTTTTCATTTTTTTGTAAAAAGTTAATTATTTTTCTATTTTTCATCCATAAAAAAAATACATACAGTCGAACATAGAACCTCCTCCTTTTTGGAAGTCAATTAAAAACGCACCAATTATAGAAACTTTCGTTAAAGACGTTATAGGTAGATTGTTATCATGGAGGTAGAACCTCCGCAGTTCTAAATATATCAGCCGATAGCTACCAAACCTAATAACAAATTATGACCACTATAAACGTCCTAGAAACACATTACAGGTCCCCATCGCGAGCTATTTTCCGATAATATTAACACCTCGGTCCAACAGCATTAAACGGTGGCAGTCGATAAATGCTTTTAAGTCTTCTGACACGCAATTGAGCCTCCGTTAAAGGAAAGGCTTTTTGACTAACCTAGAGCTAATGGTTTTTGTACTGGCAATCGTTTCATAATTATCAAATCTGACAAATTCTGCATGCCTATGTTCTTGTTATGTGCTTAGATTAAGTTATGTGTATAGCCAGTATGTGTTGCCCGTGATGACGTACGGCACTGAAACGTGGTCACTTACATTTGACCTCATAAGGCTCAAGGTCACTCAAAGGGCTATGCCTTTAGTTTCTATGTGCGATCGAATCAGAAATGAGGAGATCCGCAGGAGAACCAAGGTCACCGACATAGCTCAAAGAGTTGAATAGAATATAAAAAATCTTAATTTTATAGGACATTCAGGATGCCACTTAAAACAAGTCAAGATTACATGAAATACATACAACCTTAAGTGGCAGTGGGCACATTGCTGGTAGGACTAATTTAGCCGTTGGGGCAGAAAAGTCGTCGAGTGGCGACCGCGTATCGGAAGGCACAGCGTAGGAAGGCCTCCCACAACTGGACCAACGTTCTGGTAAAGATTGCAAGAAGCCATTGGATGCAGGTGGCGCCGGACCTATTGATGTGGAGATCCTTGGGGGAGGCCTATGTCCAGCAGTGGACGTCTTGCAACTGGCATGATGATGAAGTATATTATGGCGAATATAACCCTGATGTCTGAGTTTTAACACCGACAAATGGTTTAACCTGCCCCTCGAAGCACGGAAAGGCTCGTGCTATTGCCACTTTGATCACCCATGAGTTTCTCTGCCCCTGAATATGTTGCCTAACTTTACTCAGGGCTTCAGATCAGGGAGCGCTTACTCAGGGCTTCAGATCAGGGAGCGCCTGCGGGCTTCGAGCAGATCAAATCCTATTTTAACATTATATTATATTAAAAGGTACTAATTAGATGAAACATGAGCATAGTATTTATTAATCGTAATAGCTAATTGGCTGTAATATCAAAGTCAGCTGGCTTTCAATATAAAAGTATGATCATATAATTAAAACTAATTAACAGTCTATCTAAAATTTCACCTCATATTGAAACTGTTGAAGTGAAAGCCAAAGTCAAAAACAGCTTTATTTCATTCAGGATGTTTCATAATTCAGGATGTTACTTAAAATAAGTCAAAGTAATGAATTAATTTTAGTTATTTTAACTTTACGCCTATTCGCAAAGGTGCAGTCTTCCCCAAAGAAAAATAGGCAGGAAACTCCGAGGGTCGCTCTTTTAAATTCAATCATACAAATTTCCTTATTTTTTAATTTTAACTCACTGTAGATCTGAATAACTCTGGAGTTGAGAAATTTATTCCCATATTCTATAGTAGCCCTTTTTTAAATTTGTTGTGTAATTATTGTCTTAAATTTTCCAAAGGTAAGTAAGTTTTGAATACAGTTGAGAATCTTTTTGTAGAAGCGTATACATTGATCCATAAAAGAGTTTGTGAGTTGTGGAGACGACTGTCTAGTAAATCTAGTTTATGTTTGTCTCTAGTATTAAGATTACTATTTTTCTTAGAACTTCCACCTGAGCTAGGTAAAAAAAAATCATAACCTAGCGTGACGTTGTTAGTAACTATTCATATTTTTTACAATTTTAATAACCATTTCTGTGGCAAATGACATGAAAAGTGTTCACAAGAAATAATTTAATAAAAAAAGTGTTGATTTTCATTTATTTGCATTTAAAATAATTAGTAACGAGCTGTCTTTGTTTAATGAAGCGGTTCCCTTACACCCTGTGTACACTTCCTTACTAATATTATAAACGCAAAAATCTGTAGGATGATGGATGTTTGGTTACTCTTCCACGCTCAAACGACTGGACCAACTTTGATAAAATTCATTATGGAGGTAGCTGACACCTTGAATTAACACATAGATAACATAATTTTCCAAAATTCACACGAAAACGAAGTCCCGAGCGGAAAGCTAGTTTTACAATATAACCGTAGTGCAAATTGGCAAAATCGATAATAGGATATTTTCATTGTGTCGCTTTTCAATCTCGTTACAATCGGCCAATTAATAAAAGCAGTTATTTCAGATATTGGAAACTTTTTGATTGCTAAGTAATTTTTGAAATTGGAGGTTCTTTTTCGAGTGTTTCATATTGAGTTAAGCCCACTAGTAAAGAACGCAAACAAAAACCAATTATAAGCTTGTGAAGTTCGTCTATAGTGTCAATTTTAATTATTTTTGTGTATTGTTAACTAGCTTTTCGCCTGAGACTCCGTTCTCGTGGGAATGTTCTCGTCAATTTTAATGTTTTTACAGACGGAGACAAATACAACAAATCAAAAACCATAAAAAAAGGTCCAGCAGTTCTCGAGTTATGAGTGTTTGAATTAACCCGACTTTGTTTTATATGTTAAGAAGATGACTTGATTTTGAAACTGAAAAGCAGCTATTAATTCTTCAGTAAACTCACTAATACTCACTCACACACACACACATACATATGCACTGTACATTGGTGAAATATGTATAACTATTAATTATGACTTGATTTTTTGTAATATTTTTTGTGTTTTTTAATACTTGTTTTTGGATTAAACATAAACTTAATCTTAATATGGTCTGTGTGACGGAAAATTTGACCAAGTCAGAGGTCATTGTGCGATTTGAAAACTCTGACAGCAGGGTAAGCCAAGTTCGTCACATACTGTACCTGTACTAGACTGTACCTACACGATAAGAAGAGGAAAATTTAAATAAAACACTAATTCTTCCAGTTTTAAACAGTGAGTCCATCCAGCGGTCGGTGACAGATGTCAATGTCAACTTATCATCGATCTTTGGAGGGAGGGAAATATTTATTGTCTCTACCACAGTCTGAATAGAATGAGCCTTGTAACCTACGATACAGGCATTCCTATGATCATAATCATGAAGCAATGTTTTATTTCTAACCCTGTATATGTGAATAAATAATTTCTTACAATATAATTAATTACACTGTGTCAGAAAATCAAATTCGTAAAAATAACTTTTTCCTATTTCTAACTCAAATTACTTATATATTCCTTTAGTACTCTCACTAAGTGGCATTAAGTGGTTTTCTAGAACCACTGATGCTCTGCCTACCCCGTTAGGGATTACAGGCGTTGATTGAAAGAAATCGCCTAGTGGGATGAGTTCGCTTTTGTTTTACAATAATTGTAAACTTGTTATCCTTTATATTAGTATCATTACATAAATGAAATGACAATGAAAATGAAATAATAGGTATTTTACCTATGAAATTGCCGTTCTTCATACAATATTTTTGGAAAACTGATTTTTCCATACTAACGTTTTTGGATTTTTCTCGGGAATGCGAAATCCAAATTTAGCAAAATTTTGTGGGAAGTTTTGGACAGCATTAAGTTAATTTTCATCATACTTACTTTATTGAAAGTTGTAACTGTAACAACGGTACAGCAAAAATAAGCAATGAAATGGGCAACGAATGAAACGAGCTATATTTGAGCTTCTTTATCAGCAAATAAATCTAAAGTAAATATGTATTAATTTGACTCAATATCTCCGTTATATGGCCAAGGTTTTAAATAAAAAACAATTTGAGTAATAGCGAATTGTTTTTTATTTAAAACCTTGGCCCTCCTCCTCCACTTACTAAAAACGCTTAATTTAAACAAAACTACCCTCACAACTTAAAATTCCTCAATGTAAAATCGAACAATGTTCATGTTACAGTTAAAACTAGTTAGTAGTTAAAACGCGTTTTTCCTAGTTAGAACTAGTTTTTACTTGGTGCCTTTGTTAAAACTAGAATTGACTAATGTCTGAATCAAATATCAGTTAAAACTAGTTTCTGCAAGACAAAACGCGTTTTCCCGAAGCGAGTCAGTTAAAACTGTTCCGACCGAGGTTAGAGTTCATCATACCTTATTCTGATTGGCTTGAGGTTATGTTGTGGGTTATGTAGTTGTTGTGCTTACCGTTTAACGCAACCAAAGTATTTTCTGGCACTTCGCCGGCCGCTGCCGCGGCACGCTCGCTTCGCTCGCTCGGCTCGTGCGTTGGGGGTCGCAGTTCTAACCTAACCTAACCTAACCAACCCTTAACGGATTGGTTAGGCTAGGCTACTAACAAACCTAACCTACAGTTTCTGCCCCGATATAATCTCCGCGGGGGGGCTTCGCTCGCTCGGCTCGTGCGTTGGGGGTCGCAGTTCTAACCTAACCTACAGTTTCTGCCCCGATATAATCTCCGCGGGGGGGGGGAGTTTCAACTATAGCTAGTTTTAACTATAGCTCGATGTGACAACTAGTTTTATCTGAAAATCAAATATGTCAGTGGTAAATTCTAGTTTTAACTGATTATTTCTAGTTTTAACAAAGGCACCAAGTAAAAACTAGTTCTAACTAGGAAAAACGCGTTCTAACTACTAACTAGTTTTAACTGTAACATTCATATTGCTAGCTTCAGTTCGCGTCGAATGAGTTCCTCTGGATTCGTTTTATGTTTTATGTCCTCCGTTTCCAATGAAACACCTTTAATTAAACGATACATTGTAACAGACCACAATGTAACTATGCGAAAGTCTTATAAAGCTTACCGTACTTTGGTGACCACTACCACGATCTCTAAAATTGCAGGTTACCTACGTAAAGGTTTCAAAACGTAACCCTTTCTTTCTAGCGCTTAGTACCGTTTCTAATTAGGTTTCAAAACGTAGCTCTAAAATTTTAAATTTAGTATCACCAAATTAATTAAATTAAGTTTTAGTTTTAACTTAATTAATTAATTTTTTAATTTAGTTTTAGTATTTAGTATTTATAACTCTAGCATAGAACTTACTAACAACTTCGTTTGCGTGTTAATTTTTTTTTGTACAGAGTACACAGATTGAAAACATCTATCTTACGTGATTTAGATTTTTACATACAGAAGTTTTTAACCGCTAACTCCCGTTCCCGTGGGAATTTCGCAATATCCTGTTGCAACTAGGCTTTAAGTTTACTAAGGTACCTGTATGCTAAATTTGAAGCGTCTAACTTAAGCGGTTTAGATTTTTCATACTAAAGGATTTTCCCGCTAATTCCCGTTCCCGTGGGAATTTCGGTAATTCCTTTCTTAGTGCACCTCTACGGTACCTAAGCTACGTCCCTTCCAAATTTGAAGTGCCTACGTTTAGCCGTTTAGGCTGTACGTTGATATGTCTGTCAGTCAGTCAGTCAGTCAGTTTCTCCTTTTATATATTTAGTTAAAAGTCTAAAATGGCGGCACTAATTTATACTAATATTATAAGAGGAAAGTTGTGATTGTTTGTTTTTTTTGTTTGCATTCAATGGCTCCGAAACTACTGGACCGATTTGAAAAATTGTTTCACCATTAGAATGCTACATTATCCCTGAGTAGCATAGGCTATATAATTTTCGATTACGTCAGCTTTCAAACAAAGGAAACCGCTTCGAAATAGGTTCATTTGTTTAAAGTATACGATGCCAAAGTCATACACACAGCTTCACATACCTACATATACTCGTAGATACACACTTCAAACTGATGATACCCCACCTTTTTTGCCGAGGATTAAAAACATGCACCGGCTATTAGATAGTGGCGTATCTCAGTTTCATACTTACTTTTTAAACAAGTGTACCTACCTAACTACTTTTAGGTTCATTTGAGAATGAAGTTTCACTACCCATGTGAGAGGATGGTCAATCAGGGGGCTCCGGGCGTCGGGACCACTATTTCGATTAATTTTGTGCCGTGTGGTGATCGGCTTAGAATAACACCACCCCATTTCTTTCCGTGGATGTCGTAAGAGGCGACTTAGGAAACACAAATGAGACCTGCCTCCTATTAATCCATCTCAGGCAACAACACCTCATTTTTTTATGAATCTGAGGTGTTGTCCTATGGTCTCATGCGGTGTGGTAGGCTCTGTAAAGGGCCGTCTGGTTCGCGACCACCCTCCTACCGAAGTCCGACGCCAAACAGCTTGCTGTGTTCCGTCGGTGCGTGGGAGTACCAGTGCCTTATAGGCGTTTTCTGGGTTAACTCGCTCCATCGTCGACCTCATCTATGACCTTGGTCAAGATTGAGGTCAAGAGTTAACCCATCTTATAATAAATAAATAAAAAAATACGCCATTCGGAGGGGCTCTTGGGTGGGGCTAAAATCTACATAGATACGAAAGTTTTTTCGTCCATCGCTCTGTCTCGAGTCATGTCTCTTCGCGCTTCTGTTTTCGGCAAGAAACTCTTTGCTGCGTTACCATTAAGATTCGTTTTACGTTGCTTTGATTTCCGAGTCGCCGCGTCCCGTCGCTTGTGTACAAACAGCGCCTTGTGGGGCTACGTATATCCCGTAGGTACAAATTATCTTGAGACATGGACCGATGACGTTATTTTCAGTGTACGGTGTAAGTTAATTTGTACGGGTTATAGAACCGAACGCTGACTTATGCGAGCGCGGTGCGTCTCCCCAAACTATGGACCACCTATTGACGTGTTCAAATTGCCGTGACATACCTTGGAGGACATGTACGTACAGTCTAACCAAGAGTCCGGTTGTCATGCCACCATACTCTAATGTACGTGCACCTGCAAACCACACTCTAGTCAGACTGTAATAATGCCAGACCAAACTCAGTTAGGGCTGCCTAGCACTGTTCCCAATTAATTCAAGCTTCAAATTATCATTGACACGCTAAGAAGAAACTACTTACCAACTGAGCGATCAATTGCTTCAAAAGAAATCTAATACGGTAATTAATAATACTTGATTTGATTTTTAGTTTTGCCAGTTTCATTAATTTATTTGCTTTCTGTGTATTGGTTTTACTTCTGTGCATATATTAAGAATGAAATATACAGGGCTTTAGGTAAATCTCTTTCAACCTCTCGGGTGCTAAATCAGTCCATGAAACTGAACAACTTTCCCAAGGAACATAGGTCGATATACGAAAGAAAATTATTTTGAGTTCCCATACAAACTTCATCACAATATAGCGTATTTTGCATGGGAGATCAAAATATTTTTTTCATATTTTGACCTATGTTCCTTGGGAAAGTTGTTCAGTTTCATAGTCTGATTTAGCACCTGAAAGGTTGATAGCGATTTACCTAAAGCCCTGTATATTCCCCTATATTTATATTCCTGCGCCGCCGCATTTGAGTAGGTACTATTGATTTTTATTGGCTGCCGGAAAATTTCTCATTGAACAAAACGTGTAACGGCTTTTAGAAAGAGGCCTGTCTGGGTCACAAACTTACTTCTTTTATAGCTGCGGACTAGTAACTGAGCGGACAACTGCTTTAAACAATAATCCATGAGGATAGTGGTCGCCAAGATAAAAAAATATTCTGTTTCGCAATTCAAACAAAAACTCTATGCAGTGGACAGTAATGAAATCCAGAAGAAGTAGATTCTGTATATTAATCTATTTTGTTTACTAAATGAAAATTCTGATGCAATATTGTGATAGTATAGTTTTTTTTTATAAGATGGGTTAACTCTTGACCTCAATCTTGACCGTAAGGTCAAAGATGAGGTCGACGATTGAGCGAGTTAACCCAGAAAATCCCTATAAAGGTACTGGTACTCCCACGCACCGACGGAACACAGCAAGCTGTTTGGCGTCGGACTTCGGTAGGAGGGTGGTCGCGAACCAGACGGCCCTTTACAGAGCCTACCACACCGCATGAGACCGTAGGACGACACCTCAGATTCAGAAAAAAATGAAGTGTCGTTGCCTGGGATGGATTACTAGGAGGCAGGTCTCATGTCCTTAGTCGCCTCTTACGACACCCATGGAAAGAGATGGGGTGGTGTTATTCTCAACCGATCACCACACGGTTATTTTCAAAATGCTCACCCGCGTAAGGGATATTTACAAATATTTTTAGGGAAAATATTTTCTCACGCAAAATATGTTGACGTCGAGTTGCGGAAACCAGCCCGTCTTACAATTACAATTAGGGAAAGAAAAATGTTCGGCGCGAATGAGACTTGAACCCACGACCCCAGGATGAGATCTCCTGGTGCTCTTACCAACTGACCTACACGCACGACATAATGTGCTTAGTGATAGGGGTTGAGAATTTTTGCCGCTCGACTTGAAGGCCCGATAGCTCAGTTAGTTAGAGCACCAGGAGATCTAACCCAGGGGTCATGGGTTCAATTTTCATTCACGCCGAAAATTTTTCTTTCCTTAAAAAATTTTTTGTTTGGTTTTTTTCATTCCTTTCAGAGCAACAGATCGACATGATTTTTTACTAAGTTACAGTAGACTTTGCTATATTGGTAACGGAGACAATCTTCTGCAGCTTTTATTCATAAAGTTCTCACTAAAATCTCACTTTTACAACAACAACGTTATTCTTGGTAAAACATCTAATAACGTTCCAGCGCAACGACTCGACGACACAAGTTCCAGATGAAATATGTTGCGATTATGATGTATACTGCAATATCAAATTGGCTGAGAGCGGATTTTGCCGGAATTCTCCATTGCACGATATTTTATGCGCTCATGGAATTGTGCTTGTTCATTTTCGATGCTGTTCTGTTAATTTGGTAATGATATTATGCATGCGTTGCATATCAAGCTTTTTTGTAGTGCTGCTCTCACAAATTTATTTTATAGTGAAATCAAAATCAATCGTGTTGTTATTTAGCTTTAAGATCCAAAAATTTGACGAGCATTGATCGGCGAGTGAATAATGACATGATTTTTTGTGTCAATTCATATTTGGATGATATTTTAACATCATATGACTAGACTAATTCAGGGGGTGAAATTGAGTATTGACAAAATTTTATATGTTTGAAGCTGGATCGACTAGAAACGCCGGCGTCAACTACTTTCCAATACATCGATACACTCGATGCTTTTAATCCATAGTTTAACTTAACATACTTATCGGAACAAATTGATAGTTAAAGCTTTTAAATTAGTAATTTCTGATAATTTAATAATAAGTTCAGAGTTTCAGAGTTCTGTGTTCGTTCATATTTCGGTAAAATTAAGCGTAGAGATACACGTATTTACTGTACAGAAACTTTTAAAGCCAGTCGCTGGTCACTAAATGAGATAATATTTCTCAAAGAAGCCTATTTCACAAAAGAAAGATGTACAAACTTTTTTATCTTTAACAGCGAGCAGCGATTACTAAGTTAGTATTTCTGTGTCGTTCCATTGTGGAAAATTGCAGAAAATTCATAAAGCTTTTTACAAATACGTTTGTGGTCAAAGTAATTATTACTATGAAAAATTTGTTTTATTTTGGAAACAACTGTAAAGGTTCAGAACACTTTAGCGTTCCAAAATCCTCATACTTTCCGCTCTCTTGAAGTTGGAAAGTTGAAATCAATTAGTCATATGTTTTCCAAGATTTTTTTTTTCAAAAATTCTTTATGAACTAACTAAACCTTTTAATGTTTTATTTTTACTTTAAAGTGTTTTTAACTCTCATGCTGTTCAATAGAAGTTCCATATAAAATGGCAATTTCCCACCTGTACGATGTTCAATTGTTCATAGCTACCGTTTAACAGGTGACTTGGCATAAATCTTAGCGATAGAAGCCATGCGGTGCCAACTTTACGCTTTCGGCGCTAAAACAGCTATTTTACGTTTTAATTTAAGAAACTGAGTGGTTTCGAGTTTCAAATAATAAAGCGCAATTTGTGCTGCAATTGCGTTGGTAGGCAGTCCACAACTTTTACTTGGTAGACTTATTAAGGACTTACACTTAATAATACTTAACACATTACGTTTTAAAAGACAAACCACTGTTTAAATAAATCACAATCGGCCTTTTATAATACGAAAACGGCACGGCAAAATTGTATTACCATATTGCCTCCTATGCACTACTTAGTCATACTATAAGCTGGGAACATAGAAGGCAATGGTAATACAAATTCTGTCATGCCGTGCCGTTAGAATTATAAAAAGGCCCAATACCTTTTTATGCTTGTTACTGTGCTTATTGATTTATAGTAATAGGTATCTCTTTTACTCAATTTTCTAAATCCTTTTTATTTAGCTCAGATCCTACCCGTTTAAAGAAAATTCCTCAATCTATTTCCAGCTCCCTTACAAATATTATCAAGCGAGATTTTCGCAATAAAAGTAAGTACTTACATTTAAGAGGCAGGATTTCCGAACAATGTAGGGGCACCTTGCGATCGGTATCACCTTCTTACCTTTTGTTATGTTCGTCGACTCATTTATCGACTGAGTCGCTTTTCGAGAGTTTTTGTTCCGAGATTTCGGGATTTTCTTTGAGTTTTCCTGTGATGTATCGATAGCTAGTGTATATGTCGACGGTCGTTTGAGCTACACTTATTTTAGAAGCCCATTTTTACACTCACACGTAAACATAGGCACGTTTTAGTAATAATACAAACGTAAGATTTTTACGTCAAGATATACAGAGCGGCTTTCTCAATTCAATGTGTTTTTTTTTAATGAAAACTTCTTTAGCGACGTTGGGCATTTTTAGTATGAAGAAAAAATGTTAAACTCGCGTCAGGTGTCACGTGACCCTGATCGGAAATGCGTAGGATAGGGTTGCCACCTTTTTTAAACTAAAACTTCTTTAGCAGCGTTGTTGTGCACTTTGAAGTATGGGTGGAAAACCGGACGGATGGCGGCCCTACGATAAAATTATCTCTATTCAGGCAACTGAATGTGTAACAAAGTCAAAGTAACAATAACTTTATTTCATAAAACATTTAGGAAGCGTTCATACCCCAGTTGGTAATGAGCCATACTTGTAATCCGAAGGTCGTGGCTTCAAATCCTGGTGCGGGCCTCTACCACTAAATTCGTCTTTTCGGATTTATGTACGGATTTCTAATTATCACTTGCTCAACGGTGAAGGAAAACATCGTGATGAAACCCGCCCGTCCAAGAAAATTTTCGAAGGCGAGTGGTCCACTAACCCGCATTGGGCCAGCGTGGTGGACTATGGCCTAAATTCCCTTCGTGTTTCGAAGGGAGGCCCGTGCCCCTCGGTGGGGACGTATATGGGCTGGTAAAAAAAAAAGAATATTGAGGATATTTCTTAAAGTAAGTCAAAATTACTTTAAAGGATTTAAATACATACAAACATATTTGTTCATTCAGGATGTTAAATTAAAGGACATACATATTCGTACTTTTAACTCTACTGACTCTACACCTATTCGCAAAGGTGCAGTAACGACGATTCAATTCAAAAGATTTCACGGAGGTCACGGAGGTCAGATAGCAATCGCTCCACTGTAATTACCTGATCTCGCAAATCCTAGATCATGGTCAAGCATGCCCTTAATGAGAAACTGGACTAAACGCTAGGAAAAAGAAGGAAAAACACATGTGTATCTGCTTTGTACTCTGATTATACGTGGGAAGGAAAAAATACAAGTACTTACTAATCCAGTAACCTTGTCGCTTGAAAGTATGGGGATAGTATGCGTCAAATCCGGTAGTTCTGATTTTTTGCAGACTTGTTCATGATATTGGCCCAATGAATAATCCAAGTTTGTGACCTCGTGCGCCGAACGCAACTTTGTCAAAAATCAAAAAAACCGCGAAAATTTCGGATCTTTTTCATATTTTAGCGGTTATTACCCTAAAAGACAAGTTTTTGATGATACTTTATTAGAATGTTTTTAAAGTAGACTAAATTGGCTACAATATGAGACTAATATTGTTTCTGTAGACCCAATAGTTTTTGAGATTAAGCCTTTTAAAGTTTATAATTTTTTGGAACTTCGCAATTTTTTGCAATATTTTAAAATCCACCTTGTATTCAATACTTCAACCTGTAACCTTAAATGAGAAGCAAGTTGTAGTAGTGCATGGAGGGAATCTACTTCACAAAGTTGTGTGGCCTCGAAGCTCATCATTTGGTGCTATAGCTGACAGATACATACAGCACATTCCTGCTCACTATGGCTCAAACGTGGCAATCGTTTTTGATGACTACCCCATAGTGGCCCATAAATGCTGTACAGGAAAAAACAAAGAGCTCTGAGCGTCTTCGAAGAATGAGATGTGATGTGTAATATTGATGCAAGGAGTGAAATCGAGAAGAGTTTCGTGTAGCAGGGAACCTGGACAGATTTAAGCTGTTTGATCGGTTGAGAATAACACCACCCCATCTCTTTCCGTGGCTGTCGTAAGAGGTGACTAAGGAAACACAAATGAGACCCGCCTCCGAGTAGTCCATCTTAGGCAACGACACCTCAGTTTGTTTTGAATCTGAGGTGGCGTCCAATGGTCTCATGTGGTGTGGTAGGCTCTGTAAATGGCCGTCTGGTTAGCGACCCCCCTTCTACCGAAGTCCGACGCCAAACAGCTTGCTGTGTCCGTCGGTGCGTGGGAGTACCAGTGCCTTAATTAGCGACCCCCCTTCTACCGAAGTCCGACGCCAAACAGCTTGCTGTGTCCGTCGGTGCGTGGGAGTACCAGTGCCTTAATTGGCATTTTCTGGGTTAACTCGCTCCATCGTCGACCTCATCTATGACCTTGGTCAAGATTGGGGTCAAGAGTTAACCCATTTCATAATAATAATAAAAAAGCTGGTTCTCGTCGCAGCCCTGGCAAATAGTTGGTACTGCAGCTCGCTTAGGCTATGAATGTTGGGGTTGCCTCCCTATAGAGTAATTATGAGTCGCTCTCCTGCTGCTACTATCTCGTCAGGTGTCGAGAAAAACCGCAGCTTCCTTTTCAACGTCCGGATTTTTGAAGTGAAAACTTCTTTAGCGCCGTTGAGCACTTTTAGTATGGGGAAAAAATGTTAAACTCGCGTCAGATCGTTAGATATCACGTAACTCTGATCGAAAATGCGTAAGATAGGGTTGCCACCTTTTCTACAGAGACAATACTAGTCTCATATTGTAAAGAATTTAGTCTACTTTAAAAATGTTTCGAGAAAGTATCATCAACAACTAGTCCTTTAGGGTTATAAACGCTAAAATATGAAAAAGATCCGACATTTTCGCGGTTTTTGACAAAGTTGCGCTCGGCGCACGAGGTCACAAACTTGGATTATTCATTGGGCCAACATCATAAACAAGTCTGCAAAAAATCAGAACTACCGGATTTGACGCAAGCGCTGATGTATAAAGTTACTGGATTATACTGGTTTTTAACCAAATTCAAAATATAAGTCGAACGTTCTATGTTTGACTGTATGTATCTTCTTTTTTATGAATGTTCACCGATTTCTCTACTATTAGTGGATCGATTTTCAAAATTCTTTTTTTGTTCGAAAGAGTATTACTCCAAAGGTGGTCTCACGGTTACTAAGTCAAAATCTGATGATGGAATTCTAGGGAAATCGAGGGCGAATAACTTTCTATTATTTACAATAAAAAGTAGGAAAAAATAAACTTTTTAAGAAAAAAAATGAAACCGACATTCTAAATAAAAATCAAGACTTATATTTGAAGCGATTTCAGTCAATAACACCGTAGATGCACTTGCAAATGGCGACTTTGTCTGCTCCTCCCCACAGCCGCAATATCCGGAACAATGTTGAACTTCATCTTATTGACTTAGAAAAAAGACCTTCGAAATGTACGCCGTTTTTTCTTACATGCAAAGAAAAAAGATCATGTTGTCAGAGATGATACTAAAAATAATTTTCTTTTAATTTTACGTAAAGAAAACCTTCTATGAGCGTGTTGGGACACGCGCAGTTTAGGTTTTCGTAATGAAGAACGTTTATTACGTGATCGACTCGTTAATTTGAAAAACCAACTTAGCTACGATTGTTTCTTTTCAAAAGTTGTCACTTTAAAACTTGGTATTTTTCAAATGGATCCCTGAATTGAAAAATGTTGTTAACAAACACTTGGTACCTTTAAAAAATATATTTAGCCATTAAAAAAACACGATAAACGCGATAAACTCAATATTGCGACAAAAAAATGATATATGCATAATATGACCATTTTGACCATATTGAATTTTAGTTTTATAGAACCAAGGGTCTCTGAAAAAACCGCGGAGTCTCTGAGCAAAAAGGTTGGCTAGAAGGAATTTTTTTAAGAAATAAGCTTGCCATTGAACAAATGAAAATTACACTTCTTGTCTAGTTTTAAGTAGTAATTGTTTCTGCATTAAAGAAAATACTTATTAACGAGGAAAAAACAACGGTCTGTACGGACGGGAACGGGAGTGCCGGCAGAAGTGAAAAATTGAATATAAATATATTACTTCCTTGCGGTCTACTCTCCCTTAGTTTTACGAATTTTTGATCAGGTCACGTGTCCTGACGCGAGTTTAACATTTTTTACCCATACTTCAAAGGGCACAACGCAGCTAAAGAAGTTTTCATTTCAAAAAATCTTCGACCTCCAAGAAAAATACTTTTTAAAACCATTTGAAACTCCCACAATTTTTTTTTACTTTTGAAGCTAAGAGTATTCCATACAAGTGCTTTGTAATCAAGGCAACAATGCTAACAATAAGCAAACAAGATTTACAAAGAGGATTCTCGTTTTTCACCACCTATTCAAAAAAATACAAGTATAACACAAAAGCCTCCATAAATTTTCCCTGAAACGAAATGAAACGTGGAATTTCTTTTTTTTTCTTCGTCCCTAAGCTTTGGCTTATCGTTTAACTAGTCGAGTTACTTTTTTATCTGCGCGAGAATTATGAGTGTCAAAATATCTAGGATAAAAGTCAAAAAGGTAAAAAAAAGAAAAGATTGGGTAAAGAAAATTCATTTTTGAAAAGATAGTCGGTTTGGTCGAGTGGTAGTGGCGCTGCCTCTTGATTTACGGGGCCTGGGTTTGATTCCAGGCAAATATTTGTGTAAAAGCAGATGTTTGTTCACGGGTCATGGGTATTCGTGTCTGTCGTGGTGTTCGTGTGTGTCTTTACTGCAAGAGGCGTCCTAACTTTGTGACTATTTCAATATTACTTTATCATTCATTGAAATATGTTGGTCACAAATGAAATCCTATTAAGTCTACGCGAATTTGTGACAACATGTATAAGAATAGAATAAATATGTGGCTTAAACTGAACTCAACACAAACTGAAAAGAAGAACGGACAATATTTTATTGACACCGCAAAATGTCTCTCTTATTCATTTCCCGAACACAAATAAAACTGAAACAAGGGACGATCGACATGAAAAGTGGAGGGTACGGTCCAGTCAAGGTAAGAAAACAATACCCCATAGTTACAAAGAAAATGATTCCTAGAAATATATGAAAAATATTGGTACAAAAAGCGTGGGTCAAAGTAACTTGAAGAAGTTTATTTTTATTCGTAGCCCTGGGCCCTCGGAAACAAATTTCATGAATAAATTTTTCCTTTGTAAACAAATCGAGCGGCCATATTAAATTAGGGCCCTCTTGTGACGAGAATGCAATAAAAAGAAAAGTTTACGTGAACATGTTTACTTGGTACGAATTTCCGATCCTTTTATAGGTTTTTGTGAGGCACCCTTATATGGTTGTGTAGCATTCTGCCTCCAACTTTGTTTCCGAAAAGTTTTTGGTTTGTAATGTATGTATGTGGTAGGTATTAAGCTACCAACCCGCATTGGGCCAGCTTGGTGGACTATGGCCTATATCCTTTCGGTGTTTCGAAGGAAGCCCCGTGCCCCTAGGTGGGGACGTATATGGGCTGGTAAGAAGAATGCACAATTTTCGTCAGGTCGGGCAATAGTTCCAAAAAAAACACATATTTTTATTTTACGAAATTACCTTATATTTATTGATAATAAAACAAATTTGATTTCGCGTAAGTATATTAGAGTAAATACAATGGCCAGCACTTAAAGTTATCCGTTTTCTACTGCGCAACAGAAGGTCTAGACTGTTGCTTTTTGTTGGCGATTACTAAAATCTACCATCCTGAAATGTATGGGATTGATATGGACTTACCACGTGATTTTTCTGTTGTATCTGTCAATCCCACACATTTTATCACTTTCAATTTTCTTTATAGCTAAAAGAATATGACATTAACTAGTCCTGCTCTTTTTATTTGGCTTTTATGTGGTAACTTTATGGCTACTGGCCACTGTACATTAAATTAAATATTTACATTACAGAGTTGTCATTTATCTCATATTTTTACACGCCTAACTAGTACCTATTGGAAGAATTATTATACGACTAATTTTATCTCAAAACATTCCCAACTTTTTATTTCTTAAAATGGCAAAAAAAAGATTGAAATGCTTCTGAGACTTAAAACACTTTTGTTATAAGTAACGCATTTTTACGTTTTGGTTGAGAAACAATATTTTACAACACTTAAGTACTAATTATTTATTTACTCCCTATCAAACTTTGAGCAATATAATAACAACTTATATTATTTACAAAGCAATAATTATAAATCTTTTGAACCTTTGGCATTTACAAGTTCAAGATACAAATTGACATTTAGTAAGGACCGCCGCAACTCAGGTTACCACACGCGTGCACTCTGTGCTGTTGTGATAAGAGTGGTTTTGCAATGAAAATGGAGTAACTTGATGCGCTGGCCTCTGTACATCATTTATTAAAATTAGATTTCATTGAGATTAGATTATGATATAAAAACAATAAGATTTTCGGGTTCCGGTTTTGATTCTGGATTTTTTAATTGAGATTCAACAAAATGTCAAAGACACTAATAATAGTAATTAATAAGGAAAAATTTACACTTTTGGACATAATCGAGATTCCGCGATTAAAAGCAGTCTTCTGTTTCACGGCTCCTTCGGTTAGACCTTGAGGAATAAAAGAAGAAATTAGTATTTCTTACCATCTTTTTCAACGCATCATAAGTAAAATTTTGCGGTTAATTTGATTGCTTTAATTTAAAAATATTTTTGCACTGAGAATTGAAATCAATATACGACGTGTTTCACCAATAAAGATAAAATACTCCTTCCACGCTAGACTAGGAGTGAAATAAAAACTTAGAATGTACCAGCTATCAACTCAGCTGGTAACCCTCAGAATGTATGTCAAATGTGGCACCAAGTGGTCCCAGAACCACTGATGCTCTGGGATTACAGGCATGAGCGTATGTTTGTATGTTTTGTAAAATATTAAATCCAAAAGTGTCATAGCCCAACTTTAGTGATCAGTTGCACGGTTTGGCATCTTTCAAATTGAAAGTTTCATATGATATACTTGACATATTTGAAATAGAGGTGCGTATTTATCATTTTTTTTTTAAATTTGATTTTTTATCTGGTATTTATGAAAGACGCTGTACTATTGAATTTTATTCAATTACATCAAGCTAATATTTAATATTCGTTGAAGTTTGCAAACTATACATGCCTTTACTAACCCTTCATGAGCAATTCACAAATGTACTCTTTGTTTTTAATTCAAATTTTATATAGATTTAACCTCTAGTTTATGCTCAGAATTGTCAAATTAGTTTAATACCTAAATATTTATTTTATTTTTTCAACAAAATTTTTTAACTTACCTCCAACACTCGCTTCTACAGAAGACTGGGAACTCGGATACAGCTTTATTTCTGTGAGAAAAAAAACGAATTTAGAAAACAAAACCCACGTGATGAATTTACATTTTTATTCCTGAAAATATGCTTTTTAAAAGAAAATGAAACGATAATTTTGACTGTTGACATTTATCTTTATCTTTTCTTATTTTTAATTTGCTGATTTAAGTCCGGTTTAATTTAAGCGGGAAGGTTTAATCTAAATTTATATGTATTTATGTATGTATGTAAAAAAGACTGTATTTTTTAAATACCTATTTAGATCCAAATATAAATAGGTGAAGAAATATTATTTATAAAAATTACAACAAATTTTGCATTAATTTAGCCTTTTTATAATTTGAATGGCACGGCATGGCAAAATTTGTATTAAGTACCATTGCCCCCTATGTTTCTAGCTTCTAGTATGACTAGAACGCAATGGTAATACAATAGGGATGTTGAATTTTTTTTTATTATTTATCTTAATAAGAACTGAATCCAAAACCCAAAACCGAAATAATTTTTGAAAACTATTGAGAAATAAAAAAGTTACAAGCTATATTACATTTCAATATAGGGGGAAACTGTCAAATAACGAAAAAGAGATGCATTTACAGGGATGTGACGTCACTGCCATTTGTTTGCGTAGGTAAAAACGAGATAGCTAGCTCTCCCCAGAAAACGAGATAGCTAGTCCTTACGATAATATAAATGCCAATAACTTGTTCATTTATAAACCAATTTTAATGTTGTTTTCGGATATTAATATATTTCTAGCATTATTTTTTGTTTCACATACAATAATTCATGAAGTCAAACACTGTCAACATCCCTATTCTGTCGTACCGTTTTCGAAAGGCAAAACCAAGGCAAAAGGTACACGCTATCCTGATAAATAGTATACTTTTATCATATCATAAATATTATAAAACAAAGTCCCCCGCCATTCCTGACTGTCTGTCTGTCTGTCTGAACGCGATAAACTCAAAAACTACTGAGCGGATTTTCAAACGGTTTGCACCAATGCATGGAGTGATTCAAAAGGAAGGTTTATGTTTATAATTCATACCCGCAATTCCCACGGGGACGAAGTCCCAGATGAGAAGCTAGTGATATTATATTTTTTGCAAGACTTGAGGAGTAAAGACATTATTATTGGTGGGATTATTTTGCAATATGTTACCCCAGAAATGTTTGCCTTTGTTGGAAGCCTCATTAGGAGAAGAGGAAAATGTTTATATAAAGTAACCGCTGTAATAATAGGAAAAAATATCGTATAGTTCCTTATGTTGAGTTATTTATTTTTGGCTTTTGTTATTCTAAAAGGATTTTTTCGAAGTTTGTGTATTTATTGAGATATCTTCAGTTAATCACCAACTTGTTATCGTTTCGTATACTTATAATATTTTTTACTCAAGCGCACCAAAAATCGGTTTTGGTTACAAACTGTGACATATGGGTGTTAATTCAAATCAAATCAAAATATCTTTATTCATAGAACATACAAGATGTTACTTAAAATAAGTCAAAATTATATTAAATACACACAAACATACATTAAAGGATTTAAATACATACATATACATTTGTTCTTTTGACCCTACTGACTCTACGCCTATTTGCAAAGGTGCAGTCTTCCCCAGATAAGAACAGGCAAGAAACTCCGAGGTTGCTCATTTTAATCGCATTACAAATTTTCTTATTTACTTATTTTAACTAAATATGAAATAACTCGAGAGCTGAGCAGTTCATTCCCATGGCTGCTTGTCTGATAGATAATCAGAAATTTTGTAATAATAATGATTTGTAATAATATGCAAACCTCCGTATACTGAACGATATTATTTCCACAGAACATCATGATAAATAATAAAACATTAATTGCCCGAAAGACAAAGATTATTTTCTCCGAAAAAATATAAGTCGAGAAACGAGAAAACATAATTTTCCACGTTAAAAACGTATGAGTCACCGACTTCAATCCTAACAGTTCGCACAAAGTAGATATTTTTTGTGGACTACAATGCTTATTAGCAGATAACTACAAGCAGAAATGTCATTCATTTATTTAGATGATGTTCTAGTTTGTAGTATTTTTTGTTTTTGTTGTTTTTTTTTAAAGCTCTGAATCATTTTTGATAAAATTTATATGGGACCTCTTCAGGAGTATACTCTTTCGAACAAATAAAGAATTATTCAAATCGGTTTATAATTGCCGGAGTAATCGCGTAACAAATATACAAAAAAAAAATACAGTCGAATTGAGAACCTCCTCCTTTTTGAAGACGGTTGAAAATGTACTATCAATAAACTTGTAAACGTCTGAACCAATTTTAATCTACACTAAATTATAAGGAAGAAAGATTTGTATTTTTGTCTGAACGAATAAACTTAAAAACTACTGGACCGATTTCAAAAATTCAAGATGCTACAATATCCCTAAGTAACACAAGCTACATATTTTCCCGAATCCCCACGGGAACGAAGTCCCAAGCGGAATGCTAGTAAAATATAGCTAAGAACCATCTCGATCACGATTTTTCGAACAAAGCCAACCGTATTAAAATTAGTCCATTCGTTTTGCAGCTATCATGCCACAGCCAGACACATACAGATACACACGTTAAACTTATAACACCCCTTTTGCGCCGAGGGTTAAAAATAAACAGGGCTTTAGGTAAATCTCTTTCAATCTCTCGGGTGGTAAATCAGTCCATGAAACTAAACAACTTTCCCAAGGAACATAAGTCGAAATACGAAAAAAAGTTTTGACTTCCCATACAAAATGCGCTATTCCCATACAAAATGCGAAGTATGAAAATTTTTTTTTTCATACTTCGACCTTGTTCCTTGGGAAAGTTGTTCAGTTTCATTGACTGATTTACCACCCGAGAGGTTGAAAGTGATTTACCTAAAGCCCTGTATAAACCTAAGTAAATATTCAGGAGGTCTATATAGCCATTTACTCAGTTTTTGTAAATTATTCAAAGGGGCTCGACAAAGATAACATAAAATATTTTACGCTCCTTTACTAGATGAACTCGAGAAAGCTTATCTTGGCATGACAAATAGCTGAGATTTTTGTCTCTAACTTGTAACATTTGAGCGCTCGGCATGGTTGGAAGAAGCGCACTTGAGAATTCCAATATCTAAATAGGTATACAGGGTGTAAAGGACAGCTTAGCAAATACTTAAATGGTGGAATCTACCCATAACTATCATCAGAAATAAGTAATTATTTTTTTCCGGAAACGTCACGTTAAGGAATTTTCATTATTTACCTACTTTGGCGCTATGCAACGTATCGCGAAACCACGCCCCGCGCGCGATCCCCCCGCGCCGCATTGCTATGGAAGTGCGATGTACTATCACGTTCATATATGGAGGCATAGTCAATATAAAACGCAGAAAAGAAGTCGCTTGCGGCCGCTCGTGTACTCACACATGGACACAAATGACGTATACCGCATACCCCACTACGCTTGTTGCTCTGATAACAAACATAATTTCACGAGCCAAATCATAAGCCTTGGTGGCGCAGCGGAAACACTGTCTGCCTGCTGTAGCAAGGCGCGGGTTCGAGCCCAACTGTCGCCTAATAGCAGCTACGAAGTTTTGTTAGATATGTTTTAGTTTTCAAACATTTTTATAGTCATAGACCATACCATACAAAAATTGAATGCAATGAAGTTAGTTTAGATTCATTCAGTTCGGTGTTCATGAGCAACCTGTTTGTCATTGCTAGATCATAAGCGAAGGTGCTCGTGTGTTCTTACCGTATCGGCAGTTTACTGTGATTTCTTTTTTCGACATGCATACAAATACATATAAGTTTGCAGAAGAGGCAGTGTATTGTTGCGCTGCACAATATAGGATATAATATATCCCAAATTGCTAATGAGACAGGTCTTACAGTGAGTATTCTAATGTTTACTTAATATTAACACTGTTTTTAAATTTATAATTTATTTTGAGAACGTAATCCTATCATTAACTATAACTATCATTAACTAATGCATTTTATTAGTGGTGCATAGTTTTTGTTCCTTATTAAATTAATCTTGTTATTTTGGTTTTAGTAAAGGATGGGTGAATCATTACGGAATGAGGGTAACGTGTAATCTCGGCCGCGCAGTGGACGATCGCGAGTTATCAATGAATCAGCGTGTGGAGCAAATGTATGAAAATAATGGATTCATACGGAAGATAAATGAAGTTCATCGATTCTAAAGCTTAACAAGTTTAATTAAATATTGTTATGTGTAAAATTGTGATATTTATCTATAACTTATTCTTTTGTTATTATAAACTATATATCTACTGCCTTGTAGTGCAAGTTGAATATTAATTTTTGTTGAGGTTTAGCTTCAATACTCTTTTCTTCACGAAAACGAATTCTTAAGCTATAACCTTAATAAAACTGTAAGTGATCAAGTTGCAGAAAAAAAATGTGATTTTGTTAGTAGGAAATAAAATTACCTAGTCGAATTTCATATTTGTTTTATTCAAATATTTATCACTGATACAATAATGTAACATTATTATTATTAATGTAATATTATGTGTGACAATAGTTGTTAATGCTTTAATAAACAAAAATAAATTACAAAAAGAAATTAATTGGCTGGGATTAGAACCCGTGAACCTTTCTCCCTGCTAGGACAGTGCTTATCCACTGGACCATACATAACGCTAGTAAGATCGACAAAATAAAGATACACTACGTCATGTTTACATTACCGATTGTTTGATATGACTCAACAGCAGCGGTGAGTGGAGGACAGTGCAATGTCGAGTGAATGCGTCTTACAAAAACTTCACCGAGGAGCCAAGAGATGTCGCTTAGCAAAATTATATTCTTAGAGGAGGCTACAAGCTTGTGTGCGTGAGAAATCGTTTGAACTATATTCATAGGAACATAGTCCCTATTGCAACACGCTAAGTAGTTAAACTATGCCTCCATTAAAGAACGCTACTGTACATTGCTGGTTTTCGTGTTTTATGTTGTTTATGATTGTTTTTTATTGCAAAATAAATACACTCCGTATTCGATTAAATAATAAAAAAAATTAAGGAGAAATTATTAAAATAAAATAAAAACCAGAGAAAAATTCCACTGGAAAATCATTCAGAATGATTGTCTGAGTCCAGGGTTTCAGTTTCTGCTAAGCGGTCTTTTACACCCTGTATAGACGACATAGAAATTTAAAAAAAAAACATAAAATCTCTTTTTTATACATAAAATCTATTCATTTTTAGTTTATGTTTGTTATTTTTTTTAATTCAATAAATTTAATTTTTATTTAAACCTTATACTATGTTTTAATGAACCAAACTCAATGACTTCCGGAATGATTTACACTCCCTTTTGCAATAAAAAAAACAATAAAAACATTAAGACAGAAAACCAGCAATGTATATCGCAGTCTGACAGCGGTGTCGGGCGAGGTTGCACGGTACTTTGCGTCGTGCCAAAGTAAATACTTAGCGATAATTCCTTAATTTGAACTTTCCAGGAAAAAGTTATAACTTGTAGCCGATCATAGTTTTGGATACATTCCACCATTTATTAAGTATTTGCTAAGCGTCACTTATACACCTTATAATGTCACCAGAAAATTGTATTTTTTTTTTCAACCGACTTCAAAAAAGGAGGAGGTTCTCAATTCGACGGTATTTTTTTTTTTTTTTTTTTTTTTTGTATATTTGTTACGCGATTACTCCGGCAACTGTTGTCCGATTTTCAAAATTCTTTATTTGTTCGAAAGAGTATACTCCTGAAGAGGTCCCATATAAATTTTATCGAAAATGATTCAGCGCTTTTAAAAAAAATCAACAAAAACAAAATATACTACAAACTAGAACATCATCTAAATAAATGAATGACATTTCTGTTTATAGTTATTTGCTAATAGGCATTGTAGTCCGCAAAAAACTAGATATCTACTTTGTGCGAACTGTTGTTGGGATTGAAGTCGGTGACTCATACGTTTTTAACGTGGAAAATTATTTTATTATAAGATGGGTCAACTCTTGACCTAAATCCTGACCATAAGGTCAATGATGAGGTCGACGATGGAGCGAGTTAACCCAGAAAATGCCTATAAAGGCACTGGTACTCCCACGCACCGACGGAACACAGCAAGCTGTTTGGCGTCGGACTTCGGTAGGAGGGTGGTCGCGAACCAGACGGCCCTTTACAGAGCCTACCACACCGCATGAGACCATAGGACGACACCTCAGATTCAGAAAAAAAATGCCGTAATGTTACAATTGCACTTATGAAATTATAATCTCCCGCGATTTTACAACATTATAAATGCGAAAGTAACTCTGTCTGTCTGTCCGTCTTTCACGCCTAAACTACTGTACTTTGATGAAATTTGGTACAGAGATAGATGAGAGCCTGGGAAAGGACATAGGCTACATTTTATCCCCCAGTTGGGCACGATATAACCTGTAGTCCACGCGGGCGTAGCCGCAGGCGGAAAGCTAGTATTATTATAAAGAATAATGGGTAATTTTGTATGGACATTGGACCCAAAAACAAAAATTTGACTGTAGCATAATGGTCCGTGTTGTATTTTATTGCCCTAGTGTAGTAAGTAGTTCAATAATTCTAAGAAGCAGGTTTGAATTCCATTGGAGAAAAAAGTTACAAATTATTTTATCTAAGTACATAGCGCGTTATTTTATCATTATATTGGCTGTTAATCACTGAATATTGATTTTTAATAATAAAAATAATTATGATTACTGAATGTGATAGCGACAGAATATATTTACAATAATAATTATTATTTATTATACTTAATTATTATGGGAGAAAAAATGTTTTTGCCAAAAAAAAACTTTTTTCTACAATGGAATTCAGATGTGCCGCCTTAGAATAAATTAAACTACTCCACAAGAGCCATGATTACCAATATAGGTCATAATGCTACAATCAACTTTGTATTTGGGTACGCTGTTACCCATTCTCCTTTACAAAACTTTCCATGAAATAAGGATAAGATAGATTATATTAGGATTTTTTAGGTTCAGTTAGTTTAAATTGCATTATTATAAAAAAGTCCGTCAATGTGAGAAAAATGGGGCAGTTCACAAAGTACCGAGAGTTTATAATCATACGAGAGTCAAATTACAATATTAGAGGTCTGACAATATCACAGTGACACATACAATAACTGTAATATTCGACGTCACACAGCCCTGGCGTGTTTTCCTTACCATAAAGCCGCAGGGTTCCCTCACTCTTGCCTAAAGAATTGGTGCTGACACAGTTGTAGGTCCCAATGTCGCTTCGGGCGAAGTTCCGTATGTTGAGCTTCATTTGAACTCTGTATGCGGAACGCTGCTCTGAGATTGCGTACTTTGGCCTGAAAACATGTGCTGTATCATACACACGCATATATACAGGGCTTTAGGTATCTCTCTTTCAACCTCTCGGGTGGTTAATCAGTCCATGAAACTGAACAACCTATGTTCTTTGGGGAAAATGTTCAGTTTCATGGACTGATTAACCACCCGAGAGGTTGAAAAAAAGATACATAAAGCCCTGTAAATACATGTATTTTATCCCTTTGGGGTCAGTGTTAAACACAAGATTGTCAATTCATAAGATGAAGTTTTCTTTTCTGATTAGTTTCTGTTTGTATCTTCTTATTTATAAATTTTCTACTTCTTATCGTGTAGGTATAGTCAAGTGTGTGGCGAAATTGGCTAACCTTAGTGTCAGAGTTTTCAAACCGCACAATGACCTTTGACTTGGTTTTAATGACTGTAGTCAATCGATAACAGCCGGCACCGACAGCTTAACGTGCCCTTCGAAGCAGCACGGAAACGCTCGTGATAAATTGCCAATTTGGTCACCCATCAGATTCCCTGCCTCTGTGTACGTTGCTTAACTTCACTGACCACTTGAGATCAGCGAGCGCCACTGGACTACGAGCGATTAATAAATGAAGGTGAGTGTAGATGTTTATAATTTTAACACTATCTTTTTTTATCCATTTCTGTCCCACTGCTGGGGAAAGGCCCAATTATTTCGGTACAACACATTTTCCCTCCAAGTGTCATCAAAGACATCTAACTCATGTTTCCGCCGTTTTCTTGGTCGACCCCTGCCTCGACGCCCTTCGGGTGTCCAGGTCCACTGTGCCGTAATATACGCCTCTCGGTCTGGATGCTTCTACTCATGTGACCCGCCTTTCTCCATTGAGTTTATCAGTTTATCATTGGCTATTTCTTGCCTTAATTGGCATTTTCTGGGTTAGCTCGGTCCATCGTCGACCTCATCTATGACCTTGGTCAAGATTAGGGTCAAGAGTTAACCCATCTTATAATTTTAAAAATAATCAACGGTATTGTATGAGTAGTATGTTTTTTGTTAAGCTGTGTCGATTGTGTTAGTTTTTCTATTAGTCTGTATAAATATTTTTAATTTGTCATATGCACAATAAACTATTAAAAGATAAATAGTTCCATAGTAGTTCTGGTAAACTATTTAAAATCTATTCTGATAATCCCTTCTTCTTCTTATCGTGTAGGTATAGTCAAGTGTGTGGCGAACTTGGCTAATCACTTAACCCGTTTCAGCTCTAGTAATTGAACACAGGTTTTCAACACAAAAGATGTAAAATGAGCGATATTTTTCCACGCACTTCAGACAACACTCATCATTATCCGGCCAGTTATGATAGGCCCGACTACAATGAACTCGAGTGGGATTCAATCGTCCTCACAATTTTCCAGTGTTGTATTCAGATGTTTTAAAATGCACAAAGTCTTTATTATAGCTCTTTAACAGGCGGAGTATTTTGTATCGCCGTCTGGTTTGAAATGCAAAAAGACATAATTGAATTTTTATTCTAGCTAATTAACCCGTTTTCTGAATAATAGTTGGAAAGTTCCATGTTTTAAGGTACCTATGTTTACTACATGCTCAATTACTTTACGTAGTACTGAGGTGTGAAATTCTGGCTAACATGTTTCTAAATTTGTTCGACATGCTTGATGCGAAATACGATTATGTTAACAGTTTTTATTCGGTCCACGTTAAACAAAAAATATTATAAACGAAAGCATTGATGGCTGAAAAATTCAGTGTTATTTTGGTCCTGCATTCAACACAGTCAGAGAGTCTGAATGCATCTTACTCTAACTATAGACAGATGAACGTGACAGACATAGTAACTTATTAAATTTTTATCCTCGTTGAGATTTTTTACCTTTAGTAGCAGTAGTCCGGTTGACCGTTCGAGACTTCGAGTGCAAGGTAATGCACAAGTAGTCAAAAACAGTAGAATAAAGCACCTTATGTAGGGAACTAAATCCCTTCCTGACTATTATTGAGAGTCTCGGTTGGAAGCATCCCCGAACAATGGAAACAATGAGCTATCCCTTTTTGGAATCTAACCCGGGCCAGACGAACTTGATAGTAATGAACTGTTCGTTAGATACGGCACTGGTTCAAGATTTGGATACTTGTAGACAAAAATGCTTGAAGCAGTTATTTTCTTCGATGTTTTGATTTAGACCTCCTGAGTCTAAGGCCCGTATTACAGAAGGAGACTCATGCCTTGATCTAGACTTAAGTATTGACTGTCTCATTCTCTCACTATCAAAACGACAAAGACGACTGCTATTCAAGTATATATCAGAGTCTGAGTCGCGTTCTGTAATATGGACCTAAATCTATCGAGAAGTGAAGTCACCATCTGCTGAGCAACAGAGGGTTTGAGGTCTCTACCATCTATCCTAGTTAACTGACAAGATATCCTATAAGAATCTGTCACTCAATTACATAAACGTCAATTAAAGTTTATTCATCTTTAAGGCGACTACAGCACCTAAATTACGATTTTATGATGCGTAGATAAGCATGACGCACTGCATTGAATCGAAGAAAAAAAATACTACGGTAATATTCAGGACATAAACTAGATAAGTAGTTTGCTGAAAACATAATTCAGCACTTTTGGTTCGATAGAAAAAGCTCACAAAGTCACCTCTAAATATCCAATATTTGTATCTTTCAAGCTGTAAAAACCATATTAAAATGCATACAGGAACTTTAATTTGCTATCAAAATGTTCGTGATTGAACACTCTCGATAACTAGTTAACGCATTTTTCGATTTAAGCTGTCACCTTTCCATAAATCTCATTTTGCTAACTTTCGAACATGTTTTTACGCACGCACGCTTTCATAGTCCGTAAACTTCGTGTATCGACACTGTTCGCACTGCCGGCCCAGGCCTATTGAGAGACAGAGATGGCACTATTCCTATGTGTGCTGCCTTTATCGGGTGCTGTAGTCGCCTTAAATGTCATACTGTCACTTTTCTTCTTGTTGCCGTAAGCAAGGACGGTATTACATTAGGGAGTTCTGCAACCACATCACGCAAAACTACATTACACGACACTTTGCCATTTGGCAGCGGCTTGAAAACTCTGTCACCAAGGCTATTCAATTTGGTTATAACTTACTTGATTATACTTAGACCGTGAGGAAGAATTACCACACTTTCCAACATTTTGCGGTAGTATCAATATTATCCGAATTTTGACTCGTCGTGTAGGTAGTGTGGTGTCGTCTTAAAATGCGGTCGAATTTTTAATTGTCTGCCCCGACTACTGTTATTATTATATTCAAAAGTGGATTTGAAAATTCCAAGAAATAATAGTATTCTCATTATTTCAAGAAATAAATTAGTATTCTTACCCATCTAGAAGCATTTCTCCTCTGTTTTTGAGCCAGTAGTTGATGGTATTGGGATGTGCTTCTATGGTACACTCCAAAACTACATCTGTACCCAGCGGGGCTCCTAATAGCTGATTTGGCACTATTACTGTAGGCGGAACTGTTGACAAAAAAAAAATTATCACTTAGATAAAACCAAAGGATGTACACAGGCCAACGCATCAGGTTACTCCATTTTCATTGCAAAACCGCTCTTATCACAACAGCACAGAGTGCACGCTTATGGTGACCTGATGTGCGGCCGTCCGTACATTGGCAGACCTATTAATTGAGAAAACTTTTCCTGGATACAAATTTTCAAGTTCTATAGTGTTGTAGATGTTTCTTTATAAATAAAGAAGCTCTCAGATCAGCGGAAATATCAATTATCCTGTAAAAATAATCCAATATTAAATCAGTAGGTAAAACCGAACGATCAGTGAGGTTAAGCAACGTACACAGAGGCAGGGAACCTGATGGGTTAAGTGGCAGTTTATCACGAGCGTTTCCGTGCTTCGGAGAGCAAGTTAAGCTGTCGGTCCCGGCTGTTGTCGATTGACTACAGTCGTTGAAACCAAGTCAGAGGCCATTGTGCGGTTTGAAAACTCTGACATCAGGGTTAGCCAAGTTCGCCACACACTTGACCTTACCTACACGAAGAAGGAAAAAAGGAAGTAAGTAAAACAATTTCGATCAAAATCTGTTAGTGTAAAGAAAGGTTTACAAAGAAGGGAGTTCTTTCACCCGCAATGTCGTTACCGTGGGCATTTTAAAAATATATTTGAATTTTATGCGATTATTACGTATTAGGTGTAGGTATTATACTCTTCTCTTCTTCTTCTTATCGTGTAGGTATAGTCAAGTGTGTGGCGATAACTTGGCTAACCCTGGTGTCAGAGTTTTCAAACCGCACAATGGCTTCTGACTTGGTTCTAACGACTGTAGTCAATCGAAAACAGCCGGGACCGACAGCTTAACGTGCCCTACGAAGCACGGAAACGCTCGTGATAAATGGCCACTTTGGTCACCCATCAGGCTCCCTGCCTCTAAGTACGTTGCTTTACCTCGGTGACCGGGTGAGATCAGCGAGGTATTATTCTGTAAAGTATCATTCAAATCCATTTAGTGATTTCCACGCATAAATGTGTTAACATCAAAAAATCTAGGACAGATTTGTACCGTTACGGGCCCGTGGACCTACCGATTTGACCTACTAGTAGGACCACGGTACACCACTATGTACCCGTGGTCCTACTGGACTAGGGCTTACTAGAATATCGTAGTGTCCATATTATAGTAGGTATCGTTAGGTAATAATAATAAAGAACAAACTCCGGGCTTCTTACTCCGGACTTCTTGGAAATGTTATTAGAATAGAATAGACTCTTGGTAATGTTATTCTTGTTTAATCAAACAAGGAAAAATTGTTTCAAATTGACATTGTCGAAAGACATAATATATTTTCTGCATAACGAAAGCATTTTCGGTTAATAAGTACTAAATGAAAAAAGAAATTTATGTTAAGTTTACAGTAAATTAAGAAAAAAATTTATGTTAAGTTAAAAGTAAATTAAGAAAGAAATTTATGTTAAGTTTAAAGTAAATTAAGAAAGAAATTTATATTAAGTTTAAAGTTAATTAAAAAGCAAAAAATACTGTGTTTTTTTTTATATTAGAAATAATAAAATAGCGATAAGATTATCGATACTAATACAAGTAGGACCACGGGTACACAGTAGTGTACCGTGGTCCTACCAGTAGGTGAAATCGGTAGGACCACGGGCCCTTAACGATTTGTACGCGTTTACAGCGTTATTTTATTTATTTTTAATTATAAAATTTAATGCACTTATGTACAATGGCGGACTTAATGCCTAAAGGAGTCAACCTTAGGGTGATTCGTAGAGAATCATGGCAGGTGCATACCGCCATGGAGGTGAGAGACTAAACGGAAATACCATACTCATACTATCGAATATATTACTTAAACGACTTGCATATTCATAATTATATACCTAATATATAAAAATACAGCGTTAGCAACAGAGAATGAAATAAGTTGCCTTTTTATATTTCGCTTCACTTAACAGACAGTTAAATTAAATCATAGCCAGGTCATTATTTGTTAAGGCCTCATTCAACTCCAAGAGACAAAGAAGCCTAAAAACTTTGGAGTCTTTTATTTGTGTGGCGGCAATTAACAAAGGTAAGGTTAAATGAAGGGTGACGAGCTTTTACGCGTCGGTGACGACAAACAACGAACTGGGCGCAATATAAATGAGGACAGTAAAGTCCTTTGAGGCTAGACATTAAGTGGTTCATAATGTTATGTGGGTGTATAAAGTCACTAGTGTCTAGTTTTAGAAATAATTGTAGGCAACTTATATTTATATATATATACTAGCTTTCCGCCCGGGACTTCACTCCCGTGAGATTTAGGGAAAATTATGTAATTCAGTTTCATGGTGAAAAATCACCTCCTTAAGTTTCGCTTACTAATTTACAGTCACCCTTTATTAATATTTAACAAAAATGCATTTTTAAACAAGAGAAAGACATCCAGTGTAACATTTAAGGATTGACAATGACGATAGATGATGTATCTGCCCCCCCGATAGCGGTAAGTTTGAACATGTCTACCAAAGCTAAATCGTTCAAGTTTCTATTGTATTCAACGTTTCTATCGGGTTGAATAAAAACGAAACGTGAGCGATTTAGCTTTGATAAACACGTTAAAACCCGCCTGCAGCCTGTGGACACACTATACACAAAGTGCATACAGGGCCCTGAGCACTCAGTATAACAATGCTTTCAGGGGACTGATGGGGCTGCGGCTTCACTGCAGTGCCTCAGGGATGTTGGCGGAAGCGGGAGTGGATAGCTTTTCAGCAATCGTTAGGAAACGCATCGCATCCCTGATTCATTGCGTGAGGAGTAGCTCCAACAGTTTCCTGAAAGTTATTGCAGGTAGGCTGGACGTGGACAGTGCTATCATGCAGCACTGGACACGTTTCCAGCTTACAAAAGATACTAAGATTTCATATGCTAATATAGGTAGATAAAATCTGCCTATGTTGGCATATGAAGTCTTTTTCTACATAGATTAGTTAATTTAAATTTTTAATTTTAATTTTATTTTTAGTTTCTAGAAAGATAGTAAGTACTAACATAGTTGTAAGTTTCCTTTGTTACTAATCATTTATGGGCCATGCCTGAAATAAAACTTTTTTTTTAAACTTACCGCGATCGGGAGGCTGAACAATTTTGTCTTAACATGGCAACACCATTCCACCTAGTCTCCTTGACGCTCATAATTCCATAGCGTTCAAAGTGAATAATCAAATCATCCTTACTTAATATTATAAATGCGAAAGTAACTCTGTATGTCTGTCTGTCCGTCTTTCACGCTTAAACTACTGAACCGATTTTGATG
Source organism: Aproaerema taeniolella (assembly GCA_949987775.1). Classification (NCBI taxonomy): domain Eukaryota; kingdom Metazoa; phylum Arthropoda; class Insecta; order Lepidoptera; family Gelechiidae; genus Aproaerema; species Aproaerema taeniolella. The sequence goes on along the minus strand of OX465260.1, from coordinate 3,784,576 downwards.
AAAATTGGTACAGAGATAGATTAAGGCCTGGTAAAGGACATAGGCTACATATTATCCCACAGTTAGGCACGATATAACCTGTAGTTCACGCGGACGGAGCCCTGGCGGAAAGCTAGTTTAAAATAACATCATTCAATCATTTAGACTGATGGTCCAAAGTCAGGGTTTCAGTTAAGGCTGCTGTTTTATACACCCTGTATACAGATACAAAAACCCATTTATAGAAATCAGAATCAATAAGGCAGAGCAAGTTTCTGTTCAACTATAACCGAAAGCTTGCACTCCATCATCAACTTTACTAATAGAGGCAGATGTAGTGAAGTTTTGAACAAGCCATGCTGGAGTTGCCTAAGTAAGCAGATTTGTATGAAGTAGACTGGGGCGTTTTCGATCTTCTAATTCTAAAGTCCAATTTCACCATACTCTGTTAGTAGACCAAGATCCCAGGGCCGCCAGACCTTACTTATTTTCTCATAAACCAAATGTGTGGGAAATAGTAGTCCTAGTACGTACTAGTAATGTATGAATACCAGCTAACCTGGGCCGACGGCCAATTTTCAGCTACCATCAGGTTCTGAATATACTTGCTCACTTGTCTTGAAATCTGGGTGCTATAAAAAGTATTGTTATAGTTCCCTGAACATCATATACAAAATCACGGCTCAGATTGTAGGTGTAATCGCATAATTTACTTGCGAACTGTAAAGCGTCTGGCAGAAATTACTGCCGACGGAGAGTGTCTGGCGTTGTTTAACATTAATTTTTATATTTAATTAATTTTATTCTATAAGACATCAGCAGCCAGTCTTCAAGACAAGTGAGTAATTTTTGGTAGTACGTTCAGAATCTGATAGCTGAAAATTGGCCGCCGGCCCAGGATAGCTGGCATTCATACATTACTAGTACGTACTAGCACTACTATTTCCCACACATTTGGTTTATGAGAAAATAAGTAAGGTCTGGCGGCCCTGGGATCTCCGTCTATAGTTAGTTAATCCACGATTAAGAAGTTAATCAGACAAAACGTCAAACAAAAAGTATGAAAATGACATTGTCAAATCTCGGGTTAGCTGCTAATCGTCTGTTAAATAACAAACAGAGTATGGTGAAATTGGGTCTTACCCTCACTATTTAACAGAGACGCAATTCTGGGCGGCTATTTATCTAATGAATGGCGTCTCAATGGCGGTTGAATGACAATTGTGACGATTTTACTCGTTCAGGTGGTAAAACTGAGAACTATCATGACGTCTTACATTTGATGGCAGCCACCCTGATCGGCAGCGCCACCGCCAACCGAAACGAGTTAAGTAAATTACTTGACACAACTAAACAACCGGCCAAGTGCGAGTCGGTTCCGTACCATTATGAAAAAACCACCATTATGGTCGTATGGAAGCCCCCTTAAACATTCATTTTATTCTGTTTTTTAGTATTTGTTATTATAGCGGCAACAGAAATACATCATCTGTAAAAATTTCAACTGTCTAAATATCACTGTTCATGAGATACAGCCTCGGACAGACTTATCTATAAAAACAGCAAAAAAATCCACGTTTGTTGTATGCGAGCCCCCTTCAATATATTTTTTTAATCTGTTTTTTAGTATTTGTTATTATAGCCGCAACAGAAATACATAATCTGTAAAAATTTCAACTGTCTAACTATCACGGTTCATGAGATACAGTCTCGGACAGACTTATGTTGAAAACGAGCAAAAATCGAGCCCCCTTAAATATTTATTTTATTCTACTTTTTTAGTATTTTTTGTTATAAGACCAATAGAAATACATCATCTGTGAAAATTTCAACTGTCTAACTATCACGGTTCATGAGATACAGCATGGTGACAGACGGACGGATTGACGGACAGCGGAGCCTTAGTAACAGCAGCCCTTTGGGTACGGAACCCTAAAAATAAAAATTTTCGAAATAATCTTGTAATATGTGATTTTAAAAATAATTAAAAAGCTCTGTTGGATTAAGTCTGTTTTTATTAGTTTCATAAATCTAACAACTTAGTCGTTAGATACAAAGCGACCATTGCTAGAAACAAGAAACCCTCGCCATAGAAAGAAGAAACCCTCGAATTTTTAATTATTTAACGTTGATCATAGGTCAAAAATAGGTCAGACACTATGAGCGTTTGAGGAAAGAAGACATAAATTGAAACTTATTAGTCCATTCCGAGAAAATGTAAATTCAGAGGAAAACTATTTATTAAACCTGGTACCTTTCTAAAACGTACAACGAAAATACGTTTTATTAACAAAAAAGTTTTTCACAAAAAGCTTTTTAACCCATACCAACCAACGACAAAACTATTTAAACAAACAATCATCATATCATGTTTCGTGTAATAATTTGTCACTGATGCTGATAATGGACTAAGTAAATTTAATATAGGGACACCACGTGCGACTATTTAATTGTTGTTTTCCATTAGTTTTTATTTTTATCAAAAGTCACAATGTATTGTGCAGTTTAACTAAGTATCTTTAGACAATGCAGTGTAGTAATAAAAGAATTCAAGTGAAGATAAGGTTTCCGACAAATATTACCGTGGCAGTGCTTCTCGCCGGCAGTTTTGCATAAACAAAATATTATGGGTTTACGGAGAACTATATGTTTTTAATAAAAATGCACATTTGTTTTTGCTTTTAAACTAATTTAAAAGCCTCTGCATTGTGATTTCTAAAACAATCATAACATAAGCTTGGTATTCACAAAAGACAGCACTCTTCCTTAAACTCAATCCAATATTTTTTATCAAAGATTCAAATCACTTTACCGATTGGATGAATCCTCGAAAATTGCAAATTACCCTCCTAGTCGTGATATTGAGACCTGTCTAAATGCATTAAAAGGAACACTGAGCTGAGATTCCAAACAAAATTGGCCAATCCGATGAATTGTCGAATGGAGAATAAAATGCTTTATAGGAGGAAAGAGGATTTTTTTGACTTTTTTATCGGGTTTTTGGTAAGCTTAGAAATAACATTTGTAAGTGAATTAACAATTTAGTTTCTACAGCGATATAGATTTTACTACAAATGAAAAATGGGGTATCCGTCCTACAACAGTTTTTCTATTTTTAAATGTATCTCGGTCAACAGTGTCTTTCTCGTTCTTGTCTTTTGAAAATCAATTTACTTAATTCAAAATACGAAATTTGCCGAACCAAACTAAGAAAATAGAAGTACTATAACCAGATGTACAGTTAACTTCTCATATATTGGTACAGGATTTTAGTACAAAGAATATACGGACACATTTGAAATAGCTTTAAAACGCGGTCAAACACAAGCACTCTACAGTTCAAAGATGACAATATTAGACCTTTTTTCCGACAAGAATTCCCACGACTGATTTCATTTAGCTTGGATTGTTCTTTCGTCCATTGAATAAGGCTTTGGTAGCGGTTAGTGTGCGAAAGGCAATGTTCTGATAAACCAAGGATTGATCCAACTCCGGCCCAAGCCAATGATTCGTATAATTCAGTAGATCTTGCCAGCTTCAATTTCAATTTTGTTTGCGATCAAAAGAATTCTATGTGGAAAAAAAAGGAAGGAAAAGAGATCAAGGTTTTAGTAATACGGACAATTATCGTATAAGAGGATAGCAAGCGATGTAATCAAAAATTGCTTAGTATAGTTGAGTCAACCATTTAGGCGAGGTAGGTCATTTTCTATGGATGTCATTATAGTATGTAAGTCAGTATGTAAGTACAAGCACAGAATAATAACTAGTAACTAGCGTTAGTACAAGTCTTCTCGTAGAGTTCGAAGAACAAAGTTTGCATTATTTTTTCTTTGTTAAAATAAATTTAATTAAACTAGACAATCAACTTTCAATATAGCATCACTTTTGTTTGAGTAAATTAAATTTTAGATTACATTTTATTGTAATAGTTTCCATCAAACTAAATTTTCAATTGCAAATTTTCGCTTTAACATTAATTCATCTCTATCATATTGAATTTGTGTTTAATTATCATTATGTTAACTGCCAGACCCGGCAATGTCAATCGCATTACTACATGTTATTAATTAATTTGTGTAATATCGTTCATACTAGATTAATTATTAAGACGTTAGACGTCATTCCTCTCAAAGGATTTCAGATTTCATCAACGACGCGCGCGACGTTGTTGTGCGGTTGTGCCTTGCTATATTGATACTCGTGATTGTTGAAGCTGTAGACATAATGCTTTTAAATTAAGTCGTTATCTCAGGCAATCAGGTAAAGAGGTACAAGAACGATCACTAAATATATCACGGATCTTACTTAACAAATGTTGTTAGACCTCATGAAAATTTGACTCCAGCATAAATAGCCCGGCTCATGACAAACTTTTGCGTTACACAACTCCGATGAGGGTAAATCTTCACTTTGGACCACGCAAAGACATAAGGTGCGGTCCCACCGCGGCACACGGAGAGGCTACGCACGTGGTTAAGTTGCGCTTTGCAAGAAAATGTATGTGATTGTGTCCACTGCGACCCACCACCACGCTACGCATGAAATTACGTCATCGATACACGCGTGGCTTGCTGGAATATGTTGCCCACGTAGCTCAACACCGTGCACGCTGTGCATGTGGCACACGGTTGGAACGCGGCGCATTTTAGCTGCGGTGAATATCTACTTAGTGAGTTTGACATTTTGATCTAATCCACGTAGCTAAAATCGTGGGTTTCAATTCGTGTATGGCGTATACTGCAGTGGAAACGTAGACCTAAATTGACAAACAAATGAATTTACGCAGAGCTAAAATGCTCCGCGTGGCCGTGCACATTCTATCCTGCGCCGCGGTTGGTCTGCGCCCTTACTCGCCCTCTAGAGTTGTCATTTCAACACTTTATGAACATTTGCCCGCGCTGTGTTCAAGTTGTAGCTTAGATTCAATTCGCGATATTTCTTTTTTAGTGAAGTAATCTACAAAAATTGATTTTTAAAACAATGCTTAAGTTTGTACCTATGAAAAAACTTTTTAATCATAACACCATCGAAAAAAGAAAAAAATAATAACTTAATTAAACTGTTTAACTTTTTTGAGAGAAAAAAGCAGAAGATAGCTCGAAGATCATTATAAACCAAAAAAAAAGTGGGCAGGGCTTGCTCAAAGTATTTTCGGCAAAAAATAACAGAGAAGTGTAGAAGAGTATCTATCAAGGTGAACCGGAAATCTGCCTAATTTAGTTTTGATCGGAACATACAGGATATTTAAAAGATGTTAACAATAATATCTTTGAAACAAACCAATGGTGAATACTTCAAGCTAACTTGATGTAAATTATCTAAAGGTTAGGTTTATTTTTTCAAAATTTAAGCAAATTTTCGCACCACTCAATCGTTATTGGCTTTTATAGGTACAAAATTCAAGTTGCGCCAATCTCCAAGCAGATTCCCACGTGAAATTACCCATCTAGTACCAAACATGCCAAGTATATGAGATCTCTATATCAGCTTACGGAGGCTTCGAAACCAATGACAGGGAAGAGTCAATTATACGCAAGAGCTCAGTTCGGCTTTATCACAGATTTGGTGGCTGGTATAAATTTCACGCGAACAGCTTAGATAATGTAATACTACAGGGTTTTAGGTAAATCTCTTTTAACCTCTCAGGTGGTTAATCAGTCCATGAAACTGAACAACTTCCCTAAGGAACATAGGTCATATACGAAAAAAAATTTTGATCTCCCATACAAAATGCGCTATATGCTGATGAAGTTTGTATGGGAACTCAAAATTATTTTTTTTCGTATTTTGACCTATGTTCCTTGGGGAAGTTGTTAAGTTTCATGGACTGATTAACCACCCGAGAGGTTGAAAGAGATTTACCTAAAGCCCTGTATATTAATAGATTGTGTTGTTGTGAATGCAAACAGCTGTACTACCTACATTTAACTGCAATGTTAAGTAGATATGCATTAACTGGAGTATGTGAATATACTACAACATCTAGTTTAGAAAGACTGTAAGGGGTCAATTTCTTCACATTTTTTTTTATTACAATGATTCTTATTTCTTTACTTTTTAGTGCACCGCTTCAAATAGTGCTTGCAAATGTGTAAGAAAAAACTTATATACGTTAAGCAAAAAATTTGAAAAAAGTTAAATCTGCGTTCAACATATAATTAGGTGACCATTTATCAATATTATATGTGTACTAGCTGATGCCCGCAACTTCGTTTGCGTGTTAATTTTTTTTTGTACAGAGTACACACACAGATTGAAAACATCTATCTTACGTGATTTAGATTTTTACATACAAAAGCTTTTTCCCGCTAACTCCCGTTCCCGTGGGAATTTTGCAATATCCTGTTGCAACTAAGCTTTAAGTTTACTAAGGTACCTGCATGCCAAATTTCAAGCGTCTAACTTAAGCAGTTTAGATTTTTCATACAAAAGGATTTTCCCGCTAATTCCCGTTCCCGTGGGAATTTCAGGAATTCCTTTCTTAATGCACCTCTACGGTACCTAAGCTGCGTCCCTTCCAAATTTCAAGTGCCTACGTTTAGCCGTTTAGGCTGTGCGTTGATATGTCAGTCAGTCAGTCAGTCAGTTTCTCCTTTTATATATTAGATTTCAGCATCTGACAAAATTTTGTATCAGACATTACAAGCTGAAGCTTGTGCCTTGTACTAGGGCACCAGAAAAGCAGACAGTAGGTAGGAGGAATAATCGTTCACTAATTGTATTGGCGGAGGAGGTGAGAGCTTCTTGCCTATCGACGTTTGTTTATTGATGAATTTCTTGTTCGAGCATTGCTTCGGAAGGAAAAATTTGCTTTGTGGAAAAATTGTGCTCAGATACCTTTAAAGAATCAGCCTATGTATTTTTACAATATTTAGTACCTTTAAAGAATCATCTTATGTATTTAACAATCATCCTATGTATTTTTTACAATATTTAGTGATTTGCCTACTGAAAAAAAGTTGTAGAGAAGAATATTATCGATAGCCTGTTCTACATAAACTTCATTATGGTCATAGTTACTAGCTGGTCATATGCCTTATTCAAAGTCTCTTTTGAAACCTGCCCATATTACAGTTTCTTTGTCAAATCGTCGGTATACTTTATTTTTGAGGGATATAAACTTATTTCTAAAGCAAAGTAAGTAAAGAACATATTTTTTTCATGTAGTTATCTTTCCAAATTATCGTTCGATATTAAAAATGTTACGCAAATAAATATAGTTCATTCTGTACTACAAAAATGAGACAGTTTACAAACAATCGCGTATATTTAAACACTATCTTAATAAAACATTTCTATTGAATCCATTTGCTCTGAATAATTTAGTTCGTGTTTGCCCCGAAATCGTTGTATTATTTTCTATTACAGAATAATAAACTTCTATTATTTGAAAGTTTATAATGCTGTTACCGACCTTCACGATGAAATACAGGCTTTTATTTGTAAACGAAAAACTTTCAAGGAAAAAAGAAAGAATTGAATAATGGAGTCAGATAAAGAAAAATTGATTAGATTCACTTCATTATGGTTTTTTTCTATGCCGTCAGTTTGTACCCAATGTTTGTCTTCACTTCCCGATCTCAGAATAGGAATAATGATTTTGGCAAAGGCGGACAATAGATGCAGATTACTAAATACTATCTAGGCTAATATAAGTATTAGTATTCCCATAAAAATACCGGCTAGTGCAGCGACTTGGGCCAGACGTATAGGCATATCTAGCAAAAGAAATTTTCCCAATAATGTAATTGTTACAGTCTTTGATAAGAATGATTAGTACGTCGAGGACGTTGGATTAACAACTGACCGAGACGCAAACCGAGACGCAAACCGTACGTCACAACTGCAGATTGTTCGGATATACAAACTTACAGTTAACTAGCAGAGTGATCCGTTTGCTGACGGCTGGCGGCACGTCGTTGGACGCGATGCAGAGGAACGCGCCCATCTGTCGGCGGTCCACGCGCCACAGCGGCAAAGAACTACCCACGTAGCTCTCCACTGGCAAATAAAGATATTTATTTACATCTAACAACAAAACAAAGCAGTAAGTAGGAAAAATTCAGTCTATGCATGGTCCAAGCATACTCCTCTAAGAGCTCAAGATCATTTGAGTCTTTTCGTTTGTGGGAGAATGGTTACTTACTAACTTAACGACCATTAACAATAATCTAATGTTGTCACTAAGAAATTCAAATATTGCAAAACACTAACAAAAATATTTATCATCTTACTTATTAAAGTAAAGCTTTTAAAACAGATTTCCCGAAATATAATATACTTGTAACAAAAAATAAATAGGTTTTCAAATGCTAAATACAATACTATTTACTACCCCAACAGATACAAGAAAACAAAATGCCTTGCCGATAATAATCTGATTGAAAAAATGAAAAAATATATTTTTAAGGCGATCTTTCAAAGTCGTAGATGCTTGAAAATATTATTTTAGGATTTTTGCTTGTTGTGATGGTTGGAAACGTTTTCAGAGCTTTTTGTTGCGAGTTTTTTGATATTCATCCTTTATTGGTTTTACTGATATTTTCTTTGGCAGCTTTTTCTATGAATATTAGTTTTCCTAAATCATTAAAATTAAGATCATAGCTGTGTTCTATTCAATTAAAGGCATAATGAGAAAGCGACTAACCCGTATACTTCGCAACATTTGAAATCCCATTTGAGTATGGTAAATAACCAATCTCTTAGATATTTATCTCACCTATCCTATACTCTCAATTAATACTTTGTAGACTTATTCTCTGTAGCTATCGAACATGTGCAAATGTATCGAGATTATGAATTATAGTAATAATCTAATCTCAAACAAATAAGAAGACCGTACAAAAAAAGTATCTCTTAAAATTATTTACCTCATAATTCGCACTTTGGAGGTCTAGAAGAACCAACCTTTATAAAAATCCCTGCTGCCAACCTTCTTCAGCAGGATAGGCTCGTGATCTTCTCTCCTCCAAGTGATCTTTGGAGGAGGATGACCACTTGCTCTGCAGATCAACGAAACATTATCTAACTCCTGGGCAGCTACGTCTGCTGATGTTTCCTCATTTATTATGTCTGGAGGTACTGTTGGACAACAAAAAACTGAGTAATAAAAACTTGCACTAGAACCTTTAAACGCGCCTCGGGTAATTTAATCAATTCAATATGAAAAAATCTCATACTTAGATGATTTTACAGTTTCACCAAGATCTCTTTGAAATAATAGGTGTTATTAGATTAGACAGGTGTCATGACAGTTGGAAGAAGCTTCGCTTGATGAAAGACAGATAAAAAACCCAAAATACAAAATAGGTATAAATTTACATTTTAATGAGCATACGTTAAGTCTCTGGTACAAAAAACGCTAAATAAACATGCACACATAAATATTCCTTCCATATTGGACTGGGAGTAAAAGCGCTCGTAGTCCAGTGGCTCTCGCTGATCTCAACCGATCAGTGAGGTTAAGCAACCTACACAGAGGCAGGGAACCTGATGGGTGACCAAAGTGGCAAATTATCACGAGCGTCTCCATGCTTCGGAGGGCACGTTAAGCTGTCGGTCCCAGCTGTTGTCGATTGACTACAGTAGTTAAACCAAGTCAGAGGCCATTGTGCGGTTTGAAAACTCTGACACCAGGGTTAGCCAAGTTCGTCACACACTTGACTATACCTACACAATAAGAAGAAGTGAAAGAAGAACTTAGAATGTGCCAGCTACCTCCTATTCCTAGGTAAACAGTAAAAGTCTGTAAGTGGGATGCGAGGGTTTGTTGTATAACCTGCGAAAGGCTGACCATCTCTCAGCATTATACAACTTTTTTCCATCTGATAACCCTCACAATTTGTATCAAACGTGGCATCAATTAGTTCGCTAGAACCAGCCTACCCTGTTAGGGACTTTTCGCGTGAGCGTATGTATAAACATACATTATATAACCAGAATAAAGAAGGAGGTTCTATTTCATAGCAGAACTGGGGCTACGATATTTTGGTACACTTTAGCGCGCGCTGAGTCACTACATCGCTGTTTTTACGATTCTTTGAGTGTATCGCTCGTCCGTTCTCTGGAAATCTTTCGCCTATTTACATAAATGGAATGGGAGTTTGCATACAGCAAGTAAAGAAATAGTACGGAAACTGTAACACATTTTCTCACTAAAGTCTGTATGTGCTTTAAAAATATTAAAGACGTGTATACAATAGAGTCAGAGTGTGAATAAAATTACTTACCACATTTTTATTGGGTATGGGTAGTAATTGTGTCAGTTTCGCCCTATTTGTTATCACCATCAGATCCAATTTCCTACTTCAATTAAGTTTATGTTTTCATATCCTTAAATGCAATTATCTATGTAGAAACTCACCCCTTTGAATCTTGCGACTTTTCTGTGTGACTCATGTTCAGTTTAACCACTTGGCTTATCTCCTTTTCCTTCCAACTATCACTCTGCAAAGCCTTCATTGTCTGTATTAAGCATTACCTACAATTTCTCTATACTTTGTTTCAGTTCTGACACTCGTAAGTGTTGGGTTTTATTAGCTTTTAACTTAGCGACCCTATAAGCTTGAAAAATTTTTATCCATAAGGGTCAAAACTAAAGACGTAACTTTCACAGTAGTGTAAGACGTCGTTCACGTAATGCTTCATATCAAAAAATTTACAAACATTTGACATAAAATGATACAGAATTTAAAAATTCTTAGTAAATTCCCACCAAAGCCTATTTCGCAGACTCACACTAAGTTGCAGAGATGTCCATTAAAGTCAATGGTACTTTAAATATCATAACATCACTTTCTGTCTGTTGACGTAAACAAGCACGGCATAAATTTAAAAGACCTTAACTTTAATGAACGTTTCTGCAACTGTACGTCGGGACTGTTAAGTCTTTAGGTTTTATTACAGTCCATAATATAACTTTTACTATGTATCATATTCTGTAATGTTGGTGTGCAATAAAGTAAGTATATTTGTATTGTATTGTATTGTTTCAATTGTGATATAAATGAACATAGGAACAAAATGTGCTGGATTTGTGAAACTACTCATTTTTGATTAAGATGGTCTCTATTGCTTTTATTTTTTTAAATCGTAAAAAAAGGACTGTAGCACGACGCGCCACCGGCGCCAAAGTTGCCCACCGATCTCCGCTAGATGGCGCTGCGCGTATCCTACAACGCGGTATCGAAGTGTCTCCGGCGTTTACATATAAGAGCGCGTCGACCTTACTATGTTAGTCTAATGCTCTTCTATTGCAATAGCATCCGGCAATTCGGAACTTTTGTGTAGAAGGCTTTAGGCGCCCAGTATTACCTTCGCTCGCTAAGTGCGTACGGACGGTGCTTTGAGTACGAACGCCGCCTCGGACCACTTGCCGATCTAAAGGAGTTTACATAACGTATATTGTGGAATTCGTAATAAATACCTCGAAGGATATTACTTGTGTTTTCATCGACGCTACAATCTGGCGCACAACTTGAGGCCACGACCACGACGTATCACCGCCAACAAGGGAACCATGGCTAAACCAGAGGGCACAGTTAACCTGACCATGGAACAGTTCAGGGAACTGATGATGTCAACGCAGCGCCGCGGCTCGTTTGCTAGAACTAACATCCTGTACAATGGAGAACGGGATTCTACAAAGGTGGAAGAGTTCCTAGCATCGATTTCAGTGTACAAAAAGATGGAGAATATATCTGATGAGGATGCCATAATCAGTCTACCTCTCGTTCTCAAGGGTGACGCCGCCACCTGGTGGTTGGGTGTTAAAAATGAAATTTCAACCTGGACCGAGTTTCAAGATCGTCTTCGTCATGCATTTGCTCCTAAGAAGCCATCATACTTAATTTACCAGGAAATCTTTGCAAAACCTCAAGACCAAACTGAGCTAACGGAGAATTATGTCGCTAAGAAAAGAGCCTTGTTCGCGCAGCTACCGCCACCTGCCCTTCTCGAATCTCAACAGATAGACATGATCTTTGGTCAACTAAGGCTAAAAATACGCGAGAAGATGCCTCGTGAAAGCGTGTCTTCGTTCGATGCACTCCTAAAGGCAGCCCGTGGAGTGGAGAGGATCCTTGCAGAGCAGCAGTCCAAACCTTCTACAAGCAAAGATTACGAAAATCAAGAAAAAGTTCGATGTGGTTTCTGTCGACTGTTTGGGCATACGTCAGATGTTTGTCGTAAGCGTATTAGAGCTGAAGCAAAACGAAACGGAACAAGTGACCAGAAAGCTGAGAAGGCAAAGAATGAGACTTCCGCAATCAGCACTCAAGCTCCATCCCCCAGCCAGCCGAGATTTTCATGTTACGGATGCGGAGCGCCAGGAGTTGTGAGGAGTAAGTGTTCAACATGCACTAGTGCCAAGAAGCCGGAAATAAGAACTGAAGAAATTAATTTTTGCTCCGTTAATGTAGGTACTGATGCACGAGCCAGACCTATGATAGGTATCGGCATTGGAGGGATAACTGGCACCGCCTACGTAGACACGTGTGCGAAAACAAGCGTTGCCTCTTTTGAACTGTACTCATGTCTACAGAGGCAAGGATATAGTTTTCAGGAACGAAAAGCCACTATAACACTAGCTGACGGAATAAGACGCGAGCAAACAATATTAACAGTCAAAGCACCTGTAAACCTGTGCAACAGGACTATCCAAACTACGTTCATAGTTCTACCCGAGTCTAAGGATAACCGTACACTGTTGGGTATCGGTTTCTTGCAGGATGCTGGAGTTATCTTAAATGTTCCACAGATGACATTTCAGTTCATAGACAGCCCAGAAATAGTATATGAATTAAGAGAAGAAGATTACTCTGAAGTCACTATGGCACATATTGAGGCAGTGACACCTGTCGAGAATAGTGATTTTGTCGTCTCGTCACCCGTTCAGAAGATATTGAAGGAAATGAAGAATCCGGCGATAATATCTCCCTTAGTGACCACACCGGCATCGATGTATACTGCTACATCAGTGAGTATACTCGAACCAGCTTTGCCCGAAGATGTTGCTACCACTGGTCAGCCAACATTACCTGAATCAAGTGCCTGCCCTTCGTACAAGTTGATACCGATAGATCTGTCACCACCCAAAAGAGCTAAAGTTCTATTTGATGGATTTTCACCTAGCTTTTCAGACTACCTGTATGAAGATGCCCGTGATAACATCAGGAACACAGAGGTAACACTATCGCCACACTCAAAGAAACTATTTCCCAGCGAGGGCTCGAGTGAGGATGACATCCATTTGAACTCCATATCGGTGAACGACATCGCTACTCCAATGTTGGGTACGGAACAACGCTCTAAACTAAAGGAGCTACTACACAGATACGAGAAAGTCTTTGTGCCGAAAAAGGAACCAACCAATTTGACAGAGCATTGCATCGATACTGGCGAACATAGTCCCATATCGGTCCCTCCCTATCGACTCTCTCCTCCACGACGCGCTATTCTCAAGAAAGAGATCGAGAAAATGTTAAAAGAAGACGTGATTGAACCATGTGTGTCCCCGTGGTCCGCACCTGTTGTCATGATCCCTAAGAAGGATGGATCAATTCGAGTATGCGTGGATTACCGCAAACTGAACGCTGTGACTGTCCCTGATGTTTACCCAATACCACGAGTGGATGATCTTCTTCATGAAGCCAAGCCTACTCGTTATATGACTACGTTAGACCTTCGTGCTGGCTACTGGCAGGTCAAGGTCAGGCTGGAAGACCAGGACAAGACAGCATTTATATCTCCCTTTGGAGTTTATAAATTTAAGAGGATGCCGTTCGGTCTGCGAAATGCGCCTTCAACGTTCCAACGATTGATTGATAAAGTGCGCATTAGAATAATCGAGGTCAAAATGTTGGCGTACCTCGATGATTTGATCATATTTTCTACCGATTTTGATGAGCATCTGAAGGATTTAGAACGAGTTTTCAGTGAATTGATACGGAGCAATCTGACAGCAAATTTGAGCAAGTGCAGGTTCGGTTGTGCCACAGTTAAATACCTTGGCCATCTGATCACGCCAGAAGGACTCCGAGTCGACTCAGATAAGGTAGCCGCCATCGTACAACTTCCTACTCCGAGAAACCTGAAGCACTTGATTTCTTTTCTTCAGACATGTTCCTGGTATCGACGGTTCATACCAAATTTTTCTAAACTGAGTGAGCCTTTAACGCGGTTGACCAAAAGAAAGATTGAGTGGAAGTGGTCCGGAGAACAAGAGCAAGCTTTTCAACAGCTTAAGACGTTGCTTACCACTGCGCCTGTGCTCAAGCAAGCTGATGAAACGAAACCGTATGTGATCAAAACAGACGCCAGTGGCTACGCCATCGGGGCAGTCTTAGTACAGGGGGAGGGAGACAATGAGCACCCTGTTGAATTTGCAAGCAGGCTACTAACGCCCCCTGAAAGAAACTACTCGACTACCGAAAGAGAAGCCCTAGCCGTAGTCTGGGCGATAAACAAGTTTCGAGGATATGTAGAAGGATTGCCCATCACCGTTGTAACGGACCACCAAGCACTAAAGTGGCTCATGTCTTTGAAGTCTCCAACTGGAAGACTAGCAAGGTGGGCTCTTCAGTTACAAGCCTACGATATTACGATACGATACACGCCTGGGAAGACAAATGTGGTAGCAGACGCTTTGTCCCGTCCAACATGTACTGAAGTTAACGAGAACCACTGTGATATATGCAGTACAGCCATCGATCTGCCTCGACGTAATCCTGCAGATATACGCCAAGAACAAATGAAAGACGATGAGATCGCCAAAATCGTTAAGACCCTGGAAACTGAAAAGGATGAAAACGCCATTTATTGGAGCGATAAAGGCTATATAATGAACAATGGCCTACTTTATCGTTACAACCCCACCAGCGACGCCGAAGACGCCCAATTAGTTGTTCCTCACCACGAGTGGGCCAATGTATTAGCGGCTTACCACGTCAGTCCATTAGCGGGACATTATGGTGCTGACAAAACTTTTCAACGAATTGCGCAACGGTACTACTGGAAAGGGATGCGGAAATACATTGAGGCTTATGTCAAAAACTGCCTAGCTTGCCAGCGCTACAAACCCACTAATTTAAAACCAGCAGGCTTACTCCAAACAACCCCAGCAAACCAGCGATTTGAGACTCTAGCATTTGACCTATTTGGCCCTTTGCCCGCCACTCCGACTGGTAAATCTTGGATATTTGTTGTGGAAGATCTGGCAACTGGGTGGGTGGAGCTTTTTGCTCTAGAAAATGCAACTGCGCAGAATTGCGCGGAAGTAATGCTGAATGAGATATTCCTGCGCTATGGAGTACCAAGAAGACTCATTAGTGACAATGGTACACAGTTCGTTAGCGCGGTTATGCAACAAGTAACGTTCTGCCTTGGCATCAAGCATCACTTCACCCCTGTGTATCATCCTGCTGCTAATCCTGTCGAAAGAAAGAACAGGGATCTAAAGGCGCAGCTTGCAATCCTCGTCGAAGATGATCATCGACAATGGGAGCAAAAACTAGCAAGTATCCGATTTGCTATGAATACAGCGACTAGTCTGGTGACTGGACATACGCCAGCGTACCTAACTTTCGCTCGCGAACTTAGAACCCCTGACGACGTTACACGAGATTTGAGGCAAGTCATTGTGTCTGAAAACTTTGTACTAGAAATCACACCCACCCTACTGTTAATGACAGAAACCCTAGCCAGAGCTCAAGAAGTACGAGAATTAAACGAAGAACAGCGGAAAGAGTACGCAGACAGCAAACGACGAAACGACCCAGGTTACCAACCCGGTGACTCAGTACTGGTCACCAGCCACACCGTCAGCAAGTCATCCCTGGGCGTAAGCGCTAAGTTAGCGCCCCGAAGGGATGGCCCCTACATAATCTTACACCGTCACGGCCCATGTTCTTATGTGCTTGCAGATCCCCAAGAACCCATTAAGCCTGTGGGAGTTTACCACACTTCAGCCCTGGTCCCCTACCATGGCGACACCACGACGTTGCCAGCACCCGTTCGTCCCATACGTCAACGAGGTCGCCCTAGATCAGCCGTTCCTGCAGCCGCCGCAGCCACTGCTCCCAAGAAGCGCGGTCGGCCCAAGAAGACATAGTTCCTGCCTCTTGTATCCTGTCTCCTCGCCGGGACGTCTTCGGGTCCAGAGGGGGAGACTGTAGCACGACGCGCCACCGGCGCCAAAGTTGCCCACCGATCTCCGCTAGATGGCGCTGCGCGTATCCTACAACGCGGTATCGAAGTGTCTCCGGCGTTTACATATAAGAGCGCGTCGACCTTACTATGTTAGTCTAATGCTCTTCTATTGCAATAGCATCCGGCAATTCGGAACTTTTGTGTAGAAGGCTTTAGGCGCCCAGTATTACCTTCGCTCGCTAAGTGCGTACGGACGGTGCTTTGAGTACGAACGCCGCCTCGGACCACTTGCCGATCTAAAGGAGTTTACATAACGTATATTGTGGAATTCGTAATAAATACCTCGAAGGATATTACTTGTGTTTTCATCGACGCTACAGGACAAAGTTGTCATCACGATATCCAAAAGTCAGCATTCAATTTCATATCAAAATCTGTCAGCAAAACTCAGTCGTACTCTTTATTAAGTTTCCAAACTCCCAATCTGCGTACCAGAGACATTGTAAAAATTCAATATTGGAATCCATACTTCAAAAGTTGCCAAGTGAAAAAAATAAAACCTCTGAACTAATTTGAGCTGTGAGCGATAAAAGTTGGCAACACTTCCAATGGCGCGGTGAAAAACTCTAACTTCTGTAAGGTGATTTATTTTTCTAAAGTAAAATACTTTTCTACGGTTTTCATTCGACGTTACATTGATATTAAGTTTTGTTCTCAAGTTAGTCGTAAGTACTTTGAAATTTTTGAGACTTGAGCTTGGTCGTTCGTGTTCTTAATAAGCTTAAGTAAGTCCTTATTTTCAACCGACTTCAAAAAAGGAGGAGGTTCTCAATTCGACTGTATGTTTTTTTTTTTTTTTTTTTTTGTATATTTGTTACGCGATTACTCCGGCAACTGTTGTCCGATTTTCAAAATTCTTTATTTTTTCGAAAGAGTATACTCCTGAAGAGGTCCCATATAAATTTTATCGAAAATGATTCAGCGCTTTTAAAAAAAATCAACAAAAACAAAATATACTACAAACTAGAACATCATCTAAATAAATGAATGACATTTATGTTTGTAGTTATTTGCTAATAGGCATTGTAGTCCGCAAAAAACTAGATATCTACTTTGTGCGAACTGTTGTTGGGATTGAATTCGGTGACTCATACGTTTTTAACGTGGAAAATTATTTTACCTATTATAGATTCAAAGCAATCTTTTCCTGCTGAACTATTTTTATTCACGCTCGAATTGTTTCTTGGTAATTTTGTTAGTTCTTTAACATCTTTTTATTTTTGCATGTGAGGTGCCTATTTTATGTCTTTGATTTCTACTTGTTAACCGACTTCAAAAAAAAGGAGGAGGTTATCAATTCGGGTGATTTTTTTTTGTTTATCTTTGTTACCTCAAAACTCCGTCATTTGTAAAACGATTTCAAAATTTTTTTTTAGTTCGGAAGCATCTACTTCCAGATTGGTCCCATAAATTTTTTATCGAAATCGCTTCAGTAGTTTAGGTCATAAATAAAAAAAACTGAAATTAACGGTCATATATGTGGATGATAATAGGTCATCAATATAAACGAAGCAAAAACGAAGTAGTTCCCTGAGACTTTTAAGTTGTTTTTTGGGGCTCCTTTGTGGGGATCTACCGTTTAGTGACCGGTAGCGTATATTATCACCACACATCTTCCCTGCTGTCTGGTGATCGGTTGATAATATCACCCACCACCCCATACATTTCATGCCATCTGGCGATCGGTTTGAGAATTGTACTACCCCGTATCTTTCTTGCCATCTTGCGACTGGTTATGAATATCACCACCTCATATCTTTCCGTGGGGTGAAAGTAATTGATCACTGTATCGCTCTTTATTCTTGAGTGATTTAGTGCTTTATAATAAACTAGCTTTCCGCCCGGTGCTCCGCCCGCGTGGACTATAGGTTATATCGTGCCCAACTGTGGGATAAAATGTAGCCTATGTCCTTTCCCAGACCCTAATCTATTTCTGTACCAAATTTTATCAAAATCGGTTCAGTAGTTTAGTCGTGAAAGACGGACAGACAGACAGACAGAGTTACTTTCGCATTTATAATATTAGTATGGATCTACGAGGGAGTTATATGAATGATAAATGATAACCTTTAAAAAGAATAAAATAAAACATTTTTAACAAAAAATTGACCCGCCTTCAAAAAGGGTGAAAAAATTTTTTAAAGCTGTGTTCACGAGTAAGTAGTGGTTACGGGTAAAACAGCAAATAGGTGAATTCATAGCGGAATATAGTAAATAGAGAGGAATTTTTTTTTGACGTCGGCGCCGGTTTGAACAGGACCAGGAGACGTATTTTTGAAACGATAGAATTCCAATTCGCATGCGAATTAACAAGATTCGCATGAGAATCGGATACAAATCTTGTCAATTCGTATGCGAATTGGAATTCTATTGTTTCAAAAATACGTCTCCTAGTTAAATGAAATAAGTATTCGCACAAGCTTTTTGGCAGTATAAAAACTAAGATAGTTATGCCATGCGCGTAATTGTTCGGCGCCGACGTAAAAAAAAAATCCTCTCTGTTTACCATATTCCGCTATGAATTCAACTATTTGCTGTTTTACCCGTAACCACTACTTACTCGTGAACACTGCTTTAAAAAAATATTTCACCCTTTTTGAAGGCGGGTCAATTTTTTGTTAAAAATGTTTTATTGACATCATATATTTCTTAAAAACTGAAAACTCTTAAACTAAAATATGTATCACTACCGGCATTCGATTGCTTATAACTTTAAAACGGCTAAACCAACTTTGATCAAGTATAACTAAAAACCATCTTGATTACATCAGCTTTCAAATAACAAAAAAAACATTGAAATCGCTTAATTTGCTTAGGAGCTACGATGAAAGAGACAGACATACAGATATACACGTCAAACTCTTTTTTTTTGTCGGTATAAATCCGAAAAGACTAATTTAGTGTTACAGGCCCGCACCGGGATTTGAACCTACAACCTTCAGATTACAAGTCTGGCTCATTACCAACTGGGCTATAACTAATTCACTGTAGGAGTTTAAAAAGTACTTACTATACACATCTATGCATCCAATCTGCCACTTCATGCTAGGCTGGGTGTTGATCTGACACATATAGCAGCCGCGGTCTTCGGCCCTGAGGGGTCTGATCTTAAGCTGCCAAGTCCTGGGAGGGTCTGAACTCACAGAATACCTCCCTGCGAGGACCACTCGATCGTTTAGTGATAGAACGGTCTGGTCCTCTGCTCTTAACCAACCCACCTACGAAAAAAAAAAATTAAAAAAAAAGACGCTTTACACTCAAAGGCCCACATTAAGGTTTTCCCTTGTGTCGTGGGTCCCTTGGAACACACAAAGACAGACACAAACACCCATGACACGAGAACAAACATCTGCTTTTTACACAAATATTTGCCCCGACTGGGAATCGAACCCAGGACCCGTCGATCGAGAGGCAGCGTCACTACCACTCGACCAAACCGGCCGTCAAGAAAAAGATAGTTTCTTGACGGCCGGTTTGGTCGGTCGGGAAAAAGATAGTTATTAGTTATTATTAATAACTATCTTTTTCCCCCGGCTTCGCTGTCGCAAAGAATTCTTTTAATCACCCATTTCATTCTTGATCCCTTAGGGGATAATTTTCGAAAAATCGCGAAACACGTATCCGTTTATTTGCTTCAAAGTATATCTAGACGAAGTTTCTAGTTCAAATGTCCAAAAAAATTGTTTTCTCCACACAAACTTTGAACCCGCATTTCACCCTTTTACGGGTTGAATTTCGAAAAAACCTTTCTTAGTGCTTGTTTACGTTATAACAGACACCTTTTTGCCAAATTTCAGCTTTCTAGGTCTAAGGGTTTGGGCTGGACGTTGATGAGCCCGTGAATCAGGACCTCCAATTTTATATATTAACTAGCATTCCGCTCGGGACTTCGTTCCCGTGGGAATTCGGGAAAATTATGTACATAGGGTACATTCCGGTTAATTTAGAATTCTAATGGTGAAAGAATTATTCAAATCGGTCCATTAGTTTTGGAGCCTATTCGATGCAAACAAACAAACAAACAATCAAATCTTTCTTCTTTATAATATGTATAGATATAGATTTAAAAAAGAAGATAGCAAGTGTCGAGACCCTTTTTAAGCATGTTAATGCCTGTGCCAGGAGGTCCCGCTCCTCCCTATCTGTAAGTTAGTAAAGTACACATTTTTATTTTAACAACTAATACTAAGTAGGTAGGCTACACTCACGCTTTACGTTCCTGTTGAGGTAGGCAGAGCATCATGTGGCTCTTAAACCACTCAATCTTTCCTCTTTTTTATTATAATACTAGTACATAGTGTAGGTTCACTAGCCTATGGGCAAAAATGTGGTCGAGGATGTAGCAAGGAAGTTTATTCGCTACCTCTAGAACTTTAAAGAGATTCGGGTTTTTATACGAATAATTAATGATTTTTCATTTATCGTTCTACATTGTTGCTTAAAACGAAAAAAGTCCGTATGAAAAAGGCAAGCCGATTTTTAAACTCCGTTTCCACCTTCCCAAATACTCAGTTCGCAAAACTATTTCAACTTTTTTTAAAAGTACGTACATTTACATCCGGGCGGCGAGACTCGGGTCTCAGTATTTAATTTACTTCACCCCTCTCCCAGCAAGCAAGCTCTTTGAATTTTAAGTAGTAAGAATTAACGGAGGCACAGTAAACCATAACTACAGTATTAAATTCTGTATAATATCTTTATTTGTGTATTTTTTTTATTATTATAAGACTAGCTGACCCGGCCAACTTCGTAACGCCTTTTTTCCATATTTTCTCACCTTTTAAACCTTCCCTGGACTTCCACGAATATTTCAAGACTAAAATTAGCCAAATCGGTTCAGCCGTTCTCGAGTTTTAGCGAGACTAACGAATAGCAATTCATTTTTATATATAAGAGATGGGTTAACTCTTGACCTCAATCTTGACCATAAGGTCAAAGATGAGGTCGACGATGGAGCGAGTTAACCCAGAAAATGCCTAAAAAGGCACTGGTACTCCCACGCACCGACGGAACACAGCAAGCTGTTTGGCGTCGGACTTCGGTAGGAGGGCGGTCGCGAACCAGACGGCCCTTTACAGAGCCTACCACACCGCATGAGACCATAGGACGACACCTCAGATTCAGGAAAAAATGAATCGAATATTGATTCGATTCCTTGAAAAATGGCATCCCCATCGTAATTTTGCCAATGAATGTTCTATCTCATTCAAAAGTAAAGAAATATCTTTTTAATATTAATGTTTCTTGTCGCAAATTAGGTCAATCTTAGGAGTAATTTTGGACAAAGTGCCGCACGTGGCCGCCAGTCATCAAGCCGCCGCCATCACGTAAATCTTGCTTTGAACCCCCTACCGACGAATGGCGAACCCCTAGGGGTTCGCGTACCCCACTTTGAGAAACCCAGAGATAGAATAATAAGAAGAATAATGTAAGATAGAATGGTGAAGTCGCCAATTTCAAGCAAGAAAAGCCTTTACAGGTTTTAGTACGTCAAAGCCTCGTCCGTTGATTAGCAGTGTGCACCGCTAGTACGAGTAGGTGAGGATGACAATTTTAGAGCGTTAAGATGTAGATAAATAGATAAACTTTAATGCTTCTTAACAATTTGTAACATTGTACAATGTTCTTATACAATTAAAAAAAGGTTTGCGAAATATGTGATGTAGAAGCAAATAGGACACAGAACTCAGCACACTTGCTGTCTATGACAGACAACAAACTGATTTCCAGCTGTGCCTAGAGATTTTTTCTTTTTTTTTCGCGCGTACCTGCGTTCAAAACAAAAATGTAATGAAGTAACTTATCAACCCCACATACCCCTTGTATATCTATCTTTATGTGTCATCACGGAAACCTCCAAATATTTGAATTTAATTTAAAGATCCTTTATTAATGAGCTGTCCCAGTAGAGGAATCGTCCGTATTTCTTCATGTAACATTAATATTTATTGACGTGATAGTCTCAAAGCAAATGGTTCCTTTTTAAGCGTTAAAAACGGTAGTGGCGCTGCCTTTTGATCGACGGGTTCTGGGTTCGAATCGCAGTCGTGGCAAATATTTGTGTCTGCCAGTCGTGGAGCAGATGTTTGTTGTCAGACATAGGTGTTTGTGTCTGTCTTTATGTGTTTTCCGAGGGACCCACGACACAAAAACCTTTTGCGGGCAAAGCCTCGTTCAAACGGAGCCGTACTTTAGTTACGCGTTTGTCAGTCTGTCTTTCCATTTGTCTCAGGGTAGCTGTCAGTTTTTATGTAAAGTCACTACTGTTTGCACTGTGCTCTTGTGCGAACGTAGCGAAATCACAAACTTGTACGATCTATGTTTTGCCCAGAAATTAAAATTGGTAAGCACGTAGTCTTGTAGTCTTGAGGGAAAACAAGTATTTCAGAGGTATTGTGAGACGGTGATAATAACTGTTTATTCGTGTATCAAAACGCTTTCAAATTGTGTACAAAACAGGATTTTAACGTTCTCTTGGGTTATCAAGCATAATTTAAAAGTAAATAAGTTGTCTAGAAAGATTTGTGAACAAAATGGGCCTTTTTATAATTCGAAATCGGCACTGCAAAATTGTATTACCATGCCTCCTATGTAATAGTAATACTAGAAGCTGAGAATATGGAGAGCAATGGTAATTCAAATTTCGAAGTGCCGTGCCGTTTTATAATTTAAACGGCACGGCACGGCAAGACTGAATTTGTATTAAGTACCATTGCCCTCCCATGTTCCCAGCTTCTGGCAACACTAGTAGATAAGAAGCAATGGTAATAGAATTTTGCCGTGCCGTTTTTCAATTATAAAAAGGGCCATTATTTGCTGTGTGGTACAATGTATATCTATAAGCAAAGAAAGAGTTAAGTATATAATGTAGGTAAGATATTATACATAACTATATTACAGATTAGACAACACGCTAATTTTTAATATTTCTGTCTTCTCGTTCAATTGCAAATCATTAGTACGGAACAGGTATAATAATATCGACTTGACAAAATTATATGACGCGTTTATCCTAGCCCAGCTGAGAACTCACAAATATTTTAATGACGAGGGCCTTTTAAAAATAATGATGGCAGCTTAAGACAAGATAGCTAATCCAAGAGTTATTAATATCAAAGAGACTTGATAAAATCTAACAGCAACGATACAACTTGTGTTTAATAAGGCGTACTTTTTTTTTACAGCAACATACTTCAGAGATCTTTTCATTTCCTACATAAAATATGATCCTCATATCAAATTATCTTCAGGACCCAACGGACTTCGAGCGCGAGTGCATTATGATTATGAAAATAAGATTACGACAGAGCAGATATTCTCGCAATAAACTTGGCTCATTATCACATGACACAGATGTTACGGGATGTTTCTAAATTTTTTCGGTTTGTTTTTTCTTGAACAAAAGCACGATTCTGATACTACTATGTTAACTGGGAGTAAAAAAAAACTTAGTTTTTGCAGTTCTGTGGGACTTTAATTTAGTTTCTAAGATGATTGTAAAGTACTTTGATAGTTTTCAATAAAATAATTAGAACGTGCCAGCCACCAACTGTTCACAGATCAGCGAATGCTGTATCGTGGGCAAAAGGCTGAATATCTATCTAATAACTCAAGCTATCCAAATTGAACTTAATAGGTATAAATAACGCTCTAATATAAATGTCAAAATATGGCTTTAAGTGGTTTAGAACCAGACTTTCCTGATCGGAGACTGCACCTTTGCGAATGGGCGCAAAGTCAAAAATGCTAATGTAATTTACTATTTTTCTCAATTATTTACATTGATTTTGCTAATGTATGTTTATGACGTTTTCAAGAAACACTTTGTATGTTCTATGAAACTAAAGCATTTTTTTTTTAATTTTGGAGTTGCAGGCATGTGTGTATTAATATACTGAACATTGCTTTATAAACAGCATCGTCTGATACGAATGACTGTTGTTACAGGTCACGTGTTAGTCAAAATCAAATATTTTTTTAAATTTCTATTCATTCATCTTTAGCACCTTAAACAAGCCTTCATTAGGTTAATTAGTCTTTTATTGTTCATTTCTTGGAATATTCTATCTCTCTCGTTCTGAGTCTTCTTTAAATGAAACCGAAGCCTTTTTGACCAGGAGCAGCTTTGCTAAATATTCTTCAAAGCAGTGTTAGCTAGCACTGTATTATTTTGCTAAGGACCATTACTGCGCCCTTTGTTTTGAAATTAATTCCTAAATAACATCATTATCCGCACCCTGTTTGTCGCCTTTACAAACAAAAACACGATGTTGTTGTCTCTTATTATGTTGTAGAGATTTTGGTTACTTTATTGCGACAAAATTATATATTCTTTCGTATTTTAAGTGAAAGTTACTTTTAGAGTTTCTTCTAAGAATCTTTTTACAAATATTTCGAGCTAGGATGTTTTTAGAATAACTATATTTTAGTACTATTAAATCAAAGTACAGTATAGTGGATTTCCGGGCTCCTATTCTCATGCCAGTACTAAAAAACCAGCCAAGTGCGAGTCGGACTCGCGCGCGAAGGGTTCCGTACCATTAGGTATCTATAAAAACGGCAAAGAAACCACGTTTGTTGTATGGGAGCCCCTTTAAGTATTTATGAGATTACAGCCTCGGACAGACTTATCTATAAAAACGTCAAAAAAATCACGTTTTCTGTATGGGAGAGTCCTCTTAAATATATTTTGTTTTTGTTATTTGTTGTTATAGCGGCAACAAAAATACATCATCTGTGAAAATTTCAACTGTCTAACTATCACGGTTCATGAGATTCAGCCTGGTGACAGATGGACGGACGGACGGACAGCGGAGCCTTAGTAATAGGGTCCCGTTTTTACCCTTTGGGTACAAAACGGGTACAAAACGCGTTACGTACAGCAATCCTGACCATGGTTTCGTCAAAACATTCAATCAATCACTCATTAAACGATATTTAGCTTACTTTCCAACTGTTCTCCCGCATTTAAAGCTCATGGGGCACTGTTTACAAATTGTTCGTTGCCTTATTTTAATTTTTTAAGTCTCTAAAGCCGAAAAAAATAATTTAGCTAGTAAGTACCTAGCAATTTTAATAAAACCAATTTCAGTAAGTTCCAAACACAACTCAAGCAATGGATATTAAATCTACTTTACAAAGCCTATCTGATATTGTATCGATGAAAACAAAATGAAATTTATCATATAACCATCTGTGTTAAGAGAATAATTAATTTATTTCACAAGGAAAATAATATTTGTGTTAAATTGCTACTTTGTTTGTGGTAAATTAATGATCCTTTAGTATTAATTTTTGTCGAGGACCCTTAAGTCATTAGAAGGGTGAATACATTTTAATTTAATTATTAATTTTACATTTTGAAGGCTCTTGAAGCATGGCCGTTAATTATATTTCATTTTAAGTAAGACGGCTGTACTATCCTTTTTGGAATTAATAATTTTAATTAAGATATGAAGTAAGTACCTATTTTTATAAAATATAATCCAAGATGAAAGTTTTTTGCAACTTTCATCTTACTTTTGAACCAGTAATTCTCAAATCCTTAAATAACTTTAGTGATTGTTATTGATTCTTCAATTCTTTTTTTGGAAATAATTTTTATTTTAAATCGAATGTTACGCTTAACACCTACTCAAACTTTGGTTAACCCAAAACGGTTTCTTATTCCCTCAAAGTGGTTACTGCCTTGATTGATTCTTAGTGTACATATTTATACTTAATGTAGATCCATAACACAACTGATGGTGGATAAGGATTACTTTTCAAGGAAGTGCGCTTTGTATGAGAACATGGTATACCACTTAACGCGCCTATCCCTCGTAGTTTTTATGTTATTGAGTGCCTGCGTGTGATTACTATTTGGATATACACAGGTGCCTGTTTCTCGGTTTTTATACGCCAATATACTCCAGAGAATGAGATATTAAAATTTCTTTATAAATCTATAGCAACAGCCTTGAAAATAAATACAGAATTTTTGAATTTTCTTTGAAAACCGGACTATTAAAAGCTATGTGGATATTTACAACATTACTGCTCGTACTGCGAAAAACTAAACTACATATTACATAATAAAGACTTCTTTTTTCAAGAACGTCTTTTCATGTTACCGTTCAAACTATCTTTTCATAACACTGATCAAGAAAGATTTACTATTATTTGGTTCGTCACCGCACAGATAAATAAATTGGATTTTTTGAAAATTTACATATCTTAAAAAATTATCTTTCAATGACATTTCACTTTGTGTCACAAAAAATATTAAAAGGCTTAACATAGTGTTGTTAAAGAAGGTTTCCACATTAACGCAAATAAAGCATTTCACACATCATCACATTACATTTTATGTGAAAACATCAGATGCTACATTAAGGGACTTCGTTTGAGCTTGAAAGCTCAGTTTATCACACGATGCATCATCACCTTTATGAGTGAAATTAATGGATACTGTCAAATACCTCTCAACTGAGGACACGTTAATAAACATAGCATTTTGTTAATAAACGCTTCAAAATACTTTAACTCTTCTCGGTAATTATTTATTTTGTGAGTATTATAATTGTAAGACGGGCTGGTTTCCGCAACTCGACGTCAACATGCGCCTATTTTGCGTGACTTTTGTTTATTAGGATGGCTGTCAGTCTAGCCACCTAGCCTCCAGAAATTGCAGAAGTCCCTTAGGATCCTTCACAACCTCCGGGAGGGACCCGGGTGTGCCCAGGTGTTTGGCCCTGTAGTTGGCCACCTCCTTGCAGTTCAACACGACGTGGGCGGCCGTCTCTTCCTCCTCCATGCATGCTCTGCATAAAGGACCGTCGGTGATACCTAGAGTGTATAGGTGTTTGTTGAACATACCATGCCCTGTTATTACGCTCGTAACCGCTCGAAGTTGAGTCTTCTTTAGCTGGAAGAGCTTGTGGGAGAGACGTGTATTGATTGCAGGTAAGGCATCCTTTGATTGTCGGCATCCCTTCTGGTTCCGCCAATTGTCGTTACCTTGTACCTTGGTTTCCAGTCTTAGCAGAGATCGAAGCCCGTTAAAAGGCACCGGTACTATCGGTTCCGGACCAATAGCTCCGGCGTCGAACCCCCTTTTAGCAAGTTCGTCAGCTGCGTCATTACCTCTGGATCCACTGTGTCCTTTGATCCATTGTAGAGTGATATTGTTGTTGTTGCTACATACCTTCATTATAGCACAGTAGCAGTTGTATATGAGTCCTGAGTTCATTGTATTGCTGTCTAGAGCCATGAGTACAGCTCTACTGTCTGATAGTATCCTAATTGACTGTTCTTTGTGAGTATTTCAGTGACCAATGAATTTGATTTTACTATCATGTCTTATGGAATTCATAACATTTTTCTAGATGATTTTATGTTTTTAAGTTGACAATATTAAGCGGCACCATATTACACTTCACTACAAGATGACGTTACAATATAATATTAAATTAACACTAACGTAGAAAGTTGCGTGGTGTAGTATAGTGTCGCTTACTGTAGTTTTATTTATTTACAGTTTCCTGTTTTATATTTGTGGTTTTGTTGTTGCTGTTTGTGTGTTTATTGTTGTGTTTAAGTTATTTGTTTGTCTTGTACCCCCAAACAAAGAGTTTACTTACATACTTATTTGTATAATATTTTGATGTCTGATCTACATACTCGTGTATGTATAATGCATTTAAACTACATTAAAATCTATTTATAACGACTGCCAAGGGATCGGTGCTATTACGTCGTACTAACCGGAAGTTGTAATAAACGAAATGACAATTTCAATTTTAGTTTTTATTAAATATTTCATCGTCACTAAATTTGCGCGCAAATTAGGCCAAACTTTGGTTTGCCACTCGGGCACAGCGCTCTGTTCAACCGACAAACATTGTGTCTACTCTTGAAACAGTCCAACTCGCCGAACAATCAAAATTTTGAATAGCGTTTAGCAAAAAAAAAAACTTCTTGTTGAAGCATATATTTACGGGTATTCCCCGATTACGTTGCAGTTAAACCATTCTAAAATTGCCAAGTCAAATCGTTTTTGAGACGACAAAAAGCAAAGATTCTATCTTGAATTTATTTTTCTTGATTGTGGATGTTGTCGAATAATTTAGAGTGAATTTCTATGCAATCGTTACATCTGACTCGCCAGCTTCTGGAATAAACTTTTTCATTCATCATTGGGCGGAGATAGCTTATCTACGATTTATTTTTATACACGCCAACGCTCGTCGTCGTTGTAATCGGTCAATTTTGTGTAAAATTACGTCGTTAAACTGGACGATCGTTGTAAGCGGGGTCGTAATAAACGGACGTACTTTCATAGTGGTTCATATTAAAACCAAACATATGCATACACTAGCTAAAAACTGTTGGTTGTTATATGCGAAGTCGTACAAAACGGTTTCTACTGTATAATTAGATTTCTGAAAATTGTAACAATGGAATTGAGCACTACATAAAAAGATGGACCGTTAATAATAATTCACTTTAAGGTTTCGAAAACTGTTTAGATTTTTTTTATACTACGAGGATTATAATAATAAACAATTCGTGAGTGTGTAGTAGGCGAGCCGCGAACGCCGGCGCATAACCTGCCTCACTCCTTGATGAAAGTCCTAGTAAAAGATCGAAACTGTCGGCCCAATGCCGATTTTAAGTAACCTGAGTAAAACCGTTTAAAATATAAATTATACTGTGAGGACTAAGTGCAAGACCTCATTTTTATGTTTAAAATTCATACTTTTATTCAAAAGTAACATTTATAATTTATAACAACAGGCATAATAATTTTAACAATGTTGTAAAAGTATTTAGGTTGGCATTGCAATATGCAAAAAAGCCCAAGTTCCATCATTGGTACATAAATTATCAGGAATAAAATTCGAAGCTGAAACGGCTGCCAAATTGATTGGGCTAAATTATTAAATAGTCTACCAAGTTCAGGCGAAGTTGTGATAGAATTAACAATTCAATGTTACGCATGAATAATACAAATTGGAAATTCTTTGAATAAAGTAAAGGCTGAAAATAACAAAATGATCAAAAATTTTTGAGAAAAAAATTTAAACAGCCTTTAAAAAAATCGAGAAATAAAGACGACATGATTTATTGTGCTGTACCTACTGACATGTTTGAAGTTGTCTTTATTTCTTGCTGTTATGAAATTGTTTAAATTAAAAAAAAAAACGATTTTCAGTGAAAGTACATGAGAAACATTGTAAGTACCTACCTATTAAATCAGATTTTTCTAGGATTCCATCGTCAGATCCTGACTTGGTGACAATGAGAACACCTCTGCAGTATACTCTTTCGAACTAAAAAAAAACAACGGATTGCACTCCGGGAGTGCCGGCAGAAGTGAAAACTTGAAAACTTAATTTTTTCTATGCTGACACCGGATGATATCTTGATTTTTGCAGTTTTAATTTCCTTTTTTTATTAAATACCCCTCCGCCTTACTGATTTTCGATCAGGCTCACGTGACAGACACGTAACCCTGACGCGAGTTTAACATTTTTTACCCATACTTCAAAGTGCACAACGCCGCTAAAGAAGTTTTCACTTCAAAAAAAATTGAAAATCGGTCAACAAATGGCGGAGGAATCGGTGAACATGGAACATACTGTCGAACATGGAACCTCCTCTTTTTTGAAGTCGGGTAAAAATATTTTTAAGACTAATTATTATGACTCAGTTGAAGATTCAAAGCTTCTGAAAGCAAAAGACAGTAATTTTGTTGGAATTAAATATGCAAAGATGTCACAAAAGCCTTTTTACCAGATGGTTTTTCACTGTGAAAATGGCGTGTTATTTCTTGAGAATATTTTAATAACATTAAAATCAATCTTTTGGAATATGATTATTAAAAATGACTTCTACATTACATTTGGAATTAAGTTATTTGTGATTAGTTTGCGGGTTGGTGGGCTAGCGTGGCCCGTGGTGGACTATCACCTAAGTCCCTTTCGTGTTTCGAAGGGAGGGCCCGTGTCCCTCGTTAGGGACGTATATGGTCTGGTAAAAAAAATATTAGTTTCTTCTTCCGTGTGGATTGGTTGAGAAAAATAGCAACACATCTGTTTCCACGGGTGAATAAGAAAACACACCTGACCTGCCTTCTATCAATCCATCCTAGGCAACTACACCTCAATTTATTCTGAATCTGAGGTGGCATCCTATGGTCTCATGCAGTGTGAGAGGCTCTATAGAGAGTCGTCTGGTTTGCGACCACCCTCCTACTTCAGGTCACGAGTTAACCCTTCTCATAATAAAACATAGAATAAAAAATTTATTTGTGGCGCTTAAACCTGTTTCCGATTCAGAGTACGCATAAAAATGATCCAGAATTTGGCGAGTCAAGTCATTGAAACTGAGAAGTAAAACAATTTAATCGATACTTAATGTTTAATCCATCACAAATTCAACCCATTAAACGGTTCCTACTTTACAAGAGATAATTAGATTTGCCTTTATCTTTGACGGTCACGGTTGTAAGGGATGGCGATGGGCTATTTTTGTTTCAATTAACTGTCACTGGAGAAGTGTAGCACTAATCGACTACACTTAAGAGAAATAAAATAAATTTGTAAAACACGATTTTGTTTTTTTTAAAGTCAATTCTAGCAGAAATAAAGCAGAATAACAAATAACTAAACAAAAAGAAAATACCCAATGATGGATGTATCACAACATAGGGCTGTTATCTCGTACCACACATTTGTACATCCCTTTATTTCTTGTACATTTTATTGCTCCATTGTTGGCAGAAGTGAGTGATGACCGTTTTGGGGCCCCGTCTTTTGTACCTTCCCATCTCAAGGAGCGTTCGCAACGGATTCTGACAGGTATCATTAATTTAATACGCACTGAGATGGTGCAATTTCTTACGATTATGATACGATGAAATGTAATTTTGGCGAGCTTTCTTGTAGCGAGAGGTATTAAAAATTGTTATGTCACTCGGGACTTTGATTTATGTTGCTTTCTTTGCCACTGCTTCGATTTATGTTAATTTATTTATTTATGTTAATTTTTATAAACTACACAAATATTCTTAGTTTGAAGATTTTAATTAGTAATCTTTTTTTTTTTCAATTAAGTATATAGAATTCATTTTTCTGCTAGTACTCAAATACCTATATTTTAGCTATACATTGTTTACATACTTAAATATCAAATCATATTTAAATATCAACAATGATTTTTACATTCTCCTCAATTGCAACCAATTTATTAAAAGGTTGACCTATTTCGGCGACAGCTTTTTATGGACGGTCGAGAACGACCCGACGCGACGCGATGAATAATCTACGATTAATAAATTTATTCCGCAAAGGTCCTTACAAATTATCCTAATCTGTACTCGCCTTTATTTCTCCCAAAAATAAATTTAACACAAAAACACTATCTTCGTTATTACGCGCTTTCAAAATTACAAAATCTTTTTTATTTTGCTTTTAAAAATTGAGCTTTTTTCTTTTCTCTTGCAAATTATCGTAATATTTTCCTTAATTTTATGAGTAAAATCCTGTTTAAAGGCGCACTTTAATTTAACGAGGAAAATCTTATCGAGCACCCTTTTGTAAAAGAAAATTTGAAGCGACGTCCGTGAAAAGATAAACATCATTCCTTGTTAATAACATTTCCCCATATAACTTATTTTTGTTAATTTTCTCGCGCGACAGTTAATGTTTTTAATTATATCAGCTTTTAATAAAGGTCCTATGCAAACGTATAAAATTAACCCTAAAACGCGGAGTGCGTTTAATAACCAAGTGTTTGTGTGAGATAATAATCATATTTCCGCTGTTCGTTAGGGGTTATATGAGGCCATAAAGATATATTAGAAACCGTGAAAGTGTTTGCCACTTTATTAGGTACCTAATATTTACGTTTCATTAGATATTTTATGAGAGAACAGAAATTAATTTTGAAACTAATGATGTGTGTACATTGGTTAACGTTTTCAACGATTTATTGTTCGAGATAAATTTTCACATGTTAAGCAATATTTGAAATTATTTGGATGTGGAGACTGCATTATAAATTAACAATTTCATTTGGCTAAAGCACCTGCTATTAATTAAATGCTATCAAAGTGTTTAAATCATAATTATAGTACCGGAAATTGTAGTATTATTGTAATGTAAATGCCACAATTCAGCGTAAATGTTATTGCGAACTACAATGTAAGAACTAGAGCAAACATTGTAGCTAACTCAAAGTTACGTAGTCATTGTTGTTTCGTAAAAGCGAGCAGTTTTCCTGGTAGAATTAAATAATGTAGGCATGTAACACCAAA
The DNA here is from genome assembly GCA_949987775.1 of Aproaerema taeniolella. Lineage (NCBI taxonomy): Eukaryota > Metazoa > Arthropoda > Insecta > Lepidoptera > Gelechiidae > Aproaerema > Aproaerema taeniolella. The sequence goes on along the minus strand of OX465260.1, from coordinate 3,752,088 downwards.
ACTCAAAATACTCAACAGACTAACCCAAACTACTTGTTTGCAATACATTTATTAGTTTACAAAGCTGTTTTCTAAATAAAAATGTTTATCAAATTACCACCATATATAAAAGATCTGCAATCCCTACACTTAAAGCGTTTTATTTATGGTATATGTTAATAAATGGGTGCTATTACTCTATAAAGTTTTTTTTTTACAAGCAAACTTTGTTTGATGATAGTTTTTATTTTAGATATACAAGGTGTTTCAAAAAAACCCAAAGAAAAGAAATTCCAAAATTTAATTTTAAAAGTGAAATAGTCGCGACTCTAGTAATCAGTTGTACGGTCATATTTGTCATATTTGTCATAGAGCTGCGCAATAAGCTAAATTTTAATTAATTTTGAATTATCTTTTTTTTGGGTTTTTTTGAAACACCCAGAGTTTGACGAGATATATTTGTCAAACAGAAAGAGACAATGAAGCTATTGATAAATAAATACTACATACTCAAAGAGCTGTTATTGTTCTGACCTTTAAAATGACATATGTCACAGCTTTAGGGACGGACGTGCCCATTCTCTTTTCAGCTTTGTAGGTCCAAAGGTTTGGGCTGGGCGTTGTTGTAAATCTATATATATAAAAGAAAGTCGTGTTTGTTACAACACTTATAACTCGAGAATGGCTGGACCGATTGCCATGGTTTTTGATTTGTTGGATTTCTCCCCGTCCCAGCAGAATAACTATTAAAAACATTGGAAAATTGACGGGAAAATTCCCACGGGAACGAAGTCCCGGGCGAAAAGCTAGTTTTATATAAATGGATTTCTTTAAACTTTGAGCTCCTCAAAATTTTCATCACACCCCGAGATGAAACGCTTTCTGTGGTAGAAATAGTGTTTCAAATGAACTATTCATGCCTTCGCAACATTTTCATTTTAAAATGAAATAATGAGGGACATATTCACAATGAAGCATTCATGTATACGTTAAACTTAGTTGCAAATAAGAGGCACTCTGTCTGTATACTTAGAACTTCAAAGAAAACTCTTTTCTCGCAGTCTAAATTCGTAGCAAAATATATAAATGTACATACTTCAACATTAAAATAATTAGCATTTTTGTAATTTCATAATGAAATATTGGTAGATAAAAAAGACTAGCAAAATCAGTGTATTTTGAGGACAGACTTATAATTTATGGAGGATATTAACGTCTAGCGAACCGAAAAAACAACTTTAATAGCTATAAAATAGTAAACAATAGAAAACATCATAAGTTCTACAATCTGCTTTTGAAACATCTCTGAAGACCACATATTTATCTTATCTAGACAAAAATGTAAACTGTTTGACTTATTAAAAGTATTGTTGTGCTTTTGGTAAATATTTGACATGTTTTCAATACAATAAAAATAGTAAAATCGAATATCTAAAAAAGCATCTCCTCTTATCTAAAGAAATCTAATAGTAACATGTCTCAACAAATAGTTTACGCTTGAATTCCAGTGATGCACCTTGATGATTAATCTATTGGCAATATATGACGAGAATTCTCATGCTACTTCTAGCACGTTAAACGATTAACTACATGACAGCTTATTACTAGCTCGTCATAGCAATATATGACGAGAATTCTCATGCTACTTCTAGCACGTTAAACGATTAACTACATGACAGCTTATTACTAGCTCGTCATAGCAATATATGACGAGAATTCTCATGCTACTTCTGGCACGTTAAACGATTAACTACATGACAGCTTATTACTAGCTCGTCATAGCAATATATGACGAGAATTCTCATGCTACTTCTGGCACGTTAAACGATTAACTACATGACAGCTTATTACTAGCTCGTCATAGCAATATATGACGAGAATTCTCATGCTACTTCTGGCACGTTAAACGATTAACTACATGACAGCTTATTACTAGCTCGTCATAGCAATATATGACGAGAATTCTCATGCTACTTCTGGCACGTTAAACGATTAACTACATGACAGCTTATTACTAGCTCGTCATAGCAATATATGACGAGAATTCTCATGCTACTTCTGGCACGTTAAACGATTAACTACATGACAGCTTATTACTAGCTCGTCATAGCAATATATGACGAGAATTCTCATGCTACTTCTGGCACGTTAAACGATTAACTACATGACAGCTTATTACTAGCTCGTCATAGCAATATATGACGAGAATTCTCATGCTACTTCTGGCACGTTAAACGATTAACTACATGACAGCTTATTACTAGCTCGTCATAGCAATATATGACGAGAATTCTCATGCTACTTCTGGCACGTTAAACGATTAACTACATGACAGCTTATTACTAGCTCGTCATAGCAATATATGACGAGAATTCTCATGCTACTTCTGGCACGTTAAACGATTAACTACATGACAGCGATTAACTACTGTTAGGGACCTTTTCGGACCTACGTACTTTTCTAAATTTGAGTGTTTGTTTTTTGTTTCTTTTCTATGAGATTGACGGATTGATTGTTACAATTTTTTCCTTACTGTTTGTGTCAAGACATTATATTTATCTTTAAGCCCATATTAACCGGCGTAATTCATTATCATTCGTTAATACTAGCGTTAATTCAGCTAGTTGCTCATTTAATTATTCCTTCACCATAAATATGAGGAAAACAATTTAAATTTAAAATTTGATAAAACATTGTCTACTGTTTTTGCAATTAAGATCATTGTGGTTAGCACCTTTGAGTCAGACCGCGACAAATTAAAGGGCAAAATTAAGTCTGAACCAACTTCGCTCATTCTACGTATGAAGATATTCATCAAAGCCGCCTACGTGAAAGGAATAGCGTCAAACGTCGGTTTTCTTAGGTTATTACAGCAATTACTTTGAATTGGGCGGTTTTATGCTGCTAAATTGAAAATATGTGGTGAGTTTAAATTTAAATTAGTTTGCAAAATTTTCCCTAAGGAATTTATACGAAATTCTCCAAAAAACATACAGTTGATCGTACACAAGTCTTCGGGTGTTTGTCTATCTACATCTTCACTGAAACTCTTAGAATAAAAAAAATAATTAGTAACCGCTACACACTCAAAGACTCTCACTAAGGTTTTCTCTTGTGTGGTGGGTCCCTCGGAACATACATAAAGACAGACACTAACACCCTAGAACAAACATCTACTTTTTGCACAAATATTTGCCCCGATTATTGAAAAGAAAGTTATAATTCGGTGAGTGCGGATGTGCAAATTGCGCAGTAAAATGAATAGTAATAGTTAAATTAACTTACTTAGACAAAATAGATCCAGTCAGTACTAATACTGTACTAAATTCTTAGACTTAATTTTAATGAATACTATAATTGCATTTTTTTAAATTGTTGCAAAAAAAAGACAAACTCCTTTTTTTCTAAAGCTCTTTACCTTTAAAAAAACTACTTAAATCACACTCATAGTAACCAAATATTCAAATCTGAGAATGAACCCAAAGGTACGGAAGCAAACACATTTTGGGCCTCAATCTCCAGGCGAGTTGGGCCATTCTCAAGAATTACATAACATTACAGAAAGCTATTACTATTCGTGCCGAGCCATTGTAACTTTTGGCTCACAATAAACGGGGACGTGACCAAGGATTTAAATCTATTCGTTTGGGAACACCAAATCAATTTGGGATAGCGCGATTTCTCACCCTGTAGACATAACTATATCAATATGCTGAAATTGAGGTCATTTTTTTGTATTTTTATACGTTATAAACGAAAATTTTAATAGTAATTAAAAACAATGCCATCTTATCAAGGAACCCACTCATATACAGGGTTATTTTTTAATCAGTACACAAATTTTTTGTACATAATCTTTATTAAAATTTAACAGACCCGTATTTTTTTGTTTTATATCGTTTCATATAAAAATTTCAAGCTAGATCGTCTGAAGCATGAAAATAAATCAATTTTTTTGTATGGAAAAAAAAATAACTTCGTCCAATTGACTTGAAACTTGGTAATAGTACTCTTCAACACTATTTGTGACACCCGTTTTTCTGCGTTTTACAAAATTCATCCTCTAAGACGTTAAAAAGGGGTATCAAAATCTGAAAAGTTTGGAAAAAAAAATTTTTTTCTTTCTTATTTACGTTCTATCAACGTTACTGGCTCTGTAAGAAAATTTTGTGTACTGATTAAAAAGTAACCCGGTATACTATTTGTTTTAAGGTTGCAGTGACAAGAGTCTCCCCTTGAAATATAATATATTAATAATCAACTGATACTCATATTAGTGTATTTTATTAAGTTATTTGTCCATTATTGAATTAATTACTACCAGGAAAAAAATTATGCCAACAGAAACTTTCCGGGAATTTTTTTTTTTGCAAATGGCCATCTTGACTTTACTATGTCCGAAAATTTAAATCCAGTTAGCGAAAATAATACATTTTGAGAATTGTCTTTCTGAAACAATGTCAAAAAAAAATAGAAAATTCTTCACATTTCACCGTAACATGGCATGCAAACATTGATAAATTGACAATTATTTAATAAATTGACAAACATTTATTCGTATATAGCCACAATGAGACTCGTCCAGGGAAGGAACTTTAAACCATTTTATCGTACACTGACTTTTCATCCGATTCCAATGGCGTTGATTCTGAAATACATATTTCATTTTTAAGATCATTACAATAGCTTGATTTCATTATATGACACCAACATTTGACTCATGCAGAAAAAAAACTTTAAGCCATTTTATCGTATACTGACTTGATTTTGATTCTTTTAGTCTCATCCGTTAGCATTGTCTTATAAGATTGTGATAAATGATGTTTTATAAGTTTCAATGATGGCTTCATGTCATTATACAATAAGACTCGTGCTGGGAATATATATATATGTTTAGAATATATTATGTTTATATAATGTATGAAACCGACACATTACAAAATTACAAAATTCTTTATTTTATTAAATACACGAAACGACTATGTTTTTTTAATTAACATGAAACGTTTTATCGTATACTGACTTGTGATCAGGGCCCCGATTCTGTAACATCAGTTGTGTGTCGATGGAATGGAGGCCATTTTATCTGTTCAGGTGGCGAAATTGCGATCTATTGAATTTTCATATACTTGCTGACACCCATCCCGACCAGTAGCGCCACCGCCAACCGAACGTAAAGTTGCAAACTACCTTACAACTGAAAATTCAGTTGGCTGTGGCGCCACCACTCAAAGCAGCCGTCATTAGACGTATGAAATTTGGATAGTTCTCAGTTTCGCCACCTGAACGGATACAATGGCGACCATGCCATCGACACACAACTGAAGTTACAGAATCCAGGCCCAGATCCCAGTGATGTATAAGGTTTTGACATGTGTCATTTTAAAAGTCATAACCATTGCTTAAATTCATTATACTAACGATTTTTGAGGTTTGACAATACGTGCGTAGATGACATATCTGCGTTCCTTCACACATTGTGATATCAATGGCTCTTCTTCTTCTTCTTATCGTGTAGGTATAGTCAAGTGTGTGGCGAGCTTTGCTAAACCTGGTGTCAGAGTTCTTTAAACCGCACAATGGACACTGACTTGGTTTTACAGACTGGCTAGTGGCTAAAAAAGAAATTGAAATCGGATTCTAATGACAAATTTTAATTATTGAAATTCTAATTGTCTTATATTCCGTTGAAGAATCGAAGGCCAGAACGCGACTCAGACTCTGATCTAAACTTGAGCAGCAGTCGTCTTTGTCATTTTGATAGTGAGAGAAAGAGACAATCAATACTTAAGTAAAGATCAAGACTTGAGTCTCCTGTAATACGGACCTAAAAGAATCAGTTTTAATTTCGGTAATCCTCTAAAGCAAAGCAAAGATTTTATATTTTTTTAAATTTTAAAAACATTCCCAAATTATTTTGTATCGTCCTGCCTACCGAATGTGATTATACGTTTACAAATGTTACGTTCTAAAATGTGACAATTTCGACCTCAACGTAATTGAGTAAGGTTTACGGTAAGTGCTCCTCGGTATTACGTATTACAGGTCTAACTAAATTACAGCTGGAGTAGAAAGGAAAATGGCTTGAAGCACTCTTTAATATATAATGTTTAGGTAATTTCAAAATGTTCTGAGGAACAAAGGAGGATAGACTGATACAGTAATTAGATATCGACGTTTATAATTTTACAGCTATTTAAATTCTATCTACGCTATTGTTTTCTGGGTGGTCGGCAAATAGACTGTCAAAATTTTTCGGGATTCTGGTAAAATTTGTTGCCTTCAAAAGAGGTTATGGAGATATAATTTTTTAAAATTAATATAGAAACACAGACTCACCCCCGACCGGGGGTTCATTTTATTTATTTATTTTTCTCAGGAGTGGCGAGGGTATAGCGGACTCAGAAGGCAGTAAGTTGGAGTAGCCACGTTACTCCAACTTACTCTAACTTTCAATAGATTGAGCTCAGCAACGATGCAGACGCTGGTGGATAGTTCAATTCCTTAATAAAACGTATTAAAAACGAAAAGGCTTCTATGCTGCACTGGGAGTAAAATAAAAACTTAGAATATGCCAGCTACCTACTCTTCCCAGGTATATTATAAAAGTCTGTAAGAGAAATGCAAGGGTTTTGCTGTATAATGGGCAAAAGGCTAACCACCTCTCACCATACAACTTGTTTCATCTGATAACCCCCACAATTTGTGTCAAACGTGGTATCTAGTGGTTCTAGAACCATTGGTGTTCTGCCTAGCTTGTTAGGAATTTTGGGCGTGAGCATACGTATGTATGTTTTTTTAATATAAGATGGGTTAACTCTTGACCTCAGTCTTGACCATAAACGTCAAAGATGAGGTTAACGATGGAGCGAGTTAACCCATAAAATGCCTATAAAGGCACTGGTACTAACGGAACACAGCAAGCTGTTTGGCGTCGGACTTCGGTAGGAAACAGAAAAAGAGAATCGGTCAGTGGGGATTTGCGTATTTTATAAGCCCTTCTAGGCCCAGGACAGATAAACAAGGCATAGGAGGTATCTTGTTGTGCGTCTGGAGGTAAGATAGAAGAAATAGGTCTGTGTTACAAAACGCGTCTCAGACTCTGTTCTATGTTTAAGTAGCAGTCGTCTTTGTCATTTTTATAGGGTGAGAAAGAGACAATCAATACTTAAGTATTGATCAGGACTTTAAACTCCTTCTGTTATAAAGGGCCTAAAGGGATCATTCAACAATTACGTAATCACCGGAAGGGGGGGGGGGGGTCGGGTGCTTGTATATACATCGGATTATTTGGGGGGGGGGGAAGAAGCCATGATTACGTCATCATTTTATAACTTTAATTAACGTATAGCGAAATGAATAAATAAATTATATTTAAATATTTACGTCCAATTTTGAAGTCTATTACTGGTAACACAAACTATTAGATAGATGGAACGGTATTTCCCCTGCTATAGACAAACTGTGGAACAGTGTGACCAAATTCAATTTTTTCTACTTTTTCGGCATATTTTATCGACTTTTCCAAGCATCAGTATTGTTATAGGTATATTGGAGGAAGTAAGTATTTTGGGTGTATTTTAGGTAAAAAGACCCATAGGAACATAACATAGGAGTCAGTGCTAATACAGCAAAAATTTTAAACACGGACGGATTACATAATCAAGGCGAGGGGGGGGGGGGTTAAAAACAAAAGATTACGCTGTGATTACATAGGGGGGGGGGGTTAAAAAAACGGCCAAAAATGATCACGTAATTGTTGAACGATCCCAAAGTATTGTTGGTTAGGTACAGTTTCACGTTTATGTTAAAATCCGTTTTAATTTCTTCGGGTAGTCTTCTTAGGCTAACGGAATTCTACTAATTTTCCTGCATGCGAATTTCATTAAGCATGCTATCAAAAAGTTAATGCAATTCATTGTCATAAAATCAATGTCGTATTAAATTGACGCTTACATAAAGCAACACAGAAGAAGTAAACTTTAATTAGCTCGTCAGAATGGATGCGGCATTACCGACTGTAATTAGAGCTTGTTTATTGCCTAGTTACGCGAATTACGACCGCTATTACGTTCGACGTAAGCCTCACCTGAAGTCTTGGCCCAGGAAGTATAAAATTTGTGTTGGGTTTAGTAATTAATGAATTTTAGGATTAGATTTATAAGTTAGAAATTTAATTAAATAGTAGAAATAACTTCTCATCGCGAAAGTTTTAACTTTATTTTTTATTATAAAATAGGTTAACTCTTGACTTCAATCTTGACCATAAAGGCCAAAGATGAGATCGACGATGGAGCAAGTTAACCCGGAAAATGCCTATAAAGGCACTGGTACTTCCACGCACCGACGGAACACAGCAGGCTGTTTAGCGTCGGACTTCGGTGGGAGGGTGGTCGCGAACCAGACGGCCCTTTACAGAGCCTACCATACCGCATGAGACCATAGGATAACACCTCAGATTCAGAAAAAAAATGAAGTGTCGTTGCCTGGGATGGATTACTAGGAGGCAGGTCTCATTTGTGTTTCCTTAGTCGCCTCTTACGACACCCACGGAAAGAGATGGGGTGGTGTTATTCTCAACCGATCACCACACGGCAACTTATTCAAATCAAAAAGTTAAAATAATTTTTGCCAAAAAAATATTTCGCTTAAACTCATTACTAGCTTTCCGCCCGCGGCTCCGCTTGCGTTGATGACAGGACATATTGTGCCCAGCAGTGGGATAAAATGTATGTTTTTTCCTTTCCTAAGGTCTAATCTACCTCTGTACCAGATTTCATTAATATCGGTTTATTAGTTTAGGCGTGAAAACGTAACAGACAGACAGACAGACAGAGTTACTTTCGTATTTTATAAAATTAGTAGGGATATACAATAGGTTTCTTCAATTCCACCCAAGTTTATTAAGAATGGGTACGCTCTTGACTACTATCTACCTCAGGGAAAAAATGAGGTCGAGAATGTAACGAGCTTACCCAAAAGAAACCTACTCACTGGCTCTATAAAAACATTCAGGAGTGCAACCGCAGGCAGAGAATTCCATTATTTGGCAGTGCGCGTTATAAAAGATGAAGAATAACAATCAGCACATATCGGAGGAATCCCGAGAAGGTAAGGGTGGTACCCCTGATTGCGTTTGGAAGTCCGATAGAAAGAAAGCTCATGGAACTCCTGAGCACACTACCCGAAGAAATTAAAACGGATTTGGAGTTTTAACTTAGACATGAAACTATACCTATGCAACAATATTTAGGCCCGTAATACAGAAGAAGACTCAAGTATTGATTGTCTCTTTCTCTCACTATCAAAATGTCAAAGACTGCTTCTTAAGTATAGACCTTATACATGTCCTGGAAGTAAAACCAATTGGAAGAATCCTAGCCTTCCGCAAGGGACTTCGTTCCCGTAGGAATCTGGAAAAGTTATGTAGTATATGTATTATTCTGATTTCCGACTTATATTATTGCAAAGTTTCTTCAAAACCTGTCTAGCGGTTCTTGAGTTATAACTAACCTAACCTAACCTAACCTAACCAACTGGGTATCTTCATCAGCCCATATACGTCCCCACTGCTGGGGCACGGGCCTCCCTCGATAACATGAGGTAAATGCCATACTCACCACGCTGGCAGACGGGTTGGCAAGGGTTTTGATATAATTGCAGAGTTTTCCTTCTCTGTGTGCAGATGAACCAGATGAAGCCGTGTGAGTCCCCGGCAGAGTAGAATAGGACCACCCTCTTTCTTACCGAGGTGTCGTACAAGGCGACTAAGGTAAACATGCAAGCAAGTTCATCTGCAACTGGATATCCTAACACAAAATTTTAACGCTACAGACAAGAACATAAAAACTTAACCCCGAAATTTCCGGCAAAATGTCTTAGTAACTACCAACCATATTTACTAAGCCAAGAGCCTCCTCCATAAGTTTCCATTACGTCTGTGCGCCGCAACTTTTCTAATTAAAGGTCTCCGTTAATCTCAATTGGCTATACACTTGCTTTATAATGCGTGACAACATTAACTATGGATCGTAAGCACAGTCGGGGGCAATAATGAGGTTTGTGTACAGCCAGCTGGAGAAATTGAATATTGTGACTGTACTAGGATCGGATTTTTACATACGCTAACGCCTATTGTCCCTATCTGGGTAGGCAGAGCATCAATGGTTCTAGAAATACTTGAAGCCACATTTGAAATACATTCTGAGGGCTAGTAGATGAAACATGATATATAATAATACAGCAAAACATATTGACTTTTAAAGTATGCCTGGGAAAAGTTCGCAGCTGGTACATTCTAAGTTTTTTTTTTTTTTACTTCTTGTCCAGCGTGGAAAATTATTAGGATTAGAATTTTCGTATGTTATTATGTCAATAAAATTATAATTAAATATTCTAAACGAATCTTTTTAAAATTTGAGTGAATAGGCTTTTTCTAGGGTAGCTTGTTACATCCTCGACCACTTCTCATCCTTACGCTATTTTTTTTTAAAAGCGAACCCTTTATTATTAAAAAAAAAACCTTTTTATCAAATTTTGTCAGTGTCAAACTTTCCTGCTTTAATTAAACAACTGCATCGGATTGATTTTTCTGTTTCTTCTTCGAGTAGGATTACAAACAGCAGATTTCAATGGTTTTTACTAAGTTAATGTAATCTACTGCTAACTTACCTACATCATCATCATCATCATGCTAGCCGCAAGACGTCCACTGCTGGCCATAGGCCTCCCCTAAAGATCTCCGCCTCGATCGGTCCTGCGCCACCCGCATCCAGCGGCTTCCCGCAATCTTAACCAGATCGTCAGCCCACCTTGTGGGAGGCCTTCTACCTTACCTTACCGTGTGTTAACTTACATTATGTTTTCCCAAATTGACAATGGAGCAGCTAAGGACGGCTTCTCTTCCTATGTGAAACGTATGGTTTCCTATTGGCCGCTCGAACTGAGGCTCATCCAGTCTTGTGACGAGCTGCGTATCTGTGGGCAAAGTGAAATGATTACCCTCAATTTTAATGTACTATTTATTTGGAGAAAATAAACATGATTTTTATTTACTAGCATCCAGCTCGGGACTTCGTTCCCGTGCGAATTCGGGAAAATTGTGTAGGCTATGTTACTCAGGGATAATGTAGCATCCTAAAGGTGAAAGAATTTTTGAAATCGGTCCAGTAGTTTCGGAGCCTATTCATACAGGGTGTTAAGTAATTCGATCTTATCCTTTCGGGTGGTGAATCAGCCTATGAAACTGAACAACTTTCCCTAAGAACAAATGCCGAATTACGATCGAATTACTTAACACCCTGTATAATAAAAACTATGTATAACGTTATGATTATGAGTTACTTAAAAAAATATATTTCAATTCAATATCATGGTTGAATTGAACACAATATAAACTAAAAGAATTAAACGAAATTACCTACATAATAGCGTAGGTTTCATAAAAAACCTGAAACCATTTATTATAATTTAATCTAGTAAAAGTATTTAATTGTGAAGTATCATTAAAATGTGTTTCATTAGTTTTTCTCGAGGGAGTCTGGTGTTTTCATTAATAAAAGAGCTAAACCGTGTTGACGCTGAGTGGTGAGACCTACACAAAAGTTTTGTTATAATTATTTTAAAAACAAAAAGGTCAAAATGTCCCTTAAACTTAGTTTTGTAAACATTAATACAACAGATCATACTTTTTTAACAATAAAGTTATATGAAAAAAGACACTGAGATTAATAAAATAATTTAAATGTTTTTTTTATATTATAAAATAAAATTCTTTGGAAAAATATTTTCATCCTTTGTTCCTGTTTACCTACTTATTCATTTATTGTGTTTTGGTTTGTAAATAATTTTTGTCTGTTTTTTCTTTCACTACTTTTGCGCTACTTCTGGTTTTATTTAAATTTTCCTTTTGTCTAGCAGAGTCTAAGTTTATATTGTATGATTTTTTCTCTATTTTAAAAGTATGCTATAATGTATTTATCTATATTTTCAGCTGACGAGGTCTCATAGCTCATAAAAGGCTAGATATGAGACTTTGAACAAATATCATCGAGCATCGATTAGTGTGCAAATTAGGTAGGTACTAAAGAGACAGTGAATTATATCTGTACCCGGGAACAAGCTCAACACCTCTCACTAACGAGTGCGACCCACTAACCTTTGTGCCATTGACGCTCCTAAAACAATTCAGCTACCGAAAAATGTTCAAATTGAAAAGTTTTACAAATATCAAATTTTACCCGCACACCTGTCCCGAAATAGGGAAACTTCACAAACTTCGTAACAACTAGATCCCATTTGGAACTAAGGAAATCATTGTTGAATTTTCAACTGGAAAACTTTTAACAATCGCACGCGTACACGAAACTCTAAATCAGGGCAATGTGACGTTTTGGTTATATAATAGTGAAAGATAGAGAAATACCACGTTCAGTCTTATATACTTCTACTTTTTGGTATATTATAGGACAGAAAACTGCTACGTACTCCAATATGGTATTTTTTCTTCTTCTTCTTATCGTGCAGCTATAGTTGAATGCGTGACGAACTTAACTAACCCTAGTGTCAGAGTTTTCAAACGTGTCGAAACGTGCAATATGGTTTCTTTCAGAACGTTTCTGAAGATTTTATGAAATATATATTTTTTGTCATTTTCAAGTATGCCGGCATGTCTAAGCCCTTTCTTATAACCTTTTTTTTAATAAGATGGGTTAACTCTTGACCTCAATCTTGACCATAAGGTCAAAGATGAGGTTGACGATGTAGCGAGTTAACCCAGAAAATGCCTATAAAGGCACTGGTACTCCCACGCACCGACGGAACACAGCAAGCTGTTTGGCGTCGGACTTCGGTAGGAGGGTGGTCGCGAACCAGACGGCCCTTTACAGAGCCTACCACACCGCATGAGACCATAGGACGACACCTCAGATTCAGAAAAAAATGAAGTGTCGTTGCCTGGGATGGATTAACTAGGAGGCAGGTCTCATTTGTGTTTCCTTAGTCGCCTCTTACGACACCCACGGAAAAAGATGGGGTGGTGTTATTCTTAACCGATCACCACACGGTTAAAACCTTTTCTATCTTATGATTGATCCCTTATTTCATGGCTTTCTGGGGCATACAAAGTATGGCAATGGATAATAGAAAGAGAGAATATGAATTTGTATTAAAATCTTCAACATATTTTTGTAAACATCTAAATTTTTTGAGTAGGAACTTTTTTAAAAAATGAAACTTCTTAAAACTGACTGAGATATTCAAATAAAAATAACTAAGGTCCCAAAATTAGAACTTCGTTTTAGTTTTTTTATTTATTTCGGTGAAATGAAACAGCTATCCGTATACTTAGTGACCTACATAATAAAGGTCAAATAAGTGACCGACCTAACAAAATCACTTCCTCCAATTCCATGAACCAATAGAAATACAGTAAGGCAAAATCTCCGGAGAGAACGTTATGTTTCTAAAGTAAACATCCACCGTCTTGTGTTATGGCTATAGGGAACGATCCCCATAATAATTTCAGGTCAGGTTTACGTTACGCCATTATGGCAATTCCGGTCTCCATAAACTCAAGTACTGTGAAGCAAGGGTGATATTGGATTAATTTATTAGTATTTATTATAGTTAATAGCTGTAATAGAAATTATAATTGTGTAATGAGAATTAGTTTAGGTCTGAAATGTTTTTTTAAATTGTGCTAAGATAAGATAAGATAAGATAAATTTATTCAGTAAAAATAGCTCAACATTAACATAACATATACAATTTATGTTGTAACGGTCGCCAATGCTCACACTAGGAACTCAAGGTTCCTGTGCTGTGAGGATGGGCAGTGTTCCCATTAACAAACAGTAGAGAAGGATACAAAAGTAGAGCTATCAAAAAAGAATATTACAATAATAAAAATTTTGTATTGACTGTGAGTGTGGTGAGTGTGAGTGAAGGTGTGGGCGTATTGTGTGTTTGAGGGTGTGTGCGTGTTGTGTGTGATTGAGGTGTGTGCGTGTTGTGTGTGATTATTAGCATCCACAGACTTAATGTCCTTGCCCTTGTAGTGCTTTTTAATTAGCTAATAAATAAGATTCTCGTGTCACAGTGTTTGTAACAAAACCTCTCCGAAACAAATTGCCCGATTCTTATGATATTCTGTGTGCATATTCAGTAAGTCAGAGAATAGGACGTGAATTTTTTTCCCAAATTCCCACGGGAACGAAGACCTGGGCGAAAAGCTAGTAATACTATACTTTCCATAGAAACGTTTCAGTCCTGCTACACTAGTCCAGTGTAGCATTAATGCGTAATTTGAAACAAAGAGTTTATGAAAGATATAAAATGGTTGATAAATCCTTAGTATTTTGAAGTACGTCTGTACCCTAAATGAGATGGCCAATTTCGCCATAGTTCTGTGCCCCAACAAGTTACAGCAATAATTTAAGCAACATACGAAAGGGGAAAGCATGTATTTTAAACATGTAAATACTATTTAATTTATAAAGCAGAGGTTTAAAAGTAATTTGCTATTTTTACATCACCACAAAATCTGCAATCATTACAAGTTTTCGCAAGTTTTCATGCGTGAGGAGCGTGAGGAGCTGGATCCATTTCATGCAAAGCAGGCGAAGGCTCGCTAAACGGCAACGCAGCGCTACTGTTTACTTTCTCAATGGGAAACTATGTAAGTGATTATTTTATTCTTGTAACGAAACAGCATAACAATAACAATGACTGCATACGAGTAAGTCAAAATGACAGACAGACAAATGACACAGAATCGGCATAAACTATGGCCACCTAAAGAGATGACCTAAAAAATATACCGATCCAACCTTCATGGACCTGATTTACACTCGCACCACGGACATTTTATGTCAGTGTGAACTCCATGGTGTATGATAGAAAAAAGTAGTAGTTCTCGCCATTTTCAAATAGTTTCCCGTCGATAATGAATACAATATCCTATTTTTGTTCACTTTGTTTCGGCTGCTTTAACAGTGATTTAACTAATCATGCTAATAATCATTAATTATCAAAGGATTTTTAACATAAATCTCATCCGTGTAACTGCACATAGTCTGGGGAAGGAATAGGCCAAATCCACCCATTTTTCTTGTCTCGTGGTGATAAGGTTAAAATTTGAGTGACTTTGTCCTTTCTGTATTGTTTTGTAAATGATACAATGAATTGCACTTTATAATGTTTATTTTATGTATTAGAACAACAAGTATTAATATTCTTATCTTTAGTAATCGAAACACAATCTGCTTACAACTCACCAGCTAGACAAAAGTGAATGACGTATCATAATTGATGACAGCTGTCAAAATATACTTTTTTTTAACTGCGTTCCGTTACACTTTCTACTTGTCGCATTGATTGTGCAGAGGCCAGCGCTTTAGGTTTTTTATTTTATAATTAAGTCAAGTCAAAATAACTATTTTTTTCATAGAACATCCAGGATGTTACAGTAAAGGATTTAAATAAAACATACATTTTCGTTCTTTTGACTCTACTGACTCTACCTAGCGCATAAAAAAAAAGTTCTACAGAAATCACTAATGTGGCAGCTGATGTGTGGCCTTCTGTACATTTTATCGTAGGCGTATAGTTGTATGGAGATGCAAACTTTTCTTTTCGTAATTTGACCTACGTTTCTTGAGGAAAGTTGTTTAGTTAAGTGAGCTGATTCACAACCTTAATTTTTGTTAATTTAAAATCACCCTATATACATTTGAAGAAAGAACAAAGTTCTCCTAGTCTATAAATTAAATTTTGAAACAGCCTTTTTTCCTCAAAGGTACGTAAAGTTATCAAGACTTGCAAACTTCTACAAAGAAATTATTAATAAGTCAGAAAGTCCTTTCGGCAACATGACGAAATTCGCCATTTTGTTGAAAATTAAATAGACGTTGGTAATTGAGTAAAATTAAATTAAGTTTAAACAAAAGATCCATTGTAGAGAAGTTTCGGTCATGAAATAATATTTTGTATCTGGCTTTAATAATTTTGTAAGTTATACTTCGTTCTTGTATTATAGCATTTATTTAACTAACTGCAGCTCTAGTACATCGTGAAAATATCGCAGACAAATGTCAAAAATGTGTCCAAATGACAACGCTGCCGTGTTACGCGTATCTCAGTTATCTCGAGTTACATGAGTTACGCTTAACCATTGCAAATAGCATTTTTTTAACACTTTCAGTATGGTAATATCAAAAACTTGGAAAAAAACTGTGGTTTTGCTAAGAAAATGAAGTTGTCAAACTCATGTAACTCGACAAATTTTAGCGCCAGTCGCACCAAACTCATGCAACTCGAGTTACATGAGATGTATTTGTTCGAGTTTTGGCCAAACAATTATTCTTTGCGTCAGCCTATCTCCGCTAACACGAGTTAACTGAGTTGTGCAGATCGACCAATCATAGGAAAAATAAAACAAAGAAGCCAGAAACCCATCGTGGTCACACTAACGTCGCAAAGTGGGCACAACCAGTTAATTATTTTTATCCATAGTTTATCAAATTAATGGATCCACTGCCCCCTTTCATGCACCGGGATGTACACAGATTTATACTTTTCATATAATTATTTTTATCTAACTGGTTCTCAAACTTTCAAGATACCTGAACCCCATTCATTTTAGGTTAGGATGAACTATTAGTTAATACACACACGCACAGACTTAAAATTTCATTTTTGGAAAACTGTAAGCCCAGCAGCAATTTCAGAACTTTAGATCTTAGATTCAGATTCAAAGGATTAAGTACCCGTTTTGGAATTAACAGTAAATATTATTTAATCCACGAAACTATTGTTTAATTTAAGCAATACCAATTACTGTGAATTCCACCTCAAGAGCCTTGATATTACACTTTCAAAGGCTGCAATACCTAAACTCTTCGATAAGTCATTTAAAATTTTGTTCGATGGCAGTTTCTTGCGTGTCAACGTCCTTAGAGCCACATTTGAATTAAGTTTGAGTATTTTTTACCAACTACTAATTGGTCGTTTTTAAAAGCTCAAGTTAAAACCATCGAGACACACGGCGAAGCTCTCGCAGTGTCACTCAACATCTCGAAGGCATTTGACAGGGTTTAGCACGCAAGCCTGCTAAGCAAGCTTCCTGCGTATGGCGTCCCTGACAACTTTTGTAGTTAGATAGCTGACTTCCTGAGCAAACGGTTGTTCCAAGTGATCATAGATGGCTGCTCATTTGACCAATAACCTCACGGTTATTGATGCCGGAGTTCCTCAGAGGTTCGAGAAAGGACTGCGGCTCTTTCCTGCAGCACACTAACGACATGCTGCTTGTTCCTGGAGTTGTTGCGTACGCAGATGACAGGTACAGTCATGAAGAGATATCTGACTAGTGCAAGAGCCAGTGGGGATGAAGTTCGAAATGAGAGGAACAATGATAGAGCGAGTAAACTCAACCTTAGGCTTAGGTCTCGTCTCCCAATAAGGAGGACTTTAATATGACTTTACAGGCATTTTCTGGGTTAACTCGCTCCATCGTCGACCTCATCTTTGACCTTATGGTCAAGATTGAGGTCAAGAGTTAACCCATCTTATAATAATAATAAAAAATGGTTAGTTTTAACGCCACCAAAACACAAGCGTGTCTATTATCCGCAAAACGGAGTCCTTTTAACCTGACTCCAACTTTGCGGAGTACATCTGTACCGGTCACTGATGAGCTTGAACTCCTCGGCATAGAGGTTTGCCACCTCCATCGAATTTCAGCCCAAAATCTCAAAACTGCGGCCAAAAAGCTGGGCATCCTCATTAAGGTCAATACCCCTTATAAGGCACGCATAGAATATTGCAGCCACCTTTAGGATGGTTCGGCCAAACATCAATTAGCCACTCTGGATTCGGTGGACCACAGAGCCAGGGGGCCCATTGGTGACAGAAAGCTAGTATAAAACTAACTCCGAAGATTAGCTCATAGACACAAAGTAGCTTGCCTATGTGTTTTCTACAAGATTTACTTTTGGGAGTGTGCTCATGAGCTGCACGAGCTCATTCCACCTGCCCCTTTTTTTTCGGAAGTTCAGACGCACCGCGGGGTACCATTTACCTTGTCGAGATTCCTCGAATCCGTACTGAGCGCTTCTCTTGATTTTTTATATTGCGTACCGCTAAGGAATGGAATTCTCTGCCTGCGTCTGAATTTCCGGGCTCATACAACCCGACTCTCTTTAATAAAGTTCAAGTGAATACTCATCTTCTGGGTAAGCTCGTACATCCTCGACTACATCTTCGCTCCTGAGCTAGATTGTGGTCAAGAGCGAACCTCTTCTTAGAAAAACATTTTTTTTAAGATCTTCACGTAAATAAAGATTCCTTCGATCTGGATATATATCGCATGATTATACTGATTTGATGATGATGTTCAGCAAGTGGTTTTTTAGACTTAATACTATTTTTACGTAATTGTGATCAAAGTAAAACCTAAGACTTTTTTGTTTTTGAGATTCTTAAACTCGTAATAATTTACTATCGTCTTTATAATTTTATTGAAATATTTTTTTAGAATCTCATCTAATATTTTGTCGATTAAATGTTTGCTTAACTTATAACCAAAAAAAATATTCGTTATTTCTCTAACCATGCGAATATCCAACATAAATAATAGGTATGTCCAATTGTCCATACCTCATAAAAAAATCAATGTTTGAGAACCAGTTTTAATTTTTTAATAATTTTTAAAGTATCCTAACCTTAGGTAACATTAAAGAAATGATGTAGAAAAAGTGTTACTTCTTTTCTGGTTTGATGCCATTTATAACAATTACAATAAAATTATCTAATCCAATAACTACAGGTAACGGTCATCTCCGGTAAGTATACCTGCATGAGATAGGTTTCGTCTTTCAAAATGTCTCGTGGTCATGCACAACTCGTGTAACTCTAGTTACAGTCAGACGCAAAACCACGATTGTATGGAACGGTGGTTATGCCCAACTCATTTTTTGTAAATAATTTGAAAACTACAATAGATCCGAAAAAAAAATTATGCTTGTTAATTACTTCTGTTATTTTTGACCTCATATACATAGAAATATATCCATATTCATGAAAATTGTAACTTTAAAATAGGAAAATATGTTTAAAACTTTGAACTCGATTTTCTCAAATCGACCTATAAAAAGATACATGAGTTGTGCGTAACACGGCAGAACGCCAGTGGGCGCGGTGTCCTCGCACAATCAAAGTGAAGTTTTATCGTCATCCGAGTGACGTGACGCGCGGATTTGTCGCTGGCCATGCTAGCTATGCTGATCGCATGTTCATCTGTATTTAAAAATTATGGAGATTTTGACTTTTTCGATGTGACGATTAGTGCAAGTTTTAAATATATATATATATTGTATTTTCAAAGTGTTTATTATTTGACGTAGGTAGCTCGTTTTTTTTTACTGATTTACAACATTGTTAAGCATAGTAAATAACAGTTTACTAAACCATCTTTTTATATTTTGCGAAACCTAAAAAATCATTGGAACCATTTTAATTTAAGTAGGGAAATGTGTACAAGATGATCCTTCGAGGTGAGATGATCCCTAACGATTGCGCTGCGACTATGAGCGTCATCCAGTTGAAAACGTTGCTAAAACACAGGCCCCGGCTCCACCGCCGCTCAGTCAATCCGTGATGGCGGCCAGAACAACGTTCGTATTTTTATTGAAATAAATAAAAAATCTGCGTCGCTGAACTAAGATAAGGTTGACTTTGAGATTAGATTACTTTTGAAGTAGGCATCTTATTGCAATGGCTGTTGTGTTTGCGTCTTTCTATTGTGCTAAGTTAGTAATTTTTATTGGCATTGAAATTGCAAAAGGTTTATAGGTTATGTCAGGAAACAAAAACCGAAAAAATGTGGTTTGGGGCGAGTTGATTCGTTTAATTGTGTGCAAGATGATCCATATGGATCGTCTTGTACCACAGACTCTTAACAAATATTTGAAGTTGTCTGCTTATTACTTTTATGTTTAATTAATGTTCTTAATTTAACTAGCAGTTATCCATAAGGACTTATAATCGTCATCAGTTAAAATTAAATCCTAGGGGTAAGATGAACCGGATCATCTTATCCACTTCCCTGGAATTATCTTGGACACATTGGTGTACAAGATGATCCTTTGTTAGGGTTTTAAAAAAGTGTAATAGGCAATTCAATATTAATAGATTATAATAACATGAGTATGCAAATAGTAGCATGGATAAATATGCTACCATAAAATGCTAATACCTCTTAAATTACTTGAAAAACCTTTATATTGCGTGATTTCTCCCTTAAGTGGATCATCTTGTACACGTTTCCCTAATCATTGAATTACTTAAATCAGAATTAGAGTTCAAAAAGTTAAAAATTCAATTGTTCCGATTAAAAGCATACACACGCAAACTCATACTTGTATTTCCTGTCAAGGTAGACAGGGCATCGAGAGAGCGTAGATAAATTGGCTAACAAATTATTATAAATTTTTCAAAGTTTTCGTTATGTTTAGGTACATTAAGGAAATAGAAATATTTTCCGTCTTTTGCAACAAAACAATAAAATCTTTCATTTTTTTTAAGCTGCAAAACAGTTAGCTAACAAGTAAGTACGAAATGGCCCGACTTCAGTCGACTTCATAAAATATTCACAATCCAGCCCACCTGGTGTCCACTTGTAGTTCGCTTACCCTTACGTAGCATTGTATTTATTACTCCGACGTTATAGACGCTACACACTCAAAGGCCCACTAAGATTTTCCGTATGTTGTGGGTCTCTTGGAACGTACTCGAATACAGACACGATCAATCGATCACCCATGACCCGAGAACAAACATCTGCTTTTAACACAAAAATTCGCCCACAGTGGTAATCGAACCCAGGCCCCGTCGATCGACAGGCAGAATTTGCACAGGTATTCTTACGCACCAGCAGAACACAGCAAGCTATTTGGCGTTGGACTTTGGTAGGAGGGTCACGAACCAGACGGCCTTTTACAGAGCCTACCAAACCTCATGAGACCATAGGACGTCACCACAGATTTAGAACCAATTAAGATATCGTTGCCAAGGATGGATTGATAGAAGGCAGGTCTCATTACTCTTTGTTTCCTTAGTCGCCTCTTACCCAAGGGAACCTAACCTTAACCTAACCCTCACGCCTATAATCTCTGTTGGGGAAGGCAGAACGCCATATGTGGTTACTGAACCATTTGACGCCACATTTGACATATATTCTGAGGGTCACAAGATGGAACATGAGTATGGTGGTGATAAGCATAGGTTGTCAGCCTTTCACCCACGATACAGAAAAACCTTCGCCTCCACTTACTGGCTTCTATAATAAACACTGCATGTATTCTGTAATAGATAAGTGAAAAGGTAAATTGTGAACGAGCGCGTCTCGCCAATAAACTTCACAGTTTGGCGGGTAGAATATAACTGTAAACAATGTACTCACTTATTTGTTAATAAAAGTATATGTATGCCTGGGAAGAGTTCCAACATGGAAAAATCACCACATGGCACAAAAGTTTTTTTCTTCATAGGAGTACCGTATGAAGAATAAACGCGTAACAGAACCGGTAACAGACACCAGGTGGGGCGGCTTTTGAATATTTTATACACAAGAATGCAGCCGTTTAGTTCCTATTTACGATTTATCGATCGACGGGCCGGGTCACGCAAGGTTGTCATGTCGATAGGGTTGTCGAATCGATTTACTGACGCGAAATGGGTAACTTGATAAACACTTTCTGGACGACACCGCTGAAGGACAGAACCCTATTACTAGCGAAAGCACAGAAATGGTTTTAGAATAAGAATAGTTTATTTTTACCAATTGAAATGAGGGTACATGAGAAATAGTGGTCGCCGCACTAAGCGTATTTCGATATCTCTTTTAGTTTGTGTTATATTGGACTCGAAAGGAAAAAAAATGACAAAAATCCAAAAAAAAACGTTTTCTTTTGTCATAACTTTTTTTTTTAATATTTTTCAAAATTCTTCTTTGCATAATGTATCCCTTGCAAATACGCATCTTTTGAGCTCTCATAAACTATCCTAACTATATTATCAACAGAGCCATACGCAGATCACACTTTTCCGTGAAATGAGGCCCTATACAGACGCCTCCCAAAAGACATTTCCAATGTCAAAAATGTTTCCTCTTCATACAACTTGAGCGATCAGCAAATTGACGTAGTATGGGAGATCAACAATTTAATTTTTATTTTACATGGGTTCCTTTCTTTTGGGAAATTTGTTTAGTTTTATAGGGAAAATCATCTCCTAAAGTTCCATTAACTAATTTAAAGTCAATCCAATTATTAGATACGATTATGATTCTATGACTGTATGTCTTACGGTTCAAGCGAGAAGAGCAGTTAGGCATTCAGTTTAAGGTCTTAAACCTGGTTTAGGGTAGGTTTATCAAATTGGCTGTACATAATTAAAGGTGTAAGGCTTCCAACCGTAATATTAATTTATTTTTTGATTCAATTTCAATCACGCGGGGCAATCAAATTGCACAACATTTCTCAAGGAACATAGATCAACAAAAATTCGCTCAAAGTCATACTAAAGTAAGACTTTCATAACATTTTCTTTATCAAAACAAAATCGTATGTAACCCTAATTCACCTCCCATTTAAGTGAATAGCCTCCGACCCTCAATCCGTTCGATGAACCAAGGCAATGATACCTACGCACTGTGTTGTACAGATCAGTGAGATAAAGCAACGAACACAGGACTAGAGAACCTAAAGGATGACCAAAGTGGCAATTTAGCACGACTGTTTCCGTGCTTCGAAGGGCACGTGAATCTGCCGGTCCCAGATGTTTTTGATTGACTATAATCAAAGACCACCATTTGGATAAAAACTCTGAAACCAAGGCTTGGCAAGGCAACGTTCAAATGCTCACTAGGATAAACTGGCCACATATAAACTAAATAAACATCTACACAACATGGGCCTCACCGAGACCAAGTTATATAGATTCTGTCATGAAACTTACGAAACGTGGAGACGTAATCTGTGACTGTAGCGCACTCCACTGCAGCAGGGATCGGCACCTTGGAGGCCACAACTTGTCCTACCAAGATATCAAGGATGTGCCCGTTAAGGACATAGCGAGATTCGCGGTTGGCATAGGACTCCAGGATGTACTGTGATAACACAGAAGGATACTGTTACAAAATATATCTGTCGAGGTCGCTGTGACACGGAAGCCTGCATATTACGTGTGACCGGAACCCTTCAAACTCCTTAAATAATAATAATGATAAGGCTGGTCAAGTTCCCATTTTATTTTACACTTTAGCAAGATGACTGCTGAAACAAAAGTCCTCAGCTTCAACGTTCTGGGAAAACGAGTCAAAATTAACTTTTATTCTAATTAACCTAACTTTGTCACAAAATCTCGGAATATAGAAACCCAACACTTTAAGCATAAATAAGACAAGAGTTAACTTTTGTTCTACAAGTTCCTCAAGCGTAGCAATCCGCTACGTCGTAGCACTCTCGTAGCAAAATGAAATTGTTTTTGTCATATTCAGGTAATACTACTTACAACAGAAGTGTATGAACACAAGGTAAAATGTAAAATACGATACACCTTATAGACGGAGATCCCAGGGCCGCCAGACCTTACTTATTCTGATGTCTTATAGAATATAATTAATTAAATATAAATAATAATGATCAACACCGCCAAACACTCTCCGTCGGCTGTAATTTCTGCCAGACGCTTTACATTTCGCAAGTAAATTATGTGATTATACCTACAATCTGAGCCGTGATTTTTGTATATGATATTCAGGAAACTATAACAATACTTTTTATAGCACCTAGACTTCAATACAAGTGAGCATTTTTTGGAAGTACCTTCAGAACCTGGTAGCTGAAAATTGGCAGTCGGCCCAGGTTAGCTGGTATTCATACATTTCTAGTACGTACTAGCACTACTATTTCCCACACATTTGGTTTATATGAAAATAAGTAAGGTCTGGTGACCCTGGGATCTTGGTCTATTATTAACATTCATATTTTACATAAATTAAACCAATATAATTCTGTTTGAGTAAATAGGTATTTCTGGGTTATCTTGCTTCATTCTCGACCGCATCTTCGCCCTTGTGCTAGGCTAATGTGGTAAAGAACAAACCCATTATTAATAAAAAAAATAAGCAACAAAAAATAGGTCATGGTCTCGGGTCCCTTGGGATACACACAAATATAAAGTAACTTAAGTCCAGTTGCAAGAAAGTCCATTACAGTTATTATGTGAAAATCAATGAGAAATCCGTACATAAAGCCGAAAAGACGAATTTAGTAGTGCAGGCTCCAGCCAGGATTTGAACCCACAACCTTCCGGTTACAAGACTAGCTCTTCACGTCAGTCATCACCATAGAAATACAACTTTATAAATTCTATTCCAAATGAAATTGAAACAACAACACATCAGCTAAAAATACTACTAATTTGATTTCTAAATGTAATTTTGCTAGTACCAATGAACAAATTAAACACTAATTTTATTAAAAGTTGCCCATACTACATGAGTTTCGGGGAGATTACGATGTTTGACTAACCAATATTGCTTGGTCTCCCCTGCCTCTACACATTATACGGATTCCACCAATACATAATAAGAGAAAGGGAAATGTGAGGTCAACGTATATTGGTTCCAAAGTCAGCCCCTAGGCAAACAATTAGCGAAAGTTAAACATGAATTTGACCCAAACTCGAACTATGGGCAATTCCTCATTTCGCCTTTAATGGCTTGTAGATTATAGATAAGTGCCTAAGTGTCGGTCAGTGTTTAGTCAGAAATCAATTTATGTGTTATTCTACCCTCTCGAACGGTTCGGTTTAATTAACGTTTTGTTTAAACAAGTGTGGGTGTAAATTTAGTTTTAGATGAAATTACAATTAACTAAACTAAAGAACGCTCCGTAAAGAATCCGAAAACGTATATTTTTATGTCTCTGTGGCAAATTTCAGCTTTCTAAGCCCAATGGTTTGAACTGGGTACCTACCACGCTCGTTTATAAGCATTTCTGTTTAGGATCCAACTTTGAACTGCTTCGCTATTGGAATGTTTTTTAAAATGGTACCATGATGGCGCTGCTTTTGAACTGCTCGGTTGTCTATGGTCCATTTTAAATATCTACATAAATTGTCGCTGGTCTGCCTTTGAATCGCAGCAGCGCCAAAATTGAATCGCTTATAAGCCATCATGGTACGAATAAGCGTTGCAGACTTGTTTAGGTCCTAAATTGGATCGCGCTAAGCGATCATGGTAAACCTCCTGGATATAGAGGTCTAGATGAGACAGAAACTTTTATTTCTGGGTGGCTATTCTGCTAATCAATAATTGCGTCTCAATGGTAGTGGAGTGACGCCAATGGCTATTTTTAACCCCCGACGCAAAAAGAGAGTGGTGTTATAATTTAAACATGTCTGTCTGTGTATCTGTGTATTTGTGTATCTGTCTGTGGTATCGTAGCTCCCAAACAAATGAACCAATTTTCGTTTAGTTTTTTTGTGTCATAGATAATTTTATCCCGAGTGTTCTTAGCCATGGTTCATGAAAATTTGTTTAGCCGTTTAAAAATTATAAGCAATCGAATGTTGGGGGTGATTCAAAATTTTTAATTTTAGTGTTATATTCATTCAGGCGGTTAAATTCATTAGTATCGAGATTTCATATATTTGATAAGGGCTGACTTGATTGACTCCACCGCCATCTGCAGCTCGAGTACGATGGTGATAGCGCGCGAGCAAAAAAAACAAGACTTTGACTCCACCGCCATCTGCAGCTCGAGTAATAATAATAATGTCCTCCTTACCGATTTCGGCAATGGCGACTCTAACATTAATTTTGAGTACTGACTAGATCTTTATTGTGGGCTCTTATATGGCTCGCAAAGCCAAACTTCGTCTTAAAGACGCGATAGCGCGCGAGCAAAATAAAACAAGCCTTTGCGCGGGCGCCGAGTGGCGAGCTGCGCGAGTTTGTCGCGCAACATGATAGAGCTGCTGGTCAGGGTGGCTGTCATCTTTTAGAAATTTCGTTTGTTCTCATTACCATTGATATTCCACCGTTTTTGAGATTCCATTTAATAGCAGAAAAGAGATTAGCCCAACCGCCGATGCTTCACTTTCATGGCCTTTTTAGAGCGACAAATATGTAAAGTTGAGTTTAAAAACATGTCTACCTCTACCACTTTAACGTAGAATTCACAGCTGAACCAATTATCAAAGCCTGAAATAGACGCGAGTATTCCTATGAAATTACAACTGAAGGTAGTATTTCTAAAATTATAGGCTCTGTCGTAGTAGACAGCTTATTTCCGTCTCAAAAGCACAATTCTAGCGGGTAATTGAGGAAATTAGCTACTAACTAAACTGTGAACCTCAATTTAGATTCAGGTGGCATTTATACAGTCGGTTCCTTTACAAACTGAAGCTTCTTATTAAGAAGTGATAAGGTCCAAATTAGATGTTAACTTCAGCACTGAAGTCAGGTTACTGTTTAACAATCAGAAGGCAAATGTTATAATTAAATAGACATTAAAACAGGCAAAAGACCGAGCTTCGTTTTTGATCGCAGCGCAGCTCACATAGTCACGCTATTCGGGTTTGTTTTCATTGTGTTAGATGCCTGAGGAAAAATTCAAAATAAAACATGTTTATTTCAATTTATTTCATTTGCTAGCTAAAATTTCTCGAAGACCGGCCCTTTTCGAAGGCTTGCTTGGGGATATACGCAGAGGCCACTATGAGATTAAACTGAACAGTTTTTTCCTATAAACAAAACAGAAACTTAAGTGAAAATATGAAAAAATATACAAAAAAAATCAGCTTCTCTTAAAACTTGAGCGATTAGCTCACTGCCATAGTATGCAAAGTTGAAAAACATAGTCACACACAAATTTTTATGCAAGTATGATGCAATAATCAAGTTTTTCACAATATTTCTTTTCCACTTAGTTTTTATTCCCCCCGTTTTTTGCGTTTTCCTTCCGCCTTGGGTTGACTGAAGAGATCGCTGTTTAGCGATAGACCCTTGCATACTTTTGGTTGTAAGTTTGTATGTTTTGTCTTACGTTTTTAAGTATGCAATAAATTATTTATCTGTCTATCTATTCCTATTACTATACAGGGTGTAAAAAACTGTAACCCTAACCATAATTTTTAATTATTTTTCAGTGGAGTTTTCCTCAGGAAATGATAACAATGATAACAGCGTAAAACACGAAAGCCAAAGCATGAATTGAAATAAGACCAAGAAGTACAGGAAGTTTATTTCCGGACGACAGTGGAAACAGTGAACATTCCGCCGTGACAGTCGCTGCCCGTCCTGGCACCTTGCTTTCCCTGCGTGGGAATAATTGCTGACTGAATTAACTTTTCCTTCCCCCAATCCGATAAATTAAAATTTTCACCAAGTGGAATAGCTTTGTTAATCACCGCCTCATAAAAACAATTGCTTTATTGTGACGCATTTTTGAGTTCAGGCTTTATTTACTGGATTTTCCTGTATTTCGGCTTAGTTATTTAAATACCAATGTCAAAAAGTGTCGGAATGACAACGCCAGAGGGCTCGGTGCCCTCATGCAGTAAAAGTGAAGATTACGGTGAATCTGAATAGCATGACGCGCGAGTTTGTCGCGGGCCGTGCTAGCTACACAGCATGACTAACATAAACGCGTGAGATAATTTGTGCAAACTGATTTCGTTCCGCCCTCTCGTTCATCACATAGCGTCAATACGGAAAGTGCAAAATGACATCGACATAAAAAATATATCAAGCGACAATGTTAGCTGATATTTTCATAAAATAATATTCTCTTTAGTAGAAATTCAGGCTAGTTGAAGCTCATTTTCTTACAGAGCGCTAAACACTCGCTATTTTCAATTACCAGTCTTTGCTCAACACGAGAAGGTGATTTAGTTCCATCTCACGTATCCAGAGGATTGCGCCTCGGCCCTTCAAGACCCTTCATTTCCTTGACCTTAGTTTTACTTATTATCTATACATATTATTAAGAAGACAGATTTGATTGTTTGTTTGTTTGCATTGAATAGGCTCCGAAACCACTGGACCGATTTGAACAATTCTTTTACCATTAGAAAGCTACATTATCCCCGATGGAAATAGGCTACATAATTTTCCCGAATTCCCACGGAACGAAGTCCCGAGCGAAATTCTAGTTTTAAATAAGTACACAGGTAATAGCGGCAGCTCCCATCTATTAATATAAACCTTGTGAAATTTCTATGTGCGCAATTATTATTGTGTATGTAGTGTAGGTATACCTCGAAAAAAAACCCCGCATGGTTTGATGACTGTAGTTAATCAGCAACAGCCGACAGCTAAACGTGACCTCCGAGGCACGGAAACGCTCTTGATAGATTATCGGTTCAGAATAACGAGCCTCACTAAACCAAGAGCGCTCTGTACGCGGTAAGAAAATTCTGAGTAAGTGAACTTAGAAATGTTTTTGTTTTTCATTATTTCTACAATCAAGGCGACTATCCACTAATTAATAGCATCTGAACGGCGGTGGAATGACAATGGTGTACATTTTTACCAACTTCAAAAAAGGAGGAGGTTCTATGTTTGACTGTATGTATTTTTTTATGTATGTTCACCGATTTCTCTGAAAATTATGCGCCAATTTTTTAGTTCAAAAGAGTACTAAATACTCCAGAGGTGGTCCCATATATATTTTGTCGAAAATGATTCAGCGCTTTTAAAAAAATCAACAAAAACAAAAAATACTACAAACTTTGTACGAACTGTTGTTGGGATTGAAGTCAGTGACTCATACATTTTTATAACGTGAAAAATTTACCTGTTCAGGTGGAAAAATTTTGATGTTTGACAAGCGGCGCCACCGCCGACAAAATTCAGTTGCTAGGTAGTTTGCAACTTACGTTCGGTTGGCGGTGGCGCTACTGGTGGCGGCGGTACAACTTTTTAATCAACAAGTGCTTAAAAATTAATAGTTCTCAACCTGCAGTTCGAGCATGATGCGCGACAAACTCGCGCGGCACGCCACTCGGCTGACGGTGAAACTTCACTTCGATTGCGCGAGGGCTCCGTGCAAAATAGAATATAATAGAAAAATCTTTATTTTATAGGACATTCACAATGTCACTTAAAACAAGTCAAGATTACAATGAAATACATACAAACATACATTAAACGATTTAAATACGCATGCGTTCTTTTGACCCTACTGACAACGGCTTGCTCGCCCTCTGGTGTTGTCATTTTGACATAGGACCGCGGCGCATTCTGGGCGCGAGCACATCGTGCTTGAGATGCTGAACAGATGAAATGGCCTCCATTGTCATTCAACGATATTGAGACGCCATTGATAAGAGAAATAGCCCTGGAACTCCCCTAAATGAAAAAAAAAGCTTGCCGTTTCCTGCCCTATTAATTCAAATTACGAATTTCCACTTTCAAATAATTGCCCACAGTTCACTCTACTTGTTTTTCTCATTAGGTTTATGGACGCTCATTAGAACGAGTCAGCGTCTTGGTTAATGCGGGCGAATAGGAGAGATTATACTGTATGAATCAGTCTTTTGATTTTTGTTCTTGATATTGGTATCGTTTTTTTTCTGTGACATATGGTAAAATACTTATGAAACTAAACAACTGTCTCTGTCGAAAATTTTATTTTTTGACCTATATTTGTTGGGGAATTATACTTACATCCTTAGTAAGTGTACCTCCCAAGTCATGTTAATTATATGAACTTTCAATTTGAAAGATTTCAAAACGTGCAAAATTTTAGATTTTCATGTTTTTTAAAACACCTTGTACACAGTCAATTTTACATTATTCTTGAATACTACCTTCTTCTTATCGTGTAGGTATAGTCAAGTGTGTGGCAAACTTGGCTAACCCTGGTGTCAGAACTCTCCTACTTAATTTGTTTATAATACAGAAAATAGGAATTACAATCGTAAACAAATGCTGTAAGAAATTGTATAAACTTTTTGAAGTGAAAACTTCTTTAGCGGCGTTGAGCACTTTTAGTATGGGGAAAAAATGTTAAACTCGCGATGAACTCGCGTCAGATCGTCAGATGTCACGTGACCGTGATCAAAAATGCGTAGGATAGGGTTGCCACCTTTTTTGAAGTGAAAACTTCTTTAGCAGCGTTGTGTACTTTAAAGTATGGGTGACAGCCCTATGGTAAATTATCTCTGTGACAGATGTCAACGATTTCAACGATTATTCACACATAGTGCGCAAATACCGATAGACTATTTTACTGAATTGAAAGTAGATATTTTGGTCGAGTGGAAAAGTTGCCAGATTGTAAGCAACAGGTCAAGGGTTCGAATCCTGAGAGAATAACGGACTCTTTTTGTGTATTTTGTTTTATTTCCATATTAATGCACAACGTTAATGTTCAAGTTTTCACTTCTGCCAGCACTCCCGGAGTGCAACCCGTTGTTTTTTTTATTAAATTAAGCGTTTCATTCGGTGCAATAGAGCCTAATCTTTTTTAAACTTTTTCAATGCGAACTAAAACTTTGTTCCACTATTAGGGTGACCTAAGTGATTAAACTGGATAGCTTTGAGTAGAGGGACTACGGTAACAATTATGACCACTTTAAAGGGTTAATGGGTATGTCAATCCGTTATAATAACGTGGCCAGGTGTGCTACGAACGTAAAATTTTAAGCGTGACCTCTTTTTGGATTAAGCGAAGTTGGTAATGATTTTGGCACCTGGGTAGTTATAGTTACCTTAAACATTAACATTTTCCATTTTCACTTCTCGTTCACGAGGCTAATTATCTTTATTAAGGCTAATTCGTTTAAGTGGCTTGTTTATTTATTTATTTTTTTTATTATAAGATGGGTTAACTCTTGACCATAAGGTCAAAGATGAGGTCGACGATGGAGCGAGTTAACCCAGAAAATGCCTATAAAGACACTGGTACTCCCACGCATCGATGGAACACAGCAAGCTGTTTGGCGTCGGACTTCGGTAGGAGGGTGGTCGCGAACCAGACGGCCCTTTACAGAGCCTACCACACCGCATGAAACAATAAGACAACACCTCAGATTCAGAAAAAAATGAAGTGTCGTTGCCTGGAATGGATTACTAGGAGGCAGGTCTCATTTGTGTTTCCATAGTCGCCTCTTACGACACCCACGGAAAGAGATGGGGTGGTGTTATTCTTAACCGATCACCACACGGTTAAAAGTCACTCAATTAATTTAAAAAAATATTGTATTTGAATAGACGCATTTCAAGATGGTTGTGGCCTTCTCTGCCGGAATTCTGGTAGTTTTAGGCAATCTCCATTGTATGTTGTCTAATTTTGAAAATGCGTGTACGTTACAATTTATCCGATTGGAAGTACAGTTATTGCCATATGAGTTACTTTATCATTTATGGCAAACATCCAGATAGAAATGGACTCATTTCTTGAAGAAGTCTATTCCATGGTATTTCCACTTAAATTCAATTCATAGCTTTTTTCAGTCAGATATTAAATTGATTGACTTAAATTAGTTACAGAAACTTCAATGGGTGATTCTCATCATAAAACTTTCCTTTCTTCAAGGAACATACACAAAATTCTCAAAAAAAAATATTTCGACTTTAAAGTTGTAATGAAGATTCGAATTCTTTTTCTTCATATTTCGACATATGTTTCTTGAGAAAATTCGTTATGTTTCTTGAGGAACTGATTTATTTCCTTAATTTTTCCTAACTAATTTTAAGTCACCCACATTTGATATCGAGCAGAAATTTTGATATTTTCCCCTTTCTTATTTATTGAAACTACTGTACAGTCCAATTGAGAAACTCCTCCTTTTTTATGTAGGTTGAAAACCAACATGACACGTTAATTTATAAAATCTTTCTTACCCTACTTTTAGCGCAGTGGCTGAAAAAGTAAGTACTTACTGTAAGAAATTAATAATTGAAACCTTTCAGTCCTTTGTCTTAAATGCAATTTTAACAGGAGCAAGTCTTCAGGGAGAAATACTCAGAGCAAAAGCACAGTATAAGTCTAAGAAAAATGGCGTCATTTTACACTTGTTTTAAAAAGAATTAATTCTCACCCTTTCTTTCCACTTTTGTGCAGAGACGTAGCTAGGTAACCAAAAGCCCTGATAAAAAACAATAACTGGACCCCATAATGAACTGTTCTATACTGTTCTGTTCTTTTTGAACTCTTTAGATTTGATTATGTCAAAAAAGTATGTTTTTTGCTGATGATTGAATTTTGGATATGTCATTAGATTTATTTATCGTATAAGTTAGAGATATACGCATGTGGCGATTTAATTATCAAATGAATAATTTTTGTACTAAAAATATATTTTTATTAAGTGTTTTATTTTTGGGTTTTCCAATTTTATTGAACAAAAATAAGTCAAAATATAAAATATATAGGTATACAAAAACTTTGAAGGTGATTTATAGCCGATTTAATTTGAGGTTTGGTGGCCAGGGTCCGAGAGCCCCTTAATAATAATAAAATCATTTCTTTTCAGGCAACTAAGCCCATATGAAAAATACCTTACAGACTAACATACATATAAAAAACATACATCTAAAATATAATTTAATAAAATTAAAACTTAATGAACCCTATATCCCGGGTGTTTTTCCGGGGGTATCTACAACCGGGAATCTCCCTCGAAAACGGCGGAACACCACGTCCTCCGGCCAAAAGCTCTCCTTCATGACTATCTCCAGCATGAACGTCGGGAACCGCACCACAAATGCTTAAGCTTGGGGCCCCAGTGCACGACCCAGTCTAGTTCTCTGGTAGCAAAGCCACTTGCTTCTGTGCTGGTAGAACAGTAGGTAACAAAAGTAGTTTTCGTAATTATGCCAAGGAAAGAAAAAATGTAATTAATGTCATTTGACTCCCTGTTCCTACCACAAACGTAAGAGTTTGTGAGTTAGATGTTATGGACGCATAAACTACGGAACGGATTTCTTGTAAGTTATGTAGCGTAATACATCAGAATACCTAATTCATAAGGTAGATAGATAGATAGATAGATAAAAAGTTTATTTGTCTGCACAGTCACACACATGCACAATTATTCAAAGTGCAAATGAACAGAAGTTTATATAAACTTAATGCAAGTTAACATTAGAGAGGAAAAATAAAATAAAAGTTAAATGTGTGTGCTGTAGCAGCGCAAACCGGCCATAGCTCAGCGTTTGTATTGCTAAAAGCTCATCGCTGATTTTCAGCTACAGCCTAAAGCCAGCGCAGGAACGGAACAGCCAACAGTACAGTAACACGTATACTAAAAAGGCGGGAGTATAAAAGTTACTATTAGTTAACAATAATAATTAAAATACATGCAATGAGATATAAAATTAAACATAATATTAAAAAAACATTATAAAATATATTAATTTAACAGTTTAAAGTGTAATATAAAACGAGATAAAATATATGATAAGTGTGACTAGATGTAAAACTATTTATCCAACGCAATGGAATATAAAAACACACACAGCACCCAATTGGCTCAGTTATCGCTACATATGCAAATCATTTACATAACTTTTCAAAATTTATACATAGAAACCCAATCGCAAAAAGTAAATTTATTTATTAAATGTCAAAAAACACATATTATGTCAATACTTAAATCATAATATTACTAAAATCAGTAAAACAAACCGCCCCTTGTCATCCTTGATGCAAAGGTGCCCGTAACGCTTACGGCATATTGAATAGTGTAGTCAGTCAGTGAATGTAAATGTACACTTAAAAAATATATACATTACTAGCTTTTTCCAGCGGCTTCACTCGCCCAAAAAACTCTTTTAGTCATCCGTTTCATTCTGACCCCTTAGGACATGATTTTCGAAAAATCGCGAAACACGTGTCAATTTATTGCTTCAAGGTATATTCTGACGAAGTTTCGAGTCAAAATGTCCAAAATCATTGTTTTCTCCATACAAATGTTGAACTCCCATTTCACCCCCTTAGGGGTTGAATTTCGAAAAATCTCTTAGCGATTGCCTATGTCATAAAGGACACCTTTTTGCCAAATTTCAGCTTTCTAGGTCTAAGGGTTTGGGCTGAGCGTTGATGGGTCAATAAATCAGGACCTTCAATTTTATATGTATATAAGAAGATTTAGAGTAAGTTCACTGTAGAGCATACCTACAGTGTAGGTCTTACAATCCTGTAAGACCATCCGAGAAGAAGAAAACAGCAAAACGCGAGAGTCACACGTACTGCCTTTTTTTTACAAGCCCATTTACGTCCTCACCGAGGTGCACGGGCCTCCCTTCGAAACACGAAAGGGATTTAGGACATAGTCCACCACGCTGCTGGCCCAATGCGGGTTGGTGGACCGCTCGTCTTTCGAAAAATGAATTTTCTTGGACGGGTGGGTTTTGTCACGATGTTTTCCTTTACCGTTGAGCAAGTGATAAATTAGTTAGAAATCCGAAAAACGGATTTAGTGGTACAGGCCCGCACCAGGATTTGAACCCGCGACCTTCCGATTACAAGTCTGGCTCATTACCAACTGGGATATCACCACTATTCTGCCTCCCATATTAATTAACATTTCATCCATATATACATGAAAGCAAATTAATGTTTTTTATGAGGCGTAATATCTTTGTTTTTTATGATTATTTGTACGGAAATATGAATCAAACCTCTCTTTTCCTAGAATAATACACAGAAGTTTGCGCTGTGTGATTTCATTGGCCTGTTATTACTGCTCACGTACGAAGCTACCCGACCAATTTATATGCCGCGCAACACGTTTTATTAGGTTTTATCTGGTCTACCATGGACTCGATTCTTTTCTATCGAGGCGAGCAAAGCATCATGTATTCTGAGGTCCGTTTGACCTTATTTCGAAAAATTATAGTGATTATTTGTTTCGTGTTAAATGGTTTTATCAACACTGGATCTTAATTTTTTGTTTTCTTTAGCGTGACGATTTGAATGCCTACAATAAGAACTTGTAACGAGGTGGCATGCGCCTCGTCTTCATCCTCCTTCTCCATTCTCTTTTTGCGACATTTTTACTCTTCAGTTTTGGCATTCCTAATTCAAATTCGAAATTGAACGCTTCTAGCTGTCATTCGCTAGGAAGATAAAGACCCAATTGAATTTGCGTCGCAAGCGCACGCCCGCACGTAGTATACTGTTTTTATGCTTTGATATAATCAAATAAATGTAATCCTGCTTAATTGTTTTCTCCATTCATCGTGCCCCGAGTCTCCGGCTCCCGCCGCCGGCCGGCGCAAACTTTAAAATAAAAATAGATGTATCACTCCCGATATTCTATCTTATTCTACTATATAAAAATATATAAAAATATATTCCTGACGCTATAACTCGAGAACGCACGAACCGATTTCCACGGTTTTGCATTCGTTGGAAAGGTCTCGGGCTCCGTGAGGTTTATTGGATACTTTTTATTTAAAAAAAAATTAGGACGCGGGCGGAGCCGCGGGCGGAAAGCTAGTTGCTTATAAAATTATAACCTAACCAATTTTTATTAAATAAAGCTAAGAACCATCTTGATTACGTCAGCTTGCAAACAAAAATAACAGCATCGAAATCGGTCTATTCGTTTAGGAGCTACGATGCCACAGATAGATACACAGACGCAGTAATACATATACAAAGACACACAAATCAAACTTATAACATCCCATTTTTTGTGTCGGGGGTTTAAAAATGGAGTAAAGAAGGGATATAATGTGCTACAAAAAAAAACTCAAAAAAAAATTCTCTCATAATAAGAGACACAGCAGCGATAATTTAAAAAATAATGTCATAATTCAATTTAAATTAGTACTATTTTCCTTCGCAATGCCCTGATATACAATAACACAACTTAGTTTCCACCTGGGAGCACTGCCAAGACGGGTAGATATCTCCTTCTATAAACTTATTCCAGCAGAGACGTTACTAGATCAATGTTTGAAGCACCCTTTATTTAGCAGACGGCGAGGAAATGAAACACTCTGTATAGAGTCGGCGCCGGTTCCGTATAAAGTAGTTTTACTCTGGACGAGTAAAAATGTGCTTGGTAGGATGTGGATTGATGTAGGCATTTTATTTGGTTGTGAATTTTGCTTGACCATGATTGAATATTTGAAACAGGACTTTTTTTTTAAATCTAAAATTGATAGAGACTTTAGAAAACCCTATGTGAGCGTGGCAGCCTCATTAGATGATAAGAATCTAAATAAGCAACAGAAAAGATTAATCTAATCAACTAACTTACAGAAACCTTTAGTGACTGATAAGTTATTCGTGATTTATATCATTGTTACGTCAAACTTATAACACCCCTCTTTTTTGTCGGGTACTATAATTCAACATCAAAAAAATATAATTTTTTTTTTAATTATTTTTTTTTTTTTTTAATGGAGTAAAGAAGGGATATAATACCAGTATTAGTATTAATACCATTCTTTTTTTAATTTTTATAATTTATATTTTTTTTAATGTTGAATTATAGTACCCGACAAAAAAGAGGGGTGTTATAAGTTTGTCGTATGTTTCTGTGTGTCTGTCTGTGGCATCGTAGATCCTAAACAAATGGACTGATTTCGCTTCGGTTTTATTTGTTTAAAATCTGACGTATTCGAGACGGTCCTTATCTATTTAATAAAAACTTTCAGCCGTGTAAGAATTATAAGCGATGTCGGGGGTTATAAAAATGACTAATTTTAGAGTTAGTACTACAAAACGTACGTGACCTAGAGCGAGGATTACATTAATAGGTAAACTCCAAAACTGTGTTCCCTAGTAACAAAGCCAAAGGGGCTAAAAAATCTTAAAAATATAATTTTAGTCTTGAGATGTGGAGATCTCTGGGGGAGGCCTACGTCCAGCAGTGGACTGATGAGTCTTGAAATATTCATGAAAGTTTAAAAGGTGAGAAAATATGGAAAATATGACTGTGGGCTGTTAAACCAGACTGAAATTTCAGTTTTATTGTGATTTATGTTATAACCGATTTATTTTAAAATTAAGTTGTTTCATAGATAATTCGTAAAAATTAAAAAAAAACTGGTATCATTTTTTCCCGGTTTATTTCTAACAGATGGAAAATAACCTTAAAATTAAAAGGATAATCTGTATTCTGTGAACGCAGCTAATGAATTTCGTACGGCAATGATATTTTATTTCGTACACGTCTGCCAAAGGCTTTTAGGCGAAAACGTTTATTTTTCTACATTTTAATGCTTTTGGTGGGCTTGGAGTTAATTCTGTAGAAATCGCTTAAAGAATTTAAAAAAATATATACATTATACATCTCTGCTTAAGTATGTTGTTTTATGTCAAAGTTTTTAATTTTTTTATAAACGCTATACACTCAAAGGCCCACAATAAGGTTTTCCCTTGTGTCGTAGGTCCCTTTGGAACATACATAAAGACAGACACAAACACCCATGACCCGAGAGCAAACATTTGATATTTTCACAAAAGTTTGCCCCGACTGGGGATCAAACCCAGGACCCGTCGATCAAGAGGCAGCGCCACTACCACTCGACCAAACCGGCCACTCGACCAAAAAGCTAAAATTATAATCCAAGTTGAGGTAAAAAAAAATATTATTAAATCTTTCTTCCATTTAGTTCAGACTTCGTACAAAATATATGAAATGCAAAAATTCGTACAAAAATATATGAAATGCATTGAAGTTTTTTTGCTCATTTCAAAAAGTAATCGTAGGCGGTGCTTGCACTATTGACAACAAAGTCAAATTACAAAATATTCTAAAGTTAAGAGGAGGATTGTTTGTTTGCATTAAATAGGCTCCGGAACTACTAGACCCATTCTAAAAAATATTTCACCATTAGAATGCTACGTTATCCCTGAGTAACATAGGCTTCATAATATTCCAAAATTCTCACGGGAACGAAGTCCCGGGCGGAATGCTATACTATATAAATAACCAACAAGAAGTTATTAGGTTAAACTGTCGATTAAATTTTGATTTATTTTTAAATATTCCCGTTAGACAAAGAAATACTAATATTTCTAATTTTTTCTAGAGATAATAAGGAACAAGTTCACTTAGGTTTCATTACTATACGTCACAATTTTTTGGTGGGTCCGTCCTCCATACAATTAAAAATTATCTTCTTTTCAGGCAATTTAACTGTATATCAATTATTACAAATCACTTGCAAGGTCCTTTTTTTCAGACCCACTTTTGTCTTTTTACTAACCTTTTTGTCAAACTTTTAAATTAACTGTGCTAGATAAATGAATAAAATGGAAACGCGAAACATTTCCTTTTTAAAAAAACCGGCCAAGAGCGTGTCGGGACACGCGCATTGTAGGGTTCCGTAGCAGCATGGTTCAAATATGCAGCTGGCTTCTTAATTCTACGAGCATATGGACGGTTGTCTAATCGCTAATAATGTCTAATAAAAACGAGGTCACAAAGAAAGAAGGTAACTAAAGGAGAAATGTAGATTCCAGCGCCACAAGGAAAATGAAAAAAAAATCATCTGTTTAATAACCACCTCGCGTGGATGCAAATGGTTGTATAAAAATTGTTTACATTACGTATTCATTTAAAACGGGTGTACTATCGTTACGGTCGTAGTTAGAGATGAAAGAGACTGTCTTTTAAGGCTTATTAAAAAGACTCGCCTCCACCTTACAGGACTTGGCTCTAAAATTAAGACTGAAAGTTCGAGTTTTTATTAATAAGACTTAGAAGTTTATTAAAAGATTAAAAACTGAAACGACTCGAGTTGTTTTCAAAATACTAAAAGATTTAAACGACTCAAGTTCTTTTATGTAAAAGGGATCGCACCGCAGTTTGTGTGTGATATTAAATATTTCTTTTGTAACCTATCAACCAAAAGGAATAATTCACGCCGAAACCACTAAATACATTTTGATAACATTTGACAAGGAGATAAAATGAGATATTTACATTCTATCAACACATACCTTACGACTGTCGACTTCCCAGATAATGAGTCGCCAGTCTTTTAAGTCCTTTTAAGCTGTTTAAGTAACAGCTCAGTTTTTTACGTTAAGAGACTTCAACTACAAAAGCTAGTCTTATGACTAAAGGTTGGGAACTAAAAGACTGAATCAGTCGCGAGGCATTAAAAATAAGGTGAGTCTTTATTAAAAGCCTTAAAAGACTGAGTGTCTTCCATGCCTAGTCATAGTCGATGTTAAAATCTCCAAATACTATAGTATAAAAAACAAATGTATTAAAGAGTTTGTAGTTTCAGAAATAACTTTAGTTTTGGTCTAAACACAACATAATGAAATAATAAAATTCGCGAGCGAAGCGAGCGAAAATTTTTATTTTATTTTTTTGCGACAATATTATTAGAAATAATATAGACCTGCTGATAAAATAACCTCGCCTCACTTTTAGTATTGAACCTTGTAAACATATTCTTATTAATTCCAAAAACGTTTGGCACTTGGTCGACTATCATTCGCAAACTTGAAAGGCCAACTTATGTGTGATAGTTTTTCTTTTAATTTCGTTGTATATTCTACCAACGAGAATTTTTTCTCATTTTTAGAAACAACCGTTTAGCTGGTAGAGGGGGGGGGACACTAACTTTGGTTTAGAGCTAAATACAACAGAAAGGAAGTATTGAATCCGCGAGCGAAGCGAGCGCGAATTTTTTTTGACCTTAAAAAAAAAAAAAATTTAAAATTTTTTTTAGCAACAAAAGTATTGTTAGGAATCATTTCGAGCTGTTGCTAAAGAGCAGTTTGCGTGGCGATTGTGTATAATTTTGATGTCATTTTCGTAATTAACACCCCCAAAAACCTATAACGACACCAAAAATGTCAATATGGTACAGCTTGGCTTTCGACCTTGCCTCACTTTTAGCGTGGAACTTTGTGTGTCAGTTGTTTTGGATTAGGTTGAACTTCGTCGTAAATGCTAAATGCTCGTGAAATATTTAAATTTTTTTTTTCATTTTAAAAATTATTTTTTCGCAAACGGACTGCTGAATCGAAAAACGTTCGTAGTAAACCCCTTCTATCTTTTAAAAAACTATCCTATGACATCCCACTCGATGATATCGGCGGGAAAAACAAATCCATCGCCCTTTCACATGTATGGGATACACCCGAAAAAATTTTTTTTACAAAATTTTATTTTTTCTATTTGTCGGCGCAATTAATATGTATGAACATGCCAAATTGCAGCTCTGTAGTACCAAGGATCTAATATTAGTAAATATATTCTTATTAATCCCAACAATGTTTTTCACTTGGTTTACCATTACTCGCAAACTTGAAGGGCCAACTTATGTTTTATAGTTTTCCTTTTAAATTTGATGTATGTTCTACCTCTGTGAATTTTTCCACATTTTTAGAAACAACCGTTTAGCTGGTAGAGGGGGGGGGGACACTTGTGTTTGACAAAAATTTTCACTTTAAAAATTTATGATTCGCAAACGGAGTGCTAAATCGAAAAACGTTCTTAGTAAACCCCTTCTGTCTTTTAAAAAGCTATTCTTAGACACCCCACTCGATGATATTGGCGAGAAAAAAAAATTCATCGCCCTTTCACGTCTATGGGAGACACCCGAAAAAAGTTTTTTTTCTAAGATTTTACTCTACAGTTCTGTCGGCGTGATTAATATGTATAACCATGCCAAATTTCAGCTCTGTAGTACCAAGGGTTTCTTAGAAAACCCGCGGACAGACGGACAGACGGACAGACGGACAGACGGACAGACGGACATGGCGAAACTATAAGGGTTCGTAGATTACTACGGAACCCTAAAAAATTGCATCGATGTTGCACAGTTCATGAATGTGCTGATTAAGCCCTCAGAGATTCCCGCTTTTGCATTATTTATAACTTATTTATAAACGAATGCAAACGAAGTACATATATTCATACTACTCTTATCAGCGAAAAAGTTCGAAATAAACGTCCTACTCTTAAAAAAAAACCGGCCAAGAGCGTGTCGGGCCACGCGCATTGTAGGGTTCCGTAGCAGCATGGTTCAAATATGCAGCTGGCTATAGGATAAGTGTATTTTTTAGCTATTTAGTATCATAAACAAATGTATTAAAAAGTTTGGCCT
Source organism: Aproaerema taeniolella (assembly GCA_949987775.1). Lineage (NCBI taxonomy): Eukaryota > Metazoa > Arthropoda > Insecta > Lepidoptera > Gelechiidae > Aproaerema > Aproaerema taeniolella. The sequence goes on along the minus strand of OX465260.1, from coordinate 3,711,002 downwards.
AAATATAACAGAATGCGCGAGCGAAGCGAGCGCGTTTTTTTTTTTGCGACAATTTTATTGTAAGGAATAATATAATAATATCAAGCTAAGCAGGTGTATATTTTTAATGTCGTTTTAGTAATTAGCACCCACAAAAACCTATTAAACGACACCTGAAATGTCAATATGTTACAGCTTGGCTTTCGGCTCGCCTCACTTTTAGCGTGGAACCTTGTATGTCAACCATTTTGGATTAGGGTACACTTCGTCGTAAATGCTACCCTCGTGAATTATTTCACATTTTTTTTCGTTTTAAAAATTAATGTTTCCTAAACGGATTGCTGAATCGAAAAACGTTTGTAGTAAACACCTTCTATCTTTTAAAAGGCTATCCTATGATAACGCACTCGATGATATCGGCTAGAAAAAAAACCATCGCCCATTCACGTTAATGGGAAAGACACGAAAAATTTTTTTTCCACCATTTTCTTTTTAGGATTTGTCACCACAATCAATAGGTATGTATGACCATGCCAAATTTTAGCTCTGTACTATTAAGGATCTAATATTAGTAAATATATTCTTATTAATCCCAACTAAGTTTGGCACTTGGTCGCCTATTACTCGCAAACTTGAAGGGCCATCTTATATGTGATAGTTTTTCTTTTAATTTCGTTGTATATACTACCACCGTGAATTGTTTTACATTTTTAGAAACAACCGTTTAGCTGGTAGAGAGGTAGAAACTTGTGTTTGACAAAAATTTTTACTTTAAAAATTTATGTTTCGCAAACGGAGTGCTGAAACGAAAAAAGTTGTTAGAAAAAACTCCTTCTGTCTTTTAAAAAGCTGTCCTATGACACCCCATTTTATGATATCGGCGAGAAAAAAAAATCATCACCCTTTCACATCTATGGGAGACACCCGAAAAAAAAATCTACAGTTCTGTCGGCGTAATTTATATGTATGACCATGCCAAATTTCAGCTCTGTGAAACCTGCGGACAGACGGACATGGCGAAACTATAAGGGTTCGTAGATTACTACGGAACCCTAAAAACAAATGTATTATTAAAGAGTTTGTAATTTTGGAAATAATTTTTGTTTTGGTCTAAATACAACCGAATGTAAGTATAAAATTCGCGAGCGAAGCGAGCGCGAATTTTTTTTAGTTTTTTAAAAGTTTTTTTTACGGCAATATTACTGTAAGAAATAATATCAACCTTCTGTTAAAATAATTTTGATGTCATTTTCGTTATTAACACCCCCAAAAAACTATTTAACGACACCTAAAATGTCAATATGTTACAGTTTGGCTTTCGGCCTCCCCTCACTTTTAGCGTGGAACCTTGTAAACATATTCTTATTAATCCCAAAAACGTTTGGTCGACTATTACTCGCAAACTTGAAGGGCCAACTTATGTGTGATAGTTTTTCTTTTAATTTCGTTGTATATTCTATAACCGTGAATTTTTCCACATTTTTAGAAACAACCGTTTAGCTGGTAGTGTCCCCCCCGGAAACTTGTTTTTAACAAAAAATTTCACTTTAAAAATATTTTTTTCTCAAACGGAGTGCTGAATCGAAAAACGTTCATAGTAAACCCCTTCTATATTTTAAAAATCTATCTTATGACATTCAATTCGATGGTATCGGCGAGAAAAAAAAATCCATCGCCCTTTCACGTGTATGGGAAACACCCGAAAAAATGTTTTTTCCAACATTTTATATTTTAGATCTGTCGGCGCAATCAATATCTATGACCATGCCAAATTTTAGCTCTGTAGTACCGAGGATCTTATATTAGTAAATATATTCTTATTAATCCCAACAGTGTTTGGCACTTGGTCGACTATTACTCGCAAACTTGAAGGACCAAGTTATGTGTGATAGTTTTCCTTTTAATTTCGTTATATATTCTACCAACGTGAATTTTTCCATATTATTAGAAACCACCGTTTAGCAGGTAGAGGGGGGGGACACTTGTGTTTGACAAAAATTTTCACTTTAAAAATTTATATTTCGCAAACGGAGAGCTGAATCGAAAAACGTTTATAGTAAACCCCTTCTATCTTTTAATATGCTATCCTATGACATCCCATTCAAAAATATTGGCGAGAAAAAAATAATTCATCGCCCTTTCACGTCTATGGGAGACACCCGAAAAAAAATTTTTTTCTAAGATTTTACTCTACAGTTCTGTCGGCGTGATTCATATGTATAATCATGCCAAGTTTCAGCTCTGTAGTACCAAGGGTATCTTAGGAAAAACGCGGACAGACGGACAGACGGACAGACGGACAGACGGACAGACGGACAGACGGACATGGCGAAACTATAAGGGTTCGTAGATTACTACGGAACCCTAAAAAGCCTATCTGTACTATGCTTCTGCATTATAAAGCAATACTACTTAACGGATTTTGATGAAACTTAACAGGGTTGTTTTCCTATAAACTATGTATTTGTATGTGCAGTAAAGAGTATGATATAAGCTATATTACCTCCATGCTGTACTAAGAGTGAACGAAAGACTTAAAATGTGCCTGATGCCAAAAAAAAATATTAAAAAAACTCTTCCCAGGTACACTGCGGTCCACTGTAGAAGCCAGTAAGTTGGACGTGAGGGTTTTCGTGTGTCGTGGGTTAAAATCTGATAACCTATTACAGCTTTTTTTAAAAATTTCATCTTTTAAGCATGTTAGTGGGTACATTAAAAATTAATTGAGGTATTTGTATGTCATGGCTGTCACCTGTCAGTTGGATTACACCGATCGTAAAGCACATTGTGTTTTCTTAAAATATACATTTTCAGTTCCCCAATCGCAGAAATAACAAAACAATACTAGCGTCCCGCCCGGGACTTCATTTTCATCGGAATTTTAGAACTGAATTATACTCATAAACCTCTTCAATCACTTCGTCCATTGGTGAAAACTGTATGCAAATCCGTATAGTAGTTTTGAGTTTATCGCGTTCAGACAGACAGACGCAGCGAAGGACTTTGTATGATACAGAATGTTTGGTGCATCGAGTGCCAAATTGAATGGGGTGATTGGAGGGGTCTTTGGCTACCTCTTCGGCCCTGATAAAAAAATCTTGGTCCAATGAAAGTAATGGCAATAATATATGTCAAGTTGTTCTAGAACCTCATAATGCGCTGCCTACCCCGACATGGTATATGGATGAAGCATTTTGAAATTCTCACGGGAACCAAGAAAAAAAAGGCAATTTATGTACACATTTTAAAACCGCATCGGCTTTCAAATCGCTAACAATAAAGCCATTGCCGAAAAAACAGCCTAATGTGCGGACAATGGAGTATTTCAGCAAAACAATCTAGTAGAATTAGCCCCGGGTCCTGTACGACCTTTTATTGTTTAACTTGGGTAATTACTTGGCGAGATTCGGCCTGTGTCAGATTTCACATTAGGTGCTAGTTTTGGTGTAGTGTTGGGATGTGGGCTTTGTATATCGATAAAACAAAATACCTCAGATGACTATAAGTTGTACCGGTTCATTGTTTCTACTGGCCTAAACAGTTATTTGTGATATTATATTTCAAAAATATTACTTTAACTTTAAATGTTATTTAATTCCTTTAGTCAATACAATATACTTTATTGCACACTAACATTAAAATTTAACTTATTCATCATATAATACTTTTTTATTTATTGTTCAACGAGATAGCGATTTATTTTTATGAAAGGTACTACAAAGTTTACTTGGTATTTCGTAGACAATGAACTATATTTGATTTTGATTTACACAAACATTTGTATCAATAAGCTATCGTTATTTTTCTGTTTACTCAAACTGACCCATTTCGTCGACAGCAAAAATCATTTAAAAAATTATCTTAAAACCATTTTTTTTGAAAATGTTCAAAAAAATTCCAAAAGGTGTTAAAATTTAATACCCCGAAAGGAATGAGTGTATAAATAGATGAAATTTAAATTTTGATTAAAGCTTTCATGGGTATTTGAAGTCAACAAAAAAAATATCGATAAATACTTAAAATTAATTTTCCATACAACACTAAAAGTCCTGTGTAATTAAAAGTTTGGAAATAAAGTGTGGGGTTCCGGACGTTATAGTTTATTATTCCGCTTTTGGAGTTAGGAATTTGCTTTAAATGTTAGTTGGCAGTACCTGGGACTTGTAATGACTTGTTTACTGCACAATATTAACAATTAGAGTAATCAGGACTTCGGACGGTGCCATATTATTTTAGCGACACAGAAAATCGAAAGTTGTAAAATGGTTTATTTTTTACTAGGTCTCCGCCCGCGTGGACTACAAGTTATACCGTGCCCAACTGTGGGATAAAATGTAGCCTATGTACTTTCCCAGGCTCTAATCTATCTCTGTATAAAATTTTATCAAACTCGGTTCAGTAGTTTAGGCGTGAAAGACGGACAGACAGAGTTACTTTTGCATTTATAATATTAGTGTGGATTGTATGGATTGTACACAAACATACATATAATTACAAAATAAGAGAAAGGACATGTACACACGGCAGCACGAGTTTTACGACTATGGTCAAGTCTGACATCAGGCATGTTGACCTTGACGTCGCCCTTCCACGCTGGAGAGCGAAAGAAAAACTTAGAATATGCCAGCTGCCTACTTTTCCCAGGCATACTGTAAAAGTCAGTAAGTGGGACGTGAGGGTCTTGTTTTATCATGGGCGAAAGGTTGACCACCTCTCACCATTACACAACATGTTCCATCTAATAACCCTCACCATTTGTGTCAAACGTGGCATTAAGTAGTTTTCTAGAACCACTGATGCTCTGTCTGCCCCGTTAGGGATTACAGGCGTTAGCGTATGTATGTATGTTGACGTCGTACTTATCTCGCTCATAATAGCGTCGGATTTCGTAGTGCAAACGAGTAATTTGACTTGCTGCTGTCTGTACAACGGCGAGCTTAACTCAAGCAACGAGATTTCTACAAGCTAATGTGAGAGGGAGAGGCAATGTACTCGTACAAGGTGTTTCAAAAAAATCCAAAAAAAAGATAATTCAAAATTAATTAAAATTTAGCTTATTGCGCAGCTCTATTACAAATATGACAAGTATGTCATATTAATTATATGAAACTTTCATTTTGAAAGATGTCAAACCATGCTACTGATTACTAGAGTTGCGACTATTTCACTTTTAAAATCAAACTTTGGAATTTATTTTTTTTGGGTTTTTTTGAAACATCTTGTATAGGGCAGACACAAAACTCACGTGGTCAGTCCATGTCAATCCTATCCAGGGCTTTAGGTAAATCTCTTTCAACCTCTCGGGTGCTAAATCAGTCCATGAAACTGAACAGCTTTCCCCAAGGAACATAGGTCAAAATACGAAAAAAAAATTTGATCTCCCATACAAAATGCGCTATATGCTGATGAAGTTTGTATGGGAGATCAAATTTTTTTTCCGTATTTTGACCTATGTTCCTTGGGGAAGTTGGACTGATTAACCACCAGAGAGGTTGAAAGAGATTTACCTAAAGCCCTGTATATTTCAGAACTATCTTAGTAATGGCTAACAGAATAAGACTATGGCATCAGGTCGGGGTAGTAACAAAACACCGTGTAAACCTTTAATATTTTTCAAACTCTAGTAGTCAAACTCAAATATTCAAAGTAGTGAATAACATTTTCACCTTTTCGCAAAGGTGCAGTCTTACTTACGGCTACATTTAATTAAATTCTAAAACGGGTCTAAATTTGCGTATATATATTTACTTACGGCTTTTTAAAATTCTCTTTATATTTTTTTAATTTTCTAATTTTAACTGACTTCAATCTGAAATAATTTTAGAGTTGAGCAGTTCACTCCCATGGTTGCTTGTCTGATAAATAATCATAAATTCTGTTAGCTCTTTATACTAGTCTGAGTACAGGCAATACCAAAAGTACAAAACATGATTTATTTAAAAGTACAATGATTATTGTTTTGACACGACTACGATCATTGTTTCCCATTTGATGTTGACTATAAATAAATAAAGAGTTCTTCTTATCGTAAAGGTATAGTCAAGTGTGGCGAACTTGCCTAACCCTGGTGTCAGAGTTTTCAAACCACACAATCGCCTCTGACTTCATTTTAACGACTGTAGTCAATAGACAACAGCCGGGACCGATAGCTTAACGTGCTCTCCGAAGCACGAAAATGCTCGTAATAAATTGCCAGTTTGGTCACGCATCAAGTTCCCAGTCTCTGAGTACGTTGCTTAACCTCACTGATCGGTTGAGATTAGCGCCAGTAGGCTATAAGCGCTTCTTATCAATAATCATAATCATAATCATAAAATTTATTGCTTTCCATGGTTTTTTAGGTCTAAATACAGGTTTGTGGTACAATCATGGACCCAGTTTGGGCGCAGCAATGTAGGAGGGAGGAGGACAATCCAATCATTTCAATTCTAGAATCATTCCAACAAAAATAAATAGAAAGTAAAAGAAAATAAAATGAAATCATCTGGCTAAACAAGCACATGTCAATTAAACTAAATCTTATTACATTATCTATAGTAAAAAATCTGAACCGGTACGTCATGCAATAATAATAATAAGTAATAATAAATTAATGTCAAAATAAATTAATGTCATATTCAGTTAGTCATGCAATTTAAATAATATCATTAATAAATAAATGGATGTCAAAAGATATGTTAATAATAAATATTATAATAATCGAATTTGGTTAGGTTGTCAAAGTAACTTGTCCATTTTAAATTATGCAAATAAAATAATAATATATAAAAGGAACGTTAAAAATTATTATGTTAGGTTGGTAATTAATCATTATAAATTCAAATTGTCCGCTAAAAATTCGCTAACTGTGTAAAAGCACTTTTTATAAAGCAACTGTTTTAGCTTTGCTATAAAAATGTTGTGTTTAGGTTCTGTTCTTAAGTCTTGTGTTAGTTTATTGTATATTTTAATGGACATTACTAATGGACTAGTGGAATGGAGCTTCATGCGTGAACACGGCAACATAAGTCGATCCATGTCACGGAATGAACGTGATGTCTGTAAGTCGCGTCGACTGGTATAAAATTGAGGATTTTTTCTTACAAATTTACATGTTTCAAGGATGTATATGCAAGGTAGTGTGAGCAGTTTCAGTCTTTGGAAATGTGGTTTGCAGCTTTCTGTTGTTTTAATATTGGCCAATATTCTAACAAGTTTTTTCTGCGATATAAACAAGTCCGGTGCATCGGTGCTCGATCCCCACAACATTACTCCATAGCTTAGCCATGCGTATGCATAAGCATAGTAGATAGTGAGTGCCGCGTCAAGGTCAGTCGTTTTCTTGATTTCTAGCAGTGCGTACGTAAATTTCGACAATCTAGCTTTTAATTTTTTAATGTGAGATTTCCAGTTAACGTGCGAGTCTATATTTAATCCTAGTAGTGTAAATTCATCAACACATTCTATTGGTTTTCCATGAAAAGTGAGATTTATTGGCAGTGGTTGTTTTTGGTAGGGTCTGAAAATCATAATTTTTGTTTTATCGAAGTTGATTTCGAGATTATGTTCGTGAAGCCATTCGGATGTCGTGGTCAATGTGCTGTGAAGTGATTGGTGTAGGTTTGTTTCGTCCTTGCATGAAGTTAAGATTGAAATGTCATCCGCAAACAATACGCAGTGATCTTTTATGGCTTTAGGTAAGTCGTTTATGTAAAGTAAAAACATTAGACATCCACCTACACTGCCTTGAGGTATAGATGCATTTATAATTGTCGTGTCCGATCTTACGCGTTTGATTTCGCCAGTGTTACGGTCGAAATGGTCGACTTCAACGGTTTGGATTCTGTCCCGCAAGTAGGAGCAGAACCATTTGTGACTCATGCCTCTTATTCCTATGCCGTGTAATTTATCCAATAAGATGCTATGCTGGACTTTGTCGTATGCCTTTGTGAGGTCTAATAAAATACCTACAGCATATTTTTTGTCATTCAATAGGTTTAGCACCTCTTGGATGTACTTGTACACGGCTAGGGTTGTGGATTTATTCTTACGGAACCCATTTTGGCAAGGATTAAATATTTCGAATTTTTCGCAAAATGAATACACGCGGTTACTCATTGCTTTTTCGAAAATTTTTGATGTTGTAGGCAATAGGGCAATTGGGCGATAATTATTTAAGTCAGTTTTAGATTTTTTCTTGTGGATAGGCTTAATTATTGTATATTTTAATGATTCGGGAAAGGTGCCGTTCTCAAAGGATTGATTTATTAGCAAGCAAAGGGGGTAAGTTAGCTCGTCAGCGCATTTTCGGAATAGAGAGGGGGGCAATTCGTCGTAGCCGTGGCTGTTCTTATTCTTTAGGGTTTTTATTACTAAATTAACTTCTCGCTCAGTAACCGGACGCAAAAACATTGAAGATACAGTGGGGCTGACAACGGGACGTCCGCGGGGCGGGGTGGGGCATGTGGACGTTTGTCCGTCGCTCGCTATATCCCTTGTAGGTATGGCAGGAATGTTTCCAATAGAGGCAAAGTAACTGTTAAAAGCATTGGCGACTAATTTTGGGTCTTTTAGTTGCTGGTTATTCACGTGCAATTCAAAGTTATACTTTTCTTTCTTTTTTATTTTGTTGGTTCTCTCATTAATAATTTGCCACATTGTTTTCATGACATTACACGACCTACTTAATTTATGTTTATAGTAAAACTTTTTATCTGTATTTATTGATTTTTTTAGTATTTTCTCGTATATTTTATAATGTGTTTTCAGGATAGGATTTTTAGTTTTAAGCGTAAATATTTTTAATAAGCGTTTGTTTTTACAAGATTTTTTGATCCCTTTTGAAAGCCATTGTTTTTTGAATTTTGGTTTTATAGTTATTTTGTGCTTTGGTATACATTGATTTAAAAGAGTTTGCAGGGTGTTTGAAAATTTTGTGTAGTTTTCATTTATACTAAAATAAAGAGTTTACTTGCTTAAAAGTCAAACGAACTGAAAACCTGTTAATCCCACCAAAATTAAAATGAATACTCAAATAAGAAACCGTATATTAAAAGTTAACCTCCACACAATACTGCATAAATAATGAGTTAATCAGAAGCCTCGCCCAGATCGTTACAATCGGATTAATTAATTTAAAATAAATCGATTCGTGTTTAACCCTGTAATTGTTCAGCGAATCGAGATCAGAGCGAAATTGCGATCAGAATGTGTAATACAAAATTTATAATCGAAAAACGTTTTAATTAATCCTACCTCTAAAAACCAGGCCTTCAATTTAAGTTCATACTATTTTAAATTCATTTTTTTTTATTTGTGTTATTTTCATTTTATTCACTTTTGTTAGTTTTTTTTATTTTTTATTATAAGATGGGTTAACTATTGACCTCACCTTGACCATAAGGTCAAAGATAAGGTCGACGATGGAGCGAATTAACCCAGAAAATGCCTATAAAGGCACTGGTACTCCCACGCACCGACGGAACACAGCAAGCTGTTTGGCGTCGGACTTCGGTAGGAGGGTGGTCACGAACCAGACGGCCCTTTACAGAGCCTACCACACCGCATGAGACCATAGGACGACACCACAGATTCAGAAAAAAATGAAGTGTCGTTGCCTGGGATGGATTACTAGGAGGCAGGTCTCATTTGTGTTTCCTTAGTCGCCTCTTACGACACCCACGGAAAGAGATGGGGTGGTGTTATTCTAAACCGATCACCACACGGTTTAAAACTAAAATGACTAAAAGTAAAATTAGTTATATAGCTTTATTCAATTTGGAAATTTATTCTTTATACATTCATAAATAAGCTCACGCCTATTATCTCTATCGGCGTAGGTAGAGCATCAGTGATTTAAAACCACCCACTCAATATCGTTCTTTATGGGAAAGTAAAAAAAACCGAATACGTTTTATTTCTGGGCTAAATAAATAATTACTTCGATAATAAATCGTTATTCGCGAAGTAATTATACGCGACGTAAATTTACTAAATAACGATTTATTTATCAATGTTTGCATGTCATATTGCGGTGAAATGTGAAGAACTTTATTATAATAACTAGCTGATGCCCGCAACTTCGTTTGCGTGTTAATTTAGATTTTTACATATAAAAGTTTTTTCCCGCTAACTCCCGTTCCCGTGGGAATTTTGCAATATCCTGTTGTAACTAAGCTTTAAATTTACTAAGGTACCTGCATGCCAAATTTCAAGCATCTAACTTAAGCGGTTTAGAATTTTCATACAAAAGGATTTTCCTGCTAATTCCCGTTACCGTGGTAATTTCGGGAATTCCTTTCTTAGTGCACCTTTACGGTACCTAAGCTACGTCCCTTCCAAATTTCAAGTGCCTACGTTTAGCTGTTTAGGCTGTGCGTTGATATGTCAGTCAGTCAGTTTTTCCTTTTATATACCTATTTAGATATGTATTATCGGTGAAATGTGAAGAACTTTATTATAATAATATTATTCTGCCTATTCCAAAAAAACACTGATACAGTGTCGCATCTCGTTAAAGAGTGGAAAAAAGGCACTAAAAAAAGCGGTGATAGCCTAGCTGGTAATGAGCCAGACTTGTAATCGGGAGGTTGCGGGTTCAAATCCTGGTGCGGGCCTGTAACACTAATATCGTCTTTTCGGATTTCTAATTAGGTACAGATTTCTAATTATCACTTGCTCAACGGTGAAGGAAAACATCGTGATGAAACCCGCTCGTCCAAGAAAACTCATTTTCGAAAGACGAGCGGTCCACCAACCCGCATTGGGCCAGCGTGGTGGACTAAATAATCTTCGTGTTGCGAAAGGAGGCCCCTGCCCCTCGGTAGGGACTTAGATGGGCTGGTAAAAAAAAATGTGTGTTGATTGAAAGGCCAAATGTGATCTACAAGTAGTATCCATTCACGCTAGAATTAAAGTTACTAAGGGCCTAAATAAATCGATTCCATGTCAATTAATAAATTGCTTCTCTCTTTTTTACAGCAAATTCTCCAATTAGCAAACAAGCTGGGGTCTTGTCTAAATAATCACCGGTACGGAGCGAGCGGGGCCTTCCATTGTTTAACTTGTGTAATTACTGGTCCTTGCCTGCCTGTGCCCGTGTCACTATAGGAAAATATTTGCCGTGTTTCCAAATTACGGTTAGTTGTTTACAATTGATTCCTGATTTAGATATTATTTTTGTTTTGTAAGCTTTATTTTAAACGATAGTATTTTGACATATAATACACACTACAACAAACATAAAAGGATATCAAGAACAGATATAGTCATATTAACCGAAATTTCTTATATTCATCCAATGTATTTTGTTTAGTTAATTATTTACATATGCTACCCGTTAATCTAACTAAATCTACAGTTTAAAATATGTTAAACTTCTTAACTGGCTATATACATTTTTTTATGTAAGGGCTATGTAATGTTACATTTATAAGCTGTAAAGTTTGCAATAAAATACAAATGAAAACATTGTAATTATACTTTTTTTAAGTTTTGTACAGTTAAAAGCCCTTAGCTACTATTATATGCCTCAACGGGATGTCTTTTTAACATTGGTTTTAGATCTTTAAAAAGTGTTGCGACTTGCAATAATTAAAAGTGTGTTTTTGGTAAACCAAGTGTATATTATATATATATATATATATATATATATATATATATTTATGGTTTAAATTTAAATGCAACAGAATAGTCTCATCATTTCATACTCTTAAGAAAGTAGACCTGAAACAAGCTTTAGTTTCCGCCAACTCTATTATGATTATGAAGTATGTTATCCCCAAAGCTCATTCAGCAACTACACGTTCTAAAATTCAATACTGACGCCAAAACTCAATCGTTCAGAAACATCGGTATACAAGCATTTGATAAACTTCTAGCTACTTGCAAACTCTCTTGCTTTAGGAATGCACCCCTGGAAACCAACTTGCTAAATCATCTTCCGAAATTACCCGACAAACGATTTCCAACTCTATTATCTTGGTGCTAAAGATGTTAGAAGGTAGATTTTGGGGTATTTTGACTGTAAATAGGTATGTAAATGTGTATTACGTATTATGGGGTGGTTAAAGCTTGATTACTTCACTATGTTGTGGGTTGAGGATTAGTTTTGTTATCAAACGAATCCAACTCTTATTAGTTTGATTAAAGAACATACTTTGAGAAGTTTATTTTGTAAATATACATATATTACACTGAAAAAATGTTATAACCTTTTGTCTCATTGCGGCTTGCACATAGTGATACGCAACCTTAAGATTTCATTATGTTAAATAGATATAAGTACATTTTATAGAGGTCATAAAAACTATTTTGTCTTTTCTTGCAGGTGTCGAATCTAAATAAACGCCAGAAGATAAACAGCACGCCTTTAGAAGTACCAAATTTATCATTATCTTCCGTCCCTAAGAGTGAAGATTAGGTAAGTTTAAAAAATTCTGCCTTGGTAAAGGTAAATAAAAGACTGGGTCTGTCACCCTACTCAACTCCATACAAACAATAAGGTAAACGGCACATTCTCGGTCTACTTGACCCCTCTTAATACATCCTCTTAAAGTTTTTCTCTAAAGGCGGCGTATGAACAAAACACTTGGCCGTAAGCCCTACTTGACCTGGGCAACCGTGCCGTGCAGCAAACCTTATTACCGTGTTTAATCCTCTTACGAACACTGTACCGCAAGGTCCAGTATAAAAACTGTTGAGTAAAGAAACTGGGATGTCTTAAATGTTTTCTTTAAACATCTTGTTTTCCGCTCCTGGAGAAATTAACATTACACATGTGGAGATTGCCTTTGCCTGCAGCACCCGACATTTGGCCAATTCGCCGGTTTCCAAATACTTAGATTTCCTGTAACACTCATGTTGGCAGAAGCAACCGGTGATTGGTTGAATGTTGGGTGTGTTAGGTTGGCGGGACATCCGCCCACTTTTACTTCTGCTCCGCTCGCAACCGTGACCACGCGAAATTACCGGCTAAGACATTTTGTGATATTATCGTGAAAAGTTAATGTGTATCATTTGTTTGTGGAACGCAACAAACTCCTGTAAACGTTGGAACTTCTATTATTTCGTAAACGAAGGAACCCCACTGATTCCTTATACATACATACAGAAACTCATGCCTCTGCTCCATTGGGGTAGGCATAGACCACAGACTGCCACCTGCTACAACCCAAATACACGTCTTTCGCTTTCTCTACATTCATAATTCGATTCATATACGCTCGTCGGACTTGGGTCCTCCTAACACGTCCTTTTTCTCAGTACGTTACCAATTTGGTCTAAGTACGTTCGCCTAGAAATTCCTTCAGTATTAGATGTTGGTTTGGTCGAGTGGTAGTGGCGCTGCCTCTTGATTGACGGGTCCTGGGTTCGAATCCCAGTCGGGGCAAATATTTGTGTCAAAAGCAGATGTTTGTTCTCGGGTCATGGATGTTTGTGTCTGTCTTTTTGTGTGTTCTGAGCGACCCACGATACAAGGGAAAACTTTAGTGTGGGCGTTTGATTGTATGGTGTTTTTTTATTATTATTTTTTTATTATCTGTGGGTTCAGTACAGACGCGCGTGTCACGCTACTTAGATGAAGATAAAACTTCATATGGCTTGCTCGCCCTTTGGCGTTGTCATTTTTACATTTGGACCAACTCGTGATCAAGGCGGTTCTAAGCAATATTTTTATCAAAATTGGGTCAGTCGTTAAAAAGTTAAAAGTTATAAACTGTTTACGGAAAGAAATTGAAATCTTCATATTCAATTGTCAATATATCAATTGTATTGTCAATTGTTTTTATTATTTGTGAATTGTATGTCATTAATGTCTGGGTGAGTTATGCTTTTCAGTCCAAAAACGATTATATTATTCATTTTTCCTTCCTGGAACTGCTACAAAAAAATTCAATTGTAGAAAGTACGAGTATATTCACCAAAATGGGGGTAAAATATAGCGCTATCAAATTCAACGGTCATACTGTCTGTTCATCTATTCTGACTGTACCACCGAGGGTATTCCTCTTCCCCCTCCCATCCTCTTATTTCCTCCCTTGAGACGTTTCTAAGTCTTTACTTTTAAAAATAAAGAGGCATGAAAAAAGCATAGTGCCAGCGGAACGGGTTTTCGAGATAGAGTTTTCTGGCGCTTCATGAGCATGTTTTTACATTCTAAAGCACGTTAAACTTGACACTAAGGACTTTGTACAGTAGAGTTATTAAAGGTGATGTCAATTATGTTTGCATGATGTAATTTTTTTTACAATGCTTCTTTTTTTATGACATCTCGCCCAACTTCCAGTGAAAAACACATCGTGCCAAGCAATGTATGATGAATTTGCGTACACTCGTAATTGGCTTCATCATATAAAATAGAACCTATCTTCTTATCCAAGTCAGATACCATTTGGCCATTTGAAAACTCTGGCTTCAGGGTTAGTTAAGGCCGCCACATTTTTTTTTATAATAACATGGGTTCACTCTTGACCTCAATCTTGACCAAGGTCATAGATGATGTCGACGATGGAGCGAGTTAACCCAGAAAATGCCTAAAAGTCACTGGTACTCCTACGCACCGACGGAACACAGCAAGCTGTTAGACGTCGGACTTCGGTAGAAGAGTGGTCGAGAACCAGACGGCCCTTCACAAAGCCTACAACACCGCATGAGACTATAGGACGTCAACTCAGATTCAGAACAAATAGAGGTGTTGTTGCCTGGGGTGGGTTGGGGGCATGTCTCATTTGTGGTTCCTTAGTCGCATCTTACGACACCCAAGGAAAGAGATGGGGTGGTGTTATTCTCAACCGATCACCACACGGAAAAATTGATTACACACATATTTGATTACACTTACACGATAAGGACCGAAGGAGAGTTGTTGCATCTTACAAACTCGCGTAGTTCAACTATTAAAAAATTTACAAATTAATTTTAAAAAAAAACAGTGTGAATAATTAATATAGCGCGGAATTACAAAATAAACTTTAAAAAATTAAAATGTAATTTTATTTCCACATACAATTACAAAAGATAAAACTTAAAATAACACACTCAGAAAATTTTAAAATATAATTGGCTTAGCTCGTGCTGTGACCGATCGGGAACATGGTATACGGCTCTGATTTTCAGACATTTTCTTGTTTCTATGTAGAAGGCAGAAACAGCAGTTATGATGTATAATAACAATAATAATAGTAACAAAATCATAAAGCTATAACATATGTAATCTTGGTGTGTTAATTTCTTTAATTTAATATCTCGTACATTGAACGTCAAATTAAAATCCCAATCATATGAATTTCATCTCTCCAGCACTTTACAACAGAAAAAGTTCCACAATAACCATTTTCTCATACGGCTCAAAATACCGAATAACGTTACTACCCCAATAACGGTACCGGAATAACCTTTAACATTCGGTGTGCCTATTAAAGACCGCTGGACCGGTAAATGCGGGACTGATTGCGTGAAACGTACCGTCTCTGAAGTTTTGCATCGTTCTGGTACAATTTCAGGGGAAAATTTACATTACATTGCTCAGTTTAGGATAGATAATTATCTACCTAAGTTCTTGCCTTACTTCAAAAACAAATGTTATAAATTTTGTTAGAATTGTAGTTCGATTTTCAGGTTTTTTTTGGAAAATTTATCAGCGTAATTTCTTACTATTTAACGGGTTTTTTCAGGACTATCGAAACTGAAATAATAAAGAAAAAGGGCCTTTTTATAATTCGAAAACGGCACGGCAAAATTGTATTACCATTGCCTCCTATGTAATAGTAATACTAAAAGCTGAGAACATCAGGGGCAATGGAAATTCAAATTTTGAAGTGCCGTGCCGTGCCGTTCGAATTATAAAAAGGCCTAATCTCTGATGATTCCTGAAGAAATTAAAAAAAGCTTAATTTTCGAAAAAAAATCACAAATATTACTTTTTTAGTTTAAACCGCCCATTTTCAAATTACTTTGCTTACTTAAATTTTTCTTTTTAACTCATCATGTTAATTGAGTCGAATTACGATCATAATAAACATGTCGACAGCTGCTTAAAGCTGTTTTAATAGAAGTATTTTTTTAAACCGAATCCAAATTAATGTTGATCACTTCTAACTAATGTACCTTAGGTTAACTTACATTTTTTATGAAGCTCTGTTGCCACCTTTTCAATTAAGACATCCTAAAGTAAGGATCCAACAAAGACCTCACTTTGAGAACCGTAGGCACAGCTTGAGGCATAACGAGTTGACCGCTCGCCAAACCGCGAAGACGCCGGCCGGCTACAAAATGGCCGCCACGTAATAACGTTCCACGTTTAAATTTTTATACTGGCTGCTGATTCCGAAAGCAGATAAGAAGAGAGAAAAATTAAATTGTGTGCATTTAGTGGGGCTTGTTTACTCATGTGCGGTTAACTTGGCTTTATTTTATTTAAACGGTACACAAAGTTTGTATTTACGTTCTCTGAAAACATAAGGATGTGTTGGGAAAATTGGCTAACTATTACTTAAGTTTTCACAAACTTAAAATGCGTTTGTAAAAAATCTTAAAATTATTGTTACAACTGGCTATAATCTGTTATCTTCCTTTCAAAAGTCATTTGAAAAATCTAATAGATCTTACTAGTTATCTAACTAATATCTGCTTACCCTCAATGTCACTCTACAATTCCAACAACTTATTCACATATCCACAATTTCAAAAATAGTAGAGATATTTTTGAGAGCCAACCTCTTGCAGATATCCTCCTTGATTTCCAAGACTTTTCTTAAATGTTATTTTAAAGAATTACATGAGGCTGTCATAAGCATCAAGCCTCTTCAATAATGAGATAAAAAGTAATAAAAAAAATACTTATAGGGAAGATAAATTAACACAGATACTATTAACATAGTCAGGAACATATACTTACCAATTTATCCAACTTAACATGATGAATGAATAAAGAATAAATTCTTTATCGCACACATAAACAAAACAGAAGGAAATAATACACCTGCAAAAGGCGTCTGTCATCCATTGATCGGCAATTTTTTCACATATGTTATAATCCCGAATAACAGATTGGAAAATCGTCTTTTTACCGACTTCAAAAAGGAGGAGGTTCTATGTTCGAATGTATATTTTTTTATGTATGTTCACGGATTTCTCCGCCAATTATGGACCGATTTAATTTTTTTGTTCGAAAGAGTATACTTCAGAGGTGGTCCTATTTAAATTTTATCGAAAATTTAAAAAAATCAACAAAAAATACTACAAACCAGAACATCATCTAAATAAATGAGTGACATTTTCGTTTGGGATTATCTGCTAACATACATTGTAGTCTGCAAAAAATATTAGTTATCTACTTTGTGGGAACTGTAGTTGGAATTGAAATTGGCGACTCGTACGTTTTTAACGTGGAAAATTATAAACGTTGCTATTCACAAAACACATCATTTACCAAGATATTGTCACTGTTTTAATAATACCCTCACATCATATCTTATCTCAAGTGGTCAGAGTTAGCCAATGCTCGGCCCGTGTGGGCTTTTACCTTGATTACCCGGTCTCAAGCAATTACCCCTAATATCTGCTGAATAATTGAAGACTCTACTCGCCCATAAGTTAGTTGGAAATTTACGTTTAACTTCTTAAAATAGTACCTAACGGATTTAAATTTAAAACCCCCATTTAGGGAATTATATTTTCAAATGTTGATGTTGTTGTTGACAAGAATAAGCTATGATTTTTAAATTTAACTAAAACTTATGCGACCAAAACAGAATTTGAAGCTCGGGCTCTTTGCGTAATTTTTATCATTTTTCGGAACTAATCATATTCTTTTTTTTAAGAATACATATTTTTGCGATTTGTTTTGAAATCAAAGAATGATAAAAAAATATTTTGACCGAGCGTTTCATATCATAACTTACTGCACACGTATTTTCTGGGCTATTTTTCCGAGCACTACATGATTTTTTTTTCTAAATAAAAGCTATTTGAGGTCAAAGGTAACACTACAGTGTCATTCAATTTTATTTTATTTTTTACTAGCCGAAACTACGTCCCGTTTGGTGAGAATATTTTCTATATTGGTGAGGGTATTTACGAATAATATACATGTATTCTAAATAATTTTATACACCACCTGCATCTGGAGCACGTATTATACGTCAAGTATTCTATATTTAAAAGTAAGCCATTAAAGCTTAAGGGAAATAAAATTGTATGAAACTTCCCTTGGGCATTAATGACATTTAAATATGGAATGCCAAAATTTCAACAAAAACTTCTATCAAAAATAATTTCGAAAAAAAAAACAAAGCTTTTGAAGGCTTAACTTCCTTGGTCCAAGGAGATTTTAACTATAAAATTTGACACATCAAAGAGATTTTACTTTCATGAAAAATATTTAGTATAAAAACTTGGCTGTACTTAGCTATTGACTTCTTTGCCTACGGAACTAAATATTATAAGAAAACGTCGTCGGTGATTTTGGATCTGTGATTTTTACCGCGAATTACTAAGTTGTTTGGTAAGCTTTTTTAATAAATCAAAAAGAAAAGTCCAGTATGTAGGAAATTCCAGCGACTCTGACATAGAAACGGAGGCTCAAAACATTATTGATGGGATGAATTTATGATTTCTTTTTTATTTAACCTCACAGTAGGTGTATAAAGTAGAGTAAGCTCCTCGGGGATAAAAGTGTCTTAAGTCTTGGGCAGACTTGAATCCTTCGCTTCATTCAGGATTCTTAACATAATTCCCTCACTACGTTCGGGAATAAACTACAGAATCCTTCGTTTCGCTCAAGATTCAATATGCTGCCCGTGACATAATACACTGTTTTATCCCCTTGTTGCTTAATCTACTATTATAACCCTTTTTATATTTTCTCTTCTTCTTAAATATAAGATATAAAATTGGACGTCTTGATTCACTGACTCATCAACGCTCAGACCAAACTCTCAGACCTAGAAAGCTGAAATTTGGCAAAAAGGTGTCTTTTATGACGTAGGCAAACACTAAGAAAGGAATTTTAGAAATTCCACCCCTAAGGGGGTGAAATGGGGATTCTAAGTTTATATGGAGAAAACATTTTTTTGACATTTTGACTCGAAATGTTTTTGACTCGCAAAAAAACGGACACGTATTTCGCGATTTTTCGATAATCATCCCCTAAGGGGTCAAGAATAGAATAGGTGACTAAAAGAGTTCTTTGCGTGAGCGAAGCCGCGGTAAAAAGTTAGTGTACGATAATTGCATAGACTACTATTATTCCAACAAAAGTCTCCAGTACCCCATTAATTTATATCGACTCCCAAAATAAGGGGGAGCCACGTGGAAGCAGTATTATAAATTCGAATCTTTCCATTAAGGCAAAGTGATTGGACACTTTACCCGGCGCAATCGAAGGTATGAATATTAAATTGTGGCATTATCACATTATCATCATCTACCCGGCCAGCTGGTCGCGAGCTTTTCCCGCCAAATGGTAGACTTTTTTGTTTCGCATTTTCCATTTTTCCGCAGGAGAGGTGTTAAGTTTGGTTTAATCCATTTTTGTAAAGGTTGCCTTTTCTGGTCGTTTTTATAGTTTTCGGTATTTTTTGCGAAAATTTCTGCGAGTATTTATTGTTAGTGGTAGTGACGCTGCCTCTTGAGCGACATGTCCTGCATTTGGTTCCTTGTTGGGCCAAAATTTTTATCAAAAAGCAGATGTATGTTCTCGGGTCACAGGTGTTCGTGTTTGTATTTGTATATGTTCCATGAGACCAAGATAAAAGGCACATAGCAGCACGTTACTTATTTGCGCTAAGAAAGCCAGCGCTATTACAAGCAAAGAAAAGGGCAATTTCAAAGTCAGTATGTATAGCTTGACGTGCTGCCGTAAGTACTCCAAGCTTTCTCAAGGCTTTATCTAAAAACATAATATTTAAACAAAAGCCATCTTTACAGTTGCTCCGTCAATTTATATCCGTTCATTCTAATTTGAACTTTATCACCAGTGGATAAGAAACCGACCATACACGAGCCAGATGCTGGAAGCATTATTACATTATCATTAGCAGAGCGCCGCGTTACCATTAACGGTGCGTCCCTCAGGAGGGGCTTATTTAGCCCCAGTTCCATATGACCCCTGCTTACATGATATACTGTTAACATGATGTTTATCCGCCGTGTGGTGATCGGTTGAAAATAACACCACCCCATCTCTTTCCGTGGGTGTCGTAAGAGGCGACTAAGGAAACAAAAATGAGACCTGCCTTCTAGTAATCCATCTTAATCAACGACACCTCAGTTTGTTTTCAATCTGAGGTGGCGTCTTATGGTCTCATGCGGTGTGGTAGGCTCTGTAAAGGGTCATCTGGTTCGCGACCACCCTCCTACAGAAGTCCGACGCCAAACAGCTTGCTGTGTTCCGTCGTGCGTAGGAGTACCAGTGCCTTAATTGGCATTTTCTGGGTTAACTCGTTCCATTGTCGACCTCATCTATGACCTAGGTCAAGATTGGGTTCAAGACTTAACCCATCTCATAATTAAAAAAAAGCACTGAAAAGTGGCTGCATTAATAACATATGTACTGGCATATTTTTCCAGTAGTGACATGACGACTAAAATGCAAATTGCATGGACTGGTGGGTTTTTTAACGGGACCGTGAAGAGTAGAAGGACGAAAGAGCTTTGCCCTGCAGACGGATAACATAAGCTAACATTAGAAAATAGTACAGGTTTCTAAGTTTAATACCAAGGACTGAAAAAAACTTTGCGCAATGGTTCTACAAACAGGGAGTGCAGTAATCATTGTTGTAAATTGAAGATTATTTTTATAAAAAAATACTATCTACCAGCGACTCTGCCTGCGTAGACTACTGGTTATATCGTGCCAAGCTGTGGGATAAAATGTAACCTAGCTCTAATCTACCTCTGTATCGAATTTCATCAAAATCAGTTCAGTATTTTAGGCGAGAAAGACTTCGAATTACTTTCTCATTTATAAATATTAGTTACGGAAGTAGGAATGGGGTTTCTCTTGACTATATCTAACTCAGGGACAAAGGTGTAGTTGAGGATGTAGCAAGCTCAAACAGAAGATGCTATTCACTCGAGCTTTAAAGAGATCCGGGTTACATGGTCTGTGAAATGCTAACGCAAGCAGTTAATTCCATTCCTTAGCGTAAAAGATGAGGAAAAACGCTCAGTTTGATGTTTTTAGGTCCCACATTTTATCAGCACCTTTGCGAATAAGCGTAGAGTCAGTAGGGTCAAAAGAACGAATGTGTATGTATGTATTTACATAAATTACATATGTTTGTAATTATGTATTTTAAGTTATGTATTTTAAGTGGCATCTGGAATGTCCTATAAAATAAAGATTTTTTCTATTCTATTCTATTCATCGTTTGGGAAAATATTTTGTAATCATGTTTGGCAGATTAATTGACTGTTGTAGATCCGTAGTGAAATATTCAATAAGATTAAATTTTGTACGGTAAACGCAAAAACACATGCAAACACACACGTCCATACCACACACACGCACATAAGTACTGCAAGAGGGACGTAATGAAGAAGACTGCAGATCAGGGTACCTACCACGATCGTTTAAAAGCATTTCTGTTTAGGATCCAACTTTGAACTGCTTCGCTATTGGAATGTTTTTTAAAATAGTACCATGATGGCGCTGCTTTTAAACTGCTCGGTTGTCTATGGTCCATTTTAAATGTCTACATAAATTGTCGCTGGTCTGCCTTTGAATCGCAACAGCGCCAAAATTGAATCGCTTATAAGCCATCATGGTACGAATAAGCGTTGCAGATTTGTTTAGGTCCTAAATTGGATCCCGCTAAGCGATCATGGTAAGCCTCCAGGTGTATACAAGTTTATTTCCTTTATCGCAACACTATGAAACTTAGGACTTTACCACATAACATAACGCTTACGCGCACTACCAACACATTTGTCACCTGTAGATTGACCCCTGGCCCGGATTGCTGTCACTGTCTTTTTTAAATTTTGTTCGAGAATACTTAAATCCAATTTTAAATTTAAATCACTTCTTGACAGCTCTCCGACCGGCCAGTACCGTCTGTGAAACATAGTCTCATCTCGGTGAAGACTACATATCACAGTACATATACAAAATCATCCACGCAATTAAGTGCAACATAGAATACAAGCACATTTAATTATAATTGGTGGTGTAGGTCAGGGGTGGCCAACCGGTCGATCGCGATCGAACGGTCGATCGCGACTGTTAGTCCAGTCGATCGTGGCAAGGCAAAAAAATAAAAAATATAAGTATTTTCTCTTAATATAATAAAAAAAATACTACATCATTGTGTACTGAACTATGCTGTTTCAATTAAGATTTCAAGAAGTATGTAATTGGTAGATCACACAGGGTTTCGTTAGTAAACAGGAGATCTTGGGTATAATCAAGTTGGCCACCCCTGGTGTAGGTCTTTAGCTTCTGTAAGTTCTGACTAATAGACTGATAGCCAAGCTGCAGCACAATGCTGAATCAGCACCAGTAGCCTAGTAGCTCTCGCTGATGAAGCGCTCGTAGCCCAGTGGCTCTCGCTGATCTCAACTGATTACTGAGGTTAAGCTACGTACACAGAGGCAGGGAACCTGATGGGTGACCAAAGTGGCAATTTATCACGTTTCCGTGCTTCGGAGGGCACGTTAAACTGTCGGTCCCGGCTGTTGTCGATTGACTGCAGTCGTCAAAGGTCATTGTGCAGTTTGAAAACTCTGAAACCAGGGTTAGCCAAGTTCGCTACATACCTACTTGACTATACCTACACGTTAAGAAGAAGACAACAGCACACAGTGCACGCGTGTGGTAACCTGATGTTTTCAAACCGCACAACGGCCTCTGACTTGGTTTTATGTAGTCAATCGACAACAGCCGGGACAAACAGCTTAACGTGCCCTCCGAAGCACCAAAACGCTCATGATAAATTTTCACTTTGGTCACCTATCAGGTTCCCTGCCTATTTGTACGTTGCTTTACCTCACTGATCGGTTGTGCTGTTGTTATAAGAGCAGTTTCCAATGAAAATGGAGTAACTTGATGCACTGGCCTCTGTACAATAGGTCTTTTACAGTGCACGCGGCGAGGCTCTGGAATAGCATACCAGTGTTTGTCCATAAGTCCCCTTCAGTTGAAAGTTTTAAATTGAGGCTCAAAAAGCACTTTGGTGTCGATGCTGAAGCTCTTAGCTAAGTTTGTAGGTATCCTCTCGCATTTTGTTGTTTGTTTATAAATATTTATATAAGTATATAATTATGTATTTATATATATGTATATGTCTTATGTTTATGTAATAAATTATTTGTATATTTATACATAATAACATACTATACTTTTACATTATTTGTATATTAAACCTTTGTACATTGAATACTACCTGCCGACTACTCCTTCCTCTCAAACACTCAATGGGTTGACTGGAAGAAATCCCCTTGTGGGATAAGTCCGCCTTTGTACTGTTTTTCTTATATTGTGTCTTGTGTAACTTATGCTCATGTACAATAAATAATAAATACATACATACATACATACACGTACAATGTTACGCGAAAAACACACAAGATTACATTAACTTAAAATAATGTTTTCCCTTCCCTCGCTAGATTATAGAGAAATATTTAGTTTGGGAAATATGGCTGTGCACCAAAAATTTAATTTCTTCTCTGTACCACTAAGCGGTACTATTTTATTTTTAATGCGAAAGCTTGGGATTGCATGTCAGGGTGGTTTATTTTCGGTTTGGGATTAAATCTGTTTTCTCTCTAGAAATAAAATTCACCGCGGTTGGTATAGTGGTGTGTAACATAAAAACAAACTAAAAAATCGACTTTCATAACATGAATAATATTCTTATATTATTTGACTTAAATGTTTTTATGAGACTTCATACAGAACGAATTACGTTTTTGCCGCAGACAGAGGGTGCAAAAGAGAAACTAAAATCACTTAGGACGAAATTTATATTTAAAGTTACATTATAAAGACCTAAAACTAACTAACCTAGGTGCGAACGAGTTCGATGTCAGAACTACATTGATTCGTCTTTAGATAATTACTTAACATTTTGGGTTTAACGAGGTTACGATTAGATGGCGTAATCGATGTATAAGCAGATCGCGGCTGGGCACGAGGCGCTGATGCTACGTTCCACTTCTTGTGCTGACTCGAGCCTCGTGGGGCTGACGCCGGTCAGGGTTCAATGACACATGTTGCTACCGATACGTAACACTGACCACAGAATAAGAAATAGTACTAACGTACTCAGACTCTGATCTATACTTAAGTAGCAGAAGTTTTTGTCATTTTGATAGTGAGAGAAAGATACAATCAATACTTAAGTAAAGATAGATCAAGACTTGAGTCTCCTGTGCTGCGGGCCTGAGTGGTGACCTTCTTTTAAACTTCTGCTTGTTATTACATAGCTAAGAACCATCTTATTTACGTCAGCTTTCAAACAAAAAACCGCATCGAATTCGGTCCATTCCCTTAGGAGCTATACGATGCCACAGATAGACACACAGATACACACGTCAAATTTATAACACCCCTCTTTTTTTGTTGGGAGTTAAAAAATGGAAAAGATATTTAATTTTCCAGTTCGACTGTCCTTTAAAACAAATATGATAAATTATCATCATACTCAATCACTGACAGACCTGATAAGGCATATTTTCCATCACTCACTCCAAAGATCACGCCTCAATATAAATAATTTAAAAACCATTAAACATCATATTCATAGGATCGATAAACACATCTAAAGGATAAAGGGCCCCGACACGTTCAAGCCCCTGGGAGAAGATCAATCTCTCCCCCCGACATTAGTAGGGGACATATCAAATGAACATCAATCACTGGATTTGATCCCGAGAATATTTCGAGAAAACATTCTAGGTGTGAATACTTTTGGGCCAAAGAAAGTCTGGGATTCCTTCTGGAAGATGGTGACAATTTTGACTCCAGTGCACTTGTAATTGAATCCCGACTTAGGTCCGATAGTGTACGAGAATCTTTTTGAAGGAAATCGGCTGAATTTTCTGACCTAAAAATCAACAGTCTTCTATAGCATTCAGTTATGAATGTAAAGTCTGCAGTTTTTGGTTACAATTTAGCAAGAGTCAGTTTAGCAAACACTTTTACTCATATCTATGGTCGACTACAATATTTTTTTGAAGTGAAAACTTCTTTAGCGGCGTTGTGCACTTTTGAAATATGGGTAATAAATGTTAAACTCACGTCAGGGTCATGTGACAGACGAGTTTAAAACTGCAAAAGTCAAGATGTCATCCGGTGTCAGCATAGAAAAAATTTAACTAAATATTAATGCACACTGTTCATATTCAAGTTTTCACTTCTGCTGGCACTCCCGGAGTGCAACCCGTTGTTTTTTTTTTCTTTAAAACGTCAAGTTAAGGAGTTTTTGTCATTTACGCGCGCCGGACTCGGCGACGCCGCTTTGCCGCCGCTATCAGCAGCTCTAGCACGATAACGACAAACTCGCGCTCGGCTCACGCTGAAACTTCACTTTGATTGCGCGAGGATCACGCGCAAAGGCTTGCTCGCCCTATGGCGTTGTCAATGTTGACATTTTGACACAGGACCACGGTGTTGTCGCAGTGCTGTCATTATTGTCCTAGGCCTGCGGAATGCGATGTACATTATGGGTTCTCGTATTTATTACAATCGTCTTTTGTTTTTCAATTGAGTGTTTCAAATAAATAGTTAAATTTTAAAGCGGAATAAGTATATTAAACAGATATTTAAAATAATAAAAAATCTTGAGCAAAATTCCACAGATTTTTTTCCGATTTTTATTTGCTAAGATGTCCGTTATAATAATTTTAAACTGTGTATAAAAAATCTGCCGTTAAGTAATTACTGAGCCAATGTCACCCAGTTCAAGTCTTTGGATCGAGAAAGCTAAAATTTAGTAGCGATTTTCCTTTTATGACATGAAGATGTTTAAAAATTCCTACAGGCACAAAATCCCTTGCCTCCTTTACCAATCACTGAATCCTTTTTTTCGTCTTACTTTCCTCAGTCCTGTATAAAACAAGGTGTGAGAAAAACCTGGAGCGTGTTCCGGAGGATGATGGATAAAATGGGTAATTTGTCGCCAGCAGATGCGAACGATATCCTTTTGCGGACAGCGATGGAAAGACAACAACGTCCGGAAAAGGGAATAGGCCAATTTCAAAATGATATTAGGTTTCCATCTTTGAAATTAGATTGAAATAATTTGGAAGTATTGATGACTAGCTTTCCGCCAGAGACTTCGTTTCCGTGGGAATTTAGAAAAATTATGTAGCCTACTTGTTAATTCAAGGTGTCAGCTACCTCCATACTAAATTTTATCAAAATAGGTCCAGCCGTTCAAACAGCTCAAGCTCAAGCCAGCGTGCTCAAGCGTGAAAGAGAACAGACATCCATACATCCGTACATCCTTTTAATATTAAGAAGGATATGATTTTAAATTAAAATTACTGAACTCTCAATATTTAATTATTATAGAGTAAGAGAACCACTAAATTCGTCTTTTCGGATATACAGGGTTATTTTTTAATCAATACACATATTTTTTTAACGTAAACTTTATGAAAATTTAACAGACCCGTATTTTTTGTTTTATATCGTTTCATATAAAAATTTCAAGCTAGATCGTCTGAAGCATTAAAATAAATATTTTTTTGTATGGAAAAAAAAATAACTTCCTCCAATTGACTTGAAACTTGGTAATAGTACTCTTCAACACATTTGTGACACCCGTTTTTCTGAGTTTTACAAAATTCATCCTCTAAGACGTTAAAAAGGGGTATCAAAATCTTTAAATTTTGGAAAACAAAATTTTTTTTCTTTCTTATTTACGTTCTATCAACGTTACTGGCACCGTAAGAAAAATTTGTGTAATGTGATTAAAAAGTAACCCTGTATGTAAGCATCTAAGAAAATCCGTTGTCGAGAACCCAGATTTGTATTTTATAATAAATCGTAATATTAAGTATTGCTCCAAAGTTTCCTTTAAAAGTGTATAAGGAAGGATTTTACGAAATTCCCACGGGAACGAAGTCCCGAGCAACCTCTAGTTATTTATAAAGAACCGTTAATTCAAGCTCTTTCTCTGATACGCGGGCGGAGCTCAATCTATCTCTGTCCTATTCTAAATTAGTTCTGTCTCAGTGGTGTTTTTCATCAAGGAGTAATACTCAAGTCTCTACGCTGTACTGAATATTATTTTTTTAATGAAAATCCCGTTTTTATTATAAAAAGGAAACAGTCATGCCATGTCACCGTGAAAATAATTTTTGGAGGTGTTCTCGTAAGAATTGTTAAGGATTTTTTAACAGGTTATAAAATGCGGAGGGCTTTTTTAGGGGTTGTACATAATATGACGAAAACTTAATATTTCATGGGTCGATAGGAAAAGTACCCTTTCAACAGTACGAAACACCTACTGGCATCTTTGATCCAAAGTTCAATTACCGTTGATTAGCGTAATATCAGTGTAAATATTTCTTCATTTTCGGAAAATGGAGAAATACATACACATGTATGTATTACTAGCGAATGCCCGCGGCTTTAACTGCGTTGATTAATATTTTTAATCACACTAGGAACCGGAAACTTTTTCCAGAATAAAAAGAAGCCCATATGCTTTTCGAGACTATAATCTATAACTGTGCAAAATTTTATCCATATGCGTCATAACGCCCATAGACGGTCCATAGACGGTTCAGCCATTCTGGCATGATTGAATAAAAAGTACTCATACAAATATCTTTCACATTTATTGTATAAGTAAGATTAAAAGTACTTTAAGCTTGACAAAAGGAGGTAACCGCATTAGGAAAAGTGGTTGGTATAAGCTTAGAACCAAATGTAGTATCAACGTTGTCGCTGCTCAAAGCCAGAGTTGACTCCGTCTTTAGGTTTTGTAGCCGTCAGAAGCCTTTTCCTTTTTACTTTAAAATCACCCTCAGTGAACGAAGCTGCTGTATATAGAGTGTAAAGGACAGCTTAGCAAAAACTAAAACCCTGAATTTAGATATATTTTTTAAATTCAAGATTTTTAATATTTTCTGTTTTAAAATTAATTTTATTATTAGAATAAAATCAATTTTGCATTAAAAACAACAATAACAGCGTGAAACACGAAAATTACAATGTACACCGCATTCCGATAGAGGCGCGGCGCGGGAGGACCGCGCGCGGGGCGCGGTTACGCAGTACATTGCGTAGCGCCAAAGTAGGTAAATAACGAAAACTCCTAACATTTCCGTGTAAAGATAATTACTTGAAGCTGCATCATAGTTACGAGTAAATTTCACAATTTAAGTATTTGCTTAGCTGTCCTTTACACCCTGTATATTCTAATTTTTCTTCGACGGAAACGGTTGTAGTAATACGATCACCTCAGATCCTCATCTTGTAGTTTACTTTCAGCCAAATTCTTCTTATAAATATCTCAGCAAGGCTCGATTTTAAAAATACCTGAATGAAGCGTCTGAATAACCTTGAAAACCTAGACCACAAGGTTCCACAATAGCGATAAGAATAGGATCAGCTATTGCCCTTATTCAACCAACTTTCTGAAAAGAAACGGATTCCCCACCAGTCTTTCGTCTTCATGACAAGACGTCTTCTCAATCCAATAATTTGAAAAATGCCGTCTTAAATCGTGATTTTGCCAATGTCTGAGTATTTTAATCAAAATAAAAATACACAATGGCGAAGTCACCAGTATGATAGATAGATAAAGAATTTATTCATTGTTTTAAAACATACAAAACAACCACAGGTGCAACACGTAATAAGCAAAAAGATTACAAAGTTATTATGGAGTGTTATACTATAAAGTGGATACACCGTACGCCACGTACGGTTGTAGTAGATAGATAGATAGATAGATAAACTTTATTGCTTCTTAACAATTTGTAACATTGTACAATGTTCTTATACAATTAAAAAAAGGTTAGCGAAATGTGTGACGTAGATTGTAGAAGCAAATAGGACACAGAACTCAGCATACTTGCTGTCTATGACAGACAACAAACTGATTTTCAGCTGTGCCTAGAGTTTTTTTTTTTCGCGCGTACCTGGGGTAAAAAAATAATTAAATATAGTGAAGTAACTTATCAGAAATGTGTACCAGTATGTATTCAAGTGAGATAGTGAAAGTACGTGTAAGTACGTGTAAGTGTAAGTGTTAGCTGTAGCAATAAATGTATAAATAACTCACTGAGAATTTGTCACTTAGGATAGTCTTCTTACCAGCCCACATACGTCCCCACCGAGGGGCACGGGCCTCCCTTCGAAACACGAATGGGATAAGATAGTAAAACAGATGAAATTAAACTAAATTAGGGCAAAACTGTGAGACTAAAATTAAATGTTATTGAGTTACCGACATCTCAACTTATCATGACGCGAAGACATTACACAGATATCGATCAGGTATTCCCGTATTTTGTTTTTCCAACAGATGAGCTTTCAGATGTTTTTTAAAAGTGGTCTTGGAACGTAAAAGTCTTAGCGGAGGAGGCAAGTTGTTCCAACATTTGGTTGCTTGGTGGCGGAAGCTACCTGTAAAAGCCACTGTTTTGTGTATTTGATATGCGAGGAGAAATCTGGTCGGTCTAATACTATACATTTTTTGGAAATTCGAGGTTTGCAGCTTATTGAACAAATAAGGTGGCTTACGATATTTCAGCACATCATATATATTAAAGCAAAAGAGGAGGGATATTAAAGCAAAAGCGGCAGCAGGCATTCTGTACCCTTTGTAAAATCCGCTGAGTTTTACTAAGTAGACGAGGGCCGTATACCATATCTCCATAATTTAATTTAGAAAGGACTAAAGACTCGCACAGCTTTATACGGACCGCCTCGCTTAGCAGATTCCTTATCCCGTACAAAACCCTAAGCCGATAGAAACAAGTTCGGGCAAGATTGAGAATATGATTCTCAAAACGTAGCCTGTCATCTACTAAAATACCCAAGTTTCTTGCCTCTTTTACCCTCTCCACAACTTCATTGCCAATAGAGATTCCAGGATTATTCAAAGCAATTTCTCTAATTTGTTTCTCTGAACCTAAAATCATGTACTTTGACTTACTTGTGTTAAGTACAAGGCCATTTCTAAGCGACCATTTTGCAATGGCCTCTAAATCTAACTTCATCTTACTGAAAGCAGAAACCGTCTCGTTGGGTGGAAAAGAGATATAAATTTGTACGTCGTCGGCGTAAAAATGGTAACTACAGTACTTAATATTTCTTGACATATCAGCTGTATATAAAATAAAGAGCAATGGTCCCAAAATGGATCCTTGTGGAACCCCTCGCAGCACTTTCATAGGGTCTGAGAATTCAAATGATCCATCTTCCTTACATATTTTCACCCGCTGTTGACGCTTACTGAGATAACTATCGAACCATTGCACCGAACTATGGTCGAGGCCGTAATAAGACAGCTTAGACAAGAGAAGTGGAATATCCAAGCAATCAAATGCGCGCGAGTAATCCAGCAAGGTCATGACAGTACCACAACCGCGGTCCTGGGCTACTAGAATATTATCGATCACGTCAAGCAGTGCAGTTGTAGTGCCTCTACCCTTTCTGAAGCCGGATTGAACATCTGGTAGAATTGTCTGGTCCTCTAAGTATTTGTGCAGCTGGTTATAAACAACTTTTTCAAGAATCTTAGATACAATTGGAAGGATACTTATAGGTCTTAGTTCTTTGTAGTTTGTTGGGTTAGTAACTTTAGGAATAGGAGTGACAGTTGCTACTTTCCAGGCATCCGGGAAGACAGACGTAGATATCGATTTATTAACAATGGCTGTGATTACCTGAAGTGTGTCCGGCAATGTCAATACTATCATATCCAATGTCTGATCATCACAACCCGCTGAATTAGACTTTATAGACAAAATGGTATTTGCTACCACTTCCTCAGTTACAGGTTTAAGACTAAAAGTCGCCCTACCGTGTCTATGAAAACGCCAGAACCTCGTCCGTTGATCAGCAGGATGCACCACTGGCAGATGGCCGACGATTTTGGATCACTAATATGTTGTAACCCCACACACCCCAAGACTTATTTTCAAATTAAAAGCCACGCTCCCTCAAACATCTGTCCTTCGCTAGTACTAGAGGAAAGATTTGTGTTTTTGTATGTTACGAATAAACTTAAAAACTACTAGACCGGTTTCAAAAATTCTTTCAACATTATCTCTGAGTAACATAGGCTACATAATTTTGCCGAATTCCCACGGGAATGAAGTCCCGAGCGGAATGCTAGTCTCTTATATTTGGGCGAAATAAACTTATGAACCATTCCCCATAACGAACAAATCTTTTTTCTGCTAAAGGGTAAAACTTAAAATAATTGCGTTGTTCAACCTTTTCCTCGTCGAACCCATTACGCCCCTGTCCAATTTGTTAATGGAAACGAAATCTCACTGGCACCCGTAATCTTTCGATAATTCGAGTTATTTGGTTAATTCACTTTGGCCTTGTCAAGATTGAGACTTAAATAACAATAAAGACAAGCCGTAATCAATTGTTTTTTATTTTATTTCATATGTTGATCTTCGTTTCTGGCTATATACATTTCCAAAATATTTCTGATTTTGCACTACGTTCTGCTGATCCTCGTCGCAGATAATTTTCCACGTCGAAAACTTAAGAGTCACCGACTTCAATCCCAAAAATAGTTAAAAGTGAATATCTATTGACAATAATAGGGCTTTAAAATTCATTATATTGAATAATATTAAGGAACACACTAGTCGGAAAGACAATTTTTTCGAGTTTCCCTCAATTTCTTCAGGATTCCACCATCAGATCCTGGTTTCCTTACCATGGGACCACCCTTGGGATACTCCCTTTCCAAAAAAAAAAGAATAATCAAAATCGGTTCATAAACGACGAAGTTATCTGCAGACATACATAAAAAATATGTATATACGGTCGAATTGAGAAACCTCCTCCTTTTTTGAAGTCAGTTAAAAAGGCTGTCTAAAATGGCCACAGACAGAGTCACAGAGTTAATTCTACAGATAATTTTTCAGATGCGCGTTAATAGAATGTTGAAACTCATAGAAATAGTTTCATTCGGAAGAATTTTTCACTTATATAAAAAAAAAATGTATTTATTCAGAAAAAAAGAGACAGTAAATTAAACACTGCTTCATGGTACCCACACTAGGATTCCCTGTGTCGTGGGTTACCAGGCTCATTCCCTCAGTTCAACATCATTATATACAAATTTAGAACATGTATTAAAACAATAAAATAGTTTCACCACCTGTATGTGTGTGTTTGTGTGTGTGTGTATGAAAACATAATAAGTGGAATACAAAAAACATATGCGCCCAGTGACCCAGACTCATTTAAACCATGTTCCTATACGCCTGATATAATATAGAGTGCTTAATTATAGCATAATGATGTCCCAGTAATTAATCTCCTTACTCCACAGACACTTGTTTCATCAATCTGTGATCTCATTCCGGACATAATCACAAGTAGAATTGGGATTTCTAAGCAAAATTCTGGTTAATCCAATCATAACGCAATATTCATTGGTGTTCAGCGTTCGAGAGATTTGTTCTAAGACATGAGCTAAGTCGAGAAAGGCCCCGTTTCATAGATTTATTTTATAATAAACTAGCTTTCCGCCCGCGGCTCCGCCCGCGTGGACTACAGATTATATCGTGCCCAGCTATGGGATAAAATGTAGCCTATGTCCTTTCCCAGGCTATAATCTATCTCTGTACCAAATTTCATCAAAATCGGTACAGTAGTTTAGGCGTGAAAGACGGAAAGACAGACAGACAGAGTTACTTTCGCATTTATAATACTGCTTTCCACCCGCGGCTCCACCCGAGATTATATTGTACCCAACTGTGGGATAAAATGTAGCCTATGTCTTTTCCCAGGCTGTAATCTATCTCTGTACCAAATTTCCTCAAAATCGGTTCAGTAGTCTAGGCGTGAAAGACGGACAGACAGACAGACAGAGTTACTTTCGCATTTATAATATTAAGTAAGGATTAGTAAGGAATCACGATGCAAAAAACAAGTGTCCTCGTATCAATTGGTGGCAGATAAGACGGCACGATGCGTTTGAACTTCATAAGTAACTGTCGCGGCATGAAATACTCTCTGTTCCCTCAATTAAGTATCCACCCATATTGCTTGTCTATTGGTGATAAGGTTCATATTAGAATAAATAAATAAATAAATAAACACTACACACTCAAAGGCCCACACTAAGGTTTTCCCTTGTGTCGTGGGTCCCTTGGAACACACATAAAGACAAACACAAACATCCATGACCCGAGAACAAACATCTGCTTTTTACACAAACATTTGCCCCGACTGGGGATCGAACCCAGGACCCGCCGATCAAGAGGCAGCGTCACTACCACTCGAACAAACCGGCCGTCAGAAGAATGAACTATACTATTACTGTTATTAATTACTTTATAGCAATGGCCACATAGTGTTTAAAAATAATCATTTTGATGATACCTCAACATTTTTTCTACCAGCCCATATACGTCCCCACCGAGGGGCACAGGCCTCCCTTCGAAACACGAAGGGGATTTAGGCCATAGTCCACCACGCTGGCCCAATGCGGGTTGGTGGACCGCTCGACTTTCGAAAATTTTCTTAGACGGGCGAGTTTCGTCACGATGTTTTCCTTCACCGTTGAGCTAGTGATAATTAGAAATCCGTACATAAATCCGAAAGGACTTATTTAGTGGTACAGGCCCGCACCTGGATTTGAACCCACAAGTCTGGCTCATTACCAACTGGGCTATCACCTCAACATAGGCTCAATAAATGGCGTACACCATCAAGTCCTGTTTTACTTAGCATTAAAAAAATTAAACCCCACTAATTACGCTAATTACGCTCTATTTAATTATATCAAAACTTAAAACTATTTTTTCTCCGAAAACAATTTTTGTATTAAACTATAGAATTTACTAAAGATTTCAATATTTACTTTCCTATATTCCGCGTTCCCTCTGTCTTAAACTTAATCAATCCAAATAATTATTTACAGTCCCTGAATTAAGTGGTTGGTGTTAAAATTAAATTGTTCTTGCTTACATTTCGAAAGTACTTCGGTTAAATTGAGGATTATTAGGGAAAAAGCTCGCTTCTCAGCTACGGACTTGACACAAACTTTTGAGCCGTTTGGGACAATGAAAGTTTTGCAGAATCGAATTATGTTTCGAAAGTGATTTTAGAAATACAGAATCGGTTACAAAATGCAGACCGTTAGATTAAGTTAGACGTCAAATTAAATAAATTGGCAAACATAGTGTAGGACGCCCCCCAGCCAGATGGTCAGATGACCTAAAGAAGATAGCGGGTAGTGGCGGATGAAAAAAGCGGTGAATCGTGCAAAGTGGCGCACCTTGGGGGAGGCCTATGTTCAGCAGTGGACTGCAATAGGCTGATTGATGATGAGATCGCAAAACCGTAGGGGGTGATTCTTCCCATAAAACTGAACAGCTTTCCCCAAAGAACCCGAAATTTAAAAAAAAAACTTTTATTTTATTATACTGTTTCGAGCAATAAACAATTTACATAATTTTTTTTGAAAGATTACGGGTTTGCTCTTGACCAAAATTAACTGATTGGCACCAATTATGATTATGGGTGCGAAATATTTAATTCATATTTCGATTGTGCGAAAAGCGTGTGTTTGGATCGTACTAACCGGGCTAACACAAACGCGTGACATAATTTTGTCATATCGATGTCGTTCTGCCTCTTCCTTAGTTTCACCGTGCAATAAAACGAGAGAGCGGAACGAGATACATACGACAAAATCATGTACCTATTTATACTAACACCAGCAGCTCGAGCACGATAGCGACAAACTCGCGCGACGCGCCACTCGGCTGACGCTGACTTTGATGCGCGACTCGGCTGACTTTGATTGCGCGAGGGTCCCGTGCAAAGGCTTGCTCGCTCTCTGGCATTGTCAATGTTGACATGTTGGCATATGTCCGCGGCGCATTACGCGGGCTATCACCATCGTACTCGAGCTGCTGTAGGGTGACTTTAAATTAGTTAGCAAAATTGTGTGGGCTAATTAAACCCATAAAACTGAACAACTTACTCCAAAAAACCCATTTGAAATTTTAACTAAAAATTTCAATCACCTGATCAATCAAAAGGTATAAAATAATATATTCAAGCCAACTTTAGTCTTGACTAATATTATATAGAGGTAAAGATTTGCATTTTTGTATGTAACGAATAAACTTAAAAACTACTGGACCGATTTCAAAAATTCTGTCACCATTAGGATGCTACATTATCCTTGAGTAACATAGGCTACAAAATTTTCCCGAATTCCCACTGGAACGAAGTCCCTAGCGGAATGCTAGTTTCTAAATACAAAAACTACTTTATTATTTACTAAGAATACATTTCGAATAATTTCACGCGACCTTAGTAATGGAAATTGAATTTCTTTGTCTGAAAGTTCAGAATGATTAGATGTCTGTCAAACTGAAGATTAAATTTGGATCGTCTGTAATATCAAAAGGATCTTTTGATAAATTTGAATAAATACAATTTACAATTGTCGAATCTAATTAGACTATGAACCTTGCATAAGCAATTATAAGTCTACGAATTAGATAACTTTACAGTTCAGAGAAATTTAGCTTCATATTTATATATATATATATATATATATATATATATATATATATATATATAACTTTTTGGGCCCTTGAGTGTTGGTGGTCTTGACGGCTAGGGGTCAGACTCGTAAACGAGAGGAACCGAGTTCGATCCCCAGTGCAGCCATCTACCAATGACTCATTTTCTGAGTTATGTACATCATCTGAGGGAAACATTGTGAAGAAACCTACTCATTCAGGAAAATATCCATACTTAATATTATAAATGCGAAAGTAACTCTGTCTGTCTGTCTGTCCGTCTTTAATGCCTAAACTACTGAACCGATTTTGATGAAATTTGGTACAGAGATAGATTAGAGCCTGGGAAAAGACATAGGCAACATTTTATCTCACAGTTGGGCACGATATATCCTGTAGTCCACGCGGGCGGAACTGCGGGCGGAAAGCTGGTATATTATATTTATAATAACCATGATCCAATCTGGTCAACTTCCCTTGTTACCAGGGTTACGAAGGTCAGATGGCACTGTAAAGATTTGACCTGCCAAAAAGAATAGTCAAGCGTGCCCCGAATGAAAAATGGGACCAGCGCTAGGAAAAAAGACAAGATATGCATTTGAGTCATACAACAGAAAAAGAAATGCTTAAAGGCAATATGGGTCTCTCTCAAAAAAGTGGCACCGCCTAAATTTTTTTACACATTTTCAAAAAAGTGTGAGAATAACGTATTTGAAAATATAAAAAAAATGTATTCCCCCTCTTAAATATAAATATGTAAGAGGGAACAGGTTTTTTAAAGAATTGTGCCTTTGAGAGTACGCAGAAAAAATAGGTGGACAGGTGAATGAGGCATCGTACAGGTTAACTGAGAAACGGGCACAGGTTAATGTGATTCTATACTAAGAATAGGCAATAAACTACAAATGCTATGATTATTCTATTTATGCCCTAGATTTAAAACTTAATTTTACAATATTACTACTTAATTGTTCTTAGCAGTGGGATCTTGTAGGCTAGATTTAAAAAAAAAAGTTCTTATATACTACGATTTTTCCTCCACTGTCTTTTACATCCTCCCCCCGGCGAAGTCTTGACGTAGCCTTCTATGGGTTGACAACGGGCTTGTCCTTCTGTAGCACTGCCAGCTTCGACGTAGGCCTCCTGAAGATCCCTCCTTGCGTGCGGACGTCGGCGCTGCGTGTGTGACCATCTGGACATGTGTTAGGCCATTTAGGCCATGTGTTCCTGGGTAGTGAGGGGTCGACGACTATGACCACAACTCCTTTTTTTATAGTTAATGAGTTTGCTTTTGACCACAATCTAGTCCAGAAGCGGAAATGTGATCGAGGATATAGCAAGCTCACCCAAAAGACGCCTATTCACTCGAACTTTAAAGAGATGCGGGTTATATGTGCCTGGAAATACAGACGCAGGCAGAGAATTCCATTCCGTAGCGGTGCGCAATATAAAAGTTAAAGAGTAGCGCTCAGTACGGATCCGGGAATTCTCCACAAGGTAAGGGTGGTACCCAGCGGTGCGTCTGGCTGGACGTCCGGTAGAAGAAAGGGGCAGGCGGAATGATCTCGTGTAGCTCATGAGCACACTCCCCGAAGTACATCTTGTAAAAAACACACAGGCAAGCTACTTTGCGCCTATGAGTCAGTCTTTGGAGTTTACTGTTTACTAGCTTTTTGTCACCAATGAGCCTCCTGGCTCTGCGATCCACCGGTTCCAGGGCGGCTAGGTGATATTTGGCCGAACCATCACAAAGGTGGCTACAATGCACGACCGGACCTGCGCCTTATAAAGGGTTAGGAGTTGGTCAGGCGAGAAGTATCGCTTGACCTTATTAAGAATGCCTAGCTTTTTGGCTGCAGTTTGAGCTTTGGATTCGATGGATGTGCCGAACATAAGGTTGGCAGATAACTTCATGCCGAGGAGTTGAAGCTCATCAGTGACAGGTGCAGATGTACTTCAGAAGTAGGAGTTAGATCAAAAGGACTTCTTCATTTTCAGGTACGTAGCCTGCTCGGGTTGCTAGATCGGCTACGTTGCTCTTCGTGGGTACCCATCTCCATTAGTGGACGGAGGTGAGTTCAGTTATCTCTCCAAGTTGGTGCGCCACGTAGGGTGTATAGCGCCGGTTGTTGTTGCAGATCCAATGCAGCACTATCTGGGCATCAGTCCAATATGTCACGCTGTCGTTAATCCATCTGTGCTCCTTTATTACATGACTGCCCAATCTGGCTCCGATGAGTGCTGCTTGCAACTCCATGTGGGGTATGGTTAGCGCCTTAAGTGGTGCGACCTTGGCTTTGGCTGCCACCAACACGACTTTGACCTCTCCCTCCTCTTACTCGAGTCTCCAGTAGGCTGCTGCAGCGTAGGTGTCTTGTCTGGCGTCGCAGAAAACATGTACTAGTTCGTCCTATTCCATCTTCTGGCGCCATAGATTCTGTAGCCCAATCTTTGCTGTTATGGTGTAGCAGCTGAGTAGTCCAAGTGGGTCGTAAATACTCATGAAAGGGAAGCACGCACTCAGCGCGTGCTTCCCTTTTGGTCGGAGGGCGTGTGGTTTCTCTGACTTCTTTGTCGACTCTGTTGAGAGAAGTGTTGAACCGTAGCTTGTCGTTCTCGGGGTCCCATAATAACCCGAGTGTCTTCTGTTCCTGTCCGGCACCCATGATTGGCTTAAAAAAATCTATTTTTATGAAGTTTAGAATGAAA
Organism: Aproaerema taeniolella; assembly: GCA_949987775.1. NCBI lineage: Eukaryota > Metazoa > Arthropoda > Insecta > Lepidoptera > Gelechiidae > Aproaerema > Aproaerema taeniolella. The sequence continues at coordinate 3,672,632 of OX465260.1, read as the reverse complement.
TTGGTAACAATCTTATAAACCACTGCTGGCGGATAAAAGTGTAATAATAAAAATATATTCTGTATACGACTATATCCGATTCATAGCTCATTCTCTGCACAAGTTTCGTTCTTGGTGTCATAGCATAAAATGAAGCTATTGTTATTGCCTTTAAAATGACATATAACACAACCTTTACAACACTGGAGACGCACCCGCCCAGTCTCCTTTATATACAAAATGAATTAAACTATTATTCTAAGGAAGAACGTTTTTATACTGAATAAAAAAGCTTTTAGTGTATGTGATTTGATCAATAAGTTTAGGTATTTGGTTAACATACTTGACAATACTAAATAACAATGAATATCAACAATTTTCATAGTAATCTGACTAGTTTCTCATTCATCTGTCCAGTTTCTCTTTCACCTGTCATAATAAGGCAGGTTAAATAGGCACAGAATAATGAGAATCAGCCGAAAAATAATAATTATTATTAAACGCTTTGTTGTACTGAGCTGGAGAAACCGTTATCTAAAAATAGGCTAATTGAAGAAGGAATACAAATTATTCACATTAAATAAACGATTCAATTTGAAAAAATATCGTGCACAGGATAAATATAACATACCTGTTACAAAACCCAGATCCAGACAGATCGTCGCTGATAGCTTGAAAATTTGGCAACAACGGACATGTATTTCACCTTTGATGCGTAGCCAGTGACTGAGTGCGTTGTTACATGGGAGGAGAGTGGTTCAAATTGCAGTAGTGTGAGTGGTACGCGTGTGTGTTTACGGCGACAGGTTGATGACAAAATAACGCCGGACAAAGTTTAACTTAAGTTAATTTAATACTTACTTATAAATATGAGCCATAATTCACAAAACAACAATGTTTAGTTCACTATCTTTCAATTAAAGTGGACAGAACAAAAGAAATCACTTTATTAATTCAGTCAAATTGATTTTAAATCGATGTAAGTCGCGTTAGGACACGGCAGGTTGATGGGAAACTGGTGTTACAAACTTTTACTGCTCAAGAAATATTCATTTTATTGCCACTAAACTAGCTGGCCTCTATGTAATAAGACTCGATACAACATTTTAATATAACATTTAGTTTACAAAACTCAAACATTCATACTTTTCTAATCAAAAACTGTACGGCAGGTTACGGTGCCAGTTTTTTGAGAGGGACTCATATACACACATCAACGCGGTCTAGGGATATTGCACGATTTTTCATACAAAAGAGGTCTGTTTGAGAAGCTATAATAGCATACTCGAGATACATGGAGGGCTATAATTTTCAGACGAGCAAGTGCTAAACCTGAAACGAAAACGAAAATGCACTTTTTGCCTGCTTTTTGTATGAAAGTAGTCGAATTCACGCAAATTTTTTTTTCATTTTCGTCACGTTTTTACAAATTTCAAGTAAAACAAATTTATTTATTAGAATTTAAAATTCAGATTTAACACTTGATCGTCTTAAAAGTATAGTGCTCCATCTATCCCGAGTATGCTTTTATAGCTTCTCAAACAGACCTCCTTTGTATGAAAAATCGTGCAATATCCCTAGACCGCGTTGATGTGTATATGTTACAGTAAAAACTAGTTAGTAGATAGAACGCGTTTTTCCTAGTTAGAACTAGTTTTTACTTAATGCCTTTGTTAATACTAGAATTGACTAATGTCTGAATCAAATATCAGTTAAAACTAGTTTCTGCAAGACAAAACGCGTTGTCCCGAAGCGAGTCAATAAAAACTATTCCGACCGAGGTTAGAGTTCATCATACCTTATTCTGATTGGCTTGAGGTTATGTTGTGGGTTATGTTGTTGTTGTGCTTACCGTTTAACGCAACCAAAGTCTTTTCTGGCACTTCGCCGGCCGCTGCCGCGGCACGTTCGCTTCGCTCGCTCGGCTCGTGCGTTGAGGGTCGCAGTTCTAACCTAACCTAACCTACAGTTTCTGCCCCGATATAATCTCCGCGGGGCGGGGGGGAGTTTAAACTATAGCTAGTTTTAACTATAGCTCGATGTGACAACTAGTTTTATCTGAAAATCAAATATGTCAGTGGTAAATTCTAGTTTTAACTGATTATTTCTAGTTTTAACAAAGGCATTAAGTAATAACTAATTTTAACTAGGGAAAACGAGTTCTAACGAAAAATGGGTTTTAACTGTGACATATATAATGACAGTATAGCTAGCACGGCCCGCGACAAACTTGCACGTCACGCCACTGCGATGACGGGTAAACTTCACCTTGATTACGCGAGGGCACCGCGCAACGGCTGGTTCGCCATCTGTCGTTGTCATTTTGACATTAAGCAGCGTTTTTTTCACGTTCTGCTTGAGCTGCTGATCTTATTAGAATAGTTTTATTAGATCTTATTTGTAAGTTTTACAGTCAGACTTCTAGGTAATGGTTGTTCTTATAAACAATGATGTTGGTAAGTTTAAAATTCAAGGTCAATGGCATGTCTTGAAGCCTCGTGAAAACAACGACAGTTATCTTTCTGTCAACGAGGTACAGTCCACATAACAAGTAAAGAGGTACATACAGCGTAAACTCTCAAAGGGCGGAATCTGTGATAATTTTTGAAGGAAATCAATACGTCTGTTAAAATTTTAATTTCTGTAGAGGATAAAATTGTATAGGTCAAGAACTGATAGGGAAGCTTTTACCCAGCATGCTACGTGATAGTTGAAAGATTTTTCTTCAAGGTTATATTTATAATGCCCATCATTCATAAAGTTTCACCACCGCTATCCTGCCAACAGGAGAATCTGGCTGGAATTATCATGATCATCATCATGATCATTCCATATCGTGTAGGTATAATCAAAGTACGTGGCGAAATTGACTAACCTTCGTCTCAGAGTTTTCAAATGGCCTGGGTACCTACCACGATCGTTTAAAAGCATTTCTGTTTAGGATCCAACTTTGAACTGCTTCGCAATTGGAATATTTTTTAAAATGGTACCATGATGGCACTGCTTTTGAACTGCTCGGTTGTCTATGGTCCATTTTAAATGTCTACATAAATTGTCGCTGGTCTGCCTTTGAATCGCAACAGCGCCAAAATCGAATCGCTTATAAGCCATCATGGTACGAATAAGCGTTGCAGTCCTGTTTAGGTCCTAAATTGGATCACGCTAAGCGATCACGGTAAACCTCCTGTACTCAATTTCTCTACCTGAATGGTAGTGTCATTCAACCGCCTTTGATATGTCATTGATTAGAGGGATAGCCATTCAAATCATAGTTTTTGTGACATTTGATGGTAAAAAAGGTTGAATTATCCCACATTTGCAGCTTTTGAGGTAGACTGTACCTTTCTAATTCTAGAAGTTTCTGGTAATGAGGGAATGCACTTAGTCTGCCACTTTACTTAGCTGTTGTTAGCACTAAAGTGAGATGTTTAATGAGCCATTTTGCACTACAGAATGCTCAGTTTCAAGAAGCCCTGACAGTGTGACGTGTTCAGCTTAATTTTGTCTGTTTTGAAGGATACGTTTAATTAACTGGGATGAATTTTGGTGTCAAGAAAAATGTATCGCTACAAATAAAATACTATACATATTTATACATAACATCCGGCCAAGTGTGAGTCAAACTCGCGCACGAAGGTTTTCGTAATACCATTATCTATAAAAACGAGCAAAAAAATTAAGTTTTTTTGTATGGGAGCCCCCTTAAATATTTATTTTCTTCTGTTTTTTAGTATTGATTGTTATAGATAAAATTTTATAAGTTATATGTTAATATGTATATAAGTTAATCAAGTGTATGCACCTATGTTATTTTCTCTTTAATTTAATCATGCTTAGCCTTAAAGTTTTCACTTGTAAAAATAATTATGAATAAATGATTTTATTTAATAATTTATAGAAAAGACGAAAAAAGTACATGCTACATTGTTGACCGATTTAATCAAACTTTCGCTCCAATCCCCTTACAAAGCTTATCATCTTAAGACGGGCAGTGCTTTTACAAGACAAGCTCAAAATCTCATGAGTGGGGTACGCGATTAATTTATACCAACTGAAGGGTAAATCCGGGCTGGAAAAGGGAACTATAAAGGTTAAGAAGAGGTTACTAGAGCTTATCATCAGTTTACTTACAACTAACTTGTAAATGCGAGACAGTAATTAATTCATTAAACCACAAAACATGCCTATTTTTACCTCCCGACAAAAAAGGGGTGTTATAACTTTAAGGTGTGTGTTTCTATGTATCTGTATTTCTCTTTATCTGTGTGTCTGTCTGTGGCATCGTAGCTCCTAAACGAATGGACCGATTCCGATGTAAATTTATTGTTTGAAAGCTGACGTAATCGAGATGGTTCTTAGCTTAACACGTCAAACTTAAACCCCCCTCTTTTTTATCGGGAGTTAAAAAGGTATTTTAATAACTATTTTATCACTCTACAAAGTGACTCCTCTAAACCTTTATATTTCAAAGGGTTGGGCTAGCTAAAGATAATACTCCAAGACAAATTGTGGGGCCTAAGCAGATGCAAGAATTAATGATTTGTGAACATGCGGTGGAAGGCTTTCGTGGACTCCCGAATTTAAGAGATTTAGGGGGATTAAATAACCCTGAAACTTAAATCATGTATAAGACAGCCGGCTTGGTCGAACTGACGGCCGGTTTGGTCGAGTGGTAGTAACGCTGCCTCTTGATCGACGGATCCTGGGTTTGATTCCCAGTCGGGGCAAATATTTGTGTAAAACGCAAATGTTTGTTCTCGAGTCATGGGTGTTCGTGACTTTCTTTATGTGTTCCAAGGTGGGTCCTTGGAACGCATGAACAAATTTCAATAAACAAAATTCATTGGCTGGAATTGAAAATTCAGGTTTAACACTTGCTCATCCGAAAATGATATCCCTCCATGTGTCTCGAGTATGCTTTTATAGCTTCTCAAACACACCTCTTTTGTATGAAAAATCATGCAATATCCGTAGACAGTGTTGATGTGTGTATTTAATTGTATTAGTTATGTTTCTCTTGTTTAAAAATTTTCTGGGATTTTTTTTTTAAAGATTAAAAAATACTGACAGAGTTATTTCCTCTGAAACATCCATAATCCAGGAAAAAAATAAAAAAACTATACGAGCCTCCTCTCCGGTTATAATCCTACAACACACAAAAGTTGGATGCACACTTAAACCCGGACGGCCGAGTTTCCGGGCGTCCGGATCCGGATCGGAACTTACGCGATCACGTTCGCGGAAATGGAATTTTAAATCCACACATTGTACTTAACGCTGGCCGCGATCTCACGTGTAGGAAAGCTTGGGATACACAGAGAGAAATAGTTTTAAAATCCTTAAATACTAGCTTTCTGTATGTAACAGTTTAATTTTATAAATTTTTAATGAATTAATGAATGAATGAAAATATTTATTTCAGACTAACAATTCCATATTTTATTAGTAACAAGAATCTTATAACTATGTTAGTAGAATTTAAAATTAACATTGTTCAGCACATGTAGGGATGACCAATGCTTCAGTATTGGACCGTCCACTCTGTCCGCAATGACCCTCAGGAGCCTGTTAGTACTACCTTAATGCGAGACCATAGGGAGGCTACTCGTTTACGCAGAATGGCCTGGAATCCATCTGTACTGTGGTCCACAAACATCCCAGACGCACTGCAGCGCCAGTGTAGCCCCAACAAACCCCTGAAAGTAATATTGTAGTGTAGTGGAAACGCAGAGCATTGTAGGATTTTTTGTTGTAATTGCTCCACAGGCTGCACGTGTATAATGTTTGGCAATAAGTTTTGAAAAGTGTGATAAACATTTGTGTGGGATTTCGAGAATAAGTTATACACATAAACCTTCCTCTTGAATCGCTCCATCCATAGGTGAAAACCGATTATAGATTGATAGATAGATAAGTACTTCATACATACTTATAAACTTATAATTATAACCCTGAATTCGGTACAGCACGCACATGTAAGTCGCGATACTTGCTTGATCCTTGATCAATATTACCCTTGATTTAAAGGTAACCCTAGTCTGAGTCGGTGTATCATCTATATTCATTAAAATTTAAGGTCCCATTCATTAGATATTCAATATCATGGAAGTGCAAAGTAAATAACATAGACATATTAGATTTAGATTTTTTTCTGGAATATTAGATTTTGAATAACGTAACTTAGCTACAGCTCAATTGGTTGGGGGCTGCATAAAATACTTCCAAATTTAACCCGATCAAACATGCATTTTAAGTTTTAAAAAAGCTTGTAAAAAGCGCTAGGACATCAAAGAAGATGACTCGAGTATTCCTTACATTAAACCATAGTAACTTAGAAAGTAGTAGTAACATAGTATGTATTGAATTTACACGTGCAAATATGAGTTTTTCTACATTGCATTCACTATAACGCTGGCAACAATATTTGATTCAGGCTCTCCGCTATTGTAGTGCAGCCATGTGTTAAAAATCCTACTGTGTCTTATAACATGTGCAAAAACAATAACACGAAACGGATAACATTAACAATCAAATCTCACAACTCATAACAAAACCTCGGTGTAATACCAGCACAATCTCCGCCTTCCAAAAGATACAGTATAAAAATTAAGTAGTAGATTAACAAACTTACTTTTGTGGCTATGAGCTTCTGTATTTAAAAGATTTAAATAAAATATTCAGCCTGTAGCAGAAATATCATTGACAACAGGTATAATTCACAGCTCTTTTGAATGCTAACCCGTTATAACATGTTTAAAACTAGGTTTTATGGATACAATATCCGTGCAGTCGGAGCAAACGTTTATGTAGCAGATGTTAGTTTTTTTTTAAAATTTATTAAGGGCCAACAAACAGTTTCACAAAGGTTTACTTAAAAACTAGGTAAAATAGCTTAGGTTTTTGTGGAACCAACATCGCTAGCCACGGATTACTAAGCAGAACTAAGTGAGTTAAGGACAAATATTCCTTACATTAAAGTATTGTGTAGTGTGTGTGCAGTGTTAATGTGTGTGTGTGTTGTTGTAGTAGTAGTAGTAAGTTATTTTTCTTCCTTACATTGAGTATGTACAGTCTAATACTGTATTGTTTTTTTCGGTAAACATTGTACCTAATAGGCAAACTTAATATTAAATTATTGTTAACAAACTTTATTCTCGTGATTGTGTGCATTGTGTAAAATTATCTGTGCGTGTTTATATTTTATTTACATGTCTAAATCCTTCAGAGACGCTAGTGCCATCTTTTTGAAGTGTCCTATACGTGTTGAGAAAATGTTTATGATGGATGGTCTTTGAGTATTTGGAGTTTAACTCTTATTTCAAACAACCCATACCGTCAAAACTCTGCATAGGTTTTCACCTTTCTGAGTTCAAATGATACAGCGTATGCCGAGAGCGTGAAACTGAATACGCAAGTGAAGCCCCCATTCATCCCCGCTCTAAAATATTTATACGTCCAACCGTTAGCTGAACGGTTATTTCATCTGCTGCTCGTGTTTTACAGCACCTTCTATAGACTCTATAGGTACGGGTAGATCATAAATTTAAATGCTTTTAGAAGAAATGAAATAAATGACTAAAAAATATACAAACTTGTTCTACTTTATTAGGACTGACACCTTTAAATCACATGCTGTACTAGTGGAATAAGGTCCGTTATGAACATAAGTTCTGTTACATTAAAACACCTACAAAATAATATATTTTATTGCACTCCAACAAAAATAAGGTACAGTTACCTACATTTTAATATAAATAATTATCTCAAGGTACAAAAGGCGGCCCCATTGCTAAGAAGCAATATCTTATCGGCAACTTTTTACTGATTATACCGATTTGGTCGACAACCCCCGACTCAGGGTTGGTAGTATACACGATACTGATGCCAAAAAAAAATACCTTAAATTTCCATGGAATAGTCCATTAATTCCATAATTTAGGGACACACAACATTTCGCGTAGCCAAAGTATCGTTGCGCCTCGAATACGTACGGCTGACACGGGTCGCATGTACCTATTCGCGCAAGGTTGGTTGTGCAGGGGGAGCGGCGGCGGCGCGAGCGCGGTGCGGCGACGCCCGTCCGCCAGTTAATTTTTTTATTAAAGATTTTATAAAAATAAAACGTTTTTTATTTTTTTTGGCCATTTGACGGTTTGAAAACTCTGACACCAGGGTTAGCTAAGCTAGCCACACACTTGACTATTTTTTTTGGCATCAGTGTCGTGTATATTACCATCCTTTAGTAGGGAGTTGTCGAGCAAATCAACAGCCTGTATACAGCCTTTTTAGATGTTTTATAATTAGATTGCCAAAACACACCACCTAGAAAAAAAGCCAGAGGGCGAGCAAGCCTTTGCGCTGTGCCTTCGCGCAATCAAGTGAAGTTTAAACGTCATCGGAGAGGCGTGAAGCGCGAGAGTGTCGCGGGCTGTGCTAGCTATGCTGTTCAACTAACCCTGAGAATAAATATCGATTCTGGGTATCTTCTGCCAATATTCTTTAAGTAAATTATGTATGAAAGGCGTTTCGTATATTTTCATTGTACTTAATCTACTTTAGCAAGAATCCTCCTAATGTTACTTTTTCCGAGAAATTCACCCACGCACCACCCACGTCTCAGTTTATTTTAGCCAAACGCCTGTTTGTAAATTGATTAAACTAAATCATTTATGCAGACGCACCTTGTATTCCATCAAAGAGATACAATCTAAGACACACTTAATGGTACAGACAGCAGCAAGTCAGGTTACCCATTTGCATTACGAAAGCCGGCGCTATTACGAGCGAGATAAGGGCGACGTCAAGGTCCACATGTATAGCCTGATGTGTTGCCATGTGTACAATACACGCCCAAATAAACACAAATGCTTTTATATATAGTTTTCCTTTTAATTTCGTTGTATATGTCACAAACAGGAACTTTGTCACATTTTTAAAAAGAAGAGTTTAGCTGGTAGGTGTGCAGGCCACTTTAATAACTTTTGGGGGTGATTCTAACCATGAAACTGAACAACTTTACCCGAGGAAACTTTAAAAAATTTAAAAAAAAAATCTACTTCCCGTGCAAAAGCAAATCAGCTTCAAGTTGTAAAAGGAGAAGCGAAATTTTAATTCATATTTCAACCTGTTCCTTGTAGAAAGGTGTCCAATTTCATGGGCTGATTCACATCTTCAATTTTAACTAATTTAGAGTCCACCAACCCGCATTGAGCCAGCGTGGTGGACTATGGCCTAAATCCCCTTCGTGTATCAAAGGGAAGTCCGTGCCCCTCGGTGAAGACGTATATGCGGGGTGAAAAATAAAATAAAGTCATCCAATATATGTATTTAATGTTTCAAGCATTTTCTCCAGATTATACTAATGTATAATTCTTTATTTAATAGCAAAATTTATGAGAAGACACTTCGATAAAGCTCTTCAATAAAATTCACAAATATAATAGAAAATACAGATAAGGTTTCCTTCCTTTACTTTTATCTGTGTGATCTATGACAACATTAGAAACGTCTCGAATAATTTCTTGGAAAGGGTGTCTTAATTTGAACCAGTCGTAATTACGGAATAAGGCCCCAGGCACAGCCATGTCAAGTTAATCACGTCTATTGCTGATAATCACAGTGGAAACTCAAGCTACTTTCTTTTTTTCCACCTCTTTCTCGTCTAGAGTTAACGGAGTCTTTGAGAATTACCCCTCATTACAAAAGTTTTACAGGAAAAAAATCCTTTATGCCGCTAATTAGAATCAAATTAATTTGACAAAAAAAACAAGGAAAGGTCGCTAACAAATAAAAAATATAATATTTTCGGATATATTTGAGGCTCAAATTTGGATACTTGCTTTTTCCTACGGCTTCGCTCGCGCAAAGAACTCTTTTAGTCACCCATTTCAATCTTGGGGATGATTTTCGAAAAATCGCGAAAAACGTATCCGTTTATTTGCTTCAAGGTATATCTTGACAAAGTCATAAACTCAAAATGTCTAAAAATATTGTTTCTTCTATACAAACTGTGAATCCCCATTTCACCCTTAGAGGTTGAATTTCGAAAAATTCTTTCATAGTGCTTGCCTACGTCATAAAAGACACCTTTTTGCCAAATTTTAGCTTTCTAGGTCTAAGGCTGGGCGTTGATGAGTCAGTAAATCAGGACCTCCATTTTTTATATGTATAGGATATTTTAAAATATATTTGTTTAACAATGATAAGAACCCGGTAAATTATGTTCAAAATAAATATACTTAAATACTGCAAAAATTAAAAAGAATAAACAAAGTTAATCAAAATTAATAAGAGAAATCCCTACTATTAATATGATAAATGCGAAAGTAACTCTGTCTGTCTGTCTGTTACGCTTTCACGCTTAAACTACAGAACTGATTTTAATGAAATTCGAAGATAAAACCATGAAACTTTATATTTGGGCACTTGAGAAATAAAATAAATATTTGTTCTAGCGTTATGTGTGGGAATGAAATAGGGGATGAAAAAGTATAATAAAAAAGTAAAAGCTAGTAAATACATAACTGTGGCGAAAACACCTGTTGAAATGTGTAAAAAATAAAAAATAAATACGTAAATATAAAATTCTATAAAACCCAAGGTTCTCTTTTATCTCTGCAAATCAGGAAGCGTAAAATCTAAAATTAACCAAAATTCATGTAGAACATTTTAAATAATTCTCGTTTTCCATGAACCTACATCCTTGCCTTACAATATTCGCGTGGCGACAGGGCCTCGCCTCAGGGATTTTCGGTTGAATTTAATAAATCTTTCCGATGTTTCCTTCTCGCGGTGAATGGGGGCCGGAACTCGGCGAAAGTCCTGTTTTCATAACAACGTGCGCTTTCAAAGGATAAAATGAAATATTTCCGAGAGGCGAAGCGGTTTCGCCGTCTACCTAAACGGTGTTAAAATCTGCACGTGATTCCGCCAGAACGATATGTAAAACGCTAGGGTGTCTATTCCACTAACAAGCGTCTCAACGGCAGTTGAATTATTTTTAACCGTGCGGTGATCGGTCGAGAATAACACCACCCCATCTCTTTCCATGGGTGTCGTAAGAGGCGACTAAGGAAACTCAAATGAGACCTGCCTCCTAGTAATCCATCCCAGGCAACGACACTTCATTTTTTTCTGGATCTGAGGTGTCGTCCTATGGTCTCATGCGGTGTGGTAGGCTCTGCAAAGGGCCGTCTGGTTCGCGACCACCCTCCTACCGAAGTCCGACGCCAAACAGCTTGCTGTGTTCCGTCGGTGCGTAGGAGTACCAGTGCCTTTATAGGCATTTTCTGGGTTAACTCGCTCCATTGTCGACCTCATCTTTGACCTTATGGTCAAGATTGAGGTCAAGAGTTAACCCATCTTATAATAATAATAAAAAAATAGGGGTGACCGCTTCATCCGTTCTTTTTCTTCTCTTCTTCTTCTTCAACCTATGGCCACCCAATACTGAGTGTAGGTCTCTTCCATTGTACTCCACTATCTTCGATCTTAAGTCTTTCGCATCCAGTTCTTCCCTGCAATCCTGGCAGAAATTTAAAAGTATCTAAGGCCTAATTTCACGATACTCTGCTTAGTTAATCCACCATTAAAAAGTTCATCAAACAAAACGTCTAAAAATGTATGAAAATGACATTGTCAAATCTTGGGTTAGCTGCTAACCGTCTGTTTAATAACTAACAGAGTATAGTGAAATTGGGTCTTAACCTCACACTTTGATGATTTCTTCATTGAATGAAACCGCCACTGCTCTAAATATTAACTTGTTAGGTAGTCAGCAACTTAACGTACAGTTGTTGGTGGCTTTGTTGATCAGATCAGTTTTCATTAAGTGTATGAGGTTTCCGTAGTTCACAATTCAGCCGAATAAAATTGTCATCACTGTCATTCAACCGCCATTGAGACTTTATTGATTAGTAGAATAGCCACCCAGGTAAAGTTAGGGGTTTATGTAATTAGAAATTTTAGCACGTTCACCATTACGGTGGTTTACCCTACCGACGAAAAATTTCACTTGACACGGTGTTTCCCTTTTGTTTTTTGTGACGTCATCTTCCGTGATTTGTTTATGCATTACGTAATTGCGATGTGCCTTCATTTGTTTTTTGGTTTTATGAATTGTCGGCTGTTGTTTTAGCTTTAATGAGGGTCGTTGTTGTCTCATTTAAATCAATGTGACTGACTGCCTTTTTGTTAGTAAAACAAAAATCATTGATTTAAAATTACTGTAAAAACAACATACAAACTCGCGCGTCATTTTAAGAACTTAGATAACAGTGAAAATTCACTTTGATTGTACGAGAACAACGCGCAAAGGCTTACTTCACCCTCTGTCATTAACATTTCGACACTTTTTTGACATTTAACCGCGTTGTTTTCACGTTGTGCTTGAAAAACAGATAAATGTTAAGTAAGACTCGATTATGTATTAAGAAAGTTCATCTATTATAGATTGCGGCAATATATTGGCCTAAGTATAACAATATCTTCCCCTTAAAATTCCCAAGTCCCCAACTTTACAATAACGAAATTGAAACATTAAATATGCCATCCGTTTTTGGATTTATAGGTTATTCTGCCATAATAGGCAAGTTTTTGCTCATTAATGTGCCATTAACGAATATTTAATGGGGGCCAACATTCGTGGCATAATGTAAGTGTGTTTTACTGCTAATCAAAATTCAACTATGCTAATTTTGGAAGTTAAACACTATTACGCGAGGTTTGTTAGCGAACTGTTACAAAAGCGACGTCTATTTAGTTATAACTATTTTAGTTTGTGTTAATTTAATGTAAGAATAGATAGGGTAAATGTTACACGCAGGCAGACGAAAACAAAGACGCTATTTTTACCAGCAGCTCATGCACGATGTGCTCGCGAGCGGAATGCGCGAATGTTAACATTGACAACGCCAGAGGGCGAGCAAGCGCTTGGCCCTCGCACAATCATAGTAAAGTTTCACCGTCAGGACGTGTAGCGCGCCGCGCGAGTTTGTCGCGCATCATGCTCGAGCTGCTGTTTTCTTTGCATTTGCACCCTTACTTTCACGCAGATGTAACACAGACCTTCAGTTCAGTTCAGTAGACCCACGCCTTCAGTTTCAAAACCGTAAATGTAAGTTGAAGCTTCTTTAAATGTTATGCCGTCCTTGTTTACTTAAACAAGACGGACGAGCGCAAACAACTGAGAAGCTTAGGTAGTTCCCGAGGGAATTGGGAATAATTATATAGCATATGTTATTTATATTTAATTTCTAAGCTATATTACTGCAACGTTTCATTGAAATCGGCGCAGTAGATTTTGCGTGAAGGAGTAACGAATATACCTACATTCATCTTAACAAACTTTCGCATTTATATTATTAACTAGCTGATGCCCGCAACTTCGTTTGCGTGTAATTTTTTTTTTGTACAGAGTACACAGATTGAAAACATCTACTTACGTGATTTAGATTTTTACATACAAAAGTTTTTTCCCGCTAACTCCCGTTCCCGTGGGAATTTTGCAATATCCTGTTGCAACTTAGCTTTACGTTTACTAAGGTACCTGCATGCCAAATTTCAAGCGTCTAACTTAAGCGGTTTAGATTTTTCATACAAAAGGGTTTTCCCGCTAATTCCCGTTCCCGTGGGAATTTCGGGAATTCCTTTCTTAGTGCACCTTTGCGGTACCTAAGCTACGTTCCTTCCAAATTTCAAGTGCCTACGTTTAGCCGTTTAGGCTGTGCGTTGATATGTCCGTCAGTCTAGGTATAATTTCTCCCGTTTTTTACACATTTACCACTATATCTTTGCTCCTATTGGTCGAAGCGTGATGTTATATAGCCTATAGCCTTCCTCGATAACTGGACTATCCAACACAAAAAGAATTATTCAATTCGAACCAGTAGTTTCGGAGATAAGCGCGTTCAAACAAACAAACAAACAAACAAACAAACTCTTTAGCTTTATAATATTAGTATAGATAGGACACCACAGCATCTAGCAAAATGGTGAGGATGCTTTTGAGGATGTAGCAAGTTCACTCAGAAGAAACCTTCGTACCGTGTGGTGATCGGTTGAAAATAACACCATCCCATCTCTTTCCGTGGGTGTCGTAAGAGGCGACTAAGGAAACACAAATGAGACCTACCTTCTAGTAATCCATCTTAGGCCTTAGGCAACGACATTTCAGTTTGTTTTCAATCTGAGGTGGCGTCTCATGGTCTCATGCGGTGTGGTAGGCTCTGTATGGGGCCGTCTGGTTCGCGACCACCCTCCTACCGAAGTCCGACGCCAAACAGCTTGCTGTGTTCCATCGGTGCGTGGGAGTACCAGTTAATAGGCATTTTCTAGGTTAAATCGCTCCATTGGCGACCTTATCTATTACCTTGGTCAAGATTGGGGTTAAGAGTTAACCCATCTTATAATATTTAAAAAAAACTATTAATTTTAAAGAGATTCGGGTTACATTAGATCGGAAATATTATCAGTGCGCAATATAAAAGATAATGAAAAGCGCTCAGTGCGGATCCGCGCGACTTAAGCTAGATTATGGTGGTACCCCGCAGTGCGTCTGGATGTCCGATTGAAGAACGGGGCAGACAGAATGAGCTCATGCAACTCCTGAGCACACTCTCGAAGTTTAAAAATATTTAAGCACATGTGAGTAAAACAGATTTCAAATTTCATTTTAGATTTCACTCAAGTTCAGTAATGACCTATTAGCGGCATAGGTACTTAGCATAATTGTGCAAAATGTCGGTAGGTACATAACGCTGACCCAAATTATGAGATAATTCAATCTTTGTATGACTATTCAGCCGGAAACGCAATATGGAACATTATCATGTTGTCATAATATGAAACAAACAGTATGAAACCTTTGAAGAAAGATAAATACTTAAACAAAAACAAACAACAAATAAATTTTTTTTAACAAATAATTGACCCGCCTTCAAAAAGGGTGAAATATTTTTTTAGGCTATATTCACGAGTAAGTAGTGGTTACAGGTAAAACAGCAAATAGGTTAATTTATAGCGGAATATGGTAAATAGAGAGGAATGTTTTTTTGACGTCGGTGCCGAACAATTACTCGCATGGCATAATTATCTTACTATTTATACTGCCAAAATAAGCATTTGCAAATACTTATTTCATTAAAGTAGGTCCTGTTCAATTTCACCTATTTGCTGTTTTACCAGTAACCACTACTTACTCGTGAACATAGCTTTAAAAATTATTTCACCCTTTTTGAAGGCTGGTCAATTTTTTGTCAAAAATATTTTATTTTATTATTTTTAAAGATTATTATTTATCTATATTAATATTATAAAGAGGAAAGATTTGTATTTTCGTATGTAACGAATAGGTTCCGAAACTACTGGACCGATTTGAAAAATTTTTTTCACCATTAGGATGTTACATTATCCCTGAGTAACATAGGCTACATAATTTTCACGAATTCCCACGGGAACGAAGTCCCGAGCGGGATGCTAGTCATTCATATAACTCCCTCGTAGATTTATTATAAATCACGCGAGATTAAAGAGATCACCAGACGGCAGGAAAGTGTGTGGTGGTAATATACTCTTTCGGTCACTAAACGGTGACCGGTAGAGTAGGTAGCCCCAGGACACAAAGGAGCCCCAAAAAGTAACTTAAAAGTCTCAGGGAACAACTTCGCTTTTGCTTCGTTTACATTGATGACCTATTATCATCCACATATATGACCGTAAATTTCAGTTTTTTTTTAATTTTTGACATAAACTACTGAAGCGATTTCGATAACTTTTTTATGGGACCAATCTGGAAACAGATGCTTCCGAACTATTTTTTTTTTAATCGGTGTTCAAATGACGGAGTTTTGAAGTAACAAACATAAAAAAAATATCACCCGAATTGAGAACCTCCTCCTTTTTTTTAAAGTCGTTTAAAATGTTTTCTGTCTTGGGTGATTGAATGAAAATGCTACCTGTGGCCTTTGTTGTGGTTTAACGGCCGTAGTTAGTCAACAACAGCTAAAACTGACGGCTTGACATGCTCTCCGAAGCAAGGAAATTCTCCTGGTAGCTTGCCATTTTTCTGAATTCTAGACGATTTCTAGAATGGAGACCGCGAATCGGCAAATGTAGCGTAGGACGTCCTGTAACTAGGTGGGGTGATGATATTCGTAAGGTAGCGGGCAGTTGTTAGAGGAGGAAATCTGAAGACTGAGCCGAGTGGCGTGCCATAGGAGAGGCCTATCTCCAGCAGTGGACTGACAAAGGCTGATGATGACAGTTTGCCACTTTGGACACTTTGTCAGTTATCTACACTAATATAATAAAGAGGTAAGATTTGATTATTTGTTTGTTTGTTTGCATCAAACAGCTACATGCAACATGATCCCTGAGTAAAATAGGCTACATAATTTTCCCGAATTCCTACGGGAACGAAGAAACGGGTGGAATGCTAGTTTACAATACAACAAATTTCTTACTTACTACTAACTTTTATAGCATGTTTGTAAAGAGCAATTGCACTTTCATTCCTGTCTTGCATGAATCTGATGCGTTGGAAAAATAACTTAGTTACCTTACTATGAGACTATTATATGCATATGCTGTATAAATACTGATTTTGAGCTGGCATCCCGTTGGGAAAGCTCAATAGCTCTCACAGCGACGTGAAATTATCCTATTTACCCTCATGAGGGTATCATTGTTGGATGTATCCAGAATCATTGAGATAGAAGTGGAAGCTGTATTGATAAATCGTCATCATCATGTTAGCCGCAAAACTGCTGGTCATAAGCCTTCTGATTCGTTCGCGTAGAAAAACTCCGAGCATAGCAGAGACTTGGCCAGTCGAGAAGCTAGGAACTGGATTTTATAACTCTTTAAAAATTGTTTCAGTGTTTATTTAAGGAAACGACTACATACTTAGTAGTACATATTTTTTTTTACTTTTTAAACTATCCTTTGGCTTTAAAAGTTAAATAGTATATCATTCACAGTTAACCTTTTTTTTTCACCAGCCCATATATATACGGCACGGGCTTCCCTTTGAAACACGAAGGGGATTCAGGCCATAGTCCACCACGCTGGCCCAATGCGGGTTAGTGAACCGCTCGTCTTTTTGATAACGAATTTTCTTGGACGGGCGGGTTTCATCACGTTGTTTTCCTTCACCGTTGAGCAAGTGATAATTAGAAATCCGTACATAAATCCGAAAAGACGAATTTAGTGGTACAGGCCCACACCAGGATTATATTATGCCAAGGAACAATCGGCAACGCGCTCATTCAATTTTTTTTCTTTCACACAAAGTCCAGCGTGGAAAAAAAACATATGCTACATTATGATTAACATCAAACTTTTTCGCGTTTCTAATTTATAGTTTGAGATATCCAATAGAGTGCAGTATGCATTGGATGCATGGCAAATGCAGCATTTGCAGTTAATTGCAAACGAGGACCATTCATGTCGCCATGGGCGTACCCAGAGGGGGCAGGGGGGTAGCCGCCCCTTCCTAGATTTCCTTTACGTCCCTACTATTTACTATTTGTCGATAAGAGTTAAGAAAAAGAACGTGTCATGTATAATACAATATACAACTTTTTTAAATCGTGCGGCGCACATTTCTACCTACTCGCTAGCAGCGCTGTAAACAAAGGCAGGCGTCATAAACCGAAAGTTACTTATAAAATATGTATAACTAAAGAATTTATATAAAAAATACCTAACTTAATTTATGGATATTATTTATTTGACTAGGTGCTTATAAAAAATTTGATTTGACCCCCTGGCCCAAAACCTGAGTACGCCCATGCATGTAGCCACTATCGTGTTTCACGGATCGTGAATTCATTATGTGGCCACTTGTCTCTTTATATCGTGAATGCGTTTTGTTTGAACATTAACTTTATTATCTTTTGCGTCGTTTTGTTTCATTAGTTCACTTGTGTTCATATTTCTAATTTGGGTAGCCAGACCATCAAAAGACATAGAACTACTTTAGATCTCTCGTTAAGTATTATTCTGAGAGAACTCTCAAGAACTTCTAATCAGCAATAATATTGGTTGTTTTTACCATACTTACAGTACCCCTCTTTTTTCCGCGGGTTAGAAACTTTGTAAGAAGACCTATTTTGCCGTGTGGTGATCGGTTGAGAATAACTCCACCCATCTCTTTCCGTGGGTGTCGTAAGAGGCGACTAAGGAAACACAAATGAGACCTGCCTTCTAATAATCCATCCCAGGCAACGACACTTCATTTTTTTCTGAATCTGAGGTGTCGTCTTATGGTCTCATGCGGTGTGGTAGGCTCTGTAAAGGGCCGTCTGGTTCGCGACCACCCTCCTACCGAAGTCCGACGCCAAACAGCTTGCTGTGTTCCATCGGTCCGTGGGAGTACCAGTGCCTTAATTGGAATTTTCTGGGCTAACTCGCTCCATCGTCGACCTCATCTTTGACCTTTATGGTCAAGATTGAGGTCAAGAGTTAACCCATCTTATAATAAAAAAAAAGGGAATGAGAAACGTCGCTTGACTTGAAGACACGATATCTTAGTTGGTTAGGGCACCAGGAGATAACCCATCTTATAATATATATATATATATATATATTGTTGCTTGTCTAATATAAAATAATCAGAATTTCTGATTATTTTATATTAGACAAGCAACCACGGGAATAAATTTTTCAGCTCCAGAGTTATTCAGATATTAAATCAATTGAAATAGGAAAATTAGGAAATTTGTACGATTGAGTTAAAAAGAGCAACCCTCGGGGTTTCTTGCCTATTGTTCTCTGGGGAAGATTGCACCTTTGTAAATAGGCGCCAATTTAAAAATGCTAATGTAATTTACTACTTCGACTTATTTTAAATAACATCCTAAATGCTGTTCTATGAAGGAAAGCTATTTTTGACTTTGACTGTACCACTGATGCTGTCCTATAAACAAAGGACTTAACTAAAAAATTCGAACGTCTGTAAAAATCCTAAAAGAATGTTTGAAAGTAGGTACAATACGTGATACAATGAATCATAGAGTCATAGTGCTAGCAACACTCACATTAGGGGGCATAACTTAATATCGGTAAACAGGGTTGGCAACTCTGTTACAAGTTGGTGGCAACCGGCCAAAGGTTGCACAGCTGATACATTCACCTTTATGTTCATTTGTGCCATCTTTGAAGTTATTTCGTCAAGTTAATGTATTTTCTAGTATTTTTTATTTTATTTTTGCACAGGACTACTTTTATTTGATAAACACCACCTAAAACATAATTATTTGAATGTGGTATTCGCTCAAAAGTTTTTTTTCATATCGTGAAAAGTGTTTTATATCAGGGGCGAAGATGTGGTAGAGGAAATATCAAGATCATCCAGAAGATGCCTATTTACTTGAAATTTTAAAGGACTTGGGTTATCAAATCAAATCAAATATACTTTATTGTACACACAAACAGAAAAATAACTAAAAATAACAATAAATTTACATAAACCCAAGGCATATACAATAAGGCGGCCTTATCGCTTTCAGCGAAAGTCATACACAAAAGTCAGACACAGGCAGAGAATTCCACTCTTTAGAGGTGCGCATAATAGAAGATGAAGAGAAGCACTCCGTATGGATTCGAGGAATCTCAACCAGGGAAGAGTGGTACCCTACGGTGCGTCTGGACATTCGGTACAAGAAAAGGCAGGCGGATATGGTTATATTTTGTGCCATAATCCAAAAAAATACTTCACCACAAAATATGACTTCCTACAAGAAATTTTTATACATGTCAGTCATTACAACACAATAGTTAAGGCTACAAAGAATCTTAGATTAGTGAGAAAAGTACTAAGTTACGGCCTCAAATGGATAGGGTAAATGTTAATCATTATTATCAGTTTTTTAAAGATCTGACTTCATAATTTTAATAACATAACAAAACATGTGCATTTTCATTAAAAAACATTCGGTTTCAGCAAAAAAATTCACAGTTACTCATCCTTTCCGAATTTCCATTTAGAATCTTTTAAGTAGCAGGGTTAATTTCATTCAAAACTCCGCTTGAATGTCGTCATAACAAAACGTCTATAAGGAAAATTCTACTTTAATGCAGCATCTTTACGACTTCTTTTAGAGTAATTTCGTCGTTTATAATCATATTTTCCATAAACAATAACAATTTCCTTCTTATAGTTATGATGATGTACGCGTAAAGTCCGGCAAACGCAGCACAGCACTCGGTTTATTTTAATGTGTCTCCGTCGTTCCCAACTTAATTTGCGAAATGAAAAAGTCCATCTCCCTTCTTCCTAATCTCAGCGAATCTGCTTAAAACAAATTAGAAACGAATATGAACAAAAACTTCGCTTCAATTTCCTGACGAGAAAAAATATTTCCCTTATTAATTAGGGGATCGTTTTGTTTTTTTTTATTAAAATACACGATAAAGTGTCTAATGAGTGATTTTCTTATTATTTTTTTGAGAACTCCGGGAATTTTATTAAAGTGGCCATCACTAATTGAAAGGGCCGGCTAAGAATAATTGTCTTTTGAGTGTTCTTTTGTTTGTTATTAAAAAAAGAACAAAAGAAGAATATTAAGCTGTATAGTCCTTACAGTTAAAATATATTTTTGCACAAATAAATGCAAAAATGTATTCACAAAATTAATAATTTAAGAGAAAGAGAAATGTTCGGCACGAATGGGACTTGAACGACCCCGTGATTAGATCTCCTGGTGCTCTAACCAACTGAGCTATATATGTCACCGGAAATGTATGAAATGTAGGATCTGTATACAATTCCTAGGAAATGTATACAATTCCGAGGCTGTCTAGGAAATGTATGAAATATTGTTTCAAAGATTTTTTAATACACACTTACGGAATTGTATAAAATTCCGAAATTGCTCTAGGAAATGTATAAAAATAATGTTTTCAATGAATAAAATTAATAAAACAACCTAATCTAACCTGAATAAGCGACGTGAATTTGTTTTGGCTACATTGTAGATTTTCTCACTTCATGAAATGTTCGAGAATTTCACATTTTATGTCACATTTCATGAAATTTTTCACTGTCTATTGACCACATGCAACAACCACCTAAATGCCAAAACCGCTTACCGCAAACATAGTCGTTTCTGGCTCGCTTCGCTCGCTCGGCTCGTGCGTTGGGGGTCGCAGCTCCGTCTATCACGATCGAACAAAGAAGTTGAATGACTTATGAACAGAAAAAATCAAACAATACATACATTTCCGATTGTTTTTTTAGGAAATGTGTAGATTTCCTAGGAAATGTATCAAATATAATTCATTTCACACATTTCCGGGCGATTTTAGGAATTGTATACATTTCCTAAGAATTTTATACAATGACGGATTTCACACATTTCCGTTAACATATACATATAGGATTGGACCATGATCAATTTCTAACGTTTTCCCTCTCCATTAAAGCTCATATGACAGGACTGGGGATCTAACTCAATACCTCTCGCTTAAGGACAACCGTTTTCCATAACGCCACCGACCCTTTTAGTAGTTAACATGTCTCGTAAAAACTTTCGTCTTGATATTAAAAATTCATAACTGGTATACCATAAATGGCGTGAGTAAAACACTACAATTTTCTAAAGTGTCGCTAGCAATTCACTAAGGAGTGTGCACCGTGCAAGTACTTGGTGACGTCACTTCTGTATCTACCACTCAAGTGATCGTATGTTCTATATACTAGTAATAAGAGCTATTTTGCAACAATGAGGTAGCTTATGTTGCCTTCTGTGCCGACGTAAGGGGTAATGAAATGACAAGCTGTGTGGAACCGCAAAGTATATTAAGTTTGTTAGAGCCTTTTAGTTTTATTAAAGGAAAGGTAGATAATTTTTTGCAAGTTTTTTCATTGGATACGAAGTCCACTATTCAGCACGTCAAATTTCGCATTATTTTAATTATGCCGTATGTGACTCTTATTTGGTCTGTGATAGTTTTCTAAGTGCCTATTAAAAAAAATAATTCTTATCCTATATAGCACAAATAAAAATCTTTTCATACAAGTATATCGACTTGTTTTTGGAGCTTTATAAAACTTTGGGTGACGCCATATTAGATAAAATAAAATATATGAATAAGCCTACTAAACTGGACAACTTTCCCCAGGGAACATAGGTCGAATGTCTTGAGCGATCACATTTACGAGGAGAAGAATTTATTTTTATATCGGTTCCTTTGGGAAAGTTGTTCAATTTCATGGGAATAGTTACCTCCTGAAGTTTTGCTACCTAATTCAACGATATATTTAAGAAGCTAATGCAACTAATTATATAATACCCAGTTTGGTCGAGTGGTAGTTATGCTGCCTCTTGATCGACGAGTCCTGGGTTCGATTTGTGTATAAAGCAGATGTTTGTTTTCCGTCATTAGTGTTTGTGTCTGTATTTGTGTATATTCCAAGTAACTAACGACACAAGGTAAAACCTTAGTGTGGGCCTTTGAGTATGTATAGTTTGTTATTTAACATGATTTTTTTCGTAACTCAAAAAAAACAACATTCACGAAAGCTTTCAATCCTTTCCATTGTAAAACAACGCAGTGATTTCATTGCCATTCGCTGCAGAAACGGTCGAAATTGAGTAATTTCCCTCGATTCGTGACCGGCAGTTTAAAAACCCCAAAAAACGACCGAAAACGTTTGTTTTTCACGTAAAAGGTTATGTAAATAGCCATTTGGTTAAAAGGTTCGAGCGCGCACGCAAGCGTTTGAACTTTGCGTTGCACTTTGTTTCTCGTGCTGAATTTCGTTGGCTCGTCGTGTCGTTCTGAACGGAATATTTTATTTATAGGAATTTTAGTTGCTTTATTTACATTTTTCAACGCTGTATATGAAGCAAAAGAATAACAGACATACAGGTTGAAAAAGAACCTCCTAGCTTTATTGAAAATCCTGAACCAGTATCACTTACTGAACACTATTTTTTTTTTTTGGGTATGGGATTTTTTTTCTTAAACGTAGATACCACTCGGGTGCACCCCCCGAGCGCTACCCGCACCTCTTGATTGCCTGATGTAGGAGTAATGTCTACGTTTAGGCAAAAAATTAACTATTCCCACTGAAAAAATGACTAAAAAAAAATTTTTTTTTCATAAATGTGTTCTTTGAGTGATAATGGTTCAGGATTTTGAATATAGCTAGGAGGTTCTTTGTCACCCAGTATTTACTTTTTTCAGTTCATAACTTGAAATGGTACACTCTACATCAAAACTGTTTAAATTAAATAGAACGTCTAATTCTGCTGGTCACCCATCATCCAAATATCGCGGATACTGCAGTGCTTACCAATTTCACATACTCAAATCTTTATTATTTGTATCATCGTTAATACATGGTTGTAAATCCTTTGCTAATACATTACCTTTTAAATTATATTATATTGTACTGCAGTTTTGTGCAATAAAGAATTTACATACATAGGGTGTTAAGTAATTCGATCTTATCCTCTCGGGTGGTGAATCAGCCCATGAAACTGAACAACTTTCCATAAGAACAAATGCCGAAATACAAAAAAAAAAATTAACTTCCCATACAAATTGTATCAGCTGATAAATCATTTTGTATGGGAAGTCAAATTTTTTTTTTGTATTTCGGCATTTGTTCTTAGGGAAAGTTGTTCAGTTTCATGGGCTGATTCACCACCTGAGAGGATAAGATCGAATTACTTAACACCCTGTACACATAATTTTGACTTACGTGGTCACCCAATTACGCCAGTCATATCGAATATTACTATGACAAATAAACGGCTAGTTCTGATTTTTTATATGTTGTTAGGACTACTACCAGTATCATATACCCAAGTTTCCTGAGTTCCTGAGATTTCAGATGATTTTTTTGCAGTTTTTTTTGGTTTTAAAAAATTGCGTGAAACAAAACATATTGTTCATTTGAGATTTGGCTGATCTTGGCAGATTTTTATAAAATTTCCCTTTTTTGGAAGAAAATTTTTTTTTTTACTTTCTCGGTTAGTATAGAGCTGGTTCTTTCAGTTTTGTTTTACTTTAAAAACGAATAAATTTTAATTTTAAACGCATACTTTAGGATTTTTATGGAGAATACCAAAAAAATTGCGATTTAAATATGACTGGCTAACGATAACTTTTTCTCGAGTTAAATTTGACTGGCGTAAATTATAGACAACTAATTCTGAGACCACTTGTTAGGCGGTGAAGCACTTGGTTTGAGTTTCAAACACAACACAGACACACACACTCATAAATTTATTTAAATACTAGTGACTCGTTGAGCTGTAGACCCTGGAAATGCAAAAACCTCCGGAAAAGGGGGTTTTTGCATTTCCAGGGGGTTTTTTGCTTGCAAATTTTTTGTATTTCCAGTCCAAAATGAGGGAAGAAAAATACACAGGGCTCCGCCATTTTGAAAAATTTCCAAAAAACAAAAATTCTAGAATATAATTATTGAATCTGCTCACAGTGAACAAAATTAATTAACTGTATTCGTCTTATCTTTTAATAAATATCACATTAAAATGAGAACCAGAAGAAAAATCCGCAGAAACAATCTTCATCACAAAGTTAATTATACCTATACTTAGTCTCTTCAATTAGGCAGATCTCCCCGAAAAAGAAACAGCCTCTTCAAAGAGCGTCCTAAAACATTCATTAAAGGTTCTCGGA
The DNA here is from genome assembly GCA_949987775.1 of Aproaerema taeniolella. Classification (NCBI taxonomy): domain Eukaryota; kingdom Metazoa; phylum Arthropoda; class Insecta; order Lepidoptera; family Gelechiidae; genus Aproaerema; species Aproaerema taeniolella. The sequence goes on along the minus strand of OX465260.1, from coordinate 3,647,999 downwards.
TAAAAATATTAGGTACATAAATCGGAACAGCAATTTAAGTTTGTCCAAAGTGACTTCGCCAATTTTGTACACTTCCGAAGTCGCGTCCCAGACGTCCTGAGCAAATTACAAGAGGGCCATGAAAATTCTTTTCGTAATTGATCGTTTCGCGTTTCAATGTATAGCAAGAAATATAAAAGATATAAAAGTACTAGCTTTCTGCCCATAGCTTTGTTTCACGTTGGGAACTTTGAAAATTCGAATGTCTAGTATGACACACGTTCAACCATCTTTTGTAATTAATTTTGAGAATAAAGAAATATGCTTGTCAGTCGAAACTATAACTATAATAACTCTTATTGTGTATAATCAAAATTGGTTCAGCATATAAAGTTTAAACAGTTGAACCAATTTTTATGAAATATAGCTAAGAACCATGTCTATCACTTTAGCTTTTAAACAAAAAAAATGCATCAAAATCAGTCTATTCGTTTAAAAGCTACAGATACACACATCATCTTATAACAACCTTGTTTTTAGTCAAGGGCTAAAAACGCTGTGAATGGTCGACAAAAGGGTTGTCCCCTCAAACTCAATAAATGTCAAAATGACAGTAGAGCTACTAGTGAGAGTTATCATATTCAATTTTTGTTAGGATTTCCTCCTAATTTTCTTGCAAAGTTAGCTGACTCTACATTTTTGGAAATCATTTTTTTCCTTTATTTTCCGTATATCTATTGCCTATCTTAATAACAGTTGTCAATAACCGGGAAGTTAACGTAAAAGCTTTTCTCGATTCCTTGGTTAAAGCGGTACTCACAAAAAAGAGAATTATTTTTTTCCGATTCAATTTTGTATTTTTGCGCATTTTGACAGCTTGCGTTGACTAATTTTTAAGTTTGTATATCCATATTTCGTTAAAGTCTTTGAACGAAATTGATATACTTAGGCCAGTGTTCACCAAAAATTTAACTAACGATTAGCAGCTAACCAGAGATTTGACAATGTCATTTTTATACTTTTTTTTTGACATTTTGTCTGATTAGCTTCTAACCGCGGTTTAACCGTTGGTTATATTTTTGGTGAACACGGGCCTTAGGAAGCAAAAAATATGATAAAGGTCGGTAAGTGCTTTAAGCTTGTGAACATTGTCAAGAAAAATCTACACAAACGAAGTAGTAATGAAAAGAAATCCTTCTTTGATTAACTAGCTTTATCCGCCCGCGACTTTGTTCGCGTGGAAATGGCCTTTGAGTCGATCTAGTTCCTCAGTTATCTAACCACAAAATTTCATCCACATACATTAAATAGTTGAGACCTGAAAGTAAAACAAAGTCGCAAACCTACTTTTGCATTTATAATGTTACTAGCTTTCCGCCCGCGTGGACTACAGGTTATATCGTTCCCAACTGTGGGATAAAATGTAGCCTATATCCTTTCCCAGGCTCTAATCTATCTCTGTACCAAATTTCATCAAAATCGGTTCAGTAGTTTAGGCGTGAAAGACGGACAGACAGACTGAGTTACTTTCGCATTTATAATATTAGTTTTAATTATAAATTAGTAAGGATTAGAGCAACAATAGGTGACGATAATTCAAATCCCATTACACCCTAACATCTTCCTCGTCTCGGCCCATAACACGGTAATAATGTTCCCGTGACTAAGAGAGACAAGTTGGCTTGGAGCCAGGTTCTGTCCACTAGTTCTGAGGACTTACTGTCAATCAATATCACTTAGCCATTTAGCGTACGAGTGTACCTAGGCTTAGTTAGTAGATGCTTTCATAAAGTTCGGAGAATCGACAAGTTGTAAAGATGAAATAACATGTAAAAGATGTAAAGGCGATTTATAAAAATAATCATGCTTCTAAATTACAGATTTTAACGCTTTCCGGGACAAGGTGACCGTTGGTTATGATAGGCTATTTACTATAAAACACAACAGAATTTTCTTTTTGGAAGTTTAAATCAGCCTATTGTTTTGATAGTTCATAATAATTACTAAACGTACTCACTAGTTGATACGACTGACGTTGTCCTGCCTTATCTTTTTTTTTATTATTATAAGATGAGTTAACTCTTGACCTCAATCTCGAGCGAGTTAACCCCCAAAAAAAGCCTATAAAGGCACTGGTACTCCTACGCACCGACGGAACACAGCAAGCTGTTTGGCGTCGGACTTCGGTAGGAGGGTGGTCGCGAACCAGACGGCCCTTTACAGAGCCTACCACACCGCATGAGACCATAGGACGACACCTCAGATCCAGAAAAAAATGAAGTGTCGTTGCCTGGGATGGATTACTAGGAGGCAGGTCTCATTTGTGTTTCCTTAGTCGCCTCTTACGACACCCACGGAAAGAGATGGGGTGGTGTTATTCTCAACCGATCACCACACGGTTTAAAACGGTTTTAACGGTCTAATGTTCCGCTCAACTTTATTATTTTTTCTTTCATAAACACCTTCTCATGACAACAATAAACACAAGAAAAAAGAATAAGCGAAATTGTTCCATTCGTTCACGCGTGATGCGATGACCAAGGAAAATAGAGATTATTTTTTACCCGACTGCCAAAGAAGGAGGGTAATGTTTTTCGAGTGTATGTAAGTATGTATGTATGTCTTTTCCTTTGTGACCTCCTGTAGCCTAAACGGCTTGATGGATTTTGATGTATGAGGTATCGTTAGATTTGTCTTGATTACGGGAGTGTCATAGGATACATTTTTTTTTAGTGTGCAGTCGGGTATTTTGTTTTTTTAATAATTAGTAAATGTTATTTAAATATAAAATTTATAACAGGTTATCACTACAATTTTTATTTTAAATGAGTATTCCATATTTCATCCGTGATCATGGTGCTTGCAACAGCGCCGAAATATCGAATACTCATTTAACACAAAAATCGGGATAAGAACATATTTATTACATGTAAGAACATGAACATATTACATAATAATTATTGAAAATCTTCGTAAAAAATAATAGTTAGGAAAATACAAAAACATAGAAACACTTTAACACTTACCTTTCATGGCAATAGTAGGTAGAAGAACTAATCCCTGCAGTAGAGACAATAATAACTGTTTGTAAAACTTCATGATTGGCTTAAATACAGGTACTTATCACTCCATGAGTTTAACTGACAGGCTTAGATTTGTCCAAATTAGATGCAAGTGAAACATCTGGAACAAGAGAAAAATATAATTAGATTAAGTTAAACCCAAAAGAACCATCCGTTTCCATTAATTCTACAGGTTATTGTACTGTTAGTATCATCGAAAGAAATAGTTGCGAAAATATTGTTGATTTGCGGTGTAACGTTGAACTGTTAAGGGTGGGCATCGCAACCTATTAAAGTTGTTAAAGGAAAATTCTAAGTACTTCTTAAGTCATTGTGAGCATGGATTACCGCTAAGTAACACCTCCTTACACGTGAAAATAGAACAAAGGACTGACGTGATTTTTTGCACAAGAATAATTAAAGGTATAGGAGTCATATAGGCTACTTTTTGTGGAACGAGAAGAGTGAGTATATCGGTATTTACGCCTCAAGATAATTCAAATTCTTTCTTCTTCCTAGGCACTTGGTCCCGTTTCTGATTTAGGGTACGCAAGACTTGGCAGATCAAGTCATATGAGTGAAGCGACTGCCATTTGACCTCCGTGACCCTGCTAACAGGGAAAACCCGACCGGATTGAATCTTGGTTACACATTCTATGCAGCCACCTGAATGAGCAGAATGCATCACGAAGTTTTTTCTTACTGTCAGAACATCGGTTAGTGTGCAACTAATGTATTTAACTCAAAAAACTAGTCACTGGGCACTGGGGATCGAACTTGGTACCTCTCGCTTATGAATCCAAGCCGCTAGCCATTACACCACCGACGCTCAGTTGTCTACAGCCTGAATTACAGTGATAGTAGCCTGCAGATATCTACTTTAGTAAATTCACCCATATTGAAAACTTAACCTAGTATATCTGCTCAACCAACCGGAACCTCGCGTGAGGCAAAATCAAGGTTTTAATTCCACCCTAACCTCAAATTTAGACATTACTCCGGTGAGAATTAAACACAAAATCCCTTCTAAGGTCTAAACGTTTCCATTGTTGCTTTGTAATCAGGAAGTTTACCCGTCGATTACAAGATTATAGTTATGTTTAGCTTGGAAAGATAAACTGCGGCAGTTAATTAACGTAACTATGTAGTTATTGTGTTAAAAAAGATCTGTGATAAGTATAAAGGTAAAATAATGCGTGTTCACTAAGTAATTGCTGTTATGAATGGGGAGTTAAAACATAAGTTTTTAATGTAATAATGCGCCGCATTATTTTCAGGATTTATGTCAAACTCTTCTGAATCACTGATACTCTGCCTACGCCGTATGGAATTACAACCGTGAGCGTATGTAATGTATGCGTGTGTGTGTTGTATTATTTTTAAATAATTAATTAATTTGCCAATACAAAAATACTGCTGCTTGATGGTTCCGTTGGTCCGTAGGAGTACCATTACCTTAATAGACATTTTCTGGGCTAACTCGCTCCATCGTCGACCTCATCTATGACCTTGGTCCAGACTTAGGTCAAGCGTCACCCCTCTTATAATAAAAAAAAATCGCCAAGTTACCACTCACTCTAACGACCAATATTTAACTATCCTATCTATTATGCTCATTTCTTCTGTTTTAGTTTGGTGAATCGACAGCTTCCCTTCGATAATAGAAATAATAAACAACTCTCGTGAAAGATTTGCAGTCTCATAGCTGAACCATAAGGTTACGACTAGACCAAATTGGACTAGAAAGGAAAGCCATATACAAGAGTGAATGGAACTATGAACTAACGTAATGAACTATAATGAACGTTTGTTAATCTGCTTGTCTATATATATGATAAAATAAGTACGTACTACACCTACAGACTATATTACATTCCAATAAACTCTATCTTCATACCAAATCTACTAATCTCACTTTTTTTACTTCATATATGTATATACTAACTATTTTTATTACATGTCCTAACTACTTACACTATATCTGCTAACTTTTATTATTACTATTATAATCACTATAATACTTGACTTAAACTGAACGCCACTTTGGTCTCGACGGTTCTGTCTCCACGAGGACCAGGCAGAATTATCAGCGCCATAGCTTGCTATGGCACAGAGCTGAGCCTGATCCGTTGTACGGTCACATGCAGTCCACTTGCGGCATGGTTCATTGTCTCAATAGATCATAATCTTTGTTTAGAATAAGCAATTGTGAACTGCATGTAACAGTGAATAAATGATTTGTCTGTCTGTCTGTCTGTAAATTCATACACCCACGCACATCCACACAAACACTACACAACACATCATTACACACACACACACACACATACACACACACCATAAAATTAAGTTCTATTATATTAATTTAAGTTGTTTACCTATGTTGTTTAGTTGTTTTGAATCTTGAATCTATCTCAACTGTTTCTCCGAGCCATCACATTTACACTATTTTGTTATGTACTTCATTTACTGGAACCTCCCAACACAAGTAAAACTTTAATTTGCTTAATGGTGAGTTTTCCTTAGACTAAGAATTAATGTATAAGCTGTTTGAGAAATAAAGTTTTTTTTTGTATGTCTGTCTATCCTAACTCGTGATGACGTGACAACATAATAAAGAGTGATTGTAAATTACTTACAAAACTTTAGGGGGTATTTCTCCTCACGAAACTGAACAACTTTTCTTAAGAAACCAATATGAAGTACTCAATAAAAATGTCGACAACATCAGGGCCCCGATTCTGTTACTTAAGTTGTGTGTCGATGGAATGGAGGCCATTTTATCTATTCAAGTAGCGAAATTGAGAACTATTTAATTTTCATGTACCAGCTGACAACCACCCCGACCAGCAGCGCCACCGCCAACCGAACGTAAAGTTGCAAACTACCTAGCAACTGGAAATTCAGTTGGCGGTGGCGCCATTAGTCAAGGCAGCCGTTATTAGATGTATGAAATTTGGATAGTTCTCAATTTCGTCACCTGAACGGATAAAATGGCGACCATTCCATCGACACACAACTGAAGTTACTGAATCGGGGCCCTGGATCGCATAATTGGTCACTTTTTGACATATTTTAACCTATGATCCTTGGGGAAACTTATTCAGTTCCGTGGGCTGATTAGCATCCTTAATTATCGCTAACTTTTTAAAAGTTGCCCAATATAGAGGATAGGAATTACTATTTTACAGATTTCAAGTAATAATATTTCAAACAATTCTCTGGTCTAGCAAATTATTTATTACGAATGAATACTGCCATTTTTTTCTCACTTTTTAATTCACACAGTTCAGAAATAGACCAAAAGCACCAGCAACAACTTTGAATTCGGAACGTTATGTTTTTAAATCCGTGATTTATTTGTCAATGGTATTGGCTGCCCGTCTGCCTAACGACTTGTTTACTTTGACATGGCGGCGGCGTGTTAAATTGCCATCCACGTCTCGCGAATCGCGATCACAGCTTCAACAAAGTTTTAACACGTAGGTACAGTTATGAATAATGCTAATTTAGTATTTATATCCTGGTGCCCTAACCAACTAAGATATCGCGAGTCTTCAAGTCAAGCGACTAAATTTCTCATTCCTTACTAAGCACATTACACAGTGCGTGTAGGTTAACGCCATCTGTATCTCGTTCAGAGAACTACAGAACAGACTCATGCCACTCCACCAGGAGATCGAATCCTGGGATCGTGGCTTCAAAACCCATTCGCACCAAATATTTTCCTATACCTAAAATTATTTGAGAATAATTCTAATTATATGTCTATACTTAGAACTACAAAACAGACTCACACCACTCCACCAGGAGATCGAATCCTGGGGTCGTGGGTTCAAGACCCATTCGCGCTGAATATTTTCCTTTACCTAAAATTATTTGAGAATAATGCTAATTTTATGTCTATTATAGCTTCCCGCCCGGGTCTTTATTCCCATGGAAATGGGAATAAGTTATACAAGCTTCCTCTTGAATCACCTGTCCATAGAGGAAAACAAAATCTGTTCAGTAGTTTTTGAGTGTATCGCGTTCAAACACACAAACGTGCTTGGCGGGGGATTTTGTTTTATAATACTATGATTTCGCTAACTAACATATATTGAGGTATAGGTTTGTACTGTAAAACTTCCACAATTACCCTACTCGCATTAAACATATCAATTAAACCTAAAAGCGGTTTACCAACAACTTATAACAGGCGTTCATTTCTCACAAGCTTATAAGTATCAAGAGGTATTTTGACAAATCTTGTTTGTTCTCGACAAGTGTCAAATCGGTTCGGTCGGAGTACAGATTGCCTTAGACCGCAAGCACGGTGTTCGTTTACGCTGATTTGTTGTTCTAATTATGAAAATCAATATTACCAACCGAGGGAGGCTTGGGAATAAATTGTGTAATGATATAACTTTGGTTTAGGAATTTTTGTCACAATGTGGTGAATTGTGTGTTACTTTAGCGAGACAAACTTTATGAATGTTAAAATTCTGCATCTTATTTCGTTATCGTAGTGAAGTAATATGACTTCCGCGCTGTACTTAGAATCCCGCGGTGTCAGAAGTACCATCGTTTTGTACCAAACGAAAATTAGAATGTACCAGCTGTAAAAGTCAGTAAGCTTTACGTGCCCTCCGAAGCATGGAAACGCTCGTGATAAATTTCCACTTTGGTTACCCACCAGGTTTCCTACCTCTGTACTTAACCTCACTGATCGGCTTAAATCAGTTACCTGGGCTAAGAACGCTTCGTAAACTTTACAAAATCACAATAATCAACTATAAATGAAAGACATGATTTGTAAACTAGTTCCATTTGTTTATTTTATATTTTTATCTTTATATACAAATGTCTTTCATTTGTAGTAATATGGAGTTCTATCAAGAAACAACAATACAAAGAATAAACTATATACAGCAATCAAGTTTATAGTGGTATAAATTCTGAAATACACTAGGATACAAGTCCACGAACCGAGCATAGACATAAGGATGAAATTGGCTGTCTTACTCTCGAAATAGATTGCTGCACTTCCCAGTTATTCTAGACATGTCTAATACCTTTTGCCAACAATAACGAATCACCGCATTGCCGATATACTTACATGTAAAAAACTATGATTAAATATGCAATGAAGCTGGACAAACATACTCACATTTTTGAAGTGAAAACTTCTTTAGCGGCGTTGAGCACTTTTAGTATGGGGAAAAAATGTTAAACTCGCGATGAATCGCGTCAGATCATCAGATATCACGTGACCGTCATCGAAAACGCGTCAGATCGTCAGATGTCACGTGACCGTGATCGAAAATCTTTGAGTATGTAGTATTTGTTTATCATTGTCGAAAATGCGTAGGATAGGGTTGCCACCTTTTTTGAAGTGCAAACTTCTATAGCAGTGTTGTGTACTTTGAAGTATGGGTGGAAACCCGGACGGATGGCAGCCCTATGGTAAAATTATCTAAGTGACAGATGTCAACGCACATAGTGCGCAAATACCGATAGACTATTTTACTAAATTGAAAGTAGACAGTTTGGTCGAGTGGAAAAGTTGCCAGATTGTAAGTAATAGGTCGAGGGTTCAAATCCTGAGAAAACAACGGACTCTTTTTGTTTATTTTATTACACGACTGCCAAGGAAGGATTATTTCCATATTAATGCACAACGTTAATATTCAAGTTTTCACTTCTGCCGGCACTTCCGGAGTGCAACCCGTTGTTTTTTTTATTGTATTGTTATTATCATCCACAGACTTTATGTTCGTGCTTTTATCTAGATAAAGTTTTCTAGTTAATACTTACTTTTTAATTAGGACAAACTACCATTTACATCAGTCATAATAAAGGATCACTAGTGTATTTAATAGCAATACCTTAAATATATTAAAACAGCTTTTAATAAAAACTTTTGTCATGGCTCAAGATATACTGGTTATTTTGGAGGTACATTATAAATAGCTGTAGTAGAGAGTTCGTATGTTTCAAGACATATTATTCTCTCAAGAGACGATTCTTAGCTATTGACATGGATACAACAGCTCAAAATTTAGACCTATTTAAGGAAAATTATGCGATTGTGGCACTCTAGAGCTGATTCAATCGTGCATATTAAGTAAACATTGTTATTAATAATCAATCACTGTTCTCAGGATTTGATATCCCCCAGTGGAACTCAGCTGTCAAACGCCTAATGGTTTGGATCTCACTGCATTATTAGCGCCCAGTCTCTATCTAATTCTATAGTTTGTATTAGCTATTCACCCACGATTTTGTTCCTGTAGGTCTTTTGCCGATCGATTTCAAAAAAAATGGTATCAAAGAAATATTCCTGTGATAACCCGCATCGCATCGTAACCCGCGTCACCTGTGTCTCCTCTCAACTACTCTAAGGTAGACTGGAAGAGATCCCTCCAGGGATAAGTCCGCCTTTGCTATTAAATTACCTATAAAATGTTTTGTGTAACACTGTTTTTGAGCAATAAAGAATTTACATACATACATACATACATAATTATCTTGCCTATGTGTTTTTTATAAGATGTACTTCAGGAAAAGTGCTCATGAGCGGCACCGGGCGTATACCGCCTGCTCCTTTCTTCTATCGGACGTCCAGTTACACCGCAGTGTACCACCCTTGGCGTGACGTGTTCTTCAGATTCATACTGAATGCTTCTCTTCATTTTTAGGGTTCCGTAGTAATCTACGAACCCTTATAGTTTCGCCATGTCCGTCTGTCCGTCTGTCCGTCTGTCCGCGGGTTTCCTAAGATACCCTTGGTACTACAGAGCTGAAACTTGGCATGATTATACATATGAATCACGCCGACAGAACTGTAGAGTAAAATCTTAGAAAAAAATTTTTTTTCGGGTGTCTCCCATAGACGTGAAAGGGCGATGAATTATTTTTTTCTCGCCAATATTTTTGAATGGGATGTCATAGGATAGCATATTAAAAGATAGAAGGGGTTTACTATAAACGTTCTTCGATTCAGCTCTCCGTTTATAAATTTTTAAAGTGAAAATTTTTGTCAAACACAAGTGTCCCCCCCCTCTACCTGCTAAACGGTGGTTTCTAAAAATATGGAAAAATTCACGTTGGTAGAATATATAACGAAATTAAAAGGAAAACTATCACACATAACTTGGTCCTTCAAGTTTGCGAGTAATAGTCGACCAAGTGCCAAACACTGTTGGGATTAATAAGAATATATTTACTAATATAAGATCCTCGGTACTACAGAGCTAAAATTTGGCATGGTCATAGATATTGATTGCGCCGACAGATCTAAAATATAAAATGTTGGAAAAAACATTTTTTCGGGTGTTTCCCATACACGTGAAAGGGCGATGGATTTTTTTTTCTCGCCGATACCATCGAATTGAATGTCATAAGATAGATTTTTAAAATATAGAAGGGGTTTACTATGAACGTTTTTCGATTCAGCACTCCGTTTGAGAAAAAAATATTTTTAAAGTGAAATTTTTTGTTAAAAACAAGTTTCCGGGGGGGACACTACCAGCTAAACGGTTGTTTCTAAAAATGTGGAAAAATTCACGGTTATAGAATATACAACGAAATTAAAATAAAAACTATCACACATAAGTTGGCCCTTCAAGTTTGCGAGTAATAGTCGACCAAACGTTTTTGGGATTAATAAGAATATGTTTACAAGGTTCCACGCTAAAAGTGAGGGGAGGCCGAAAGCCAAACTGTAACATATTGACATTTTAGGTGTCGTTAAATAGTTTTTTGGGGGTGTTAATTACGAAAATGACATCAAAATTATTTTAACAGAAGGTTGATATTATTTCTTACAGTAATATTGCCGTAAAAAAAACTTTTAAAAAACTAAAAAAAATTCGCGCTCGCTTCGCTCGCGAATTTTATACTTACATTCGGTTGTATTTAGACCAAAACAAAAATTATTTCCAAAATTACAAACTCTTTAATAATACATTTGTTTTTAGGGTTCCGTAGTAATCTACGAACCCTTATAGTTTCGCCATGTCCGTCTGTCCGCAGGTTTCACAGAGCTGAAATTTGGCATGGTCATACATATAAATTACGCCGACAGAACTGTAGATTTTTTTTTCGGGTGTCTCCCATAGATGTGAAAGGGTGATGATTTTTTTTTCTCGCCAATATCATAAAATGGGGTGTCATAGGACAGCTTTTTAAAAGACAGAAGGAGTTTTTTCTAACAACTTTTTTCGTTTCAGCACTCCGTTTGCGAAACATAAATTTTTAAAGTAAAAATTTTTGTCAAACACAAGTTTCTACCTCTCTACCAGCTAAACGGTTGTTTCTAAAAATGTAAAACAATTCACGGTGGTAGTATATACAACGAAATTAAAAGAAAAACTATCACATATAAGATGGCCCTTCAAGTTTGCGAGTAATAGTCGACCAAGTGCCAAACTTAGTTGGGATTAATAAGAATATATTTACTAATATTAGATCCTTAATAGTACAGAGCTAAAATTTGGCATGGTCATACATACCTATTGATTGTGGTGACAAATCCTAAAAAGAAAATGGTGGAAAAAAAATTTTTCGTGTGTTTCCCATTAACGTGAATGGGCGATGGTTTTTTTTCTAGCCGATATCATCGAGTGCGTTATCATAGGATAGCCTTTTAAAAGATAGAAGGTGTTTACTACAAACGTTTTTCGATTCAGCAATCCGTTTAGGAAACATTAATTTTTAAAACGAAAAAAAATGTGAAATAATTCACGAGGGTAGCATTTACGACGAAGTGTACCCTAATCCAAAATGGTTGACATACAAGGTTCCACGCTAAAAGTGAGGCGAGCCGAAAGCCAAGCTGTAACATATTGACATTTCAGGTGTCGTTTAATAGGTTTTTGTGGGTGCTAATTACTAAAACGACATTAAAAATATACACCTGCTTAGCTTGATATTATTATATTATTCCTTACAATAAAATTGTCGCAAAAAAAAAAAACGCGCTCGCTTCGCTCGCGCATTCTGTTATATTTAGGCCAAACTTTTTAATACATTTGTTTATGATACTAAATAGCTAAAAAATACACTTATCCTATAGCCAGCTGCATATTTGAACCATGCTGCTACGGAACCCTACAATGCGCGTGGCCCGACACGCTCTTGGCCGGTTTTTTAGATATAATGCAGACCGCTAAGGAATTAAATTCTCTGCCTGCGTCTAAAGTTCGAATGAATAGGCATCTTTTGGGTGAGCTTGCAGCGCTCGTAGCCCAGTGGCTCTCGCTGATCTCAACCGATCAGTGAGGTTAAGCAACGTACACAGAGGCAGGGAACCTGATGGGTGACCAAAGTGGCAATTTATCACGAGCGTCTCCGTGCTTCGGAGGGCACGTTAAGCTGTCGGTCTTGGCTATTGTCGATTGACTACAGTCGTTAAAACCAAGTCAGAGGCCACTGTGTGGTTTGAAAACTCTGACACCAGGGTTAGCCAAGTTCGCCACACACTTGACTATACCTACACGATAAGAAGAAGAAGAAGGGTGAGCTTTCTACATCCTCGTTCATGTTTCTGCTCCTGTGCTAGATTGTGGTCAAGAGTGATCCCATTCTCTTAAAAAAATAATGAACTCAACAAAAAAATATTCAAATTGGTTGAGCCCTATTAACGCACACACTAATGCGCAACACAAAGTATAACAAAGTATATATTTTTGTGTGTGTATATGTATATATATAATTATATTTATATATTGTATATACATATATTATGTATGTATTGGATTTATGTATTTTTATATAAAGTTATATAAGTTAGGTATATGTAATAATATGTATACGAGTAGGTGTATGGCTAGTAAGATATTTATGTAGTTAGTCTGCTTTTGTTACTTGAATATGTGTTCAATTAAGATATTATATTTTACCATGTTAGTAATTTTGTTCCCCGTGTTGTACACTTTTGCCCGCTTCAAATAAATTTCTCTGTCACTTAGGTTAGCTGGAAGAGAACTCATTTTGAGTTAAGCTCGCCATTGTGTATCCTGTTCTCTGTAAAATGTTTGTTTTAATTTTTGTGTGCAATAAAGTATAAATAACAAGCGTATTTGGAATAAATTACCATTTTACATAGGCTCACGCCCTTGTCTCAATGAGGTCAGTAGAGACCACAGATTGCCTCCTGGTACGATCCACAAATACCCTATTATCTTATCCTCATCTACTTTTTGTTAACTCTTGACCTCAATCCTGACCATAAGGTCAAAGATGAGGTCGACGATGGAGCGAGTTAACCCAGAAAATGCCTATAAAGGCACTGGTACTCCCACGCACCGACAGAACACAGCAAACTGTTTGGCGTCGGACTTCAGTAGGAGGGTGGTCGCGAACCAGACGGCCCTTTACAGAGCCTACCACACCGCATGAGACCATAGGACGACACCTCAGATCAGAAAAAAATGAAGTGTCGTTGCCTGGGATGGATTACTAGGAGGCAGGTCTCATTTGTGTTTCCTTAGTCGCCTTTTACGACATCCACGGTAAGAGATGAGGTGGTGTTATTCTCAACCGATCACCACACGGTTGAAAACATTCTCGTTGAACCGAATGAGAAATCTAAAATCTAAATTCATACTCCCTAACCAGTTCCCGTAAAATCTAGCCTATAATTACAGACTACATTTCCAGAGGTATCTCGGGCTATTTCAGGAGGAGACTAGAACAATAAAACACAATCGATAGCCTGTTCAGGCAGAGCAATTATTCCGGTGGACTCTCATCTCTCATTTCGTGGAAAAACTGAATCAAATTGGAAAAGAGAGAATTAATTTTTTGGTATGAGAGTTCTGTATGCTGTTTTGGTTCTTTTCTTATTTCATTTATTATATAAAGCGGACATTTATTTTTACAGGATTACTTATTCTAGTCAATCTAAATATATAAAAGGAGAAACTGACTGACTGACTGACTGATTGACATATCAACGCACAGCCTAAACGGCTTAACGTAGGCACTTGAAATTTGAAAGAGACGTAGCTTAGATACCGTAAAGGTGCACTAAGAAAGGAATTCCCGAAATTCCAACGGGAACGGGAATTAGCGGGAAAATCCTTTTGTATGAAAAATCTAAACTGCTTAAGTTAGACGCTTGAAATTTGGCATGCAGGTACCTTAGTAAACTTAAAGCTTAGTTGCAACAGGATATTGCAAAATTCCCACGGGAACGGGAGTTAGCGGGAAAAAACTTTTGTATGTAAAAATCGAAATCACGTAAGATAGATGTTTTCAATCTGTGTACTCTGTACAAAAAAAAAAATTAACACGCAAACGAAGTTGCGGGCATCAGCTAGTAAATACATACTTGTCAGTAAAAAAATTCAAACAAAAAAAGCACAGTTGTACATAATGTACAGACAGCAGCACGTCAGGTTTACCATTTGCACTACTAAAGTCAGCGCTATTTCGAGTGAGATAAGGGCGACATCAAGGGTTAACATGTATAGCCGAAGTGCTGCCCTGTATACATTTCATAGAGGTGTACATAAAATTAGTAAGCGAAACAAGTTTCTAAAAGGAACGCATAAAAAATTACAAAAAATGTTTTACTTCTCATATTTAGGCCATCTAAAAAAAACTATTAATCATATTAAAGACTATATGACATCACACTAAGTTGAATACAGCGCCCTCTAGAGATATAAAGTCATCTATGTTATGATATAAAGTCATCCTTAATATAAATAATAATAAAAGCTACACACTCAAAGGCCCACACTAAGGTTAAGGTTATGACTAGCATTCCGCTCGGGACTTCGTTCCCGTGGGAATTCGGGAAAATCATGTACCCTATGTCCATCACGGAAAATGTAGCATTCTAATGGTGAAATAATTTTTCAAATCGGTCCAGTAGTTTTGGAGCCTATTGAATGAAAACAAACAAACAAACAATCAAATCTTACCTCTTTATCATATTAGTATAGATAAATCATAAAGTTATATGATACTAGCTTCCCGCGCGGGACTTCATTCCCGTGGGAATTCGGGAAAATCATGTACCCTATGTCCATCCCGGATAATGTAGGACTCTAATGGTGAAAGAATTTTTCAAATCGGTCCAGGAGTTTCGGAGCCTATTCGATGCAAACAAACAAACAAACAAACAATCAAATTTTTCCTCTTTATAATATGTATAGAAAAGTCGTATTTTTTTTATCAGCCCAAATACGTCCCTGCCCATAGACCTCCCTCCGAAACACGAAGTGGATTAGGCCATATTTGTATACAGGGCTTAAGGTATCTCTCTTACAATCTCTCGGGTGGTTAATCAGTCCATGAAACTGAACAACTTCCCCAAGGAACATAGGTCAAAATACGAAAAAAATGTTTTGATCTCCCCTTCGATCAACTATAAAGAACTAGATACACAATCCACAACAAAAAAGTTCCCTCACTAAATGATCACCCACTTGACGTTTTGGGTTGTCTTTTCGTTTAGTAGCATTCGTTCGTTTCGAAAGTAAGCATGCCTCAGTGCGCAGTGAAAAATTGTAAAAATCACACCTCCAGAACATTAAAAAAATATGGAATGACATTTTTTAAATAAGTAGTTTTGTAATTATTATATGTGAATTGAAATTATCTTGGTATTTGGCCAAGAAAAGGTTATAAAACATTTTTTTAGTTTAATTTAATAACATTCGGCGAGAGTATAACCCTTTAAATTGAATAGACACTAGCGGAACTTACAAATCCATACCGTTGTATTTCAACATCATTTGTTCGGGTTATGCAGTGACTCTGTTCTAAAACAAATAGAGACGCTTTTTTTTATATTGTTTTTTTTTTCATTTTCATCTGTGTTATAAAATTTAAGTGTAAAGAGTATATATATTAATTCTGTTTTCTATACTACGTTAAAGGTATTATGGCAAAACCATTAATCATATAAAATTGAGTTAATAAAAAATTTAACGTGCGTGACGTTTACAAACAAAGTTTTATTGGATTTTTAGTTTTCCTAGAGATCCTGTGCGGTGTGGACAGTGGACATACGTGGTCGCACGTCAAAGATGTGAAGATTTTTTTCTAGCCGTGGCAAAGTAGTGTCTTTTGCTCCAAGCATTTTTTAGAAAGTGACTCGTATGTCATTACAAAAGGAGTCAAAAGGTTACACAAAACAGCTGCACCTCAAATAGTATGTACCTTTTTATCACTTTTGATTTGAAGTTTCTTGTATTGAATAAAATAAAAAAAATATATTTCATCTTCAGGACAAAGATGATGACAGCGAAGAAGACAATTTTTTTTTTTGAGTTAGTTGCTTTTTTTTTAATAAATTATTACTTGTACTTAAATATCTATTCAGTTTCATAGCAAATTTCCTCTCTTAAATCTCAATAGGTCATTTCTGTTCAAAAAATTATACTAAGTTTTAAATAAGCAAAACATAATATATGTGTAATCGGGAAAGACACAGTTCTTTTCTTTTTTTATAAGTTATTTCATATTTCATAAAAAAATAAGCATATAATATTAGGTTTATAAGCAGTAATTAAGAAGAATGGCGGCGGCTGTGATTATCAATTGTAATGTATATTAATCGTCGGTTAATTTGAAATGAATGTGATTTTTTTAATAATAAAAGACCATAAAAACTAACATAAAAGTAAATGGTTGAACCAATTTTGATAAATCATATCTGAAATCCAGCGCAAGAAGAAGCTTTCGAATAAAATAAACTGCACCATTAACATCATCAGTTTAAGAGCTATGATGCTCCTATACATACACAACACAATCAGGGGTTAAAAAGAAAACCACACCATTTCGTAGCATTTTGAATTTGTTAAAAAGTTTATACGAAGATTTTATATGTGAAATCGACCCAACTAATATATTTTTAAAATTAACAAAGGCAACTCCACTCCTCCCCATGTTCTACGTGACAGCCAGTGTCATCAAATTGTCTTACGTTATCCTTTGTTCAAAACCCAAAGTGGTATTTTACAAATTAAACAGATTTTATTTTCGACCTTATAATATTACGTTAAGGTTTAAATTAGATTAAAATGTTTGACACTTTAGAACTTTTTCATAATACATGAAGTGGTATACAACTATCTAAGTACGTATTGTAGTTAGGACACTTTTAAATTTCATTTTGTATGGGACTGTGTATCTAGTTTTCTATAGTTGATCGAAGGATCTCCCATACAAAATGCGCTAATGCTGATGAAGTTTGTATTGGAACTGAATTTGCGGAACCTTAAAAACGCTAGCTAGGACTTAATAATTGGACTGTCATGGCGTCGACACAGTAAACATCGGCGGACGTTGTGAAGACCTGTCTTGATTGGGAAACGGCAATAATGGAGAGTGATCCTAACAGCGTTTGTTTCATTTAATGGGAGCTACAAGTTTTATAGGCATTTATAGATTTTTTAAACGACTTCAAAAAGGAGGTGGTGCTATATTCGACTGTATATGTTCACCGATTTCTCCGCCATTTGTGAACCGATTTTCAAAATTCTTTTTTTGTTCCAAAAAGTATTCTCCAGAAGTCATCCCACTGTCACTAATTTAGGATCTGATGATGGAACCCAGGGAAAAATAAAGCCAACATCATTGAATGTGCTACGTAGCAGCCTAAGCTTACTAACTATTTCTGCTTAAAGAATCACGTTGGAAATTGTGTAGCGTGCTAGAAAAATGGTGGAGGTAATTATGAAGAGAAAATATTCCTTTCGAAACCTTTGTGATAAGAAAATGAATACAGACAGCAGCACGTCAGGTTACACATACGCACTACAAAAGCATTAAATGTAAAACCTCTGCTCCGTAGCTATTAAGATTCATTTTACGTTGCTTTGATAGCCGCTTCCATGCTAGACTGGGAGTGAAAGAATAACTTAGAATGTACCAGCTACCTACTCTTCCCAAGTATACAGTAAAAGTCTGTAAGAGGGATGCGAGGGTTTTTCTGTATAATGGGCAAAAGGCTGACCACCTCTCACCATTATGCAACTTGTTCCATCTGATAACCCTCACAATTTGTGTCAAACGTGGCATCTAGTGGTTCTAGAACCACTGATGCTCTGCCTACCCCGTTAGGGATAATGGGCGTGAGTGTACGTATGTTGATAGCCGCGTCGCTGCGCCACGTCGCTTGTGTATAAATAGCACCTAGGGGCCAAATGGAAAACCCCAGACATTTTTAGCGATTTCTGGGCCCCGATTCTGTAACTTAAGTTATGTGTTGATCGAATGGAGGCCATTTTATCTAATCAGGTGACGAAATTGAGAATTATTTAATTTTCAAATACTTGCTGATAACCACCCCGACCAGCAACTCCATCGCCAACCGAACGTAAAGTTGCAAACTACCTAGCAACTGAAATTTCAGTTGGCGGTGGCGCCACTAACTAGTCTTCTTCTTCTTCTTCTTATCGTGTAGGTATAGTCAAGTATGTAGCGAACTTGGCTAACCCTGGTGTCATAGAGTTTTTAAACCGCCTCTGACTTGGTTTTAACGGCTGTAGTCAATCGACAAAAGCCAGGACCGACAGCTTAACGTGCCCTCCGAAGCACGGAAACGCTCGTGATAAATTGCCACTTTGGTCATCCATCAGGTTCCCTGCCTCTGTGTACGTTGCTTAACCTCACTGATCGGTTGCGATCAGCGAGAGCCACTGGGCTACGAGCGCTTCCAATCAGCCGTCTTTAGATAAAATGGCGACCATTCCATCGACACACAACTTAAAAATCCAAAATTTTTCTTCAAAATGTTTTCTTCAGTTACAGAATCGGGGCCGAAATGAAGCCAGAGCAGCCCTAATATGTAAGATAAGGCTTGGTTTTCCTAAAAACACATAAAACGTGTCTGCATTACACCATTTCCAACCTAACACCCTACATCGTAATGCGAGTTACATAGGGATCACCATAATTAGTATTTATTTGCCTTTTTCCTGCACATTCCGCCATTATTATCTTGTAATTTGGGAGCTGTAGCATAATAAGATTTCTTCCCAAGGGTAACATACAAAAAGGGGATTAAAGCTACATAAATGAGGATGAAGAAATAATCGAATGTTTAAAGAGGATTAGATTTGATTATAGAAAAATATTCCCTAATAAAATCTTTAAAAAAAAACTTACTTAGTCATACTTTCAATGATCTGTGATGTGAAAGACGCTAATAATGAAGACAGATGACAAAAATATGAGCCTAAACTAGGTGGTAATCAAAGTCTAAATATATAAAAGGAGAATCTGACTGACTGACTGACTGACTGACTGACTGACATATCAACGCACAGCCTAAACGGCTAAACGTATTGAAATTTGGAAGGGACGTAGCTTACGTACCGTAGAAGTGCACTAAGAAAGGAATTCCCGAAATTCCCACGGGAACGGGAATTAGCGGGAAAATCCTTTTGTATGAAAAATCTAAACCGCTTAAGTTAGACGCTTGAAATTTGGCATGCAGGTACCTTAGTAAACTTAAAGCTTAGTTGCAACAGGATATTGCAAAATTCCCACAGGAACAGGAGTTAGCGGGAAAAAACTTTTGTATGTAAAAATCTAAATCACGTAAGATAGATGTTTTCAATCTAGCATGCATGCATACCTTAGTAAATATAAAGTTTAGTTAGGGCTGTATTTTGAAAAATTCCCATGGGAACGAGAGTTAGCGGGAAAAAAATGTTGTATGAAAAAATCTAAACTGCATAAGTTAGATGCTTGAAATTTGACATGCATATACCTTAGTGAATGCAAAGTTAAAAATTCCCCTAGGAACGGGAAGCGAGTTAGAGCTTTGTCTTTACGTCCAATGTAATACAGTATGGCCAAGTTTTGAAATAAAAAAACATGTTTAGAAATCAACGAAAATATGAACTAAATGGTGCTTGAAAAAAAACGACAATTTCATTTATAATTCCATCAATGTATTGTCTATTCTATAAAAAAAATTAAAACGCAAACGAAGTTGCGGGCATAAGCTAGTATTTTATACTCTTGATAAAAAATTGACTAGAAAAAGGTAAACAAAAACACAACACATTGATCAATGAATCCATCAAAATGGCGAAGATCTTGCACAGTTCAACTACCAAGTTATTTCGCGGTTCCTCCTGATTTTCCCCAAAACGAAATATTTCCCAAAAATCAAGGACCTCTAAGCTACGGCGCAACTGCTGGTTTCCCCTAAGCCCGCAGCCGGATGTAAGTAAAAATGACGAGTTTCATTCGATTACGCCTCGTGAATTGGCAACATCGCATCACCGCGTATTCCACTCGAATCATTTGATTTGTGCGTCATTTCGGCACCTCTACTTCTTCGTTTCGTTTATCAGCAAAGGATCAACAATCTGTGATATTGGGATGATATATTTTTGCCCTATTTTTTATGGTACTTACATTAGCGTGTCAGTTTCATAAGCGAAAGGTTTCAGGACTTTTAGACAATGTAACATATTTGTAGCGATAAACAAAACCGAAAGATGTCAATCTCATACATTTTAGAACTATCAGATAGTAACCACTAACAAAAAATTAATAGTAGAAAAACTGATGAACTTGAATCCAGATTTCATTTTCGGATTTAATCGTGTCACATGCATGAAATGCTGCTAACATTTCAATTTAGTAGGTATTTTAGTACTTATTTGCAAACCTCTATTTTCACAATTCATTTCAAATGGTTTATAAATCCAAGGGCTAGCCATAAGAACCCTCATTGATTTGACAGTTCACCGAACTCAAGAGAATGAAATCAATGGTGCATGTCTTGGAAAATTGTACAGATATTTCTCTTCAGGAACCTTTCCAAAGACGCATAATACTCGTATCCTGAATAGGGGTGGTCGAAAAATGCCTTTTGTGGCCGAATATTATATTACATGTCCTTTTAAAAGCCAAATTTCGGGACGTCCGTTTTACTATCGATATATCATTGAATTTATTGTCAACGAAAATCTGAGAATACTTGAGGAGTAGAAAAACTTGAACTATGAAACCATAATACGAGGATGTTGTTGACTTAACGGTTCAAAATTCGCGTATATATTATGTTTTTACCTTTGTTCCCGACGTTTTTGACCCGTTTTTTAATTTTGACCCCTTTTTGTATTAAATTATATTATTCAAATCACGAAAGATTCAAGTGTTACATTGTTGATGTCGGACTGGGAGTGAAAGAAACTTAGAATGTGCCAGCTGCCTAATCTTCCCGGGCATACTGTTAAAGCAAATAAATGGGACTTAAGAGTTCAGCTGTGTCGTGGGTGAAAGGCCAAAAATCTACCATATATCGGTAGTATGTGTAGTGTTATTATTACGACTAGCTTAATAGCTCTGGAGCACTATTTTTGGATCGCTCCCCTAGTATCGAGCGATATCTTTTATTGATATTAGTTTTAGATTTTTTTAACCTCTAAAACTCAAGTCTTATTTTTTATAATAAGATGGGTTAAGTTTTGACCTCAATCTTGACCAAGATTGATAGATGAAGTCGACGATGAAGCGCGAGTTAACCCAAAAAATTCCTATTAAGGCATTTTCTGCTTTGAAGTTATTAAAAAGTTTGGAAGTAAATAAAATCAGCGTAAATCAATTAAAGACATCCTTCGACATGAGGGGAGCAATTTAAAAATAGCCCCGGTTAGTCCTTGTTAACCTTGTTATTGTTGATTGGTTTGACATTCCCTACTGATCTGAAGGTTGCGGATTTGATTTCCGATCAACACCAATATTTGTTAGTTTTTAAATGATTTTCAAGTCTTTGTAGGGAGTTTAGGTGTTTGTGTATATATAATATGTAAGTATCAAACTATTTTATGAAACAATGTCCCCCGTCGCTTGTGTCTGTGTCTCTGTCTGAACGCGATTTACTCAAAAACTACTGAACGGATTTTCATATAAACTACTCAAAACTAAATAGGGCCCACCTTGTTTTTGTTCTCTAAAATTATAATGGACAATTTTATGTAATCTTTTATGGATAGATATGTCTAAGCTAGGTTTCATTAATTGTTTAAACATGGCAAATGTTAAAAATCTTTATTTACTGTAAAATTTACATACAAAAACAAAAAATCAAACCTAAAAATATTGGTTTTTGTCACTTGACGGTTGTGGGTGGTTACGTGGGGGTATCTTTAGTAGCGGGTCCACCTCTGCTACATACGCACTCTCTGAGCCTGTTTGGAACGCTCTCAATCAAATGGGTAACGTTTTCCTGTGATATTCGCTACCAACAGATTTTTAAGGCGTTTATGAGCTCCTGTTGACTGTTAATATCACTTAGGTTCTCTTTGACACTTCTTTTAAGTTGGTCCCACAAATGTTCGATGGGGTTGAGGTCGGGACTCATCGCAGGCTATGGTAAAACTGAGATATTGGCATCAGATAGCGCTCTCTGAGCCAGGTGGGTCGTATACGCGCGGGCATTATCCAGCATCAGAATGAAACTATTGCCCGCTCGTTGTGAGAACGGAACGACGTGGGGTCGGATCACACGCTCGACGTAACGGTAGCATTTACGGTACCCTCATTCAGAATTTCCAGATCTGTTTTGCCCATTAAACTTATACTGGGCCCCCCAAACCGATCTGTCTCATGGATACAAGGTTCTGTAAAGCATGGAAACGAGAAAGCGAGCGTAGAGACGAGAAGGCGAACGTTTTACAGAACCTTGTATCCATGAGACAGGTCATCAACTTAAAAAAAAAATAGAATCCATTCACTTAGGAGCTTTACACGTCAAACTTATAACACCCCTCCTATTTTGTCTACGATTAAAAAAATATAAAAGTAGTACATTAGTTATCTAGCACCCATATAAGTCTTGCATAGTTTGGGGCTAGATGATAAATTGCTATAGGCATATTTCAATGCTGAATATTTCGCCACCACACTGATGGATTGATGATAGAATCTCTCCAACTAAGAAAGACTGAGTTCAAAAATTTGGTCGCTTATCTCAAGTATCAAAGAATTTTCATTAGACTAAAGTGAAATTCATTTCCTTCCAGTCGATAGCAAAGTTCCAGAGTTGGAATATTCAAGCGGGCAAGAATATTAAAGGAATTTTCTCAATTTTCATAATCCATCATTGGTATCAGCTTTGTTTTAGTTACTTAAGAATTAGGAGAAACTTTAACTTACTGTGATTGGCTTCTATAGTCTTATGAAGTGAGAAAATTTTGCAGTGACTTTTTGCAATGAGTTCAATTTTAGGAGTAAATGGTATTCTATCCTGGGACGCTGCTATGCAGCGCAATGCTCCTCCACATGAGCTAACTTACCGCAAATATAATCTTACCACTATACAGTAATATAGATTACAAATTCCCACAGGAACGAAGTCTCAGGCGGAAAGGTAGGTAGTATCAAAAAAAACTTTTTTTTTATCTTTTTTTTTTATTATAAGATGGGTTAACTCTTGACCTCAATCTTGACCATAAAGGTCAAAGATGAGGTCGACGATGGAGCGAGTTAACCCAGAAAACGCCTATAAAGGCACTGGTACTCCCACGCACCGACGGACGCAAGCTGTTTGGCGTCGGACTTCGGTAGGAGGGTGGCCGCGAACCAGACGGCCCTTTACAGAGCCTACCACACCGCATGAGACCATAGGACGACACCTCAGATTCAGACAAAAATGAAGTGTCGTTGCCTGGGATGGATCACTAGGAGGTAGGTCTCATTTGTGTTTCCTTAGTCGCCTCTTACAACACCCACGGAAAGAGATGGGGTGGTGTTATTCTTAACCGATCACCATCTGTCCTCTGGTTCCCACAAAAGTAGGGAGGCTTCTTTGTTCACACAGTCCGGTGTTGCGCTATCTCCGTATTAAATGAAGAATGATGAAGTATATTAAATCATCTGTTAAGATGCATAAGATGATGATGATGGTGAAGTCACTAAAACCAAGTAAAGGAACCGTTTAGGGCTTGTAATACGCCAGAGCCCGACATACCCAGCATATCGTCACCGACAAGTTTAGAACAAACTTGAGTATCTTTAATATTTCAGCTAGATTCAGTATTCCCTCGCGAAAATCAGCTAGAAATTCACGGCCAAAATTCTTAGACCTGTGAAAAACAATGACAACAAATGTTTATAATACAACTGTTGTGAAGGCAGAGGGCTTGATAGATTGGTGTGACAAATAGTAATATATCATAGTGATATGTGATTTATATCTACCCATCCCTTGAATTGGCCATACAAATTGATTCAATATTTCTGGGTTTTTCTGTATAGGTTTGAAAAGTCGTCTGTAAGATAACAAAAATACATTTATTTGGCGAATAAATGTACCTATATGATTCATCGTTTTTTTAAAAGAAAACAGAATAATCATTTATTTTCTGGTTTACAGCACTGATATAGAGAAAAGTTTGAGTTTGTAGTCAAAAAAATTTAGTTCGTCTTGTACATTCTAACGTTATGAAACGTAGAGTTGTTTTATAAAAGAAAAGTCATGATATTTGTTATGTGAAGCTCTACTTACGCACTATCTAAAACAAATGTAAATGTCTTACACAAGGAATCGAAAATAATCCCACATACAGGGCGTAAGGGACAGCTTAAGAGAAACTGAAACCCTGAATTCAGATCATTCTAAATTTTCTGATGAAAATGTATTCTTTAAGAAAATGGTAAATTCTTTCATGTTTTTTAGGGGTGAGATTTTTCAGGCAATCCTAAGTGAGTGTGTATACTTGCATAGCTAAATTATTAGTTAGTGTGCGGTTTTTCTATCCGTTAGACCACCGATAACCTCAAAAAACTGAACCTCCTTTTAGTAGATTTTTAATAGTATATTGTTACACAAGGGTGGTAAGGAAGGGTGGTCGCTTCGCTCGTGCGCCTAAATATCTCGAGTGTTATTGATACTTCCATCCGAGGTAAACACTCTGCTTTTCATCCTCCATGCGAGGTAAATAAAACAATTGTAAGTAAAGGAAAAATAAGTTTTAATAATTTAATTTTTGCAAATGAGACAAAACCCGCCGTTCTATTTTAAAAATTGAAACATGAACGCGACATTTAAAATAGTAATTATTCAGCATGAAGATTTTATTTCAACTATTTGTATAGGCAGATCTTGTTCTAATTTCAAATTTACTTACATCCCTGTTTTGATTTATAGGTGTGTTATAGTCTATTTAAATCCCTATTTTTGGGGAGGTAAGAAGTCTTTCCCGAGCATGTAGGATGAAAAAACATTACACCATTAAAACGAGCTAGGCACTAAAAAATAGAGAAACGGTTTCAAAAATGAATATTTCACGATCGGACGCAAACATTCGGCTTGTTCGCGCGAATACAAACGCACCTACACAATATCGAACAAAACTGTCGCCGTCGTGTCGTTCAATCGGGAGTGTACCAAATGTATGCGCATATATTTTTATACATTTCTCCTCGTTAGGAAGATTTTTTATGGGGACGACGATGAAGAAAACTGGATGAGACTTGGTTACATTTAAAGCTAAGTTTTACTGGATGGTAAGATCAAATTAAATCAAATATCTTTATTCACTGAAATGTGGATAATACAGTTGTTTTTACATTATTTTGTTCGTACATTCAAGCTGTCACCATCATGAAAAACAATGATTCACAGAACGCGTTTTAAGTACATTTATATTCTTGCAGACAATTTAATTTTATTTATAATCTATAATTAAAGGTTTCAAATCACCATAAGTGACTATGTCAGCCACATTAGTAGACCTATTTAAAAATAATGGAACTTTTTAACCTTATGAGTCTACAAAGAAACCGTTTTGGCAATTTACATTTTTGTTTTTTAAGAATGACTTACTTACAATCATTCCATTATATTTTAAAACACATAAATATAACGGGCTTCACATGCTACAAAATTATGTGGACGCAAGTAAAGAATTTCAGTAGTGTAAAGGTAAAAAAAACGAAATCTAATTTAAAAATATTTCAAATTATCATATCAAAATAAAAAATAAAAATTGAAAATCCACATAAGTTTCGTCAGTTAAATAACCCGCCCTGAATCTGACCCAGCCCAAACGTCCCCATCAAGCTGGCCGCATTGCCGCGCTGGACGGCAATTGATAGACGCTGGATCAGGTCTATCAATTGGTCTATAAATAAATCATTTTAATTAACATATATTTCAAATTCTGATAAACTTTACTCACTCATTTTTTTAATTCAAAATTATGTAGACTTGTTTGTCCTGAATTTTCAATAAAATGTTATTAGATTTTACTGCCAAAATGTACCTACTCTCCCTTTTGTCTTATAAAATCAGTAGATCCAATTTTCGAGAAAAAGATAATAAGTTTTACTGCAACACTTAATTTGTTAACATCTACATACACTCAGAAGATGCCAGTTTGAAGAGGCATCTTCTTAGTGAACTTTTTACAACCTGGACTCACTGATTCACTGATGAGGATGAACTGACTCACTGATTCATCAACGGCCAGCCCTATCTCTTGAAACTTTAAAATTTTTCAAAATTCCTACAGGAATGAACGCCTAGGCACTCGGTACTGATCTATTTTAAATACACACATCAACACGGTCTAGGGCTATTGCACGATTTTTCATATAAAATAGGTCTGTTTGAGAAGCTATAAAAGCATACTCGAGATACATGGAGGGCTATAAATTTTCAGATAAGTAAGTGCTAAACCTGAATTTTTAATTCTAGTCAATAAATTTTGCTTTACTTGAAATTTGTGAAACGTGACGGAAACGAAAACGAAAATGCACTTTTTGCCTGCTTTTTGTATGAAAATAATCGAATTTACGCAGTTTTTTTTTCATCTTTGTCACGTTTTTACAAATTCAAGTAAAAAAAAAAAATTCTAGAAAAAAAAATTAGGTTTAGCACTTGTTCGTCTGAAAATTACGCTCCCTCGCAGTACATTATACTCGCTCACAAGCAAATGAAAAAAATGAAAATGAAAATGTTTATTTCTTAACACTAAAGCCTTAAAATTGGTGGGTTGGGGTCTCCATTTAAGCGAACATAGCCTGTGTTTGGAGGCCCCGCTCTTCCATTGAAACTTACATAGGTAGGCTGTATGGTGTACAATACAATGTAGTGTTTAAAAATATTATTAAAACAAAAGAAAGAGAATCACAAACATTATGCAGATACTAGATAAATTAGGTATAAAAGATATTATATATACATACATATACACATACATAATATATATGACAAACAACAATAGTATAGGTTTAAATTAACTTAAAATTAACACAACTTAAAAAACAAAATAAAAGCAAATAAAATGAAGTGTGTATGTGTGTGTGCATTTATGTGTGTGTAGGGGTGTGTGTGCATGTGTGTGTGTGTGTGTGTGTGTGTGTGTATGTGTGTGTGTGTGTGTGTGACTAGGTGTCGTATAAAATGTGTAAATGTGAGTTTGTAGATGTATTCTGCAACAATCATATAATACGATCTAACAAGGACTCAGTATCAGCGTATGTTTTAGACTTGATCCATTTTAATAAAAGTGTCTTGCATTCATAAATATTTTTGTCGTATACTTTTTTTTCTTTATTAATTTTATTGTACAGGAAGGCCGACAGTGAATTAAATTGCCTACTAGCAAAAGTAGTTCTGGTAAAGGGAGTCTGTAAAACAATATCTTTACGGCGTTTTTCCGTTAAACGGGGGTCAAAATTTAAAGATGTATGGGTTTTAAGGGTAGTCATAATTATATATAGTTTTCTTACAGATAGGAGGCCACTGATAACAAGCATATTCGCAAAATATCATATTCTCGTGTTATGATATTATCGCGTCATCATATTCTTTCAGTATGGTTGTCGACCAACATCATAATCACAGAATGATATTCGCAAATAATTCTATTCGTAACATGTATCCATGTATCGAGTATGCTTTTGTAGCTTTTCAAACAGACATCTTTTGTATGAAAAATCGTGCAATATCCCTAGACCGTGTTGATGTGTATACTTATCTAGAGTCCGAACATCTCTAAACATAATTTATTATTCGACGGAATAACGAGAATTTATATTTTAACGGTTTTGTAATTGGAATTTCATGGTGACCGGTATTTTTGTCTGGATTTGCATAGGCGCGATTCCAAATGTTTTCTTAGAAAATGATTCTAACACAGTGGATTGGGTTTAAGAACAATTCCAATAGATATCATTAAAATTTATTAGACGGCACGTGTTCGCCCACTTTTTGTGTGGGATTTACTCTGAGAAATAATTTATTTATATTTAAACTTTAGTCGAATTATAAAACTCGTTTTCGCAGAGTTTTTATAAATCCGCCTCCATTGTCGTACATTTGCAACAGGAATGTAGGAAATATCGGCTTTCTAGATCTATGAGTGTAGGCTGGGCACTTTAAGTGGGACAATCTAACTGATAATTTAAGAGTAGATTATTTATTAATTATGTTGGTATTTCTTGTGTTGCGTTTGTTCTAAGTATCACATTGCTGACTTACGTGTATGCCTGTGTATACCTGTAGATAATATAAAAAAAAAATGAAAAAGAGAATTGAATACTGGGCTGGGGGTTAAATAAAAACTTAAAACGTGCCAGCTGCTGACTCTT
Organism: Aproaerema taeniolella; assembly: GCA_949987775.1. Lineage (NCBI taxonomy): Eukaryota > Metazoa > Arthropoda > Insecta > Lepidoptera > Gelechiidae > Aproaerema > Aproaerema taeniolella. The sequence goes on along the minus strand of OX465260.1, from coordinate 3,619,392 downwards.
CACAGGCATAGTGTACTCGTATAAGACAGTAAGTTAGCATTATACTCAAGTTTCTAATAACTCTCAGGATGTACATCAAATATGGTTCTGAAAGCATATTGCGCTCTGCTTACCTATAATAGATTGTAAGCGTGAGGACTATCGATGCATCGATGGACAGATAATCTCCAAAACGTAAATCAGTTGGACAAAATTCCAGGAACTACCAACCAGTACAGAAAGCGGGCCTTGAAAAAACAAATCGGATATCGACAACCCGACATAATTTGCAGGGATGTTTACTGCCGGCCCGCTCGCTTCGGACAGCAAAACACCAATACATCGGTTGAAGCAGGAAGTCTGTATGTAGGTACTTAGGTTAGGTAGGTATTAAACACCGTATAAGGTTTTAGGAAAGTTGAGTTTCTACTGCTTTTCTTTGAAATTAAAAAAAATAGTATCTTAATACCGAACAACAGTAAAAGACCACAATAGGCAGGAAACCTATATAAGTATACGTATTAGTATATGTATACTGTATATAATATTTTGAAGAAGTAGAGAATGTACTGGATTTATTATTAAAAAGATAATAAATAAATACTAAACTAAGTCAATCATTTTTTAATCCAATTTAATAAATATTCGATTTATAGGCAAAAAAATACGATAAATTATTTTCTAAACAGAACTTACTATGTTTCACTTGAGGCCAGCCTAGTGACCAATGAGTTGCCCATATCCATATTCGATGTGCTTCGCTTATTTTCTAAGTAGGTTTCACTTAAGATATGTTAAATCTATACAAGTCTAGGAAGTTTGTGTGTATGTGTGTGTATTTAAGAAAACAATTGAGAAAGATAGCATTCCACACCGCCGACAACCGGTAGAGACAAGCTATCGGGGCATTCCAAATGACCAACGGTTAGTTGGTATGTGTAATAAAATGAATGTGTAATAAAATGAAATGTGTTTATTTGCTTTATACAGGTTACAAGAGATCTTGTTTTCAGTTTTTTGCCGTGTGGTGATAGATTGAGAATAACACCACCCCATTTCTTTCCGTGGGTGTCGTAAGAGGCGACTAAGGAAACAAAAATGTGACCTGCCTCCTATTAATCCACCTCAGGCAACGACATCTCAGTTTATTTTGAATTTGAGGTGGCGTCCTATGGTCTCATGCGGTGTGGTGGCTCTGTGAAGGCCGTCTGGTTCCCGACCACCCTTCTACCGAAGTCCGACGCCAAACAGCTTGCTGTGTTCCGTCGGTGCGTGGGAGTACCAGTGCCTTAATTGGCATTTTCTGGGTTAACTCGCTCCATCGTCGACTTCATCTATGACCTTGTTCAAGATTGGGGTCAAGAGTTAACCCATCTCATAATAAAAAAAAAAAAAAAAAAATACAAAGTTTGTCCATATCGTCAAGTTCGCCACTTGCTTGATTATGCCTTCACAATAAGGCATGTGGGTAATGAAAACATTCACTACTGCTTGGCAAATTCATTCACTACGTAAGTAATAACACAGAATGCCATATCTCAATCGGTTATCCCTGTACGCCCTCTAGCTATCTCATCAAACTTTTACGTGTATGTTTTATATCTACAGCTCGGGATTTCCGATATTTTCGGGTTACATTGAGGGTATGTTAGACTTTTCAAGAAAACTATAGCATGTGAAGCTAGGCTACTAATTAATTTATTTTCAATCTATCTCTACGTGTAATGTTCTGCCTGCCCCGTTATTGATTATATGAGTGAGTGTAACAATGAAATAATTGTGTAACTTCTTCCATTCTCTGGTAAGGCTGAGCTATAATAGGCTACTAATAGGGTCACAGGAGGCGGACAGTAAACTATGTTATCGGATATTATGGTTTTTGATAGAAAACTATGCTATCAGAGCAGTCCCCGACTAAAAAGCGACAGATTTCAAAAAACGTGATGGGAGGTTCAGTGAAACAGGTTTACCCAAAAAATTGCCAAATGGGTGTTATGATGAGTCTGTCATTAAATAATAATAATAATGAGTCTGTGACATTGCAATAAATGCTGCCAGCGGCAGCACTAGTACTGGCACAGGGCCGAGGAAGTGGGTTCCGGTAGGGCCTCTGACCAAACATCAGTAGGTAAATTATCTCTTTAAATTTTCGCGTTTTGAACACATAAATCTAAATTTGCGTATATATTATGTTGCGTGCAACCGCGCCGAAACATCGATAAAAAAGGAAAAAACATAATAAAAACTCGACTTTAGACCCATTTTAGTATTAAATTAGGCAAATTATCGGCTATTGAACTATGGTGCGGAAAGCAAACGAGATACTACTGCACTATTCTTCCCTAATTTGGAGTAAATGTTTACCAACAAGAGCTCGGCTCTCAATTATTTTGTAAAGAAAGTGAAAACACTTAGTAGAAGCCCCGAAACTAGTTTGAACTACATTCGGAGAGATTAACCCCTAATCCATTGGTTTTGAAGGCTAAACTTCCCCTTTAAGCCTGATTAAGTTGTTCCAGTCCCTTGTGTATTGTTATTAGCCATGGCACGTAGATTACTTTGACGTAAGCTTGTTTAATTTAATTGTTCTCAAGTTTTATTCAGAAAAATGAGGGATCAGAATGCCTAAATGTCAATTTTCTTTGTTTCCATTTTTCGCTTTTTAGGAAAATAAACTCACAGACTATAAAAACAACAAAGACTCTTGCAAAGTTTGTTTCCAACAAAGTTAAAAAAATAAACAATACACACGCAAAGGCTTTCCTTGTGTCGTAGGTCACTCGAAACATAATAAAGACAGACACAAACACCCATGACCCAAGAACAGAAATAAAGAAAAGCATTGATTGCCCTTCAGAAGAAGGTTTTCATGGTCGCGAACAATTAAACCTAGTCATTGTTCTTCGAGATACTTCATATGCTACCAAGATCCACACACAAATAAGTTTATCTATTACCAATTACTTCACGTACACAAATATCTATTGAACTGATTTCTAAACTATACACAGCTTCATTCGACGGCATAGAAATGTATCTTTATCTTAAATATATAAAAGAAGAAACTGACTGAATGAAACGGGTGACTAAAAGAGTTATTTGCGCAAGCGAAGCCGCGGGAAAAAGCTAATCAGAAATAAGTTTATCTGTTACCAATTACCTCACTTATAGAAATATCTAATGGACTGTTTTCTAATCAATACACAGCTTCTCTCAACGCTACAGAAATGTGTTTACAAAAATACTGAGATGCAAACTCGTGATTACCCACTCGAAAGCGCACAGGTCAGTAAGGCAGAATTATACGGTGCTTGAAAAAGGGAAAACCTAAGGGCCTTAAGGACCAGACCCTTTCATTCGGCCCAATAGAGTAATTACCTAGAAAGGGCCCTCTGTGAAAACCCCTAATTTCAACCAATGAAAAATACGAAAGACCTTTTCATCCATTTGTTGCTCCTAAGTCAACATTTTTAATCCAATATATTTTTTTCAGTAAGGCTCACATTTTGCTTAATGAAATGGTAGCTCATTTGTATTATGAGTTCTTCGAATTTTGTCGGTCCTTGAGAATCAGTCTTATATCATCTTTACGAACTGCCCCTTAAAGAGTAGGTTTCCGAAGTCTTATTTCAAGTATATGCCAATTTATTTAAGACTAGTATTCCAACCGGGACTTCGGGACTTCGAATTTGGAAAAATCATGTTAAACTTTAAACTTTATTATTAAACTTTATTAAACTTTATTATTAAACTTTATTAAAAAATATATATAAAAACTGTCACAATGGTTGAATACTAGTGTCTAAACTAGGCCTTGCCTGTGTCTTAGACACTAGTGCCTTCCTCATGATCTATAATTAGTATTCTTCTTCTACATTAAAATTAAATCTTAAAACTAGCTTACCATACTTCCATTATAATCCATACTTCCATACTAATATTATAAATACGAAAGTAACTCTGTCTGTCTGTCTGTCCGTCTTTCACGCCTAAACTATTGAACCGATTATGGTGAAATTTGGTACAGAGATAGATTAGAGCCTGGAAAAGGACATAGGCTACATTTTATCCCACAGTTCGGCACGATATAACCTGTAGTCCACGCGGGCTGAGCCGCGAGCGGAAAGCTAGTATTAGTATAGATATTTTTTCTTCATTGAGATAATAGTATTGTTAGTAGTCGCATACTGGACTATTAAAGTAAATTCAACGCGATAAGATGAAAAAGTTTTATCAATGCGATCTAGACAGCAAAATTGTGTACTATTCCACTAAAACCATGAAAGAAACATTGTACAGAGAACAGCTCGTCGGGTGTCGGGGACAGGCATTTGCAAACGAGATAAGAACGACATCTAGACCAACGTGTGTAGCCTGATGTGCTACTGTGTGTACTTAAAAAGTTAAATAAAACAGCGCTGCCAGACACAGATATTCCGAAGTCACGAATAAAAATGAAAAAAATAACAAGAATTAAACTAAAAAAGCTAAAAGTTTACCCATTCAGCAAAATCGATAATATTTCCATCTGAAAAGAACCGAATGAATGTAAGTCATTGCAATAAAACAGCACCTTGTTAAGAAAACTGAAAACGGAATTCAAACTTGAAAAGGAACGTTTGGAAATAGAGGAAAACATTTTAAAGAAATATGAGCGTTCCAGTGAATTTACCAGCAAGTGTACCCAGTAGGGTGTGGCTGCAGTACATAGATTATATACTATGGATAAACACCGTGATATACAGGGCTTTAGTTATCTCTCTTTCAACCTCTCGGGTGGTTAATCAGTACATAAAACTGAACAAGTTCCCCAAGGAACATAGGTCAAAATACGAAAAAAAAATTTTGATCTCCCATACAAAATGCGCTGCTGATGAAGTTTGTATGGGAACTCAATATTTTTTCGTATTTTGACCTATGTTTCTTGGGAAAGTTGTTCAGTTCCATGGACTGATTAACCACCCGAGATGTTCAAAGAGACTGTATGTATAGTGAATTTGACTATACTTTCTCGTTTGGATATAGTCAATTAATTAAACCTATACGACACCAATAATACTTAAGCAATGGCAAATTTGACTAACCCTGTTTTTTTTTTAAAACAGCCAAGTCGCTTCTGACTTAGTTCGACGACTGTGTGTTTGTGTATGAGGTGACTTAAAAATAGTCAAAACAACTTTAAGGGGTCATTATCCCCACGCGATTAAACAACTTTTGTCAAGGAAAAATTCGTTACGCATTTACTCAATTATGAATAAATTTTGATAGTTCTTTTTTAAATGGCAGGTAATGCTTCAGAAATGGTCCTACATAAATTTTATTGAAATAAATTCACAGTGCCTTTTGAAAAAATCAACAAAAGTAAAAAACATTTACACATTATACATGACGCTTTGGTTTGTGGTTTTGCTCAGAATATAAGCATTGATGGGATTAAAGTCGATTATTTCTTACATGGACAATTAGGGTGTGTGGGGCCATAACATCTTAGTGCTCCAAAATCGTCATCCTCACCTACTAGTGGTGCACTATGCTGATGAACATACGAGGCTCTGACGTACTACAACCCGTAAAGGGCTTCTTTACACCCCCGGAAAAACACCCGGGAAATAGTGTTAATTAGTTTTATTTTATTTTGTTTGATTATAATTCATATGTATGTTAGTCTGTAAGGTATTTATCTATGGGCCTTAGATGCCTGATAATAAATGATTTTATTTTATTTTTTTATTTTTTATTTTTACTTGATATTGGCGACTTCGCCATTCTATATTTTAATTTTTCTTATCAAGTATAGTCAAGTATGTGGCGAACTTGGCTAAGCCTAACAACACAATGGCCTCTGACTTGGTTTTAACGACTGTAGTGAATCGACAAGAGCCGGGACCGAAAGCTTAACGTGCCCTCCGAAGCACTGAAACGCTCGTGATAAATTGCCACTTAGGTCACCCATCAGGTAACCTGTCTCTTTGTACATTGCTTAACCTCACTGATCGGTTGAGATTTTAATTTTCATTATACTTTAAATCACGATTGTGGTCGCCATATTTCAAAGAATTGAATTAAGCGTGGACCAGTGTTTATATCCATACTGACAAGATCCATGTATGGTGACGGCAAATGACACTCGAGTGCGATGTGTTGAGCTCCTGAGTTCGTTGAAGAGTTCTAATTGAGTTCTCATCATTTCTCTTTGTAAAAGCTTTTACTTTGTTTCGAAGGCTCCACCAAGTTAACAACTTTTTATCTGGGGATTCATCCCCAGAAGCTTCAGCTTCAGGTTTGTTGAAGTTTTCAGGGATGCTACAAAGTAATTATCTCTCTGAAGTGTACGAGGTGAAAGTGAAATAACTTGGATTATTATTTTCTCAATTGTTGGGTTTTGTTAAGGGAATTTGTTTTATTTAATTACAATGTTAACCAAGCAGTGACAGCCCAGTTGGTAATGAAACAGATTTGTAACCAGAAAGTTGCGGATTCAAATCCTGGTCGTCTTTTTGGATTTATGTATGGATTTTTCATTAATTATCACTCGCTCAACAGTGAAGGAAAACATCGTGATGAAACCCGCACGTCTAAGAAAATTCATTTTCAAACATGGGCTATTGATATAACAATTGTTGTACAGACAGCAGCAGGTCAGGTCACACATTTGCTTTTTATATAGTTGAATCCTTCTTCTTTAACATTTTTGTCAACAAATCACAGAAGGATAACGTCTATAACTTTCAAACATAAAATAACTGTCTTCCTAGAGAAAATGTATGTTCTACGTATGAGAAGGTTATATACACGCTTTTCCTTTGTGTTTAGGAGTTTTAAACTTGTTATACATAGTGTGTACATTTAATTAATAAGTCAGTTAAGACTAGGACACCAGAGTTAACCAAGTTCGCTAAACATTCGACTATACACGATAATACTTAGTTTTTACTTTCAAAACTATTTCTCGAGCTAATACACAAATCAATTTGTACTAGCCACTATTGAAACAAACCATGCATCTTCAACCTACAAAAATACTACAATTAGGTGTATTATCTATGTCAAAACAACTTAAACTGTTTGAAATGTTATGGATTTTTAAAATTAACTAACTGTACATTTTATTCTTCTCATAGTGCAGCATTCTATTGAATAAAAATAACAAACAAAATTAACAGTAAGAAAAAGAACGTATTTTTAATGTACACGCTTAAACACACATACTTAGAGACGGGTCTCGTACAGTTATTGAAAGAAAATTTTATTTTAATACTAGCTTTCCGCCTGAAACTACCTTCCCATAGGAATTTGGAAAAAAATATGTAGTCTATGTTAATTCAGAGTGTCAGCTACCTCCATATCAAATTTTATCAAAATTGGTCCAGCCGTTTGAGCACGAAAGAGTAACAAACATCCATACATACAAACTTTCGCGATTATAATATTAATAAGGAAGATTAAGGATGTCACAGTGATATTTTCTCAGAATTCTTCGTTAGGATCTGTCTGCGACTGTATTTATACTTATTTCTTAATTTTACAAAGATACGTCAACATACCTTAATGTTTTTTCGACATCAACACAATGTTATTGCCTTCAAAATCCAACTTCAACAAACCGGTCACTTGCACACATAAATCTTGAATTACTAGCGAAGAAACACACAATTTGCTTATCCTACCATGTTTAAAATACACCTTGTAATTTTTATATAGATTACATATCAGTTTATTTCAATTTACCGCAATAACCACATTGTTTGAGCTTAAGGGAAAAATCGCGTAAAGGGTCCGTAGATTCGTAGCAACGCTACGACTGCTCGTAGCGGACTGGCTACGAAACGTTGTAAAAATGGTTTAGTTTATTATTCGAGTAGTTTTTTATGCAAATTATATCACATTTGTGTCAAAAATACTATTGAAGTATTTAACTAGTATTTAAGTATAGATATGACTTGTTGAATACTAATAAAGCGTGAAAAGAGAATTTTTGATACAACAGGCGCCATCTATTGAGAGACAAAGGTATCATTAGAAAAGTTTTGCGGTTACAAGCTACAAATGTAAAAGTTGTATAATTATATTAAGCCCTACATTACAGCCTTTGCATTGACACGCGTTAAGTGCTGCAATGTACGTGTAATACTGGAATGTGTACAGTTAAGAAAATATCGAGCTTAACACTTCAGATTTTCTACTTTAAAGTTTCCAGAGAGAGTGTTTTTGTGTGTACTATCAAAAGTACACACAAAAGCATTCACTCTCATAACAATATTGAAAATTTAATTAAATTCAATAATTGATAAAATTGCCTAATCTCCAAAAGCGGTGATAGACCAGTTGGTAATGAACCAGACTTGTGACTGGAAGGTAGCTAGTACAAATCCTGGTGCGGGCCGGTACCATTAAATTCGTCTTTTCAGATTTATGTATGGATTTTTCATTAATTATTACTTGCTCAGCGGTGAAGAAAAACAGCGTGATAAAACCCGCCTAAGAAAATTCGTTTACGAAAAGCGCTCGGTCCACCAACCCGTATTGGGCCAGCGTCGTTGACTATGACCTGTGTCCCATGCCACTCGGTGGGGACGTATATTAGCTGATAAAAAAAATCTCCAGATCAAGAAATATTCAGGAATATCGGTTGAATCAAAGAAATTATGGCGAAAACCTTCCGTTTTATTCTTCAACCTTGTTTAACCTCTATTATATTTCTAGAAGATTGTCCGTTTCGGCAAACGTAGCGTAGGACGCCCTGTTACTAGGTGGGGTAACGATATTCGTAAAGTAGCGGGCAGTGGTTGGAGGAGGAGAGCTGAAGACCGAGCTCAGTGGCGTGCCATAGGAGAGGCCTATGTCCAGCAGTGGACTGATACAGGCTGATGATGATGATGTCCGTTTTCGACTACGTCACAGACTATGTTATTAGAAAGTGTATGAAAAACAAAACCAAGAGTTTTCGTTTAAAAACAGTCTTTGCTAAGTTCAAGATTAAACCTAACATTACGAGACTCAGCCGTTGATTATCTAAATATATAAAAGGAGAAACTGACTGACTGACTGACTGACTGACTGACTGACTGACATATCAACGCACAGCCTAAACGGCTAAACGTAGGCACTTGAAATTTGGAACTACGTCCCGTAGCTTAGGTACCGTAAAGGTGCACTAAGAAAGGAATTCCCGAAATTCCCATGGGAACGGGAATTAGCGGGAAAATCCTTTTGTATGAAAAATCTAAACCGCTTAAGTTACACACTTGAAATTTGGCATGCAGGTACCTTAGTAAACTTAAAGCTTAGTTGCAACAGGATATTGCAAAATTCCCACGGGAACGGGAGTTAGCGGGAAAAAACTTTTGTTTGTAAAAATCTAAATCTTAAACTAAATCAATGGACCGTCAATAAAGTGTAATCTGTTCAAAAGAAAAAATTAACACGCAAACGAAGTTGCGGGCGTCAGCTAGTATAACCTAAAAGTAAACAAGTAAGTTTTGAAGGTTGTATCTAAAACTTGTTTTTGACCGTAAAATAACTTTTGAGTTTAACAAGAAAACTAAACCAGAATGCGTCGGAAAACAGATCGTTATCGTTTCTTTAGAAAGTAGGTAAATACGAGAATACCCTCAGGTGGGATATTTATCATAGAAGTTAGTTTAGATTAGAAGTCATTTTTAATTGAATAAGGCCCGTGTTCACCAAAAATATAACCATCGGTTAAACCGCGGTTAGAAGCTAATCAGACAAAATGTCAAAAAAAATGTATGAAAATGACATTGTCAAATCTCTGGTTAGCTGCTAATCGTTGGTTAAATATTTGGTGAGCACTGGCCTAAATGGTTGAGAGACCTCAAGAAGATTGCATACAATATGTTTTATTCATTCAAAAACGCTGGAACACCAGGAGCGATCGTCTTGTTTTTGAGTTCGTCTTTTTTTTATTTTTTCAATTTCCATTATTCTGCTCTTTTCATTGGTGTAAATATGTTTCATTATTACATGCATTATTTTGAAGAAAAGTCATGTTTTAATTTGAAATAAATACCTGAAAAACCAGTTCGCAACAGGGGCTATATCAACTAAGTGCTCCAAAACTGCCATCCTTACCTGCTAGCGGTCTACCACTAATTTTGTCTTTTCCGACTCTTGTATAGGTACAGATTATCACTTGCTCAGCGTTGAAGATAAACATCGTGATGAAACCTGCACATCTGAGAAAATTAAGTTTTCAAAACGAAGTTTTCGAAACTTAATTTTTACCAACCCAGCGTGGTGGATGACGATAACGATGATACGATACTTGTTGCGCCTTGTAAGGTAAGAGTGGCTCCCACGAGTATCTGATCTCTAGAGGGTCAGTTTTGGAAATTACAGAAAAACTTGACAAGAATGGATCATCCATTTTTTTGCCGTTTACCGTGTGATCGGTTGAGAATAACACCATCCTATCTCTTTCCGTGGGTGTCGTAAGAGGCGACTAAGGAAACACAAATGAGACCTGCCTCCTAGTAATCCATCCCAGGCAACGACTCTTCATTTTTTTTCTGAATCTGAGGTGTCGTCCAATGGTCTCATGCGGTGTGGTAGGCTCTGTAAAGGGCCGTCTGGTTCGCGACCGAAGTCCCTCCTACGCCAAACAGCTTGCTGTGTTCCGTCGGTGCGTGGAAGTACCAGTGCCTTTATGGGCATTGTCTGGGTTAACTCGCTCCATCTTCGACCTCATCTTTGACCTGTATGGCCAAGATTGAGGTCAAAAGTTGACCCATCTTATAATAAAAAAATAAAAACCATTGCAGTTGAATAGTTCACACTGAATACTAACATACGCTAACGCTTTCTGAGTTCTTGGTTTCTTAGTCGGGCCAAACGTTTATTTAAAAAAGCAGATGTTTTTTCATGAGTTTGGGTGTTTGTGCCTGTCCGTGGCTGTATTCCAAAGAACCCAGGACACTATGTGCCATTCAGTGTAACTGTTAAAAAAAGTTGTAACTAACTTCTAAATCTTTTTCTTACTTCTACAGTTTTATCAAAGTTTAAAGTTAAAGATGGGTAGCCGTGATAGTGATAATACCCTAAGTTGGGTCCTTGCCGCGAGCAGATTGCCAGGCCGATATCTAATGCGACGTGTGAGGTAAGACGCCAATATCGTGTTTTTGATAAAAGTAAAACTTTTTTGGAAAATATGGAATTATAAAAGAGTCTTTAAGGAGTAATGTAGGTAGTGGCAAAACAATTGAAAGCACGGATTTTATCCTTTACGTAGCATTGCGGTCTCCTTAAAAATTATTCTGCACAATATTGTCTTGCCGTACTGAGTCGATTTGTTGTACAGCTTTGATGCTCATTGCCTCCAACTAGTAAAAACTAAGCAAAAACCGTTTGCAAAAAACGCCGAATATTTCAAATTCACTTCCCAATAAACTTTAAAGGCTCGAAAAGAGTCAGCGAATCCCCCGATTCACACGTTCCGAATGTCGTGGAAAAATCAAAATGGCGGCGCTAACGAACCTCTTTGTTACACCTGAAGCCTGGCAGTGGAGACTATTATTTTAGGCTTTGCTGACCATTCACTCTCGTTACCTGCCGAGGCAGATTTGGCAAAGTCGGATTTGGGAGGAGATCGGATAGTTTTTGTACAATTTTGAACTATATTTTAAAGTCTTCAGCTTATTTTACCGATCAAAATTGTACAGATTTTTTCTCGGAAAGATTAAATTCAAATATAAAAAAAGTGTTTGAGGAAATGATTCGATAAAACCTTCGATCAACTATAAATAAAATTAAGCAAAATACGACCAGACTTTGTCATATTAAAGGCAGTGTTTTTTGATTTGAGAATCTATAATTCTTAAATTAACCTAGCAATTTTTTAATAAAAATGTTTTAGGAAAAATATAATTTAATAAATCATAGATCATGATTCTACCTCTAAATTACGTAGGATATAACATTGCTCATGTTTCGGGATAGGTAATATTAACACATTGTAAAATCAAAAGTACTAAGTATTATAATTCCTCTTTGTTATCGACCCATTAACCATAAAACAAACTTCAACTTTGTTTCAAAGTTGAAACTGATACCACTATTTTAACTTTTTTACTTTCCCTCTGCTCCTGTAATAACAAAGGGGGGTCCTTAATCAGGAAGTGAACAGTCTACTCTAGGGAGCTACTAATCCTAAACTGGCAACACTAATCAATGGAAGGAGATTTAATGCGTCACGTACTTTAGGGAAGATCGGTAACGTTCGTGGTACAACTTGAAAACTTCTTAACTTGACGCCTACCAAATGTTGCATAGCAATTTTTTATTTAGCTCGTAAATCGGTTTTATCAAGATGATTTTATAAGGCACAAGCTATAAACTCTAGCTAGATTAAAGCATATTGTAAATAATACACGTTATTAATTTCATAAAAAGTTATTTCATCGCTCCGTCACGAGAAAAAAGTCATAAAACATACAACAAATACGAGTGTAATATCAACTAATGCCTGCGTGCCCTTCGGTGTGGACGAAGGATATGAGCTGTTGATATGAAATGACAATATGAGTTACACTAGTTACTATTAAGGTTGTTTTTTGAGCAATATGATGTTACGGCTAAAATATCGGTTTTCATAGAATTATCTATAAACCCTCAAAATTTTCAAGAGATTTAAAGACTCATAGTTGGTCTGTCTTTATCTTTCCCCAAGCACAGTAGGTAGGTATTATAACCTACCGTGTGGTGATCGGTTCAGAATAATGCCACCCCATTTCTTTCCGTGGGTGTCGTAAGAGGCGACTATGAAAACACAAATGAGACCTGCCTCCTATTATTCCACCCCGGGCAACGACACCTCAATTTGTTCTGAATCTAAGGTGGCGTCCTATGGTCTCATGCGGTGTGGTAGGCTCTATGAAGGGCCGTCTGTTTCGCGACCACCCTCCTACCGAAGTCCGACGCCAAACAGCTTGCTGTGTTCCGTCGGTGCGTGGGAGTACCTGTGCCTTATGGGCATTTTCTGGGTTAACTCGCTCCATCGTCGACCTCATCTATGACCTTGGTCAAGATTGAAGTCAAGAGTTAACCCATCTTATAATAAAATAAAATAAAAATAACTAGGTGTGCCCAAGTTTGGACTCAAATAATATATACTTAATGTTGCCGTGAACACATTCAAATACCATAGACTTGAGTGTCAGCACCCGTATCATTCGACTCCAATCCGATAGTTTTTTTTAAAATAAACGCTTCACACTCAAAGGCCAACACTAAGGTTTTCCCTTGTGCTGTGGGTCCCTTGGAACACACATAAAGACAAACACAAACACCCATGACCCGAGAACAAACATCTGCTTTTTACACAAATGTTTGCCCCGACTGGGGATTCAATCTCCAGGACCCGCCGATCAAGAGGCAGCGTCACTACCACTCGACCAAACCGATCGATATTACAATACCCTCACTGTCATCTACATACCGCAAGAAAGGGATGCATTGAGTGTTTCCGAGCGTCGGTTTCCAATAGAATGGTATAGAATACGGGAGCTGGTTACCCCCAGTAATACAATAACAGGGCCTCTTGAACCATACTGGAATGCAACTTACGTAGGTAATCAAAAGAATCCAAGTGTATTTTCTGCAAGTCATCATAGACTCGAACTTTTGTTGATCCCTTCCATTACACACGAAACAAATGGTTGGGGTGAATGATAAACTTCGGAACTCTCCACGAAACTTTCTGAAATAAATGTAGCTGAAACGTTCGGATGTTTAATCGAAAGCCGCGGGCCTGAGATAAAATTAAATTTTAAACAGGTACAAACTGGTTTTCATGTATTACCTATGTTGTCTTTGGTGAGTGATATCCGTTCGAGTGTACGCGTAAAGACTAGCTCTGTACATTTTTAACCCCCAACAAAAAAGAGGGTTTTGTAAGTTCTTCTTGCCATAGTGAGTCGATGGCAAGTAACTTTAACGTTGTGGCCAAGAACGTAGCCACTTGGAAAGCGGATGAAGTAGCGTCCATTAGGGCCAGTGTTCACCAAAAATTTAACCAACGATTAGCAGCTAACCAGAGATTTGACAATGTCATTTTCATACATTTTTTTTTGACATATTGTCTGATTAACTTCTAACCGCGGTTTAACCGTTGGTTATATTTTTGGTGAACACGGGCCTAAGTCTTACAAGTTTAACGTGTGTATCTGTGTGTCTATCTGTGGCATCGATAGCTCCTAAACGAATGAATTTATTTCGATGCGGTTTTTATTGTTTGAAAGCATTAGCAATCGAGACATAGTAATTGAGATGGTTCTTAGTAACCGAGATAGTTCTTAGGTATATTCGATTAAAATCTGTTTAGCTGTTTAAAAGTTGTAATCAATCGAATGTCGGTGGTGATGCAACAAATTTAATTTCTAGTTAGGCTGTGAGGAACGGCTCAGCAAAAACTGAAACCCTGAATCCAGACCAGGGATGTTGCGAATATTCGCATCCGCATCCGCAAATGCGGAGCTTCCGCATAAATTTGGACATCTGCATCCGCATCCGCATCCGCAATAATCAATGCGGATTTTCATGCGGATGTAATACAAGTTTCGACAAGAAAGAAATTGGGTGGGGCCGGCGAATGGCAGGTGTCGTTCGCAAGTGACAATGACCAATTGACCAATGGGAGCGAAAAAGTTGGTGACAAAATCCTTTTATCCTTTAAAATCCTCTTGTTCATCGAGAAGAATTTGAAATATTATCACCTTTATTAAGTTTTTGTTTGGTGAACGTGTTAGATTGGGGGGACGCTTCGGGCTTCGACCTACGGAGAGCTCGGCCTGCGGCCTCGCATTACTAATCTTTATTTGGTTGACACTTTAGAAAATTTTTATAAAGTGTAATGCTCCTATTATTAACTTCACTTACTAATAAAAAAAATAGTTAGTGAAATTTAAAAAAAAGCATGTATTAAGTATACATTACTTAATACTAATTTTAATTAATATTTTTTTTAATAATTACTTTATCATTGTTTTAATCTTCATTCATATACTATATTTATATAAGATCTTAAACATCCGCATCCGCTTCCGCATCCGCGGATGTGAGCCTCCAAAAATCTGCATCCGCATTCACATCCGCGGATGTGAAAAAATCGGCATCCGCAACATCCCTGATCCAGACTATCACTTTTATAGATGTTTTTTTTAGGGCAATGTGTTCGCTCAATAGACATAGAGTATTAGTTGACGCGTTAATTCTCTGATGAATTTGCTGCCGAAGAATCTTCCGAAGGACCTACGTTACAAGAGAAAACCTTCGTGTGGGCCTTCGAGTGTGTAGCGTCTATGGTTATTCTTGAATTTTCCAATCATGTAGCGATATTCTAGCAACCTCAGTTGTTTCAACTATAGCCTGATGTGCTGTTGTGTGTACCTACATACATGTACGTTGTAAACATACACACATGTAAATATGAAGTACATGTACCTACACATTTTCTTATTGTACTTGTTTTAGTTAATTGTTATATTGTGTTGCATGTTACATGTACCGTGTCATGAATAAATGTATTTTTCTCTCTCTCTCTCTCTCTCTCTATTCCGCAGCTAGGCAAATTTATTTTTTTTGTTTTATATGTTTTTTCTTCTGATTTAGCACCGCTCTGAAACACCTATATCCTAAAAGGGTCACCCGAAGGCTGTAGATCTTCTGGTTCTAAGTTAATTTTCCGCACAATTGGTTTTATTAGGTCATCCAAATTCTCCTACATTGATTTACTGGCACCCTTAGACTTTCTGAAGAAGAGGATGCCAGTAAATAATCATTTATAGTTACTGTTTCATAGGTTACAATTTAATTGTAATTGATTTACAGTAGGGGTAAATATTTGTGTAAAAAGCAGCAGCTTGAGCACGATGGTGATAGCACGCGTAATGCACCTCGGTCCTATACCAAAATGTCAACATTCATAACGTCAGAGGGCGAGCAAGTCTTTGCGCGGGGCCCTCGCGCAATCAAAGTGAAGTTTCAGTGTCAGCCGAGTGGCGCGCCGCGCGAGTTTGTCACCATTGTGCTCGAGCTGCAGATGTTTGTTCTCTGGTCTTGGGTGTTTCTGTCTGTTTTTATTTATTTATTTTAATTAACTGTACTACAAACTGTAAATCATCATTAACATCATCATCAGCCTGTGTCAGTCCACTTAGAACATAAAAATAAAAACCGGCCAAGAGCGTGTCGGGCCACGCGCATTGTAGGGTTCCGTAGCAGCATGGTTCAAATATGGCAGCTGGTTTCTTAATTCTATGAGTTAAAATCCCCAAATACTATAGTATCAAAAAGAAATGTATTAAAAAGTTTGTAGTTTCAGAAATAATTGTAGTTTTGGTCTAAATATAACAGAATGGAAGTATTTAATGCGCGAGCGAAGCGAGCGCGAATTTTTTTTTGTTTGTTTTTTTAAATAGTTTTTTGTTTTTTTTTTTTTTTGCGATAATATTATTGTTAGGGATAATATAATAATATCGAGCTGCTGCGAAAGCAGGTCGCGTGGTGATCTTGTATAAATTTGATATCATTTTCGTATTAAGCACCCTCAAAAACCTATTAAACGACACCTGAAATGTCAATATGTTACAGCTTGGCTATCGGCTCGCCTCACTTTAAGCGTGGAACCTTGTATGGCGGCCATTTTGGATTAGTGTACACTTCGTCGTGAATGCTACTCTCGTAAATTATTCCACATTTTTTCATTATAAAAATTAATGTTTCTCAAACGGATTGCTGAATCGAAAAACGTTCATAGTAAACCCCTTCTATCTTTTAAAAAGCTATCCTATGATAACCTATTCGATGATATCGGCGAGAAAAAAACATCCATCGCCCTTTCACGTGTATGGGAAACACCCGAAAAACATTTTTTTTCCACTATTTTATTTTGTAGATCTGTCAAGGCAATCAATATGTATGACCATGCCAAATTTTAGCTCTGTAGTACCAAGGATCTAATATTAGTGAATATATTCTTATTAATCCCAACAACGTTTAGCACTTGGTCGACTATTACTCACAAGCTTGAAGGGCCAACTTATGTGTGATAGTTTTTCTTTTAATTTTGTTGTATATTCTATCACCGTGAATTTTTCTACATTTTAAAAACAATCGTTTTGCTTGGTGTGGGGGACACTTGTTTTTAATAAAAAATTTCACTTTAAAAAATAATTTTTCGCAAAGGGAATCCTGAATCGAAAAACGTTCTTAGTAAACCCCTTCTGTCTTTTAAAAAGCTATCCTATGACATCTCATTCGATGATATCGGCGAGAAAAAAAAACCATTGCCCTTTCACGTGTATGGGAAACATCCGAAAAATTGTTTTTTCCAAAATTTTATTTTTTCAATCTGTTGGCGCAATCAATACGTATGACCATGCCAAATTTCAGCTCTGTAGTACCAAGGATCTAGTATTAGTAAATATATTCTTATTAATCCCAACTAAGTTTGGCACTTGGTCGACTATTACTCGCAAACTTGAAGAGCCATCTTATGTGTGATAGTTTTCCTTATAATTTCATTGTATACACTACCACCATGAATTTTTTCACATTTTTAAAATCAACCGTTTAGCAGGTAGAGGGGGGGGACACTTGTGTTTGACAAACATTTTCACTTTAAAAATTTATATTAGGCAAACAAAGTGCTGAATCGAAAAACGTTCTTAGTAAACCCCTTCTGTCTTTTAAAAAGCTGTCCTATGACACCCCATTTAATGATATTGGCTAGAAAAAAAAAACATCGCCCTTTCACGTCTATGGGAGACACCCGAAAAAATTTTTTTTTCTAAGATTTCACTCTACAGTTCTGACGGCGTAGTTAATATTTATGACCATGCCAAATTTCAGCTCTGTAATACCAAGGGTTACTTAGGAAACCCGCGGACAGACGGACAGACGGACAGACGGACATGGCGAAACTATAAGGGTTCGTAGATTACTACGGAACCCTAAAAACTGTAAAAAAAAATGCTAATTCCTGCCAATTTGAATTCTAACTGTTAAGTAATTAAACCCAAACGCCTTATACAGTTTTTACAGTTATACAGTTTTAATTAAATCGTTTATTACGTCTAAAAATGTTGAGTTTTGCGGATGAAAAATATCCGCAAAACTGTAAATTTCAGTGTATACTGGGTGAAAAAGAACCTCCTAGCTATATTCAAGATCCTGAACCAGTATCACTCAAAGAACACATTTATGAAAAAAAAAATTTTTTTTATATTTTTTCAATGGGAATAGTTCATTTTTGCCTAAACGTAGACATTACTCCTACACTAGGCACGCGAGGGGTGCGGGTAGCGCTCGGGGGGTGCGCTCGAGTGGTGTCTACGTTTAGGAAAAAAAAATCCCCCCCCAAAAAAAACAAAGAAAGTGTTCAGTAAGTGGTACTAGTTCAGGATTTTCAAAAAAGCTAGGAAGTTCTTTTTCAACCTGTACATCTATCAACAGATTTCCATCCAACTTACCAATTTAATCCCGTTCTAATTATTGTCAACTGACAATTACCGGTGCTTAGCTCATTACCCGAGCTCGGTATTGTAAAGCTGCCTGATTTACGCATACCTAATGCACCCTAATATGTTAGTGAATAGCTGGAG
Source organism: Aproaerema taeniolella (assembly GCA_949987775.1). Taxonomy (NCBI): domain Eukaryota; kingdom Metazoa; phylum Arthropoda; class Insecta; order Lepidoptera; family Gelechiidae; genus Aproaerema; species Aproaerema taeniolella. The sequence goes on along the minus strand of OX465260.1, from coordinate 3,600,796 downwards.
CAGTGATACGGCAGACATCACTGCGACAATAGATGCTAGGTTCAATAACCGGCTCAGGCTTACACTGGGAGGGCGGTATTTGGAACACGAAAACTGGGAACTTGATGAAAAATATGCTTTGTTTCTCAAGAGTGTATAAGTATCTATTGGTTTCTACTGCCTGGTTTTATTATTAACTAGCTTTCCGCCCGGGGCTTCGTTTTTGAGGGAATTTGGGAAAATTATGAAACCGCATGGCAGCTACCTCCATGTCCTCCATACCCATTTTTATCAAAATAGGTCCAGCGGCTTGTACGCGAAATACATAGTAACAAACATCCAGACATATATCCATACAAACTTTCGCGTTTTTCATTTTATTGATAATGCGTTAAAAAAGATTTCAATTGCCATTTATTTATAGTTACAAGTTTAACTCTAACGGTCTTACTAATAATAAATTATACGTGACTAGCATTCTACTCGGGACTTTGTTCCCGTGGGAATTCGGAAAAATTACGTAGCCTACGTTACAAATCTTTCCTCTTTATAATATTAGTGTTGATGACAGTGGAGGGGGGAATGCCATGATAAATAGTCAAGGCTATAGGTTGCCCTCCGAAGAAATAAAAATGTAGAAGCTGCAATTTATTTTCTTTTATTTATATACAATGGTGAAGCCTATTAGTTTAGAGACTCGGTCACTTTTTGAATTATAAAATGGGTTAACTCTTGACCTCAATCTTGACCAAGGTCGACGGTGTGGTCTCGAACCAGACGTCCCGACACAGAGCCTACCACACCGCATGAGACCATAGGACGCCTCCTTAGAATCAGAACAAATTGAGGTGTCGTTGCCTTTGGTAGATTAATAGGAGGCAGGTCTTATTTTTGTTTCCTTAGTCGCCTCTTACGACACCCACGGAAAGAAATGGGGTGGTGTTATTCTCAACCGATCACCACATGGCAAAAATGAAATGTACAAAAAATTGTCTTAAGTCCATACTCTGTCTGTATTAGTGTTCCAGCAAATAAATGCACTATTACGTAGACATATTTCGCATTTCAGTGCGGAATTGAGACGAGATTCTGTTCCTGCAGTCTAGAATCAGAACCACGACGTGACACTTAGTAAAATATTATGAGATCTAGAAGCGTAAAATGGAATTCTGTAGCCTTGTCTTGAAGTGGTATAAATACTTATTACTACTGTGTATAAACTCAAGTATCTCCCCCCTCCCCCTGTGTACAGCCCAGTATAAAAATATGTATCGACCCAACCATTTAAATAATTTAAAGCTTTAATCAAAAAACAAATCTTTGATCAAAATTCTTTGTTACTCATTCATGTTTTATTTTCAATATTATGTTTTTATGTATAATTTAAACGTAACTTTTAATTTTAGAAATTGTTCTCCTACGACTGTTTGATTTTTCGTTAAGGTAAATTACTATGTTCTTTAAGTTATAATGTTACATCAAATTTTTTGAATGCGGGTGTCACCTATGCGTATGTATGTATTTAAATCTTTTAATGTATGTTTGTATGTATTTCATTGTAATCTTGACTTGTTTTATGTGACATTCTGAATGTCCTATAAAATAAAGATTTTTCTATTCTATTCTTTTCCATTCTATTCTGTCCTATGATTGGGTTACCGCTAAGCCATTTTTTTGTAAATTTGTGAAATTTAAGAGTTTGATCTATTAAATAAAATAATAGATCAAACTCTTAAATTTCACAAAAAAAACATGAAAATAAAATAAAATAACATGTAAAGGAATAATGAAATATCGAATGTATTTTTTATCATTAATATGTATTTGTTAAGGTTCTATAATAGTAGATTGTATGACAAGAGAGCAAAATAGTATTTTTACGGCGAGGGCGCTACTTTGAACCACGAGCGAAGCGAAGGATTTTAACGTAGAATCCTGAGCGCAACGAGGGATTCAAAGTACATCGCCCGAGGTAAAAATAATTTACTCTCGAGTCATATACTCTACTTTTCATCCCCTTTCTATGAGAAAATAAATTACAAGAACAGAGACTTAATTCGCGCGTTTTTTTTTTTCAATTAGCGCGGCGGCCGCCGCCGCCGTGCAACTAACATGACCAGCCAGTATTCATGTTCTACATTCAAATGTCTTTACGCCCGCCAGAAAATCATAGGCGGGCGTAAAAGCTCATTTACGGCCGCCAAAGAATTCTTAACGGAAATGAGCTCTTTTGATCCCACTTAAAGAGGAACAAAGCGACACTTTTCGAATAGAAGGGATGAAAAAATATTTATAACATAGTCATCAATAATATATACCTAATATCAAGTGTATAAATATATCATGATTTGTTGTCCGTTTGTATATAAATGTTATTGACGAAAAGTTGTCAACATATTTATTACTGTTTATATAAAAAGGGCTTTAGGTAAATCTCTTTCAACCTCTCGGGTGGTTAATCAGTCCATGAAACTGAACAACTTTCCCCCAGTAATAGGTCAAAATACGAAAAAAAAAATTTTGAGTTCCCATACAAACTTCATCATCATACAATACAATAGCGCTTAACGCATTTTGTATGGGAGATCAAAATTTTTTTTTCGTATTTTGACCTATGTTCCTTGGGGAAAGTTGTTCAGTTTCATAGACTGATTTAGCACCCGAGAAGTTGAGAGAGATTTACCTAAAGCCCTGTATACATTTTTATATATTCTTAGTAATATACAAAATTATTTTTTGGATACATATTTATACAATTGGCTGTGCCAGATAAGATAAACTGGTAGTACGGTGGTAGCATATACAACGAAATGAAATGAAAAGAAAACTTTTACAGCTAGTTCGCTTTCCAAGTTAACAAGTAATCGTTGATCAAGTAATAAGGATGTATTTTTTCAACTGCGGACGCGCTCTTGGCCGGTTTTTGCTGCTAACTTTGCTATCAGTATTAAAAGACTTTCACCTATCCCGTTAAGTAATTTACCTGAATAGATTAAAGTAGAAAGTTACGCATCGGGTAGGCGTAAAAATACAAAGGAGTAAAAGATACTTATAAAGAAAAGTATACAAGTCAAAAAGGAAAGCCTTGGGGGCGTACTAAATAATTAAATTTCGTTTGTGTCTTGTGCACACATTGCCTCCTTTCAACCTCACATAACAGATCAAATAATGTAGACGATCCAATTATTTCGGTTTTTTGTATTAGTATTTTTAGGGATCATTCAACAATTACGTGATCACCGGAAGGGGGGGGGGGTCGGGTGCTTGTATATACATCTGATTATTTGGGGGGAGGTGGGGGGGAGAATCCATGATTACGTCATCATTTCATAACTTGTTAGCTAAAGAAATTTTCTAAAAAATTAAAAAGGTATTGTGGAAGCTAGAAATACTTTTAATTAGAAAAGTAATAAAATTACTTTAGTCATCCGCCTGAGAACATTATTGTAAAGCCAATTTAAACAAGCAGGCGCCGCTACTGATGAGCATGGAGTACCGAATACAGCTTCCCACCACGACTGGGTTGTGTCACGCCACAAGCTTATTCCTAGGTCATTTATTAAGACCCAATAATAAACAGCAAACATTACATTTTAAGCACGGACAAAGATTACGTAATCAAGACGAGGGGGCCAAAAATGATCACGTAATTGTTGAACGATCCCTTATGGGTAGAGCAAACGAGGTTCCATATTTCTGAGAAACCTTGCAAATCGCTTAGCAGTCAATTTAATGGCAGTGGAATGACAAAAATAGTAAAATTTTCTTTTTATTCAAAGTATGCGGTGATAGTCCAGTTGGTAATGAACCAGACTTGTAGTCGGAAGGTTGCGGGTTCCAATCCTGGTGCAGGCCTGTACCGCTAAATTCGTCTTTTCGGATTTATGTACGAATTTTTTTATTATCACTTGCTCAACGGTGAAGGAAACCCGCGTGGTTTCATCGTGATGAAACCCGCCTGTCCAAGAAAATTCATTTTCGAAAGACGAGCGCTCCACCGACCCGCCATGGGCCAGCGTGGTGGACTATTGCCTAAAACACCTTTGTGTTTCGAAGGGAGGCCCGTGCCCCTCGGTGAGGACGTGTGTATGGCCTATACAGGGCTTTAGGTACAAAAAAATGAGCTAAACCACCGATAAAAGCTTCAAAGTCCATCTCACATTTTTGAGCCAAATTCTTTTGCAATCTTTCTTCCTCTGAGTCTGCGAAGAGCGACGTCGCTTTTGCATTGGTTCGGGGTTCGGATGCATTAATACGCTCAATTTCGTAGTCACTGTGTTTCTGCTCCTTACGAAACTGCATAGTCGTCCTAAAGACATTCAATTTTTTCCAGTTTAGAAGAGTGGCCCAACGCTCATGCAACGACTCCAATGCGTTTTGTGTCATCGGTATAGAATAATTACGATCAGCCATACTTTCAGCGACTTCTATGTACAAATATATCGTTCAAGACTAATCCTTACTTAATATTATAAATGCGAAAGTAGCTCTATCTGTCTGTCTGTCCGTCATTCACGCCTAAACTACTGAACCGATTTTGATGAAATTTGGTACAGAAATAGATTATAGAATGGGAAAGGATATAGGCTACATTTTATCCCACGGTTGGGCACGATATAACCTGTAGTCCACGAGGGCGGAGCCGTGGGCGGAAAACTAGTTCTTTATACACTTGCAAACTCACTTGTTTTTAGGGTTCCGTAGCAATCTACGAACCCTTATAGTTTCACCATGTCCGTCTGTCCGTCTGTCCGCGGGTTTCCTAAGAAACCCTTGATACTACAGAGCTGAAACTTGGTATGATTATACATATAAATCACGCCGACAGAACTGTAGAGTAAAATCATAGAAAAAAATTTTTTTTCGGGTGTCTCCCATAGACGTGAAAGGGCGATGAATTTTTTTTTCTCGCCAATATTTTTGAGTGGGGTGTCATAGGATAGCATATTAAAAGATAGAAAGGGTTTACTTAAAACGTTTTTCGATTCAGCACTCCGTTTGCGAAATATAAATTTTTAAAGTGAAAATTTTTGTCAAACACAAGTGTCCCCCCCCCTCTACCTGCTAAACGGTTGTTTCTAAAAATGTGGAAAAATTCACGTTGGTAGAATATATAACGAAATTAAAAGGAAAACTATCACACATAACTTGGTCCTTCAAGTTTGCGAGTAATAGTCGACCAAGTGCCAAACACTGTTGGGATTAATAAGAATATATTTACTAATATAAGATCCTTGGTACTACAGAGCTGAAATTTGGCATGGTCATAGATATTGATTGCGCCGACAGATCTAAAATATAAAATTTTAGAAAAAACATTTTTTCGGGTGTTTCCCATACACGTGAAAGGGCGATGGATTTTTTTTTCTCGCCGATACCATCGAATTGAATGTCATAGGATAGATTTTTAAAATATAGAAGGGGTTTACTAAGAACGTTTTTCGATTCAGCACTCCGTTTGAGAAAAAAATATTTTTAAAGTGACATTTTTTGTTAAAAACAAGTGTCCGGGGGGGACACTACCAGCTAAACGGTTGTTTCTAAAAATGTGAAAAAATTCACGGTTATAGAATATACAACGACATTAAAAGAAAAACTATCACACATAAGTTGGCCCTTCAAGTTTGCGAGTAATAGTCGACCAAACGTTTTTGGGATTAATAAGAATATGTTTACAAGGTCCTACGCTAAAAGTGAGGGGAGGTCGAAAGCCAAACTGTAACATATTGACATTTTAGGTGTCGTTAAATAGTTTTTTGGGGGTGTTAATTACGAAAATTACATCAAAATTATTTAAACAGCAAGTTGATATTATTTCTAACAGTAATAATGCCGTAAAAAAAATACAAAAAAAATACAAAAAAAAGCAAAAACAAATTCGCGCTTACATTCGGTTGTATTTAGACCAAAACAAAAATAATTTCCGAAATTACAAACTCTTTAATAATACATTTGTTTTTAGGGTTTCGCCATTTCCGTCTGTCCGCAGGTTTCCTAAGAAACCCATGGTAGCACAGAATTACGCCGACAGAACTGTAGATTTTTTTCGGGTGTCTCCCATAGATGTGAAAGGGTGATGATTTTTTTTTCTCGCCAATATCATAAAATGGGGTGTCATAGGACAGCTTTTTAAAAGACAGGAGGAGTTTTCTAACAACGTTTTTCGATTCAGCACTCCGTTTACAAAACATAAATTTTTAAAGTAAAAATTTTTGTCAAACAAAAGTGTCCCCCTCTCTACCAGCTAAACGGTTGTTTCTAAAAATGTAAAACAGTTCACGGTGGTAGTATATACAACTAAATTAAAAGAAAACATAAGATGGCCCTTCAAGTTTGCGAGTAATAGTCGACCAAGTGCCAAACTTAGTTGGGATTAATAAGAATATATTTACTAATATTAGATCCTTGGTAGTACAGAGCTAAAATTTGGCATAATCATACATACCTATTGATTGCGGTGACAAATCTAAAAAATAAAATGGTGGAAAAAAAAAATTTCGTGTGTTTCCCATTAACGTGAATGGGCGATGATTTTTTTTTCTAGCCGATATCATTGAGAGCGTTATCATAGGATAGCTTTTTAAAAGATAGAAGGGGTTTACTACAAACGTTTTTCGATTCAGCAATCCGTTTAGGAAACATTAATTTTTATAACGAAAAAAAATGTGGAATAATTCACGAGGGTAGCATTTACGACGAAGTGTACCCTAATCCAAAATGGTTGACATACAAGGTTCCACGCTAAAAGTGAGGCGAGCCGAAAGCCAAGCTGTAACATATTGACATTTCAGGTGTCATTTAATAGGTTTTTGTGGGTGCTAATTACGAAAACGACATTAAAAATATACACCTGCTTAGCTTGATATTATTATATTATTCCTTACAATAAAATTGTCGCAAAAAAAAAAAAAAAAATTTTTATATAAAATTCGCGCTCGCTTCGCTCGCGCATGAACCACTTCCATTCTGTTATATTTAGGTCAAACTTTTTAATACATTTGTTTTTGATACTAAGGGGATTTCAACATCAACTATGACAATATGCTTGTAGAATTAAGAAGCCAGCTGCATATTTGAACCATGCTGCTACGGAACCCTACAATGCGCGTGGCCCGACACGCTCTTGGCCGGTTTTTAATATTACCACCTTTGCAGGGATGAAATAGAGGATGAATAATAATCCTTACTAATATTATAAATGCGACAGTAACTCTTTCTGTCTGCCTGTCTGTGCGTCTTTCACGCCAAAACTACTGAACCGATTTTGATGAAATTTGGCAGAGATAGATTAGAGCCTGGGAAATTAAATAGCTATATAACCTGTAGTTCACGCGGGCGGCGCTGGAAAGCCAGTAATTGTTATAAAAAAGACTAGTCTAGCCCCTGTGATTTCATGTCTTTTACAGGTGACAAAAACATAGGTTACCCAAACAAGACGTAATTACTCCTTTTATCCTAAAATTACTGTTCCTAATTATCTAGGTTCTGGGAGGTAGAAGCAAAATGACCCGTAAATATTTACACTAAAACGTACCTTTTACGGTCTGTAAAGGATTTTACGGTTCCAAGACTCAAGGGGTGCTTTTTACGTTCATCTCATTTACGAGAATGTACCTCATTACATAATTCTGCTGCGCATTTTTTTAATTTAGTTCTCTAGTAATTGACATTTTTAATGCACTCCAAAAGTACCTGTTTAGTAGTTCTTCTTACCAGCCCATATACGAGTACGTCCCCACCGAGGGGCCCGGGCCTCCCTTCGAAATACGAAGGGGATTTAGGCCATAGTCCACCACGCTGGCCCAATGCGGGTTGTTGGACCGCTCGTCTTTCGAAAATGAATTTTCTTGGACGGGCGGGTTTCATCACCATGTTTTCCTTCACCGTTGAGCAAATGATAATTAGAAATCCGTATATAAATCCGAAAAGACGAATTTAGTGGTACAGGCCCGCACCAGGATTTGAACCCGCGACCTTCGGATTACAAGTCTGGCTCATTACCAACTGGGCTATCACCGCATAGTACATATGAATAAAATGAGAAACGCTACACGCTCAAAGGCACACACTAAAGTTTTCTTTGTGTCGTGGGTACTGTAGCGAGGTTGTATACCTCGCGCGTTATCCGTCTACTTGAAAAGCCTTTTGATAGCTATTTTGTAATTAAAAGGAATTGGCTTCCTTTTCATGGTCTATGCTGATATTTTGACTCAGTCTTCTCGTAGCTTCAATTCACAATAGTGCTTTCGTTTTAATAAATATTTCAAAGTAAATCTTGACCCTCATTATCCTCCTGGCTACCCCTCTCGCTATAGTACTGTGGAGATTCTATATCCAGGATAATAATCTACTTTAAAAGCCTTTAGTAGAAAGTTCCATAATCGAGCTGATTCGAAGCTTTTGGCGCGGAAAACCTATGTGACGCATTCACTCACGTAGCTTCGGCCGCGCGAGTCAGGTTCCTCAATAACCCAATAAATGCTTTAAAAGTTATTCTCTGCCTTTTCTTGGTTTCCATCGTTCAGAGCTACGCTACATTGCTCTCTCAGAGCTACACCACAATACCTTAGAACATACACAAAGACAGACGCGAACACTCATGAACACGAACATCTGTTTTATACACAAATATTTTGCCCCGACCGGGAATCGTAACCAAGGCCCATCGATCAAGAGGCAGTGTCATTACCACTCGATCAATTTGACCGACGAAAACAAAAGTCAGTATCAGAAAACGGTTATCAGAAAACGGTACAATAACAGTATTGTTAAATTAATCCCTACATGAGTCTAGTAATTACACATCTGAGCAGTAAATTACGTTGCTGTTATCAGTCGACGGCCAGAGCTGTTAGCGGGGATTACCGTCGCGGGTTCGAGTCCTGAGCCGGGACAGATAGCTGACGGGATGGACGGATTGATGTATTGATATTATTACATCAAATGGAATTATAATCACACTAGCTTTCCACCCGCGGCTCCGCGCGCGTGAACTACAGGTTATGTCGTGCCCAGGTGTGGGATAAAATGTAACCTATGTCCTTTCCTGAGGTCTAATATTATCTTATAATATTAGTAGGGATTATTATTCTACGAAAATTGGTACCGAGTTCAATCAATGCAACACTTTTTGTGTTTATTTCCTTAATTTTCATTCCATCCTGGATTGAGAGTGAAAGGTATTAGGTATCTGAAAATGGCAATAAAAAGTTCGGATATGGTTGTCATGGAAGCTTTGAGGACTGGATGTTATAGCTAAGAAACAAACCAAAACATATTTATTATTATTTTTTTCATATCTTAGCGTGCATTTTATGTAGGTATTTAGCATTTAAAATCTATAAAACTTGGAGAGATTAATTAAAAAAAAAAGATTAATAAAATAACTTCAAAGGCACGGACATCATGTCTGTGGATGAGAATAACAAAAAAACAGTAAGACGAGAGTACTGCTGTATCGTGGGCGAAATGCTGACATCATATCACCACTATACGATATGTTAGCCGTGTGGTGATCGGTTGAGAGTAACACCACCCCATCTCTTTCCGTGGGTGTCGTAAGAGGCGACTAAGGAAACACAAATGAGACCTGCCTCCTAGTAATTCGTCCCAGGCAACGACACTTAATTTTTTCTGAATATGAGGTGTCGTCCTATGGTCTCATGCGGTGTGGTAGGCTCTGTAAAGAGCCGTCTGGTTCGTGACCACCCTCCTACCGAAGTCCGACGCCAAGCAGTTGCAGTGTTCCGTCGGTGTGTAGGAGTACCAGTGCCTTTATAGGCATTTTCTGGGTTAACTCGCTCCATCGTCGACCTCATCTTTGACCTTCATGGTCAAGATTGAGGTCAAGAGTTAACCCATCTTATAATAAATAAATTAAAAAAAATGTTTCATCTAGTGACTCTCAGAATGTACGTCACATGTTGTTTCAAGTGCCTCATATGCTGTATGTATCCTATTAGGGATATATACGTGATATAATAAATATCTACACATAACCAATTATATGTTATAGTTTTTACTGCACTAATGCCGTAATCTCGACCAATTAATAAGACTATTTTGTGGGGGTATGTGTGGTCATAACATCAAAGCGCTCCAAAATCGTCAGCCTTAGCTGTTAGCGGTGCACCCTGCTGAGTAAAGGACGAGGCTCTGGTGAATTACAACCTTTAAAGGGTTTCTTTAGTTGATATTGGTGACTTTGTCATTCTCTACTTAATTTTAATTATCATTAAACTACTCCGGCATTGGCAAAATCATGAAATCATTTATTCAAAAATTTTATCGAAGGTTATTTGTTCAATGTTGCCAGATAATTCTCTTATAATTTTTAATTATAGTTTTGTAAATAATAGTGAATATGTTGATGTGTAATTTTACGGAGTCCAGCTTGCTTTCTGCAGTTTTTATAGTAAGTTTTGCAAAACTTCTTGATATCGCTTTGTGTGAGACGTGGTTGACATTTATTTCCCCATATTTCAAGTCGATATTGGCTTACAATAAAAACAGAAGTCGATTGTTATCTCTCGTGTGGCGGTAACAAGCCCAAGACGAGCTGTAATAACAAGGGGAACCGGCGGAACGTACGTAAAAATCTTTATTTGTATCGGAAAACAGAGCGAAAAACGTATACTTATCATTATTTTTTATTTGATCTAGTAAATATATTTCAAGTTGAAAATTGAGGGACTTATTATATTAAAGAAGAGACAAGGCTGCTTTCAGTGAGGTAAGGACACTTAATGTATGGTTTTTGTCATTTAGGAAACTAATGTCAAAAACGAATAATGACTATTCAAGGCTAGTTGACAAAATGTTATGTTATAATTTACGATGTGAACATCCGAATGAAAATGAACAACTTTTTCAAAGAAACTCAAAGACAAAGAACTAAATTATCACTATCCATCAAAAAGTTGTAATGGGGAGGTAAAAAAAAAATTAATTAGAAAATAAGGAAAGTATGATTCAGTTAAATAAAAATAGAAACCCTAAAAATTTCTAGCCTATTCTTCTCTGGGGAAGACTCTCTTATCAGCCCATATACGTCCCCACCGAGGGGCACGGGCCTCCCTTCGAAACACGAAGAGGATTTAGGCCATAGTCCACCACGCTGGCCCAATGCTGGTTGGTGGACCGCTCGTCTTTCGAAAATGAATTTTCTTGGACGGGCGGGTTTCATCACGATGTTTTCCTTCACCGTTGAGCAAGTGATAATTAGAAATCCGTACATAAATCCGAAAAGACGAATTTAGTGGTACAGGTCTGCACCAGCATTTGAACCCACGACCTCCGGATTACAAGTCTGGCTCATTACCAACTGGGCTATCACCGCTAAAGACTACACGGAAGACTACACCTTTGCAAATAGGCGCAAAGTTATAATGTAATTCACTATTTCGACTTATTTTAAGTAAAATCCTGAATGTTCTATGAAAAAAAGGTATTTATAGCCATTTCCGAATATGCACATCTCATATAAGTTGTACTAAATTAAAGCCTTTATATGCATTTCCTGAGTTAACTTGCTCCATCATCGACCTCATCTTAGACCTTATGGTCAAGATTGAGGTCAAGAGTTAACCCATCTTATAATAAAAAAAAGCCACCCATTCTCTAAACTGTTAAACTTTATCCTTTATTTCAAACTTTAACCATTCTTGTAACTCTACCTACATGCAAAACATTACTTTTTATCAGAATACGAGGTTAGGGGCATTAATTTATGCTTATATAGCTTCATATGAGACTTCAAAAATAATGAATTTAAAAAAGTCATTAATAACTCCAAGACTTTCTAAAATACATGTATTTTTCTTCTTGTCGTGTAGGTATAGTCAAGTATGTGGCGAACTTGGCTAACCCTGGTGTCAGAGTTTTAAAACCGCACAAGGCCTCTGACTTGGTCACAGGGCCCAGATTCTGTAACTTCAGTTTTGTGTAGATGGAATGGTCGCCATTTTATTGGTTCAGGTGGCGAAATTGAGAACTATCCAAATTTCATACATCTATAACGGCTGCTTTGACTGGTGGCGCCACCGCCAACTAAATTTTCAGTTGCAGGTAGTTTGAAACTTTACGTTCGGTTGGCGGTGGCGCTGCTGGTCGGGGTGGTTGTCAGCAAATATGTGAAAATTAAATAGTTCTCAATTTTGCCACCTGAACATATAAAATGGCCTCCATTCCATCGACACACAACTGAAGTTACAGAATCGGGACCCTGGTAAATAACCCTTACTAAGTCTGAAAGAGATTGGCTCAGAGTATGTATTTAGTAAATAACATAATTTTCTTCTCAGCTTCCTTTAGTTTAAGTTTACGGCTGGCAGCACCGTATCTTGTCTCAAAATCTGGCAACAATAGAGAGAATACCTGGATGTAAGGCAATCTAGTTAACAATAGACTTGATCCCCTTCTGATAACTACTAAGATATGGTACTTAACAATCTGTGTAGTATACAGGTTTCTGTTGGAACTAAGTTATTAATCCGCTTAGTTGTAGGTAATGTAAGGGTACCGCAGAGGGAGCTGCCACAAAACAATGGCGTCTCAATGGAGGTAGAATGATAATGATGACCACTCCAACCGTTCTGGGCCCCGATTCTGTAACTCTAGTTGTGTGTCGATGGAATGCTCGCCACTTTATCCGTTCAGGTGGCGAAATTGAGAACTATTCAAATTTCATACATCTAATGACGGCCGCTTTGACTGGTGGCGCCACCGCCAACTGAATTTTCAGTTGCTAGGTAGCTTGCAACTTTACGTTCGGTTGGCGGTGGCGCTGCTGGACGGGGTGGTTGTCAACAAGTATAAATAAATTAGATAGTGTGAGGACACAATAAAATATCGAAGTTAAAATAAACAAATGTATTTTCTTTTGTAGGATATTGATGTACAATTTATTTTATGTGACAATCAATAAGAACGGTTGCTAAGCAACGGAGACCAGAGACAGGGCTGTGCTGGCCTGTACTCACACTCCTCTTCACGGCACTGTCGTGGTCTTCAGGATAGCCCCATACTGCTCCGCAATTTCAACAGTCGCGGACCAGCCAAAGCTTTAGTCAGCAGATCAGCCTCCATATCCTCAGTTCTAAGATAACTGACCTCTAGGACTCCTTCTTGAATGCAGTTCCGAATGAAATGCATCTTCAGGTCAATGTGCTTCGACTTTGAAGTCACCATTGCGTTTTTACATAATTTTAGGGCGGCTTGGTTGTCATTCAGTACGACAATCCGTTCATAGCTGGCTCCTAAATCTTTGTACAGACTTCTGAGGTGAATCGCTTCTTTAGCAGCCTCAGTCAAGGCAACGTATTCGGTCTCAGCCGTTGATAACGCAACGCTCTTTTGCTTTTTAGCCATCCAACTTACAGCCGTCCCAGCATACTTGAAACAATAGCGTAGAACGATTTACGATCAAGCTTACAAGCGCCCCAATCAGCATCTGCCATTCCGTACAAATCTTCATTAGTCTTCCTAAAAACCAGGCCGACACTCTTCGTTCCTTTTAGGTAACGTAAAACTCTTTTTGCGTTCTTAAAATGCTCTTCTCCATAGCAATCATTGAATTGAGAGAGATAGCTAATGGCGAACATTATGTCAGGTCGGGTTGCCACTGCTATATACATGAGCGTCCCAATTAAGTTTTTGTATGGAAGGTTTGGACAACTATCTCTTCCACCTTTTTCTAGAATAAAACCTGGCTCTACAGGTGTAGATACAGACTTGCAGTCTTCCATTTTGAATTTCTTGAGAGTATCTTGAATAAACTTCTCTTGGCTAAGTTTGATCTCGCCTTTCTTGTAGGTTACGTCAATGCCAATCAAACGTCTGGGTGCTGCTAAGTCTTTCAGCTCAAATTTGGTGTTCAACAGGTCTTTTACCTCCTGGAGCTTCTTTGGACATGAATAGGCAATTAAAAGATCGTCGACATAAATTACAATGATAATTTTAACTCCTCTTGTCTCTAGTAGGTATACACAAGGGTCAGCCTCTGATGCTTTGAATCCAATATTTTTTAATTCTGCGTCGAGCTTCTTATACCACTGTCTCCCTGCCTGTTTAAGTCCATACAGAGCTTTTATGAGACGACAGACTTTTCCTTTAGGGTTATTTTTTATGTCTTTTAACATCTCAACTGTTTTATTATATAAAGTCAGATCTTCTTTTGTACTTTCTTCGACAACAATTTCTGTCAAATATTCTTCCAAATAGTCTGGATATTTCATTACGATTTTTTCTTCAAGTTCACCATTTAGGTATGCTGTTGTTACATCCATCTGGTTCAATTTTAACCCTTCTTCTATCGCTATTCCGACGACGGATCTGATCGAACTCAGTTTTGCAACAGGAGCGTACGTTTCATTATAATCAACACCTGGTCGCTGTGTAAACCCCCGTGCTACAAGTCTGGCTTTTCTAGTAATGCTATTATCAGGTCCAATTTTATTCCTCAGAACCATCTTATAGTCTACTACTTTCATATCTTTATTTTCCTTTTCTATTTTCCAGGTACCATTCTTAACATGTGCTCTTATTTCAGCTTTTATCGCATCATCCTAGTAATCATCGTCTTCATTTTCTTCAGACTGGTCACATATTTTCGCAATTAATTGACTTTCTTCAGTCTGATCCATTATATAATCTCTTGTCCACGCTGGTGGATGCCTTTCTCTTTGAGGTCTCCCATTTTCAGGTGTTTCTACAGCTTCAGATGCGTCATCGTAAGACTCTAGCTCGTCTACTGAAGATGCGTCATCTTCTTGGTTGCTTGAATTTTGAAAGGTATCTTCATTTCTTTTTTCGGTAAGTTCAATTTCTATTATTTTTGGTTTATTTTGGTTTACCTTTTTATTAATCTTTCTTTTTTCTTTTTCTTTTTCAGGTGTCTTCGAGTTCCGTTCCTCTTCATCTAGAAGTTTTTCATAATTGTGTTCTCCTTTGTCATAATACATTTTATCTATGACTTTTACATCTCTGCTGATTATCACATTCTCCTCTTCAGGTATGTAGACTCTGTACGCCTTCGAGGTCATTGAGTATCCCATGAAAACACCTTCTTTAGTGTTCTGGGTAAGTTTGCCTCTTTTATTTTTTATTAGAACGAAGGTCTTCCTGCCATACACGTGAAGGTGATGTGCGCATGGTGTTCGGCCCACCCACTTCTGGAACGGAGTTTCACCATCTAGGGCTTTGGAGGGGCTACGGTTTATAAGATAGTTTGCCGTAGCTAGCGCTTCCGCCCAGAGCTTCTTGGGTGCATTGGCTTCAATCAACAGACATCTGGTTTTCTCGAGCAATGATCTATTTTTTCTCTCGCTGATGCCGTTTTGTTGTGGTGTATAAACGGTGGTCAATCTTCTTTGAATGCCATGCGATTTGAGGTAGTCATTAAACTCTTTATTTCGGTATTCAGACCCGTTGTCTGATTGAAGGAACTTTATCTTCTTGTTATGGAACGTCTCGACTTCATTTTTATATTCTTTGAAGATCTTAAATACATTGCTCTTCTTCTCCATGAAATAGACGTGACAGTAACGAGTAAAATCGTCTATGAAAGTGACGTAATATCTCGATCCTGCTAGTGACTCACACTCGAAGGGGCCACATACGTCGCTATGTATGATTTCTAGCTTGTCCGTTGTGTATAGGTCATCATGTCTTGTGAATAGTAGTCTTGATAGTTTACCTTTAATGCAGGTCTCGCATGTTTCTAACTTCTCGTCAGTAAGCTTCAACCCGTACATTAGCTCCTCTTTTGCCATCATCTTCAAATCTTTTTCGTTAATGTGGCCGAGTTTGCGATGCCATTCCATGATGTTATTTCCCATCTTCGGTGTGTAGTGTGCAGTTTCTTTTTCTACATCTTTAAATTCAATGTAGTAGAGTCCATTTCTCTTGTTCGCTGTCATCGCCACCTCGCCACTCTTTTCTATGACGTAGGCCTTGTTCTTGTCAAATGTTACCTTGTATCCTTTGTCTGTTATTTTGCTGACGGATAACAGGTTGACTGACACATCGGGAACGTAAAGGGTATCGTTTAAATTGTAGCCTTGTTCCTCTGCGTTGACAGTGACTCTTCCTTTTCCTTTAATTTGGCTCGTATGTTTGTTTGATGCCAGTTTCAGTATGCCACTTTCAGGGGTTATGGTAGAAAACATGGATTTTTCACCACACATATGTGATGAGCAGCCGCTATCTAGACACCAGGTATTTTGATTGACGTCTGAACTTACGGTGCTGAGACAGACGTTGAAGTTTTTATTTTCGTTTCTGTCTTCTTTCTGATTTGCGTTTTTCTTCTTGTTTCCCCAGCACTTCTCTGTAGTGTGACCCTTTTTCTTGCAACTCTTGCAGTATGGCTTCTGTTTATTTTTCTTGAAAACATACGCTTCTGAGTTTTCAGGTTGTTCGCTGCCGCTCCTGGCCTGATACTCTTCAAAGATTTTTACCTTCAGGTCTTCGGGAGAGGGCAGTGTGTCACGAGACTCTATGGCTATTCTGAAGTTTTCAAATGCCGTAGGCAGACTGTATAGTAGCATTATACTCAGCAGTTCTGACGGTATTTTTATATCCATATCCGCGAGTTTATCCACCACATCCATGAAAGTATTTATGTGATCATGGATGTCTTCCTCTGCAGTCATTCGTTTGAGAACCAGTTGCTTTAACAAGGTTGCTTTCCTTGCAGGCCCGCTGCTTTGATACGTAGCTTTTAACTTGTCCCATACTGCCTTAGATGTCGTGCAGGTCTTGATTTGTTTCAGTTCCGACGGCGATAACAGAAGTAAAATTTCAGCTCTTGCCTTTAAGTCCTCCTTGTTAAATGCTGCCGTCGCTGCCGCATCTGCATTAGGTGACAATGTCTTTTCTCCGCTTACGATATCCCAGTAGTCATTCTTGATGAGTACCGCTTGCGCTTGCAGGCGCCAAGTATCGTAGTTCGACTTGCTCAACAGTTCTACACTTCGATAATAATTTGACGTGGATGCCATCTTATTTGTTTTCAGCTAACCACGCTCTGCTACCATATTGTGAGGACACAATAAAATATCGAAGTTAAAATAAACAAATGTATTTTCTTTTGTAGGATATTGATGTACAATTTATTTTATGTGACAATCAATAAGAACGGTTGCTAAGCAACGGAGACCAGAGACAGGGCTGTGCTGGCCTGTACTCACAGATAGTTATCCATTTCGTCATCTGAACAGATTAAATGGCCTCCATTCCATCGACACACAACTTAAGTTACGGAATCTGGGCCCTTAGTATGACCGCCAACATACTTAGCAAATGTCAAATTGCTAAGTATGTTGGCGGTGGCGCTGCTGATCAGGGTGTTGTCATCAAGTGTATGGTATTTCAATAGTTCTCAATTTTACCCCCTTAACGGATAAAATGGTCATCATTGTCATTCCACCGCCATTTAACAGTGGAACAGCCGAAAAAACCTAGAAAATCAATTGCTTGCTTACCGTGTAGGTACAATTAAGTATGTGGCGAACTTGACTAACCCTGTTGTCAACAAATGTTTGGTATAATCTGTGAAACACAATCAGTAGTAGGTAACCTCCTTTTAATTAGGTAAGGTTACGCTTTTTTAGGTTCGGTTAGGTAGCATTAATATTAAAAGTCCGTCAATGTGAAAAAATGAGGCAGTTCACAATGTCCCGAGAGATTATAATCTTACTAAATAATATTACGGGTTTGAAAATGTCACGGTGACATTCACAAAATCTAGCAACTTACTTTGACAATATTCGAAAACGAGTGTTCCTATTTGTAACCATCACGCATCCAAAAACACACGGTAAAATATGATTCAGTAAACAATTTGAGTTTCACGTTATAAACTGTTTTATGTTACTCTCTACCTATCCACATACAAACAAATGCAGTGGAGTGTGTACTTGTCTACTCTTGTAAACAACTAACATGCGGGTGCATTGTGCTGACCCTGCATTCCTCTAGTTTTGATAAAATAGACTAGTTTTGATAAAATAGAATCACGAGCAATATAGACCTTTTATTTCTTTTTATTTTGAATCCCTGACAAAAAAGAGGGTTGTTATAAGTTTGACGTGTCTGTCTGTGTATCTGTGTCGGTCTGTGGCATCGTAGTTCCTAGACGAATGGGCCGATTTCGATACGATTTTATGTTTGGTCAAAATTGGCTTACGTTTAAAAGTTATTAAAGTTAACATATTTATAAATGGTAACTTTAGTAATTTTTACAAATAGTTCATAAAACTGCATCAAATACACTGCACAAACTGAGTCTTACTTATTTTTATGGAGTCTTCTAATGAAGATAAAATAGTAACTTTGCTGATCTTAGGTCTCTGTTATTTTAGAAAGGAAACACAAATGAGACCTGCCTCCTATCAATTCATCATCCTAGGAAACGAACCGCAATTTGTTCTGAATCTGTGTGGCGTCCTATGGTCGCATGCTGTGTTTCGTCGGTGCGTAGAAGTGTCATTTGCCTTAACCCTAGATAACTAAACATACGTCCAGACGACTACGCACCCCCCCGCCAAAGTCCAGTTCGGGCACTTGCCGGCGCCCCCCGCCCTCCGCTCTTTTTCTACCTTCCTGATTAGTGTAAATAATACCACGTGTGACGCATTTGCAGTCACACGCTTAACAGGACGCGCCCTGTGACCATCCCGTCGTCCACTCGACGAAAGTTTAGTTATAAAGTAACTTTTATGCAAAGGTAAGTGAATTACTGTCACTGTATTTTTTTTGTCGTTTTGTTTTTACTTTCAGATATTTTTGAAAATCAAAGTTTATTTAAATTGTTTTAATTAGTTAAGCATCAAAACTTTGTTATTTACAACATTTACTTGAGATTTCATGCCAATGAGCGTGGTTTTCAATGAATAGTTTTTGGAATGTGTGTATTGATTGATACATTTTTTTTTTAATCTAATTTCAGATGGACTTGAGCCGACAAAAGGAGCAGATACCCAAGTGGCTCGAAGAGATGAACACGAAGGGCCATCGGACAACTCGTCTTCGGAAACAGAGGTTAATTTGTTGCAAGAAATACATCGCACCACTGACAGCGATTCCGATCCTCTTAAAAGTAAGATGAAATCTGACGAAGAAGGTTTTCTCCGCCCAACTAAGAGATCTCAAACTCAAGTCATATACCTACTCTTCTGATGACCCTTCAGATGATAATTTAGACAGTGCAGGTAATGATAACTCTACCAACAATAATTTACGTTTTATTCATCCATCTACAAGTAACCTGTTTGGGAAAAATAAGTATAAATGGTCGACTATACCTAGACCAGCTTCTACTCGCACTTTGAGACGGAACATAATACATTTTATACCAGGTCCAAGAGCAGAAGCGAGAGAATTGGAGGATTTGCCATAGCTGCAGCAAAGATTACAGACGGTAACTTTGCGACGAGATATCAAAGTTATGATACAGGATATTCTGGGCATCACACCTGTTGTAGAAGCCGCTATCCATTCTACGTCAAATGTGCGCAAAATTTATTATCTATGTCCATCAAAGGCGCGAAGGATGACAAAACATCGGTACATGAAACGCAAAAATGCAATTTGTGGCCCTCACAATGTTGACATGTGTTGTAAATGGTTAGAATAAGGTTTTTGTTAATATTTTATTGGGATTAAGTTCCTATATAACATAACATTTGTGCCACGGAACCAGTTCCTATTTCTAATAAATATTTTCGACAATAGCTTTTTTTTTTTATTGCGTAGTCCGTTCGACTAATGTTTAGTTATTATGTAACTGTGAATATAGTTTAGTTACCTAGGGTTAATAAGGATTTTCTGGGTTACTACACTCCATCGTCGACCACATCTATGACCTTGGTTAAGATTGAGGTCAAGAGTTAACCCAAAGACTCCTTTTTAAAAGTCAGGTAAACGAAGAAGATAAGAAAAGATTCAAATATGTTATCGGTGTAAGTAACAAATTCTAATTTAATAAGTATTGATAGAGGCATATCAAATCACTAGATGATTAAAATTTAAATTGAATAGAAATGAAATTTCAATTGAACAATAGGTAGAATATAATCAAATATTAGTCACATTCTTATGGCGCAACAAGAATCAAATAATTCATTATTATTTTACCTATTAAAGAGAAGCAGTTTGAAAACGAGACTTCAGAGTTCAGCTCAATTCTTACCCAAACCCAAACTCCTCAGTATTTCGTATTCGTTCGTCTGTAACCTTTAATTTGGGATAAGTGGGGATATAACAACTTAGTGCTTAGTGCATCTTATAGTGCACTCTGACGTACTACAATACGTAAAGGGTTTCTCTTCTTAATATTAGCGACTAGCTTTCCGCCCGAAGCTCCGCCCGCGCGGACTACAGGTTATATCATGCCCAACTGTGGGATAAAATGGAGCATATGTCGTTGCCCGGGCTCTAATTTATCTCTATACCAAATTTCATCAAAATCGGTTCATTAGTTTAGGCGTGAAAGATGGACAGACAGACAGACAGACAAAGTTACTTTCGCATTTATAATATTACCTAGTAAGGAAGTAAATTTGCCAAAAATGTGTGCATTGGCCGTTTGCGTATTTGGCACAATGCGTCGAAAGGATAGTAAGGATTTTGCCATTCTATAATTTCAGATCTCGTAGCACGTTGACACTGTCATACGTAAATTATACCGAAAAATCCGACCGACGCCGACGGCGTCGTTCATTTTTTATAAAGCAACCTTAGCGGCGAATACTTTGGTCAAAAACCCTAGTAGATCAAATAGCCCTCACAAGACAATCACTTTAATACAGGTACAAAACAATCATACTCATACAAACAAATCGTATAAAAACATTAAATCACATTGGTTAATATAAAACAACACTAGAAAACATTTATAGTGTTATCATTGACATTATTTCAAGGTATAATAAACACAATCGGTCAATGAATTTTATTATCATCTGACTTACACTCGTCTGCACCTGTTATATCAATGAATAATGCTGTGCGTGTCTATTTTAAACCCCGACAAAAATAGGGGTGTTATAAGTTTGACGAGTGTATCTGTGTATCTGTTTACTTGTGTGTCTGTCTGTGGCATCGTAACTTCTTAACAGAAGGAAAGTTTTTTTTGTTCGAAAGCTAATGTCATCGAAATAGTTTAATAGTTGCAATTAATCAATTAATGAAAGACTCAGTCGTTTAAAAGTCATATACGAATGACGGGGTGAAACCATTTTTTGAATTTTAGAGATGAACATAGATCACTTTTCCTGAGAAACCAATAACAAACATAAAAACACATATTATTATTACTAATTCAGGATGGTAAATAGTTAGAAGATATTTCTATCTCCTCTATAAAGAGTAAATATTGTGTGGTGTGTTATAAAGTTCTTTTTTTATTAAAAAAATTACTTGGAGCGTCTAATAACGCTCATTTCAGCCCCAAAGGAGACTTCAAAAACAAAGTGGCTAAGTTCATACAGTCACATGTAAATTATATTTTGTCGTATAGGTCTAGTGAAGTGTCTTATAAAATACAATACAATACAATATACTTTATTGCACACCAACACAATAGAACAAGGGACAAAGTAAAAGTTATATCATAAAAAAAGAAACAAAGTTAGGCTACATAGAGCGGCCCTATTGCCAAAAAGCAACATCTTATCGAAGACGCTATTATACCTTAATGCAGTCATACCTTAGGAATCTATAATGTTGAATCTGGTGATGCAGTGCCACTGGGCAATGAGCCACCTTCGACTATAGATGTCAATCTAATAACTACGTAACTACAATGTAAATGGGGTGATTTTAAATCAGTTGGCGAAACTAAACAAAAAACGACAGGTGGTGATTATCCCCATGTAACTCAACAACGTTCTCTTAGCAACCCTATATGAAATTCCCAAACAAAATTCACCTTTTCATGCAAAGACAAATTAGGAGATCGCATAAGTTGTATCGAATTTTTCGAGCTATGTTTTTGGGGAAAGTTATATCGAACCAAAATATCTGCCGACGTATTCTGACTGAAATAATAAACGCTTACTTGTATTGGTGACTTAATTTTAATCTAGGAGTGAAAAAAAAACAGAATTTGCCAACTGTCAACTCTTCTTTGGCATAGTAGAAGTTGATTACGTGGGATGCTAGAAATATGGTGTGTAGTGGCGAAATGTTAGCAATCTATCACCTCTATACTAGTATTTTATCTAATAACTCTCAAAAATACACACACCAACACGGTCTAGGGATATTGCATTATTTTTTTTATTTCCGTCACGTTTTCACAAATTTCAAGTAAAACAAAATTTATTGACTAAAATTGAAAATTCAGGTTCCGCACTTGCTCGTCTGAAAATTATAGCGCTCCATGTATTTTGAGTATGCTATTATAGCTTCTCAAATAAACCTCTTTTGTATGAATCCCTAGACCGTGTTGATGTGTATATTATGTGGCATCAAATATGTGATGCTCTGCCTACTCCGTCAGGGATAATATAATTGAGTATATCATCGATGGATAGAACTTTATATTTATACTCATAATTAGTGTTCTCTACATTATAGACAACAAGCTATTTAACTTTTAATGCACTTTAAAAGTCACACCATTCATAAGCACTGATAATGATATGTTGATAATGCTGTTGTAATAATTAAAACCGTTCAGATAGCATAACTCTGTCTCTTTTACGTACTAGAGTCTAAATATAGAGGCAGATATTCCCATCCCTCTCTAACAAAGAACGAAATGAAATGTCGCCGGTCAGAGCTCTATCGTCTTTAGAATAGAAGTGTTTATTTTTATTGAACAGCCGACACACATGTATTGAATTTTGTTGTGATGGAACGTTTCTTCGCAAAGTTTTCGGTTTCAAAATAAATTCTGCGTGAATCGGAGAACTTCGCGCATGCGTGAACTGTCAAATATTCTCGCGCGTCAATTTTGTGCGAGATAGTGCCAAAAAAGAGTGCGAAAAAAGCATGAAAAGTTTTTGTGAATAATCTGTTAAAATTTTTAGTCTGATTTTTTAAATTTTGTGTCAAACATGTCAAAAAATAGTGCAGTGGGTTTGGACAATATTTTGGAGCAACTGGGTGCATTTGGGCGATATAATATAGTGAATTATGCATTGTTACTGTTTCCGATATATTTGGCGGGAATGTTTGGATCGGTTTATGTGTTTGAAGCTTCAGATATTGGTTACAGGTAAGTCATATTGTAACTAATTAAACAAACCTATTAAAGAGAGTAAAAGGTTGTTACTCCTCTTTAAAGGAGCTGAAAGGAGTACCAAATTGCAAATAAAAGTTATAGTACTTTAAAATGTTATATTCCAAATTAGTTTTCATTCAAAAAACAGCGAAAATCTCGTAAAAATTCTAAATTTTTGAGGTTACTTAAGATTCCCGAATTCATTCCACGTTGTCCCAGCTACCGCGCATGCGCGAATCCTTAAGGGTCTAAATTGAGGGGCCAGAAAAGGTGTGTAAGAAAGGAATGGAAATATATTATTTACATGTGAGGAAGTGAGATAGAGAGATCATCTGGTTAACTGATAATGATAACCCGGCAACCAAGTTACCCTAAAAGGTAGCCCTTCGTTCTTAATTGGATTGACCGTTCCATTGCATTTTTTGAACTCTTAAAAAACCGGTTGAAAGTCTTGCCTTACACATTTTGCAAAAAAACTAAATTTTTAAGAACACTAAATTGTTTATATACTAATTAGTTAAATAGAAAAATTATTATACTTACTATAAATGCGAAAGTTTATAAGGATAGATTAGATGGGTGGATGGAAAAAACAATTTTAGTGAAACACTAATTGGTGACGGACAATTATTTATCCATTCGTCAAGCTTAACTTAGATTTTCTTGTGATTCAGTTTTATTTTTGTTTTTCTTTATTTTTTCGAGAATGTAATTTTATATTTAAGTACTTTTGTAAACTAATACCGTTGTATACGTTTTTTTAAATAAATAATTATTTGTCGTACTATATCCAGTGAAGGAATGTTTTGAATGTAAGTCTATTGGTATTAATTTATTCATTAATTCTTGACTCCACAGCGACCCAAAGCGGGTCATGGCCTTCGACACTCCATACTTTTTTCTCTACTCTTGGATCATGTCCTACCAGTTCACGCTATAAAGTCTCTCGATGCCTTTTATGCCTCCGTTTTTTTTAAAGTGGTTATTTGTTAGTTAACTTATTTTAATAATACTTGTTTTTTGTTATTACTAAGACTCCGTTGTCAGATCGTCTGTCTGTCTGTCCGTCTGTCACCAGGCGGTAACTCATGAACCGTGATAGTTAGATACTTAGTTGAAATTTCACAGATGATGTATTTCTGTTGCCGCTATAACAAAAAAAAAGAGTAAAGTTAATATTTAAGGGGAGCCCCATACAACAAACGTGGTTTTTTTGGTCGTTTTTAGATATTGGTACGAAACCTTTCGTGCGCGAGTCGGACTCGCAATAGCCGGTTTTATTTTATGCTCTCCGTGAGTAAGTCTATATTTTTTTCAAACTAGTACAACATGTGCAAAAATTTATTTTAAATATAATAGGTTTTTCATACAATATTTTTGGAAAACTGAATTTTCCATAGTAACGTTTTTGGATTTTTCTCGGGAACGCGAAATCCAAATTTAGCCAAATTTTGTGGGAAGGTTTGGACAACATTAAGTTAATTTTCATCATGCTTACTTTATTGAAAGTTGTAACTGTAACAACGGTACAGCAAAAATAAGCAATGAAACGGGCAACGGATGAAACGAGCTATATTTAAGCTTCTTTTTCAGCAAATAAATCTAAAGTAAATATGTATTAATTTGACTTAATATCTCCGTTATATGGCCAAGGTTTTAAATAAAAAACAATTTTAGTAATAGCTGTTCAATCAAATAAATTATTAATAAAATAAATCTTGAGAAAAAATCTGCAATTTCATAAGTAAAGACCTATTATATACTATAAAATACCATAGCCAGCGATGGTTCTTGGCTATATATAGCATCCAATCCTCAAAATTTAATTAAATTTACTTTCTCTGTATCGTGCGTGGGTGCCTTGAAACATATAATATAACTTATATCTACAAAGAAAAATATAAAA
Organism: Aproaerema taeniolella; assembly: GCA_949987775.1. Taxonomy (NCBI): domain Eukaryota; kingdom Metazoa; phylum Arthropoda; class Insecta; order Lepidoptera; family Gelechiidae; genus Aproaerema; species Aproaerema taeniolella. The sequence continues at coordinate 3,575,681 of OX465260.1, read as the reverse complement.
ACATAAAGAAACCTAGACCACAAAATATCAAATATACGCTGTTTAACATTTGAATGGCTGGCTGGGAATCGAATGCCAAACTGTCTTATTATAAAAAGCACGTCTTATAAAACAAATGCCCGTAAAAGTTTAAAAGAATCAGCTTTACCGTTCTGAATTAATAAAATAGTTAAAGGACTCGAAATGCGTTTTCAAAATGCAACAATTTTGCCTTCTTCCTTATACGGAAGTATGTGGCAAACTTGACTAACCCTAGTGTCACAGTTTAACAAGTCTAATAAGTTAATAGAGTACGCGACCTCGAAGTGACGAGTAGTACAGGAAATAAAATTACCGTTAATTTCCCTTTGCTCTTAGCATTGGTCTGCAGTTTACGCACAACGTGAAAACAACGCTGACAAATATCCAAAAAAAGTGTCAATAGTATATTGTTACTTTAGGGATGAAAGCAACTTATTTAAGTCCCGAGACGGGGTTTGGCGACCGAGCGTAGCGAGGGAGCTTACAGTTCGAGGGACTAAATAAGTCTTTCACCCGAGGTAAACACTGTGCTTTTCATTACGAATACAAAGAAAATAAAAATAAAAACATGAATAAGCTGAACTCATTGCTGCTATGCGAAAGTTACAAAACTCTACAACTCTAAAAAACAAATGAAGATCGGAATGCCACTTTTTTCTTTTTCATCATTGGAAAAAAATGGTAAATATTTGGCCAAAATTCATGTTATTTTAAATAAATAGCTAAAAGTAAATTATTAAAAAGTCATTAAAAAAAGTATTCTTTAATAAATACTTAACTTTTGTTATTTCAATTTTACATCGCGCTTTGGAACATATTTTTTTAATACTTAATTTGACAGCTGTCAGTTGAAAGCGATTCTCCCTAGGCTTGAAAAGTATCACTTTCAAGCCCCTCCGTAGGCAACTTCAGACCTACTCTCTGAGTATGAGTACCTAATGAAAAAGCCTTTGCACACTAACCCTCGCGCAATGATAGAGATGTTTTAGTACCGTCATCGGAGTGTGGCGTGGTGCATGAGTTTATCGCTGGCAGTGCTAGCTATGCTGAAATGTGAATTACACTACACTTAACAGCATAATACTCGGTTGGTGGAAACGGTTTGCTTACAATTAAGTCATTTAAAGCAAGAGTGGCGTTAATAAAAAAAGGTTAGTACAAAAAAAAAGATTATACAACATTGATGAATACAAGCTCAAGCCAATAGAGACGATCACACTTCTTGCTCAAACGGCTTCAATTATCATAGCATCAAGTCATCAAGTACTCAGCATTGAAACATACAATCTCCTTAGACAAGACAAGACAAGACCCCTCTAATCTGAAATGCTCAACCGCTTTTAGAATCAAGTCGTGTCACGTTAGGCGCCGTCAAGCGCGTCACATTCGGTGCACCCTGCCGATGCCTGTGCCTTGTTCGTCTTCAGATTTACATAAATCTGCATCTCAGTTGCTGCAACTAGTCGTCACAACTGGCGCAACTATTGGGGTTTGCTTTTAAGTTGATTTAAAACGAAGAGATTGGGGTTCTTTTTTATCGCTTTCTATTAAACTTATTTACGTATTAATAACGTAATGTTGCTGTAACGGACGTAAATGTAGAAATATTTTATTCACTATTTATGCATAGAACAATAATAATGTGTTGTTAGTTGTTATTAACTCTTAAACTTTTGAACGGCTGAACCAATTTTGATCAAACATAGCTTAGAACCATCTCGATTACGTCAGTTTTTAACAATAAAACCGCATCGAAATCGGTCCATTCGTTTAGGAGCTGCGATGTCACAAGCAGATACACAGACAAAGATAAACACGTCAACCTTGTACTTATAACACCCCTCTTTTTGTCGGAGGTTAAAAATACACGAAACCTAACTTTCCAATGAATTCCAATGATTCGATATAAGTACTGTATCAACAAATATGAAATGGTTATTGAAATCTAAATTCAGACAATCGGGAATTCATTTAATTAAAATAATAACAATAACGCATACACGTACCACACAATAGTGTTTATCGCCGAAATTTTAGCCCTTAGAATGCAATAAAATTAAATTTAAAATCACATATTCAAATATAATGCAATTTGCAGGAATAATTTTACAGTTCTAATTTTAGGGAAGGAAAATGTTTAGCGCGAATGGGATTCGAACCCACGACCCCAGGGCATGGATTTTGAGAAGGAATATCTTGAACTACATTGTATTTGCCTATAATGTTATGTTCTATGTCTGTCTATATTGTTAAATTCTGTGTCTCTGTTCTTATCTTATCTGTTACTTTTTTTCCTATTTGTCTTTTATTTGTTCCTTATTTCCTAGTTTGTTGTATTATTAAATTCTATTGTTGCTCTCGTGATTGTTTTTTTATTTACTGTCTTTTTGGAAGTGTGTAAATAAAAAAATAAAAAAATGTATTCATCTATCTATCTATACCACCAACTCAAATCTATACACTCTTATTTCGTGGTTTTCTTGGAACATATATTTTAAAGACAGATAAAAACATCCAGAGTCCAGACCCAAGGACAAACATTTGCTTTTTACACAAATGTTTGCCGAAGCCTATTACCACGTTATAATAAATTAAAATAATCTTTTTAATGTCACTTATAGAGTGTTTCTGTTTCTCCTAAAATAAGGTTAATTTTATATTGTTTTTAGACATAATGGTAACACAGCTGGTTGAATCGAACACAAAACCTGATTCTAAGTAGCATTTACTACTGATTCAAAATCGCTATTTTTCTTTAACAAATGTTCATTTTTCTACACATATAAAAGATTGTCACATATATATTGCGATGCAAAAGCCAGAATATCTATTTCTTTGAAAATTTGTCTAAGAGACATTCTAGGTCTCATTTGATAAATCGCGCGAACAGCCCTTTTCTGCAGAACAAAGATCTTATTGATATCCGCACAGTAAAATGCCATATGACATTAGGCTGTGGAAGTAACTGAAATATACGGTTCTCGCGGTTTCAACGTCCGATAAAATTGACGGATTTTTTAAACTGCGGTCCATTCTTTTAAAAGCTACGATGATGCCACAGAAAGACACACAGGCCTCCGTCAAATTTATAACACCTTACTTTTTTCGTCGGGGATTAAAGAATAAGTACCAGATGCTTCACATACAACCAAGAATAGTATGCTCAAAATTTTCAGATGCTTGCCTATAGTCACCATGTTACAGTACTGATCACGAAAAACACCACCGTAATGTCTCCCGGTACAAACAGGATTGTCACTGTACTCCTTTGTAGAGTTTTACTTTACATTTATTATCACAATCTAAAACTAAAAATCTTTTGTCAGAGAAATAATAATATTACAATCAATTGTCAGAATACATTTTTAAACACATACTATTTCACGTAAAAACACTAATTCATAATTAGTATATGAATTATACTATTTCATAATTAGTTTATTTTAATTACCGGTATATAAATAATTAGTTGTCTGTCGCAAAGCTTTAGTTTCAGGGGATATACAATCATAATTATACTCTTATTAATTTTAATTAATTATTTTTGTGACTAACATTGCTGTACTGAAAATATTTGTCCCAGTAAAATATGTTCTCTTTTGAGTTAGAGCGATAATAGAGACACGAAATACACTAACCTATAATCCCAGTTCTATGCCATGTTCGACAGAAATAATGTAGTTCAATACTTTTTCTAGTACTTTTTCTCATTTCTCAATCGTGGTACGCTTGATTATTATTCAAGACTAGCATTCCGCTCGGGACTTAATTCCCGTGGGAATTCGGGACAATCATGTACCCTATGTTCATCACAGATAACGTAGGATTCTAATGGTGAAAGAATTTTTCGAATCGGTCCAGTAGTTTCAGAGCCTATTCAATGCAAACAAACAATCAAATCTTTGCTCTTTATTATATGTATATATTAAACCTGAAAATTGTAAAAAACTGGTCTTGATAGCACACTGGACATTTCCAAAATCCACCTGACTAATGAACCTTCAATATCACTATGGCATGTAGTTTCGTGCCAGCACAGGAAGCAAAGTACCATAAGTACACAGTACAGCATCCGACTGTCAATTTCTTATCTGCTTGAACAGTGATAAGGTTAAGTAAGTTGTACTTAGGTTTACGGTGAGTCGTTTACAGTAATCACTTATCAACAAGAATATTGATGTTATAGTCAAACCTCGAAGCTCCGGCGCCCTGTGTGGTGATCAGTTCAGAATAACACCACCCCATTTCTTTCCGTGGGTGTAGTAAGAGGCGACTAAGGAAACACAAATGAGACCTGCCTCCTATTATTCCACCCCAGGCAACGACATCTCAGTTTGTTCTGAATCTGAGGTGTCGTCCTATGGTCTCAAGCGGTGTGGTAAGCTCAGTGAAGGTCCGTCTGGTTCGCGACCACCCTGCTTCCGAAATCCGACGCCAAACAGCTTGCTGTGTTCCGTCGGTGCGTAGGAGTACCAGTACCTTTTATGCATTTTCTGGGTTAAGTCGCTCCATCGTTGACCTCATCTATGACCTTGTTCAAGATTGAGGTCACGAGTTAACCCATCTTATAATTAAAAAAAGCTCCTAGGTTTGACTAGTATACCCTCAGTCTAACCAAACCTAACCTAAGCAAACTTAGGATAGACCATTCATTCCGAGAAGAGACTGTATATCGAGCTTTGACTATGATATTTACGTCTAACATATCCTTGTAGATAATTTTTGTTTTCTATAAATGTTTATTGATATGTTTGACAGTATGAAAAAATGCACTGAATATGTATAAGACATACGTATTTAATAGTATACCAAGTTGGTCTCTTACTGCAGGGCAATCGCGCTAAAAAAAGTGGACTGAATCGCAATTGAACCGCAGCTGGGGGGCTACCACCTAAGCGAAGATGATGCTGATTGAACGAATGGAATGATGTACATTGCTGTGTTTGGTTCATATCGTTAATCAAGGTCTCCTTATAAAGAAGCAATCGACTACGTTTCATTCGTTTACCCAGCATCAGATTCGCTTAGGTGGTAGCTCCCCAGCTACGTTTCAATTGCGATTCAATCCACTTTTTTTAGCGCGATTGCCCTGCTGAAAAGGTTTAAGAGCACTTGGAATCGACGAGCAAGCATTAAACGAACAATTAATATTTTTTACTCTAATACACTTGAAAAATGTCACGGTTAGTGTAAGTTTCGAAAGTACAAATAACTTTCCAATTTCGTGAGGAAATTAAATCTCATATAGTATCACTGATTAATTTATAACCATGGTCCAATTATGGAAAAGGTTTTTTAAATACTATGCAAAAAAGTCATTTAGAGGTTACGAGTTTCTACAAAATACAATGCATACTTATATACGATTAGCTTGAAATAAATGATTTGATTGATTGAATGTGGAACCTACTCTATAATCCATGAACTGCAGAATGACCTTTCAGGCGTCAATAGGCCTCCTCATAATCCTTTCAAGGCATTGTCACGGTTTAGGCACGTCCAGTCGTCGTGAATAGGACCACGTCGCTATCTGGGTGATGCCTGAACCGGTACATGGTTCATTGTGATCGGGCAATAGGGCTGTTTGAAGAGGATGTGCATTTTTGAATAGATTGTAGGGTGACTATAAGGGCTTTAAATTAGTTAGCGAAACTCTAAGGGGTGATTCTCCCCGTGAAACTAAAAAACAACGGGTTGCACTCCGGGAGTGCCGGCAGAAATGAAAACTTGAACATTAACATTGTGCATTAATATGGAAATAAAACAAAATACACAAAAAGAGTCCGTTATTCTCTCAGGATTTGAACCCTCGACCTGTTGCTTACAATCTGGCAACTTTTCCACTCTCGACCAAACTGTCTACTTTCAATTCAGGAAAATGTCTAACGGTATTTGCGCACTATGTGCGAATAATCGTTGACATCTGTCACAGAGATAATTTTACCATAGGGCTGCCATCCGTCCGGGTTTCCACCCATACTTCAAAGTGCACAACACTGCTGCTAAAGAAGTTTTCACTTCAAAAAAGGTGGCAACCCTGTCCTACGCATTTTCGATCAGGGTCACGTGGCATCTGACGCGAGTTCATCGCGAGTTGAACATTTTTTTCCCATACTAAAAGTGCTCAACGCCGCTAAAGAACTTTTCACTTCAAAAAACCTTTCCCTTTGAAACTTATATGAAATTCACAAAAAAATCCTTTTCCCAAACAAAGGGCCTTTTTATAATTCGAACGGCATGGCACTGCCTTCAAAATTTTAATTACCATTGCCCACTATGTTCTTGGCTTCTAATATTGCTATTACGTAGGAGGCAATGGTAATACAATTTTGCCGTGCCGTTTTCGAATTATAAAAAGGCCCATTGACTTGTGCTGGTTATATTAATTTAAGTTGTATAAAGGGTCAATTTTTTTTTCATATTTCGACCAATGTTCCTTGAGTAAGGTGGTCAGTTTCCTGAACTGATTCACATTTTTAATTTTCGCTAACTACTTAATTTAAGCTCACCCAATAGAATAGGTGTATATGTTACGTATAGTATATATATTATATGAATTTATTTAAGTTAGGTATATTGTATGTGTGTAAATTGTAATTTAATTGTGTAATTGTGTAATATCGTCTTCTCCACACCCGAAGGTTGCCGATAAGATATTGCTTCATAGCAATGAGGGCGTCTTTTGTACCCTAACTTTATTACTGTCCATAATATAATTTTTACTCTGTACCTTGTTCTATAACGTTGGTGTGCAATAAAGTATATTGTATTGTAGAAACAGTCTCCCAATAGACTGACTACCTATCACCACTATACTCATGTTCCATCTAATAACCAGTGGCGTTAAGTGGTTCTAGAACTATACAGGGCTTTAGGTATCTCTCTTTCAACCTCTCGAGTGGTTAATCAGTCCATGAAACTGAACAACTTTCCCAAGGAACATTTAAAAAAAATTGAGTTCCCATACAAACTTTATCAGCATATAGCGCATTTTGTATGGGAGATCAAACATTTTTTTCGTATTTTGACCAATTTTCCTTGGGGAAGTTGTTCAGTTTCATGGACTGATTAACCACCCGAGAGGTTGAAAGAGAGATAACTAAAGCCCTGTTGTCCTGCCTACCCCGAATGGGACTATAGGCGTAAGCGTGTGAAATAGAAATAGTTTATTAATTACTTACCAAAATAAATTAATGATTATTATTTACAAGCATGTAAATAAAGTTTTATCACACTATTTATTATCTATATCGATTTTAAGAAGTTAAGAAAACAATAATTAATTCACCTATCATAGATGTTAGACACAAAAGAAGTTCAAACAATAAAAATAAAACGTTCATTTCAAGCGAAAACGTTTTCATATTCTTTCCTACACATTGGTTTTGACGGATATTTTGCAAATCCTGGGATTTTATTATTGTTTTTTAAATTATCCGAAAAGCTTTGTAACTTTGGTAAAAGTGGTAACAACGATAATATTTTGTCGTAGTGTGCCTAGAGTACAATGGATGCATTTGACGTGGCAATGCAAGTGTCACAATTTCATAGACATAAATGTTAATAATTGAAAGTCTTTACTACATTTTTTACCACGTTTTAATAATATTTACAATAAAGATCAACAACTTTTTTAGCATTTGACAAATTAAAATAATTGAACGTAAAATCAAAAGATAGCCATTTCTTCGGTAGTTCTTCTAGTATATAAAAGGTTGCCATAGCAACGCGTCAACATTGGTTTTGACGCATGCGTAAAAATGGTCTTCTTGAGGCGAGCGCCTAAACATCTTCCCCCCCCTCGAGCACCTGAGGGTCTCGAGAAGCGTCTTCTTCATCCGACGAGGGTAATAAGGGACAAATCTTGTTCATAGCACGGCGCACAGTGCCCTTGCTGGTAGCAACATCTGCTACCCTGGTGACTCCATCCTGACCAGGAATAAGCTTTTGTATACGTCCCATAGGCCAATGAAGTGGAGGAGAACTCGCATCTTTGAGTATAACCATGTCACCTTCCTTGAGTCCTCTTTGTTCAATTTTCCACTTAAGGCGCTGTTGTAACTCGCAAAGGTATTCATGGCGCCAACGTTGCCAATAGCATTGTCGCATCCTTTCAATATGCTGATAGCGGTTGAGTCGGTTTATGTTCATTTCTAGTAGAGTTGGCGATGGAAACGAGGCAAGTGCTCCACCAATCAGGAAGTGGCCAGGAGTTAAAGGATTAAGATCAGTAGGATCAGAAGAAAGGGGAGTCAACGGTCTAGAATTAAGAATAGCTTCAATTTGAGTGAATAACGTAGATAACTCTTCAAAAGTGAAGTGTTGTTTACCTAAAGTTCGGGTCATGTGGAATTTGGCTGACTTTACGCCAGCTTCCCAAAGTCCGCCAAAGTGCGGGGCGTAAGCGGGTGAAAATCTAAAGATGATTGCCTCATTTGAACCAAAAGAAGAGATCTCTGCACTGCTCGATTTAAGAAAGTTTGCTAGCTCATTATTTGCCCCTACAAAATTTGTGCCGTTATCACAATAAACTTCATTAGGCTTACCTCGACGCGAAATAAATCTACGGAAACAGAGAATAAAGATATCCGTGGATAGATCACTGGCAAGCTCTAGATGCAAAGCTTTGGTCGCAAAACAAACAAAGAGACACAAATAACATTTAGTTATTCGAGATCCCCGGCCCTTACGATCTGTTATATAAAATGGACCGGCAAAGTCGACACCGGTCACCTGAAACGGAGGAGCTGGTGTGACTCTAGAGGCAGGTAAGTTACCCATTACTGGACTAATAGTGTTAGCCTTAATTCTCCTGCACAAAACGCAGTTATTTACGGTTGTTCTAGCTAAAATCCTACCCTTTAAGGGCCAAAAACGATCTCTGACACTATTTAAGAGCAATTGTGGACCGCAATGTAAGTTAATATTGTGCGTATGTCTAAAAATTAACTTGGTAAAATTGTGATTAGAGTCCAGCAAAGCAGGATGTTTTTTCGTAAAAACTTCAGACGAGTTTTGAATCCTACCACCCACGCGCAAAATGCCGATTTCATCGATATATGGAGTGAGAGACAAGATTCGAGAATTCTTGGATAAACTTTGGTTTTTACCTAAGATTGACACTTCATTAGGAAAACATTCTAATTGGTGTAGTCTAACTAATTTATTCAGTGAATCGTCCAATTCTTCACAAGTCAGCGATCCAAGTTTTTTGGCCTGTGGGTGGTGCACATTCCAAATAAAACGTAACACGTAAGCGAAAGTTCTTTGTAGAGTCAACAGTTTAGAAAACTTGTTAAAGTTTACTACTTCTTTGGATTTTGTGGTTGTATTAGTTGTAGTATAAGCAAAATGTGTTGAAATATCATTGTGAACAAAAGCTTTAGATTTTCTCTCAGGTACCTCGACGGACGGAATTTCAAGTTTTGGCCAATCAACAGGATCCCATTGCAAAAAGGTAGGTCCATTCCACCATAGGTTAGTTTTTTTTAGATTTTTTGGCTCCAAACCTCGCGACGCTATGTCCGCCGGGTTGTCTTGACCTGGAACATGCCTCCATGCTGCAGTAGATGTGAGGTCTTGTATTTCACTCACTCGATTTGCAACAAAGGTTTGTAATTCACAAGGTTGTGTTGAGATCCAACAAAGCACAATCGTAGAATCTGTCCAATGGAAGACATTTGAGAAGCAGCAACGAAGAGCTTTACTAACCTTGGCGTATAAGCGAGCGGCTAGTTGTGCTGCACAAAGCTCCAAACGAGGAATAGTAATTTGTTTTAATGGTGCCACCTTAGTTTTGGCGCAAAGAAGTCTGGTTATGATGTTTCCAAAAGAATCAATTGATCTAATATAGATACATGCAGCGTACGCAAATTCAGAAGCATCTGAGAATGAATGAAGCTCTAAAGATATAGCTTTATCAATAATGACGCATCTCGGAATCTGAATGCTAGCGAGCTGGTTTAGGCTGGACACAAAATCAGTCCATAATTTCTCAATGCTTGCTGGGACAGGATTATCCCAGTCTAATTTAGTAAGCCATAGTTTCTGAAGAATAATCTTAGGAGTGATTGTGCAAAGGCTCAATAATCCTAAGGGATCAAACAATTTTGCTGAATTTGACAAAATTGAACGTTTTGTTATTTGACCCGGCACTTCAATCTTGACCGGGAATTCAAACATGTCTGACGCTGGGTTCCATTTTAGACCTAATGCACTTGACTGTGCACAATAGTCCAAACCTTTCGGCGACATCGTAATATTTTCGAAAATAGATGGTGCATTTGTACGAAATTTACGTAATGGAAAACATGCGGAATTTAATGTCTTCGTGACTTCGGAAACTATATGATGCAATTCTTTCTTCGTTTGAGCTCCTGATATAAAATCATCAACATAAAAATCTTCTTTGATCAATTTCGATATCGTAGGATCCTGGCAGTCCTTTGATAATTGAAGTAAACACCTCGTACTCAGAAATGGGGCTGACGCTGTACCGTATGTGACAGTATTTAGTCGTAACACCTTTAAAGGCGATGCTTGTTCTTCACGCCATAATATCAGCTGTAAATTGCGTTGTTCTTCGTGAATTAATATTTGACGGTACATTTTTTCAACGTCACCCGTAACAACATATCTGTGCTGACGAAATCTAGTCAAAATTGAGACCAAGTCATCTTGCACAACAGGACCTATGTATTGAATGTCATTAAGAGATTTACCTGAAGTTGTTTTAGCCGAAGCATCGAACACTACTCTCAATTTAGTAGTCTCACGTTGTTCTCTTACGACCGCGTGATGCGGTAGATAATAACCTGATAAAGGTTTCGATATTTCGGCCAAATGCCCTAAAGACTCGTATTCATTAATGAATTTGCAATATTCTTGTTTGAAGTACGGTTTTGCATTCATTTTCTTTTCAATTTGAAGAAAACGCTTCTTAGCAGTTTCATATGAGTCTCCCAACGCTTCAGGTGGTTCACGAAGTGGAATTTGCACGGAAAATCGACCATTCTCTTCACGACGTGTGGTTTGAGAGAACAATTCCTCGCAATAGTCACGATCCTTCGATTCAAGTTTAGAAGGGGATAAATCATCCAGCTCCCAAAACTTAGTCAACTGTTGCCTTATTTCATGGCTGAACAGACATTTAACTTGATTTTTATGATGTTTGTTCCCCCCCGTGGGACCAGACACGATCCAACCTAATGTTGTTTCTTGCAGGGTGGGCTTATTTAAACCTAGTCTTATTCTGCCTTCGCTGATCAATTCCCAAAATATATCGGCTCCAAGAAGCAGATCAATTTCCGCTGGCTGGTGGAAATTCGGGTCAGCTAGTTTAATATTGGAAGGAATGTTCAACTTGTGCACCGGTATTGGAGCTAACGGCAAGTTGTCAGTGATGCGTGGCAAAACAAAACATTTAACTGAAGAACAGAAAGAATTGTGCAAAGATTTTATCTTTACGTTGCAGTAGCGAGTAATATTTACAGCATTGTTGTTAATCCCAGACACACACTGGTCTGTGACCTGTTCTTTGATAGACGCCATTTGCTGCAACGCAGACTCACTTATGAACGAGGACTGGCTTCCACTGTCCAGTAACGCCCGCAAAATCGTTGTCTTGTCATTGTTGGTCACTTCCACCAAAGCAGTAGACAAAAGAGTTTGGTGTGAAGAAACCGCAGACATGCTCACTGACGATGAACCTGAGTTAGGCTTTACTTCGTCTTTTTTGTCATTATTTTCAGAAGATACTTGAGAAATAGGTGTCTGTTGTGGCACTGCTTGTTGTAGTCCTTCTCTGTGAATAATTGTGTTGTGTTTCTTTTTACAGATTCTGCAGCCACCTAACCTGCAATTAAAAGACTTGTGGCCGCCACGCAAACAATTACTACACAGATGCCATTGATGGACCTTCGCTATTCGCTTTTCGATTGGCAATGACTTAAACTTGTCACATTCATGCAGTTTGTGTGGTTGTGAACAAAATTTGCAATTATAGATGTTGCTATCTAAAGAAGCGGCAGTTCCAGAAGCAGCCACGAATGACTTTGACTTATTAGAAGTGTGGCGCTTTTCGTTAGTACGGAAAGGTGAGGATAACTGACCTGCATTAACTGTCTCCAAAACATCTGCCCGAAGACGTAAGAAAGAGTAGAAATCTTCAAGTGAAGGCGACCCTTCAGAGCTTCGAAACTCTTCCCATTTCCGCAAAGTCTGAGGGTCGAGTTTAGCTGACGCTATATATACGATCAGCGTGTCCCAATACTGAGTTTTCTCTCCTAAGTTATTCAGGGCGCTTAAGTTTTTTAACAAAGTATCAATCAAATTTCGAATTCCCGTATCTGACTCCTTATTCATTTTATCGATTGAAAACAGACATTTAAGATGTTCATTAATGAGGAGACGTTTCTTGTCATATCTCTCACATAGAAGCGACCAAGCTACGGAATAGTTTTTGGCTGAAATCATAACGGAACTGATGACGTTACGCGCTGAACCTTCAAGATAGGAATTTAAGTAATGAAGTTTGTTAACGTCATCAATTCGTTCATTTTTGTGTATTAGAGACAAGAACATGTCGCGAAATTCCAGCCACTTACTAGCGCTGCCGTCAAAGGAAGGGATTCTAATAGGAGGCAGTTTTATGTTGTTAAAATGATTAGGGCAACTGCTATAACTTGAGTTAGAACCCTCTTCCTTTTCCGACTTTTTCCATATGTCTAAAAGCTCTTGAGCCTGGGCGGATAACTCGAATATCCTATTCTCTGTTTTTTCCCTCTCTAAAAGTTGATCGCCCCCATCTCCTTCCTCTAATAGTTCTATTTCGGATTGAATTTCATTAAAAGATCCTGTCATTTGTTGCAAGCTATTTAAACGTATAGACAACTCATTAACTTGTCTTTTAGTTACTTCATCGGGTGTGATGTCTTTTAACGAATCAATGTATTTTTCAAATAATGTAACGCGACCTCGCAATGAAGCTCTTTGCTTCGATAACTTTTTAAAGTCACTCATCTTGAAGAAACAAATTACTTGATAAAAAAAGAACTCTTTCAAATAACTAAGTTGTCAAACAGTGAAAAGATCTCTGATTTAAAATGACACTAGTTGCGCAAACAAATAAAAATGGCGCAGAACTAAAATCATGACAAAATCAAGGCAAAATAACAAAGGAAATATGTCAATGAAAATAAGTATGTTAATAAATGTACAACTATAACCCAAAAACTCACTTAGTAAAATAGAAATTAGGGAAATCTCACCTTTTATGTCATAAAATAATTATCTCGGTTTAAGAAAATATTAAAATGAAATTAAAGAACGTTTGTAGAGTTATCAATTGGTTATTCACAAAAGTCAAAGCTAGAAAATAGAAATAAAGAGGTTCAACTTTCCTGTGGTTAGAAGCGTTGTTGCAGCTCATCGCATAGCAGGAACTCTTTATTTGATACAAGGAGCATTGTTTCAGCCAAATGTAGAAATAAGCGTTGTTTCAGCTTTTCGTAGGCATCAGCGTTGTTTCAGCGTATCACGTCGCAGGTCACCAAATGTTAATAACTGCAAGTCTTTACTACATTTTTTACCACGTTTTAATAATATTTACAATAAAGATCAACAACTTTTTTAGCATTTGACAAATTAAAATAATTGAACGTAAAATCAAAAGATAGCCATTTCTTCGGTAGTTCTTCTAGTATATAAAAGGTTGCCATAGCAACGCGTCAACATTGGTTTTGACGCATGCGTAAAAATGGTCTTCTTGAGGCGAGCGCCTAAACATAAATAAATAAATAAAATAAAAAACGTTTATTTTACCATGCAGCATACAGATACAAACATTTAGACGATCACAAATGACATAAAAAACACAGATTTAAAATAAACAAAAATACATACAATATAAACATATTAATTTGCTTATGGATGCTGCAGTGAGTAAAAAGGCCTGGGCTCAGCGATTTTTTGTCAGTCTGTATTTCAGACTGGCAACACTGATTTTCAGCCCTCGCCTGTGAGTGGAACGCGGGGTGTAGAAATAATAAGGCTGTTGTGTTGTGTTGTGCATGTTGTGGTTGGTTATGTGTGATGTCTAGTGTGTGATGGTGAGGTGCGGTATGTATAAAGTTTCCACTCCGCTACTAGATTATGCCTATTGTGAGCTTTGCCCTAAGATCTCACCTATTCCTATTAGTTTTGCCTTAGATACTTCTCTTTCGTCATTTTCCTCTCTCTTTCTTCTATCTTTTTTTGTTGACTATCTATAATTGTCGTACTATCTTTAATCTCTAGAGAATTATGTCAACAATATGCCTATACTATCCCTACAACAGATTACTTCAAACACCAACCGCTATCAGCAACACCCGAGCCCACCCCTAATCAATCATACTAAGACAAGTGACTGATATTAATTATATTGCCAGCGACGATTGCATCAATAAATGACCACATTTTTCCTCTCGTTTATTTGATATTTCATCTATCAACGTCTATATTACTTCGCTATCTCTCAATAGTATTATATCCTCTTATGTGATATCTACTTCTTTATTAGATTGGATGTCATTATTTTGGTCTCCTTTTTTGCTGACATTTTCAATTACTTATAGGAACAAATGGATGGAAAGTATCCATTCTAAAAAAAGTTAATCTGATCGGAGAGGTTTTGCTGATTCTTTTCGTTTTGGTTTGTGTTTTTTGCCTGACATCATAAACCAAAAAGCATTTTACTTGATTACGTCTTCTACTAGAGTTTGACTTAATGAAATAATATTCCGTTATAAAATAAAAAATTAATAAGTATACACACTTTTTTCATTGTGTGTATACTTTTTATCTGTATAAGTATATATACAATGTGCTACAGAGTACTGCAGTTTCTGTTACAGCCTCATGAACTTCTTGTACTAAACAATAACTTTCTCTTAACCTGTCGCGCAATTGTTTACGCCGCTTACGATAGTAATCTCGTACACCAGGTGTATATTTGGCGCGCAAAGGCTAGACTTCTTGACAAAGCCTTTTTTGTGAATGAGATTCTCAAAAACGTTGTTACATTTTCTGCTGACTAAAAAAGCGCCTCCTTAACATGACTCTTTTTCTATTGTTCCAGATGTGACATACCAGAATGTTTTCAACAAAATGATACCACCTGGCATAATTACGCTTTTCCTCAAGAAAAAAATGGCCTATCAAAATGTAAAAGATACAACTTCAGAGAAAACATAAGCGAGCTCACTTGTACAGCGACTGACTTTGATACGACAGTCGTTGAATCTTGTACTGCTTTTGAGTATGATGACGAAGATTCTGCTGTTAAAGATGTAAGTATGAAGCCAGGACTCAGTACTGCAGATATAAGTATTGAGTGGAACCTCAAGTACCCTTGGAAATCAAAAAGGTGTCACTTATCTGATCAACATACCGATACCCCAAAATACCTTGAAAGTTATACCTACCATGTTTTTCTTTAGTAAAAAGTACTTGTATACTCTGATTTGGATATAAGTACATACCAGGTCGGATCCATGAATGATAGATTTGAGGCGCCACTGTTTGTTTGAATTCTGTTTGCTAGTAGGTGTCCAAAAGAAAATCTTAAATGCGTTAGCGCCTACTGAAAGATGCACTTACTAACTTTTTTCCAATATCTCTCATTTCTGGAAAGACTTCATATTCTGTTTAATTTTTTCCATATCTAAAATTCGGTCACAATAAAGATCAAAGTAAATAAAAGTCAACTGAAATCCATTCCACTTGACACAGTATATGAAGTCGTCTAGATAAGATGAATTATGATATTTGTACAAGCGTGGTCGGAGCGTGTTAGGCTCTTGCGCCACGGTGATTAGTTGATTTGATTACATACAGTAAAGCGGTACGTATCGTATGATTCGCGCGTGTCAAATGGACAAAGCCGAGCATTCCTATTTTACTTTTAAATCGTTGAATTCTACATTAAAACTCTCTATACTGATGATCAGGGCTGCTATTCTACTCACCAATGCAATGACATGAGCGTGTCGCGATACTGTGCCGTCCTTTTTAAAACAACTTACACCTGACAATGTCATCAACATACGAAGAGTACCATATTAGAAAGATCACCGTGCTTTTCCGACTTTCAAATTCCGCAAAGATTGGAGACCAGATACCTAGTTCGTAAGCCAACAATAGCAACATACACTCAGCACGAGCTTATACTAATTACCTGAGATTAGGTTCGAAATAGTCAGAACTGGTGTTATCAAAGACGTAAAATTAAGGTCTACCTAAAACACTCCGAGTTCCGAAATAACTAAAAATTACACTGATCAATTTCGCCCACCAAGTGAACCAAGTTTTAATGCTAACGCAATATGTACAGTCGTCACAAAAAACCTAAAACTTTTTTCTCAATCTCTATCGCTGATAAGGTGTGATTATTTATAAGTTGTCACGCGACATGTATCGGGCATCGTACGAGTAGCGCCTGCCAATAGGAAAGAACCGTGAGTAGGTTAGTCGGTTCGGTCGACGACCCAATATTTTAGGCAACTCGGTCATTCATTAGCCGCGTCTCTTTCGTCGGCCGTACTAGTAATTATGTATGTTACATAACAGTTTCCGTCAATAGTGGTAATCTTGTTAAGCGTAGTCTGACGAAGCCCTGCCACCATTTTCTAGTTTAAAATTATCAAAAAGCGTCAAAAACGTCACGCCATGTTTTGCACTGTTCTCCAGGAATTCGGTCCGTTTACGATGTCAGTACCTTCTTGCTTTAGCATTTTGAGTACTTAGTATTCTTTAGCTAATCTGATTGTACATATATACTTGCCTAGTTTTCAAGTATGTCTTCCTAATTATGAAGTCAAATACACTTACTTGTAATTTGAAACAAGTTAATATTTATCTAACACATTTAAGAACCGGATTCACAGTTGACAAATAATGATGATGTGTTAAACAGATAACCTTTTCATCTACTGGGCAAAGTTATTATGACAACGTTGAAGGCGCTCAAGACCCACACCTTTCAAAACGTTCTTAAAATATCAAAAATTGGAAACTCAAAAAATAAAGAATCTTTACTTCAGAAGAATTAAAGATTTGTGAATAAACCTGAGACGAAAAAAATAGACTTCATTAAATTAGAATCACTTACAAATGAAGTTTACGCCATTGAAGAAATCGGTGATCTGGAACGTTAGCATTCGAAAAATTTATTTAACTCATTCATTATGGCACAGACCTTTTTTTGTTTGGTATGCTATCGTAAAGTCAGTAAATTTTCTTGCAGTTTGACTTGGCCTGCCAAAACTGGAAGAGGACGCTCGTGGGCACAGTCCACAATGCCGGTCTATTTGTCTCGCTCCCACTCACGGGCATCTTATCCGACAAGTATGGGAGAAGAGTAGCGTTGTCAGTTGCTTCTCTCATGAATGGGATATTTGGATTCCTAAGGTCCTTTTCCACTAATTATGTAATGTTGCTGATCTTCGAATTTCTTGAGTCGGGATTGGGTGCTGGTGCTTATAGTACTGCTTTTGTTTTAGGTAAGATTTTATTGATAATCCAGATATTCATTCCTTTAACTAAGTTTAAAAAACTTTCATTGTCACTTGATGTCATCCAATCTACATTGTTAAACGTAATTGGTATTAATGTATTTTTGGTGGATACAACAGTGGTAAATCCGGATTGAACGTTATTGATTCTTACTTCTAGTTTCAATTTATTAGTCACTAAAGATTAGGAATATATGGCTAAAATCCACTACAACATTTTGACTCCCATAAAAACAAAAATCAAGTTCAAAATACAAAACTGTTTTCTAAAGTTTACAAAACAGTATTGCAAAACTAAAATAAACTATTCTCACAATTGTGATATGATAACGGAGTATTTACAGCTAACTCACAATAATAAACTCAACATAAAACATAGTAAAGCAAAGGCAACAATGACTGCAAATCCTCGGTCAATATCAGTAAAGTATTAATGAAGAGATAATATTTTAATGCCCCTTAAGTACATGTGTACTTGTATTCTGCTCGATAACCATGAAGTAGATAAAGCTTTATGACCTCCCATCTATTTAGATATTAGACAAATCTATTAATGTATATTTTGCTTTAACTAAAGTTATTTAAATTATCAAAGGAACTTTTTACTTCTCATACTAATTAGGAAATTAGCTGATCGGTCAAGTTGTATGGAGAGGCGAAGATTTTCATATTTTCATATTTTGACCTATGTTCCTTAGAAAAAGTTGTTTAGTTTAGTGGGGTGATTCAAATCCTAAATTTTCACTAATTTAAAGTTACCAATTATATTAACAATCTTTTATTTTCAGCAATGGAACTAGTAGGACCAAGAGGAAGAGTATTCGGAAATACTCTTATAAATGCCGTTTATGTTATGGGTCTCATGACGCTCGCAGGCCTCTCATGGTGGCTGCAAAGCTGGAGAGTTCTCCTCAAAGTGATATACGCTCCAGCTGTCTTAGTTTTATCATATCTTTGGCTGTTGAATGAAAGTGTTCGATGGTTACTCAGCAAAGGCAGGACAGATGAAGCAACAATGATCTTGAAAAAAGCAGCGAAAATGAACAAAGTAGAACTATCAGAGGACGTGCTCTCTCCACTCTATGAACTGGAAAAGAAAATTCCAGACCCTGACTTGAATTATAAAGAAGGAGACGCAGAAAAAATACAAGAAGAAAACAAAGAATCTATGTTTTTAAGAGTGGCGAAATCCAGCATAATTAGAAAGAGAGTATTTGTATGTTCGTTCTTATGGATAACCTGCACATTTGTTTATTACGGGTTATCAATAAACTCAGTTTCCTTAGCAGGAAATAAGTACATGAACTTTATGCTAGTGGCGTTTGTGGAGATTCCAGCAAATTTTGTATGTTTGTTAGTGTTGGACAGATTTGGAAGAAAAAGGACTTTGATAATAACATACGTATTGAGTGCATGTTTGTGCATCAGTTTGTCTTTTCTTCCAAAAGGTGAGTATTCTTACAATCCATTTTTTAGTCCCAGACCAGGAAACATCTGCACATGGCTTTTCAAAAATCACTGCAATTAGAAATCTAACCATATTTCAACCCCATCAAAATGCTTCCAGTAAAATTGCGAACAAATTATCATGCGTAAGTTCTTGATTATCTTTTTAATACAATAAGTCCCACATAAGTGTAAACTCTGCACCTTCTCTGCAGAAGAATCTATCTTCTTTGGTGTTCTTTGTGTATTCATTTTTTTACTTCGACTTTTTTTTCTAACTTAAAAATAACTGCTTCTTTTTCAACTCTTCTTAAATATTGTAATAAATTTGAACTTCATCTTTCACAAACACAACAAGAGCTTTACCAAAACTACCAAGAACTGCCTAGAACTTAATTTTCACTACTGTTTTGTTGGGATTAAGACAGCCACGCCGTAATTTCCATTCGTGTCTTGAACAAAACTTGGCTCCAAAATGAAACATCGTGTGTTTGTCTTCAAAATTACATCGAGCAAAATCTCATATGCAAACATAATTTGACGTGAACAAAAGTTAGTTGATATTTGAAACAAGTTACGAAGGCAGATTTGGAATCAGGATTACATAAGTGAGATGAGTGGGTTAACTAGGAAAAATTGTCACAAAACCAAAAAATAAGTAACTCCTTTTATTCACATAAAACCAATGTATTGTACGTCAGGATAGAGAAATAATAGTCAAATTCCAAAAGTGAGATTTATTGTAAAAGAACGTGGTTTCACACTAATCGCGTACAGGGAATTTACAGATAAGGTCACACTTTTTAATTCGCAGTTTACAACACGCACAACACTAATCACACTGTCCAACGCTAGTCCACACTTTACACTTCCTGGACTTCCACTACTGGACTAAACTTGTAGCAGGCGTAGCCCTTGACGCTCACGTAGATCCGAAATCCTCGCGAAACTGGCACTACGTTATCCACTCGTAAAGTCGCAGTCGTCCGTCCAATCACGAAGCACTAACACAGTCCATAAAACTCGCCTAGGTCACTAACTCACTATGCACTTTAACACTTCACTAACTATCGCTCCTTAATCTCTTCTTAATCGCTGTTCGGAAATCTCTTCCAAACTAAACTTCAAACTCACGCGCGGCGCGCGCGCTTTTATACCCCAACTCGAGTAGGATCGATCACTCGAGAAGATTCGCGACAGCTCTAGCGACTCGATTTAAACCGGAATGTTCCACACTCTACGAGAGTCCTTTACTAGTAGAAGTTCAGCCAATAGACGCTAGATGTCGCTCACTACCAAGTAGTTCTGCCTTTCACACATAGATGACGCCAGTAGTCATTTAATTCTTACTTCGTTCGCTAGATGTCGTTACTGTATTTATTGCGTCATCCCGTCGGTCGTAACACTATCCCCCCCTTAGACATGCTCGTCCCGAGCATGCCTTAAGCATAGAACAGCTAGCTTCCTCCTCCAGGATCTGGCGTCTCGTGTCCAGCAGTATCAGGTGGAGGTCTTACGATCATTGGCCTTCCTCTTGGTCTTAACCATTCAGCAGCGTTGAAGCCACACCACATTACTTCGATTAGTTTCTCTTTTATAACAACTGTAGAAAACTTCACTGTCGTCGGCCAGGTTTTCGATGTGTTCTTACTGCGTCTTCCGTTCCGTGAAACCCTTTTCTGAAGACCTTTTCTTGAGCCCCGGATTCGTTTTCGAAGACGAGCTCCCTTGCTGTGTTTCCGACTGTCCATACTACGGAAGTCTTCCTCACCAGGAGATATCAAGGCTTCCCCCTTCGCAGGTAGGTTCTCCACTGGTACTGGAACCTCGTCGCTCATACATGACTTTGTCAATTTACAAACTTCTTCTGGTACACATTCTTCCTGGCACTCTGTGTCTTCCATTAATGCACTTTCAAGTGGCTCTTTATCCTGACAACTTTCCACTTCTGTTGACTGAACTTGCTCCTCCTGCTTTTCTTCTACCGATGAACTCTGCTTTTTTAAGTCACTATCAGGTTCGCTAGATTTATTTTTCTCGGAATCACTTGCAATTCTCTCTTCTTCTTCCATGACACTTCCATTCGGTTTCTCTTCCTGTATCTCTTTTACCTTTGGCGATACATCCTTTAAATCTTCTGAACACGACTCGTTATTTTCGCTCAACTCTGTTACGAGCTTCTCGCTCTGGTTCACAGGCTTTCTTCTTCTTCTTGGCTTTCTTGGCGGCTCTACACTGCCTATCAATTTCCATAAAATAAGGATATTCCTCTTTACATCATAAGACATTAGTGTCATTTCCTCAGAGAGATTCTCACGTAGAACAGTTTCCACAACAACACGTATTTCTCCTCTCAACGCAGCTTCTATTCTCATGATGTCCTTTCTCATATACGTCATTTCCTGCAATGAGTAAGCCAGGTTTGCTAAGTGGTCATCATTCTGCTGTACTGACTGAAGATCTTTAAAACTATCCGGCCAGAACCATCGACTTCGTTCTAATAAGTGCTTTCCAAATCTTTCCACCAGTTCCTTAACCAAGAATTCCTTCTGTTCTTCCACCGAAGTCTCTGGCACATCCTCAAGGCAATACACTGCCTCGCCACGAAGTACAGCCACGAGGTAGTAGTAGTATCTTTCAATATCCCAACCTCCATAGTCCGCCAAGGCTTCCAAGAAGAGCTCATATGACTCCCACGTTGATGATCCATCATAAGTAACTGTTTCTTGAAAGGCTTCAAAGTTATCCTCTAGTTGTTTTAACTCACGCACTAATTCACTTTTCCTTTCCAGCAAAATGTTCTTCCAGGTACTATCTTCCATCACGGTACGTTCTTCCGCGATATTCCCTGACGGCGCACACACGTTCTTCACTTCTCTGTCCCTTGAAATGGTTGACATTCTCTATCCCACTTCTGACACCAATTGTCACGACCGGAGGGTACGTCAGGATAGAGAAATAATAGTCAAATTCCAAAAGTGAGATTTATTGTAAAAGAACGTGGTTTCACACTAATCGCGTACAGGGAATTTACAGATAAGGTCACACTTTTTAATTCGCAGTTTACAACACGCACAACACTAATCACACTGTCCAACGCTAGTCCACACTTTACACTTCCTGGACTTCCACTACTGGACTAAACTTGTAGCAGGCGTAGCCCTTGACGCTCACGTAGATCCGAAATCCTCGCGAAACTGGCACTACGTTATCCACTCGTAAAGTCGCAGTCGTCCGTCCAATCACGAAGCACTAACACAGTCCATAAAACTCGCCTAGGTCACTAACTCACTATGCACTTTAACACTTCACTAACTATCGCTCCTTAATCTCTTCTTAATCGCTGTTCGGAGATCTCTTCCAAACTAAACTTCAAACTCACGCGCGGCGCGCGCGCTTTTATACCCCAACTCGAGTAGGATCGATCACTCGAGAAGATTCGCGACAGCTCTAGCGACTCGATTTAAACCGGAATGTTCCACACTCTACGAGAGTCCTTTACTAGTAGAAGTTCAGCCAATAGACGCTAGATGTCGCTCACTACCAAGTAGTTCTGCCTTTCACACATAGATGACGCCAGTAGTCATTTAATTCTTACTTCGTTCGCTAGATGTCGTTACTGTATTTATTGCGTCAACCCGTCGGTCGTAACAGTATTATGGTTGTGTGCATCGACTATAGTTAGTTGTTAAACCAAATCAGAGACCAGATCAAAAGGCTGGACAGCATAGGCCAGTTAATTGCTTAGTCAAATAGAATGTTATTAGCTCTTCAGCTCATATCTAAAATAGTTTTTTTTACAAAATTAGCATAGTAAATAATTATTCACCAAGAACCATAACTTTCACAGCTACTAACTCCAAGCCTGTAGTAACAGCAAGAAACACCCGTAGACCCTTGTTTATTTAGTGATCTCTGTTTGTACAACATCCCGAATTAATGGAAAATTCAAGTTAAGCCGATTTCCTCAACGAAGGCTGTTTGGCTGTGGCTTTAGACGAGCAATAGATAAAACGCAAACAGTTTCATGGAGGCCGTGTTGATAAATACCAACACGCAGATGGGAAAATATCAAAAAGGCTTAAACCATTCTTCTTCTTAACCGTTCGCTTATTCCCACACAGTGATGTTTCCTCTGGACTTCTTCTTCCCTTACATTAATGTTATAATCTGTTATTATGATTGCAATCGTACTTATTGGGCCTTTTAATAATTCAAAAACGGTACTGTAAAATTGTATTTATCATTGCCTCCTATGACACTAAAAGCTGAGAATATAGAGGCAATGGTAATTCAAATTTTGGCGTGCCGTGCCGTTCGAATTACAAAAAGGCCCAGTACTACTGAATCAGTCGAACATTTGATATTTGCCTTAACACCCTCAGTTTTTTTAAGAGTGCGATCATAGGTCACTTTTGATGTTGACTGTGATTAAAAAATCCACCAATAACTTCACTGCAGACTGTAGAATTTACAAATGTAACTTGTAACTCTCCAGAAAATCAGTTCAGGAAAAAATAGTTTCCAATCGGCCAACATTTACAATTCTTATCATCAAAATCATTATCATCATTTTCCTACCCTATTCCCAAATTATTTGGTGTCAACTCATTTACTTTCTTATGAAACCCTTTAGAATGATTACTGCTTTTGTCATCGAGATATCTTCAACAAAATTATTAACAACCTACAAATGCTCAAACCGTGGAGCTGTGAGTTAAATTTACTTACCGCCGTCGGAAACTAGGAGTGGAAACTAATTCCCTTAGGAACTCCAGATACATTTCCTGACACGCGAATCGGAACAAGATATGGATTTATTGTACAAATCTAGAGACGCCTTGTTTAATAAACATTGAATGAATAAATGAATGAACCTTTAGCTCGAGGGATTTGGAATTTAAGCTTACATTTTCTTTTGAGCTCTAAGTATATGAGTTTCTCGGTGCTTGCAAGTTCGATTTGTGCTCTCGTGCTATAAAAAGAGCCACAAATCAAAAATTGAATTAAAAATATCCCATTCATCTCTTCTGTGATATATTTACAATATAAATATGTAAACATCTAAATTATATTTAGGTGATGGCATTAAATTATGTTTTTATTCATTAATCTATTTTTTTAATCAATATTGATGGAAAAATATTTTTTAGTTACACTATTCACTATTTTTTTGTTCAAGATTCCTCTCGCTCTATCATAGGTTGGCCGAACATTTGTGGGCTAAGTCCGCCTATGTACCTTTTTGTTTAGTGTAATACTGTTTGTTCCAATCCAAAGTACTTCTTTTGTTTAATGTACAGCGGCCGCAACTCAACGATGGCGACGAACTTGCGCGGCGCGCCACTCGGCTGACGCTGAAACTTCACTTTGAAGGCTAGCTCGCCCACTGGCGTTGTCAATGTTGACATTTTGACATAGGATCGCGAAGCATTACGCGCGATATCACCGTCGTACTCGAGCTGCTGGTTACCACACACGTGCACTCTGAGCTGTTGTGATAAGAGCGATTTTGCAATGAAAATGGAGTAACCTGACGCGCTGGCCTCTGTACAATTTTGGATTTACAATTACAAGACAATACTGATATTTGCTAACATACTTTTCTGAAGGCTAGAACTTAGAGTTAATGACTTTGGCTAATCAACTAAGTACTTTCTCGAAATTTTTATCACTACAAATTAAACTAAACTTTGCCATCTTTCCACAGATCAAAAATGGATGTCTCTGATTCTGTATCTCTCCGGTAAATTCTCCATAACAGTGGCATATAGCTCCGTCTACATTTACGTATCAGAAGTATTCCCTACAAATGTTAGGCAGTCGTTGTTGGCTGTTTGTTCTTCGCTGGGTAGGGTTGGATCCACTTTGGCGCCTTTGACTCCTTTATTGGTAAGTTTAAGTATTTTTATTTATTTAAATGTGTAATACTAACAGCAGGATATATTGGTATTTCATTAACACTTATCTATAAATAACTATTGGCTGAAAAGTGAAGACGTTATGTTCTGAAAATGACAAGTTTCTGGCGATGTTATAACAAGGTTTTAAAGTACGCCTAGATCTTTGTTCCCTTTGGAATTTTAATAAAAGCAACTTTCTGTTCAAAATTTTAGCTTTTACTACTTTTTTTAATATTTTATCTTTTCTGATACGTAACTTTTCTGGTTCAAGGTTTTATGCTCGAAAAAACATAATTTTAGAAAATGTAACATAGCTAAGCATTGAAAATAGCATTAATTTCCAGTCTTACGACCTGTTCTTTTCTTGTTATTTTTTCTCAATTTTTACAAAACTAATAAAATATTGTTTGAAAAGAAAGTAAAAAAAATAAGCTTTAAACACTCAAAGGCCCAAACTAAGGTTTTCCCTTTGATTGGGAAACGAACCCAGGACCCATCGATCAAGAGGCAGCGTTGCTACCACTCGACCAAACCGGCTGCATTCCACTAAAAACATTGTCATATTGACTTAATACGCAGAAAAAAACGGTACGGGAATACCTTCCTTCCAATCCTAGTATCACAAATAACTTTATTATTCTAATTCTCAGGCTCTTTACTACGACAACCTGCCAGCCATTTTCTTCGGAAGTCTGGCCCTCATAGCCAGCATCATGGTCTTCTCTTTGCCAGAAACCATCAACGTGGCACTACCCGACACCATTGAAGAAGCCGAGCGGTTATCGAAAAGGAGTATGGAAAATGAATACTCGTGACTTTTTATTTTGGATAGGTTACCCTGTGAAAAATTTTAGTTTAGTCTGATGGTGACTTTCAAAATGTGTTCATTTATATTATAAATTGCTTAAATGGTTACTTTTCCATTAATCTTTGAAATGTGTAATTTTCAAATAAAAATAAAAGTAACGCACAATACAAGTATTTTTAAATTAAATTTATTAATTTGTGTAATTACTTACTTATCCAAGTTCTAGTTCACTTCTCTCTTTGTGACTTAGGTGGGGCTTAAAATCAGCTTGCTGTGCCCACACCCTTTCCACCCTGCCTTTGGAAATGCTTGCTTGTGTGTTTGTAACTATATTGTGTGTGGAATAAAGGATTATGTATTCTGTATATAACACGGTTCCACTCACGTTAATTAGAGTCGACAGTTTCGATCCTATGCGAGGAATTTTATCCACGAGTGTTATATTGTGAATTATAATTAAAACAAATTAAAAATTCTCAATTATTTACGTAGACGACTTATTTTCAACAAATTTTGTCTCAACGTGGCATAGCCTGATGTGTTGCTGGGTGTACTTTCAATAACACAAGATCATTCCAATTTTCGTTTAAAAATGTAATAAAAACGAACTGACTTAGGTAAATGTACAAATTTGAAAAATTATTATATTGTAATTAATTAATAATTTAAAGATCCACACCTTAATATTTAAGTTTGCATAGGATATTTTTAATATAAGTTATTTTAAATACCTTAGACAGCATAGTTAAGAATTTGTTTTTTTTAAACTGCGTTTAAGGCACGCTAAGCAAATTTTAATTGATGTTTATAGCAAATTTCGTATCACAAATTTCTAATTAGTAAATATATTCTCACTTTTATAAATCGTGCCATACAATTCACATTTTGATATTGAATAAAATATAATTTACATGACAGCACTGTACCTTCTCCATATATTTTTTAATACTTTATAATTTTCAATTGGCTCGTTATTGGTGATTAAAAGCTCTATTTTGTATCATCACATAATTTATCTAGTGCTAATGAAACATTTTGAAGTATGATGATAGTTTTAGTTTCCCTCAGTTTTTTTTCAAACTTCCCCAGTGTCACAATATATACAAATGGCTTTTTCTGAGCTAAGTTAGGTATTACAGGTGGTTACGGTACGTAAAAAGTAGAATCTACATTCTATCTATGTCAAGTACTCTGTGGTTCTATGTTTTCATTTTCAAAGTTGTTATATCAAAAAGTGCCTTTTACAAATGACTGAGCAAACTTGCACGCTGAATATTATGTTAGTAAATCTTTACAAAGCATCAGGCGCTCGTTAGTAAGATATATGTTTGAAATGAAATACGGATTCTTAATGAGACGGTAGAATTCTTAGTATTGCATATCGCATAAAAACTCTCTACAGAAGAAATCTTCCATTTATGAGCTACATAAAAAATAAGTTTGTTCAGTAATTTGACGGATTATTATAGCATAGCTTTCCGCTCGCAGCTCTGCCCGCGAGGACTACAGGTTATATCTTGCCCAGCTGTTGGATGAAATGTACCCTTTTCATAAAAATAAATGTCCTATGTCTCTGTAACAAACATCAAAATCGGTTAAGTAGTTTAAGGGTGAAAGCGCTTCAGACAGACAGAGCTACTTTTGCATTTATAATATTAGTAGGGATTAGCAGAGCAATGCCATAAGAATAAATAATAATGGCAATGCGTCAATTACTTATTTTTCGATCCCAAAAAAAAACTTTTTAAAAATAATTTCAAAAACTGCATTTTTTTTTAACTCAAAGGTAGGTACAAAAAGTACGTGCCGATTGCAGGAACTCAAAAGCTTTTCCGAATAAAAATCAGAGTAAAATGAATTCTTTGATTCTACTGCCAAACAAAGATAACCCCACCAATTAATCAGTCAATCCAAATATTAGCTCAAATCAAACGGTATTTAATATTTATCTATCTGTAATCGAGAAATGTTTATTAGAGAATTATTGCACAGACAAAGAGTAATTGCTTAGCTAGCTATAGACTACTAGCATTCCGCCCGGGACTTTGTTCCCGTGGGAATTTGGGAAAATTATGTAGCTTTATGTTACACAGGGATAATGTAGCATTCTAATGGTAAAAATAATTTTTCGAATCGGTCCCTTAGTTTCGGAGCCTATTCAATGCATACAAACAATCAAATCTTTCCTCTTTATAATATTAGTATAGATTAAGTATGGATAACAATTTGAGGTGTTTTTGCCTAGGATTGATTGATAAGACTACCCTGGCGGTTCTCGCTAATTTGTGTTTCCTTAGTCGCCTCTCACGATACCCACGGAAAAGGATCGTGTGGTGTTATTCTTTACGGCACATTTTTTATGGTGCACTTTTTGCTGTTACGATAAGAATGATTACGATAAGAATGAAAATGGTGTAACCTGATGTGCTTACTACTGTACTATCATTGTTGTACAAAGTTCATAACAGAAGCTCTTTTTTTATATAGTCTTTGCACTACATAATAAACACATTACCCTCCTTTGCATCGCGCAATCGGGTAAATCATAATAATAATAATAATAGTTTATGTCAGGCCCAAAAAAACCTGATATCGGTTATTATTATTAAAAAAAAGCTTCTTCAGTGATGTCTTTATTTTTTTTATTAGCAAGACTTACAGCCAATACAAACTATGCATATAAACGGTTAACACTTAGCCAATCCTTACTAATCCTTACTTCCTTCACTTTGAAGCTAAAGAAGGTGGTTACACAAATACAAATTGGAATACATTTGGAAGAGTAACCATATTTTTTTTTTATTAGTTTTTATTAATCTTACTATAGAAATTTTATTATCCTATAAAACAACAGAGACGGAATGTAAATACTAGGAAGAAGAACTAGGATCAATCAATCCAAATATTAGCCCTTTTATGTTATAACTAGCTTTCCGCCCGCGGCTTCGCCCGCGTGAACTTCGGGAACCGTGTGAAGTTTTTTCCCGCTAACTCCCGTTCCCGTGGGAATTTTGCAATATCCTGTTGCAACTAAGCTTTAAGTTTACTAAGGTATCTGCATGCCAAATTTCAAGCGTCTAACTTTAGCGGTTTAGATTTTTCATACAAAAGGATTTTCCCGCTAATTCCCGTTCCCGTGGGAATTTCGGGAATTCCTTTCTTAGTGCACCTCTACGGTACCTAAGCTACGTTCTTTCCAAATTTCAAGTGCCTACGTTTAGCCGTTTAGGCTGTGCGTTGATATGTCAGTCAGTCAGTCAGTCAGTCAGTTTCTCCTTTTATATATTTAGATATTAGCCCTCAGGCAGTTTATCACGAGCGTTTCCGTGCTTCGGAGGGCACGTTCCCGGCTGTTGTCGATTGACTACAGTCGTTAAAACGAAGTCAGAGGATATTGTGCGGTTTGAAAACTCTAACACCAGGGTTAGCCAAGTTCGCCTCACACTTGACTATACCTACACGATAAAAAGAAGAAGCCCTTTTTACCTTAACTCTATCGCTTCTCGCTAATTACTAGCTGTGGAACAACTGGTTTAGGCAAAGAGCTACCACTCTAATCAATCATACCTACACGGCAATAATCAAACAACCCCAAAGCAAGCAAACATCGGAAAATATGAGTCAATATCGGCATCGCGTCGACTTCATCAGTTTAAGAGAGTTTTTATTTGAAAAGTTTTATTAATTAACTTCTTTTAATTAGAATTGTTTAGTTTATGATTCTGTTAGTACCCTTTCTGTTCGATACAAAGTTTTACTTTAAATTGGAAATCGCAATCTTATTTGTTCTACAATAGGTACATCAACGGCACATCATGCTATCCAAAACTGTCAAATTTCTTCAATCGATTTTCAATTTTATCTCCAAGCATTAGAGTTTACTATCAATTTGACAGTTTGTGGTAACCTGATGTGCTGTTGACTCTACAAACTGGTACTTATACCCTTCCTTACTTATAATCTTTATTATCTTTATTTCCTCTACAATGGGTTCTTAAAAACTAGTGGCAAGTGCCACCCATTAAGCTTATCGCCTGTGTCGGGTAACACTACTCTTCTTATAATTAAATTACATACATTGTAGGTAGGTACGCCAACTATAAGACAAAGGTAAGTAAAAAAAAATGTTTTAACGTTCTTAATTAAAATTAAAGAAATAACAAAATGCAACTACATTTTACAATACAGTAACAGGAATAAGATATTTCCACAGTATGCCAAGTGTGTGTATACAAGATGTTCAAAAAAACCCAAAAAAATAAATAATTCAAAATTAATTAAAATTAAGATTATTGCACAGCTCTATTACAAATTGACAAGTATGTCATATTAATTATATGAAACTTTGCAACTGATTAGGTACTGGAGTTGCGACTATTTCACTTTTAAAATTAAATTTTGGAATATCTTTTTTTTGGGTTTTTTTGAAACACCTTGTATATGTGTGTGTGTTTGTGTACTTCAACTACATCTCCCTCTCTTCTAAAGATTACATACCTACATATACATACGCTCACGCCTATGATCCCTAAGGGGGTAGGCAGAGCATCAGTGGTTCTCTAAGCCACTAGATGCCACGTTTGACACAAATTTTGAGGATTACCGGATGGAACAAGTTGCACAACGGTGAGAGGTGGTCAGCCTTTCGCCCATTATAGAGCAAAACCCTCGCATCCCTCTTTACTGTATACCTGGGAAGAGTAGGTAGCTGGCACATTCTAAGTTTTTCTTTCACTACC